>OX578142.1:134910030-135547530 GCA_951213105.1 Amaurobius ferox
CTCAGGGGTGAGGAACCTTTTTATGTTTGAAGGTTGCATTGAAGTAAACTGCCATCAAATTAAGCTGCATGCAGGAATTTTTATTATATATTAGCAGTCATTAAATATATAGCAACCGATTTCTTTAGCAAGTTTTGCACCCGTTGTATGGGGCAAAAGCCCTGCCTCCCCCCTTAAGCAAACTCAAAGGTCTTAAAGCGTGCAAAATTGGAATCAAATTTGATGTGAGCATGTTGAGTGGGTCGTTTGCAGACTCAAAAATATAATGTAAAAATCTCATTAAAATTGAAGCAAACATCAAATTTCAAGTGAGTGCCCGCAAAAGCAAATATTCACAATAGAATATACTACTCAACCTCCCAACTCTCTCCCATCTGTAATGAACCACCGAGAACACATATTTCATAAATAATCATTCATGGACATTCAAGCAGACCACCCCAAAGAGCTAGGTCCATTCCTATTTGAAAATCAACATAACCCAATCCTCCCCATACAGAAAGATCATTCTGTTCCGAAGCTTTGCTAGGTGAGAGTTTAAAGATAAGTTATTAAATTGTTTATATAATTTTAAACCATTAACAAATACAGTGACAGCAAAACCAATTGCACTTTTCGAGAGCTAAGAGATGAAACTTCATGATGACTGATTTAGAAGACCATACCTTGAAAAATATTTTGGTGGTGACAGTTTTAAAATGACCAATATACAGAATACTTGAAAAAGCTGTGTGAATTTTGTTTTTACTCAATTTTAAAAATCTGTATAACAAAAAAACTATCAACATTATCAAAATTTGGGCTTCTAGAGGCTCCTGGAAATTTGCCTCCTGTAGATAAAATAGAGGTTCTAATGTAACTTTTTAATGAGAAGATACATTTTTCACACACCCTTCTTTTTGCCCCCCAAAATGAGGGTTTTTGTTTTTATAAATATTTGAAATTCTATCAAATTTTTCGAATATCCCATTCTTAGTCTGCCTCTAAGGTTAGATACCTACACTTAAAAAGAACTGCTCACTTTTAGACTGAATGGGGATTTTGGAAATCAGTTCACAAACATTCCAGCTAGCTGCAGAGTGCAGCTATTTTATCATGTTTTAATGACATATATACTGAAAAATGCAAATCTTTAGTGGAAAATCTATTTAATATATACAACTTAGAAAGGAAAAATATTATTTGATAAGGCCACAGATTCACCACCTCTGCCCAAATGATGTTAATGACTATTTAAAACTTGTATGTTAATTACATTATAATTATTGGCAAATAATTTATCAGTTTTAATTTAAATTGTGTATATAATTATTATTTTATTTATAGAAAGGGTTATAGCCATGTCTTTTCCTTCTTATGGAAAAATGTCTTTATACAGAAATCCAATAAAGGCAAGTTCTTGTTTTCTTCATAAATTATTTATTTTTGTAATGCTGTATATTTTCTATTTTAAATTAATACTATATAATTTCTGAATTTCAGGAAGTTGCCCGATTCTTGGATTTTAAACATAAGGATCATTGTAAAGTTTATAATCTATGTAGTGAAAAAACTTACGATGATACTTACTTTCATGGAAGAGTTGAAAGATTCATTATTGATGATCATAATGTGCCATCAGTTCAGTATGTTTCCTTTATTGACATATTTTAGTCTGTGTGTACGTTTTCCATCATTTTAATTATAAATCTGAAATACTGTAATTATACAAGGATCATACTGAAATTTTTGAGATATGGCTAAGTGGTACAAGTTAAACTTACCAACTAACTCTTAGGAGTGTTCAAGGTACTCCCCTCCAACATCAATGCACTTTTGTAGATGAATTTTCCAAAGATTAAATGCTTCAAGCCACCCATTTCTTGGAATCAATGAAAAATATGCTTTAATAGCCTCATCTTCGGAATGAAAATGATGCCCACATAATTTGTTTTTTTCTTAAATTAAAAAATAACCAAAAGTCACACATCGTCCATTTTGTTGCTCCAAGTCCTCTGGACGAGCCGGACGGCCTGGGGCTTTCACATAGCAAGATCAGGAGAATAGGGTGGATATTCTATCACTTTGATGTTTTTTGCTCAAGAAATTTGATTGCCTTTCTTACTGAATGAGAAGATTCTTTGTCATGGTGAAGCATGAGTCCCCTAACATTCATTTCCTGAAGAATTTTTGGAAGACACTTAGTGGTGTAGCAGTTAGCTGTAACTATCTTCTGTCCCTCTAGCTTTATGGCTTTGGCCAGACCTGTACTTCTGAAGAACGTGGCATACATTACTTTTTTCATTATTCGTTGTCTTTTTACCATTGTTGGTTTGGGGTCATCTTCAAAGACCCATACTTTACTTTCTTGACATGGAATGTCAAAAAATGGTATGTGTGTTTCATCACCAGTTATGATTTTAGAAATAATATGGTGTCCGCCATCATTAAGTAATCTTAGGATTTCTTTACTGATTCTGACACGCTCCATATTTTGGTGTTCTGTTAAATTATGGGGGACCCAACGACAAACTAATTTCTTCATATGCAGTTCGTTATGAATAATTTTATGTATAGCTGTGGATCCAATGTTAAGTTCCTTCTGCATCATTTGGTAGGTGCAGCAATTATCATCGATTAACATTTATCAAATAGCTGACACATTTTCTGGGACTACAGCTAACAAAGGTCTTCCTGTGTGTTCTTCATCCGGAAGAGAATTTCGACCTCTTCTAAACTCTGTGAACCATCTGAATACAGTGGCACGAGATGGAGCATCATTTCCATATGCTAATTGTAGATGTTGAAGACATTCTTCTTGATTTAGCCCCACTTTAAAATCATAGAAAATCATAGCTCGATAATGCTCTCGCGTCAACTCCATTCTCTTTTCTTTCAAAATTTATTCTACGATAGCTAAATTGTTATTGTTGCCACAACTTATTGTCTACAGACATAAGAGTTCAAATTTAAATATCCGACCAATAATTTTTTTTTCTAGCACATATTGTCTACCCTTGTATAAAAATTTCAGTGTGATCCTCGTATATCATATTGCTTTTCTTGTTTGGGGCTAAAATCTCTTGCTGTTATTTATGTTCATATATATGCAAGACCAATAATTTCTACTTAATAGTATTTTAGAATTGCTTTATCCATGATTTCCAAAAAACAATCATGGCTCAAGTAAGAAATAACTACTTAAGAACAGATACATTTCTATAATAGTAACAGGTAGGGGTCAATACCCGGTAGCAGTCCTGTCACTGATGTTTAAAAGGAAACACCAATGACAGGGCCAGTGACACCCACAGCACTTTAAAGGGAAAGTTTCTAACCATTTTATGTGGCTCTACAGCATTAAAATTTTTAAATAAAATATGATTTTAGAATTTAAAAATGTCCTATTTGACCACAATGTATGTTAATAATGATATCCATTTTTCATGTGTAATTGTATTCTTGGTGTATCTCAGATTTTTGGATTTTTCAACATACCCTTTCAAAGTGATGTAGTTAGGGGGGGGGGGAGGGCACAAACCTTCCTTTTTGTTCAATCTGAAGAGTAACCCCACTTTTTATTTTCGAAGAGGATGCTTAGTTTTAAGTATAAATTTTTTAATTATGTCAAAAATTTTCATTGCATGAAAACAGTGGATTGGAATGTATTTTTCCACTTACTGTGTCCAAGATCCCTCAACTGCTTATGCATAAGCCACAGGAAAAAAATAGTCATAAAGTGGAGACTGGTTAATGAGAGTCACTCAGGAGTATTGTCTTGTCGATAGCAAGCTGTACCTATCCCATTTCTCATCCAAAAATATTTAATAATTTAAGTTAAATTCAGCTTTGTCTCTGAGATACAATAATTGTATCCAGTAAGACAATCATGGTTTGTTTCAGTTTCTTAAAGAATGTTTATTTAAATATGGAGGAACTAATTCATGACAAAAGAAAAATGATGGCAGTATATGTTTCATTTTATGTATTATTAAATGCTTGTTATAATATTAAGAGATCAGGCAGTTTTTTATTGTTTTTAATTAGATTTCAAGAGTATTTAATTATCCCCAAGAAACATCTATAAGGGGATACAAGTGTAATTATTCATGACATCAGTTTTAACATCATAGGTGTCCATTACAAAAATTATATTCATTTTGATTGAAATTCTTCAAAAATGAAAGTCCCCCACCTCTTTTTATAGGACTGTACCACTGCCCTTCATTATCTTGCAATGTATACAGTTTGTATTTTTTGTGTGGTTCCTATACATGAAATTTCTTGTATATGTGATTACTTTTGAGTTGTAAGTAATTGCAGACCCCTTTTGAGCAATCTGTGAAATTATTATATAATCATTTAAGTGGAATTCAAAATATTTATAATAATTACTAATAAGAATGATTACTGTTTGACAAATGAATAATATATATTATCTTATGAAATTCTTACGGAATTACTTTTTTATATTTGCATTTTTTTTCATGTTTCTTTAGCGATTGTATGTTATCTATTTATATTTTTACTTTAAACATTTTTATGTAGTGACATGGTGAGGTTTGTTAAAAATGTACGAGAATGGCTAAATGAAGATAAGGATAATGTTATAGCTGTTCACTGTAAAGGAGGTAAAGGAAGAACTGGAACAATGATTTGTGTTTGGCTTGTGGAAGCTGGATTGTTTGGCTCTGCAGAGGTAATTTGAGTTTTTAATGGAATTGCTTAATTAAAATTGTTTTTAGATGTTTTATTAATTTGCTAATAATTTTGCTTTACCCTATTAACTTATATAAATGTATGCATATTTATGTGTGTTGTATGAATTAAAAGATCTGGTAAAGAAAGTAATTCTGTGGAATTTAGCAGTTACATATTTATATATTCATTTGTTTTATTACTAGATTACATAATTTATTTTGTTACTATGTTATAATTTTTTTTTTAAATTTCTAAATAGCAGTATCTTCCAACAGCTGATATATTTAAATAACAAAAAATCATACTTGTAGGTAGGGAATCATTAGAAATTCTTACCAGCCAGAATGCACACTGTAACACTGGCCAAAATTCTCGCTTTTCATAAGTAACAAAAATAAGAACCCAATATGCATTTCTTATATACATTTTCAACACATTTTGCACAGGCTTAAATACAATACCAAAGTAATAAAAATATGCAATTTGCTAAACATTATAGCTTTTCTATTAAAATGTTCAATGTGAACACTACTTTAATTTTTGCATATAAAGAAATCATTAAAATTTTTGAATACTTACCCAAGTATGTATGTAGCACTGGCAGTAACATTAATGGAACATACATTGAATAAAACATGTATTAAATGGAAAATACATTGAATAAAACATGTATTAAATGGAAAATACATTGAATAAAAGCCATTAGAATAACAAATACATATATTTTAAAATGATTCAGTCCAAACTAAATTCACTCTTGCTGATTACTATTACAACCACATTTTTGATTTGAACTGAAGTTAAAAAAAGTATATCGGAAGCTCTGTACTGATTTGAGATTGCTGAGAAAAGTGAAATTCATAATTAATGAAAAGTGAAATTCATAATTAATGAGAAAATGAGATTACTGATTTCTCATAGCCCCAAATGCTCTATACAAGCAATCTTTGCCTGGGTGGAAATTATCCCCTTTTAGAAAAATCTAGAAAATAGATATCCTGGATATAACTCTCAACCAGCACCATTAGTTTGTTAATTGAACAATGGGGTAGGAAACAATTTGCCTTTCAATATACTTTAAACCAGGGGTGTAGTCGAAGGGGGACGCGGGCGGACGCAGACCCCCCACCTTTTCTCCTGATCTCAAGCGTACCCCCACTTTTTATTTTGTAAGGAGACGCTCTTTTTTTTAAAATTTATATGTACATATATAACCCCTCTGCAGTTTGGTATACATGAAATGCTTGGCCCATGGCCTCAAATTATTATTCTTTGGTCACTCTTCCTCTGAAAAAACATATGGATAGGGATGGCGGTTATTACAAAAATAACCGATTTTCGGTTTTTTTTTAGAAAAAAAAAACGTTTGTAGACAAAAAAAAAAATTTTATTTACATTCGGATTTTAGAAAATTTTCCAAAGCTAAAAAGCTTTAAAAAAATCATTAGAGAAATCAATGACAAGTATCAATGTAATCAATGAATCAATGTATTCAATAAGTAATCAATGTAATCAATGAAAAAGTATCTCTATGGAAAGTTTTTTAAGATAATTTCATTTCAAAATGCAAGAATCTTAATTGATTTTTCTTTCTTGAGCTGAGAATCATATGCTTTGGAGCACAATTTTTGGTTTTTAATAAATAACTAAATAAAATTAAAATAATTATTATTCTTTTGATTTTATCAACATGTTAGGAGTTCGAGTTATAAAGTAAAAAAAAAAAAAAAAAAAAAAAAAAAAAACTGGATACAATTGAAAAAGTATCTCAATACAAAATCCACGATACATTTAGAGACTAGGGTCGTTACTCAGGACATTTTATATGGGTGATACTTGTATCGCGATACTTCCCAGCCCTGTCAATCACAGAAATTATACAGTATTGGCTAAAATTCTTCAAAAAAAGAGCGTCCCCCCACTTTTTTTTTTACGACTACACCACTGCTTTAAACTCTTGTTCACTCGGAAAATCAGCAGACTGTAAATTGAAAACACTATTACTACCTGTGTCACTTAACCCCCCTCCCCCACCCCCTTTGAGATTATAGCAAAAGTAGAAATAATGATAAAAATAGTAAATAAGCTCATTTTAACATGATTACAGTTTAATCTTAGGCAAATGTAACTTAATGGTTTATTTCAAAACTACAAACTGTATTTTTTATAATTGTTTTGAATTTGCTTTTCTGTAAAATCTGCAAAAATCCTCCATGTTAATATAAAAATTAGTCAGATGTTTATCTGTTCATGTAGATTGTTCATCCTGCTCCATGCTTACAGTAGTTAGTTATGTTTACACGTGCACAAAATTTTAAAATATCTCTACTCATTGCTATGGCCAATTGGATCAAGTCTAGCACTCTCTCATCTGATTGGTTGAGAGAAAAATTGTCCATGACTGTCTGCTGTCACACAAGATTTACAATGATGGAATCACTCAAGCATAGGACAAAGCAATACCCTTCTCTTTTCATTTATCTGTGTTCAAAGTCATGAGGTGATAAAAGTTGGATATTTGTTGAGTCATGAGGTTGTCAAAGTCATGAGGTGATAAAAGTTGGATAAAATTTCTGACCTCTTATTTGAAACAATTGCTTCATGAAACTTAAGGTGCTAATTAACAATTATTTTGCTGCAATTTAGAAACTACTAATAAAAATACTTGTATATACAGGGTGCAGCAAAAAGAGCATACCAATTTGGAACGTCAATAAAAAAATACAAAGCAAGATAGAGAAAGAAATCTTTTATACTTGAGAAGTACACAGTATACCGTTGTACTCTTCAAAACTTAATGGATAACATCAGTTAAATGGCGACCGTCGATGCAGTTTTGAAGTCTGTTTCGGAAATTTTGCAATGATCTGTGGACCGTGTCCCATGGAATCGCCATGATTTCTTACGTAATTGCTGCCTTAAGTGCTTGCAATTTTGTTGGTTGGTGTTGGTACACTTTTGATTTGAGATAGCCCCACAGAAAAAAATCACATAAGGTGAAATCCGGCGAAGGCAGTGGTCAACCGATATCACCTCGTATCTGCAGCTGCGTGTTTGTGTGCAGATCGCTTGGGAAACTGCTGTATGGAATGTCTAGCAGCTGCCACATCTTCCGGTCTTGTTACGCTTCTAGGGTGGCCAGGACTCTTTCTTTTTAAAGCCGAACTTGTTCGTCTAAAATTTGAAACCCAACGAGGAATTGTTTGTGCAGCCGGAACCGGATCATGACGTCCGAGCTGAAAGCGCATTCGGAAGGCCCGTTGCGTCGTTATCACAGATTCACCATTCATAACAAACTCTTCAACAACAAAAGCACGATGCTCTCTGCTCTAAGCCATGATGGTAACTAAAAATGGCATGCACAAACAAGTCAAGAGACCATGCCCACTGCTGTACCTCTATTATGAGCGAAGCAACACTTCTGCCAAATCAGAACGTTCTTTCTGCTGCACCCTGTATTATGCTTTTATCTATAGTTTATCTAAAGATTCTTTATCTAAAGTATTGCCTTTTAATTTTATGAAATTTCCGTATACATTTTGTATTTCATAATTTTCTTTTCTTACTTATTCCATTGCAGAAAATTCCATATATTTTTATAGATATTATATATTCATCATCTGATATTTTTAGGCTAGTTTAGATTATTTCGGAAACAGACGAACAGATCTTACAAAAAGTAATAAGTTTCAAGGCGTAGAAACTCCCAGCCAGGTATTTTTATTATATTTCTCATCTATTTCAATTGTCGGAAATGCAGCAAATATATTTTTGTTTTAAACATCTATGTTTCAGAATCGATATGTTGGCTATTTTCAAGAAGTTAAAGAAAAGCATAATGGTATTCCACCTGAAGAAATTAATTTGAGATTGCGCCAATTGAAACTTACAGCAGTTGCAGGTAAAGAGGGATTTGTGCATTTTACTAATATCTTTCTTTATGCTATAAGTGTACTTTTACTAAAGAAAAAAAAATGTTTAGTAATATGCTCCTACTTCAATTTAAATGTTGTTGTTGTTGAGACCCAGACCGTCCGACCTACCAGAAAGGTGTAAGGTAACTGTTTGGACGGACGGGAAGTGCCACCCAATTTGGACCGGAACCCAGTGGGGGAGGCATCCACAGGGACCGTACCCTCCTTCCCCTACCACCAACCTCTCGGAAGGACTTACGGACCCACATGTTTAACGTGATCGTACTCCGCATGAACACGGCGGCAGTTTTGGCAGTGGCTGGAATCGAACCCGGGCCTACCGAGTGCAACTCCAGCGCGCTAACCAATGGGCTACTGCGCCCCTTCAATTTAAATGTGAAGTAATATTTTAGTTATTTGTATATCACATAATTCCAAGTATAAATACCCTTTTGTCAGTGAAAAATTATTAAAAATACACAGTAAAATTAATTTTTTTTTTTTTTTTTTTTTTAAGGGAAAAAAATTGTAAAATGTCATGCACCATATTTTATCTTTTATTTTTAAATTTGTGCAAAACTGTATTATGTTATTTTTAAAAGTTATTGAAACTGTTGGGGCTATCAGTTTATCATTAAGATCTTTAAAAGTTATAAAGCCAAAGCTACTTAGTAACAAATTGAAGATTAAAAGATACAAAGAACAAACGGTGTGTGGACCTTTTTTTATAGAAAATATTAATTTTTATAAGTGTGTATATTTGGGTATGGCTACCATTGAAATTCAGTGGTGTGTTTTATGTAACTATTTCAAATTTAAAGCTGCTATAAACTAGTCAAATCTGGAATTACATTTGAATTAAATTTACGTTATAAAAAACATATGAATCTGGATAATGTTTTTCATCATTATCTACATTCATAATGATATATTTACAAATTAATAATTTGCCAGGGTGATAGTGGTCCTTGCAAGTTTTTTAACCCAATGCAGATGGTGTCACCTCAAAACTACCATGTCCCAAAAAACTGTGTGTTTCCCTTGTGAACTGTTCCAAAATATTGCTGATTTTTCATACTAAACCAAACTCCTGCAAAAAAAATTCACTAAATATCCTCCATTTATCCCAGCATTTTAACTTTCCCAAGAATAAATGAAAACTTTTTTCCCATTTGATATACATTTCACATACATTTTCTCTTTTCGAAATATGATAAATTGAAATGATTAAAATTACTATTAGAGATTATGTACAATTTTATATATATATATATGTCTCCAAAATTATCTTTACATATATAAATATAGGCAGCACAAGTGCTGTGCATAAAGTATGCTTTTCTAAAAACTTCTGCAATTCAGTATTTAATTTCGATGTTTATCACTTCAGCACCGACACCATAGCTGTTTGATTTTACTTTTATTATAAGCCAGCATACTGTTAAATTATTCTTTGATTTTCACGAATTTGTTGTAAGTTCTAGTGCGCGTTTTTATTAGAGATTTGCATCTTAAGTCTCGCAAAACATGGGAATGTTCTAGGAAATACACTTGTCATTGCTCGGAATTTAAGATGTAAAACTTTGATTACAATTACACCGGAACTCACTAAGAATTCTTGAAAACCAAAGAATGTTTTCACATATATGTCTGCTTATAATAACAAGTAAAGAAAAATGCTGTGCTGATGGTGTTAAAATAGAAATAACTCTGGGAATATCCCGCCTCGGTAGCCTGATATGTTCAACAAGCAAAAAGTATATTTTAAAAAATTCACGAAGAGTCAACTATTAATCATATAAATTCCATTTAAAGTTGGTGTGAAAAAGATTTTTTTTAATCTTTTCATTGGTGTTTAGATGGAAACTCTGAAATAATATTTTTGGTTGCTCAGGTTGCATTTGTGTGGAAACCATACTGAAACATAAATTAACTAAAAAACTAATTTAAATTTGAAAAAAAAAATACCAAGGTGTATTTCCATGTCCTAAAGTACCTGTGTACCAAATTTCATGACCGTACGACATTTAGATTTTCTGCTACAAAGACACACAAACATCTTCCTTTTATTATTGTAGACTGTATCAGTGTTACATGTTTTTACAGTATGTTGAGAAGTAGACTTCAGTTTTATGAACCTAATGAAAAGGAAATTCTGATCATCAATTGAAATTGAAAGTCTAAATGACTTAATGATTAATATGAACGGTCTGTCTATGAAAGATTTTAATTCTTCAAAAACTGTGGATGAATAGTACTTTGCTTCAATAACCAAAAGACATGTACATAGTTAGTGCATATAAAGTGCAATATGATTTGATATGGGCATAGCTACTGTAAAAATAATGCTTGAAAATTGAATATTTTTATAATATGTTAAATATATTATTTTTTTGCTTTCATTATAAATTTAAATTTGAAATCATCAATATTAAATTAAAATATTTTAAGGATTAGAGTTAACTTCTATGCGTAATTACACCAGTAACTATTTATCATAAGCTTTTTATAATATGTCGTCAAAATACAACATACTGTGAAATTAAGGTGGAGCGTCAGTAAATCTTCTGCCCTATCTGCACTTTGTTAACTTTCGCAGAACACATTTTTTACCAAAATTCTGCTCAAACAGTTGCGAAATATTTTCTGAAAGGTAAAATGCAATACTTAGATTATATTAAAACTAAATTTCATACTCAATAAAATATAGAATATATTTTTTATTTTAATCCAAAATATTTTTGGTGCTGCCATCTGTTGTAATTTTATTCATACCGACTATTCTTAATTTTTAATGAACATTTTAAAATGTCCATTCCTTCTAATACAGTATTAAATACAACAACAGATCATATATAATAATGCCACAATCACGGAAAGGTAATTTCTCATTCTATAAATTTGATAAGAGGATCTTAATGTACATCACTGAGGACTGCAGCCTTGTCCTCAAGTCCAAGTTCAATTACCTTTTCATGATTGTGGCATTATATATAATCTGTTGTATTTAATACTGTATTAGAAGGAATAGACATTTAAAACTGTTCATTAAAAATTAAAAATAGTCTGTATGAATGAAATTACAACAGATGGCAGCACCAAAAATATTTTTGATTACAATAAAAAATATATTCTATATTCTATTGAGCATTAAATTTAGTTTTAATATAATCTAAGTATTGCATTTTATTTTTCAGAAATTATTTCCCAACTGTTTGAGCAGAATTTCTGCGAAAAACATGTTCTGCGAAAGTTAACAAAGCCCAGATAAGGCAGAACATTTACTAACGCTCACCCTTAAAAGTTGGCTCCTAGATTGAGGGGAAATTTGAGTCCTGATCTAGTGCTATTTAGTATTCAAATAAATAAAAATAAAAATGTTCCAGTTGAAAATGCACATTTGCGTGTTTTGTTCTTTTAGATAAAAATCATAAATACCTGAACATCATCCTTTCACATAATTTTGCAGTCGATGTGCAGGCACATCTGCTATCCTCAAAGGGTTATACTGCTTAATTAACAATTTTCATTATTAAAATTGCTTTATGTTGGTTATTTTTTAGAGTACTTTATAGGTATTCTACTAAAGTACCAACTGACTAGCTGTATTACTTACAGCTAGTGTCACCTTTTAGTAGTCAGTTTTGAAATTTTTATTCAGAAAGGTTTCGGCTATCAATAAAGATCTATATTGTTGAAATGGGACTGATAAAATTGAAACTATGCCAGTACCCATAGGTTACTACACCCTATTACATGCCCACTTGCCTAACAAGCCATGGCTAATAATAAAAATCATGATTGCTCACATTGGTCCAATAAAAAAGGTTGTGACTCATATATATGCATGGGTGTGCAGGTCGTCGTCACCTACTACATTCCTGTGTATCACGTAGGCAGGTTAGTACGGTTGGTAGAAGCTTCAATTGCTGAAATAAGGCCAATGTAACTGACTTCACCTCCTTGAGATGTACAGTGCCCTGAATATAAAAAATATTGAATTAATGCAAAATCAAGCAATCCCTTTTTTCTCTTTCCCTGAAATGTGAAAGTACTTTCCCAAAGTACAGAAATAGCCCCCTACCTTCCAAAAGAATATATCTTAGCAGAAACTGAGATCTCCCACTGTAGTTATAAGTGTGTCAACATGACTTTCAAGGTCATCCCTACTGTCGAACTAGAAAATAATTCTTCACTGTCACTAGGGCTTGATTGTGGTCATGGAACTATTAATGAATCAAACAATGTACAGTTGTTTTCCTCCTTTAGTAAGTTCTTGTTAGTTAAAATTATTAATTAGCATAAATGTTTATCTTATTGGTTTCTAAATAATATCTTAAGCAGTTATTAGTGTACAAACAATAGCTAGATATTTTTCAGAAATATAGCAAACATCTAAACAATTTTGAATTGTCTAGTAATTATCAGCAGATTTTTGTGTAGTGGACAGGTTTTCATACGATAGGTACCCAAAGATATGACTAATGCCTCCATTATAAATAGAAAATTTAAAGTTTCCTATTCACAAGAAAAAATGTTGTGATCCTTTTAATTGCCATTAGTGTTGAAATAAAACTAAATTGTGTTGCATTACAACTTATAAAAGTTGTAAAAGAACTCTATATAATTTATTTCTAGGCAGAAAGTTCCATATAACATGCCAAAAAAGATCAGGTATTGAAACTAAAATAAATGAAAATAAGATTCATGTAGGTGATTGATTCTTCTAAATCTTCTGCTGAAAAATATAACTCTTAGTTGTATACCAGGGGTATGTAATGAAGAGAGAGAGAGAGGGGCAAGCTTAATAAAGCTGATACTGGCTTAATATATATGTTAGTTTCATCTGTAAAATTGAATAGTGTTCTTTACTGTTTTCTCCCTCTGTCAACGAACTCACACTGGTTTCCATGAAAAAACAAACAGAACACACTGATACTTTTGACAAAGTAGTATTTATTCTTTTAAACATCTACATCTAAGATGTATTCCATTTTTGTTGCTTTTCTTTTATCTAATATATATATATATATATAACATTGGATTTACTAATTTATATTTATATATATATATATATATATATATATATATATATATATACACACATATACAGGGTGAGTCAGAACTCTTGGGCCAAACTTTAAGGGGTGATAAATCACATCTAAACAAGCAATTTTTGTCAAACAAAGCAGGGTCGTAACACAAGAGGTGAACCGCTAGACGCAACTGACATTGAAGGCAGTGATGACTGCACCAGAACCAGCCAGGGTATAAGCTGATCGCCTGATCTCTCCTGTCTCGACTTTTTCTTATGGGGCCATATGAAAAGTCTCATCTACGATAGCCCGCCCCATCGACTCTGATGAAGACCTTGTTGCTAGGATTGCTGTGGCTGCCATTGTTGTCCAAGATATGCCTGGTGTTTTTGCTAATGTGTACCACTCACTGTGTCACAGGTGTGAAGCCTGCATTACTGCTGGTGGTCGCACGTTTGAGCAGTTTCTGTAACTTTGTCCATGCATTCTGCAATTTCTGTCGGTAAAACATACTTTACGCCCACTCTGTCATTTTTGTGTTTCCTCTTTTCACGAGAGTCATAATTTCCTTATTTCATGAGCTATCACCTAGCGGTTGACCTCTTGCATTACTACCCTGCTTTGTATGTCAAAAATAGCGAGTGGCTCACTTTAGCAAAAACATCCAGCATATCTTGGACAACACCTGCAGCAACAGCAATCCTAGCAACAAGGTCCTCGTTGGAGTTGATGGGGCTATCATAGATGAGAATTTTTATATGGCCCCATAAGAGATCAGGTGATTAGTTTAAACCCTGGCTAATTCTGACACAGCTGTCACTGTATTCAATGTCAGCAACATCTAGTGGTTCACCTCCTGTGTTACGACCCTGCTTTGTATGACAAAAATTGCTTGTTTAGATGTGATTTATCACCTCTTGAAGTTTGGCCCAAGAGTTCTGGCTCACCCTGTGTATATATGTGTGTGTGTGTCATATTGAATACTTGATTATTAAGTGTAATTTAATTAGGAATTGGAAGAGGGGATGGATCTGATATGTCTTGTGAAGTATTCATTGGTCGATCAAAAGTATTTGAATGTGATTTTGGATTAAACAGAAATTGTCAGGTAAATGAAATTTTTTTTTTTTAAATTGAAATTAACATGTTAGTACAGTATGGGATCTATTATCAGGAATGCTTTGTCATTAGACTTTCTGATAAGGGTTTTTTCTATAATTTGGAACACTTTTCTAAAATGTACTGGAATGTTCTACAATGTTGTTGTGGAAAACTGTAATTCCATTTTTAAGCATGAATGTATTACATAAATTTATTTTGCAATGAAAAAGTATACTTAATAAAGTTATATATTATTAAAAATAAATGATATGTAATTAAACTAGAATCAGATCTAGTTAAGAAAAAAATTATGAAAAAAGATCAAAACATGAAAGACATTTATGATTGAGGCTTGACAGAACACAAGTTTACACTAAAGATAATAACATTTATTTATTTTTAATAAAATTATAATACCATATTTATAGATGGGAAATACATATTTTAATGTATCCTGCCAAAATGTCTGTATTTTGAGTGCCTAAATCTTTGTTTTATATATATTTCTATATAAAATAACCCTTCATTTCATTAACTAAATGTTTGAAAAGTAATTTTGTCACATAAAATATAAAAATATTAATAAAATCTTAGTCGATGCAAACACATTGAAATAATTGATTAAAAAAATAATTTTGAAAAATCTGATTAGGACAGCACATGGCTTTCCCTACAGACATATAAATTATAAATTCATTTTCTCTTTCTTTCACAATTCATTCAATTGAGTTTAATTTCACTGATAATTATAACACTGATAATTATTTGTAATTACACTAAATTTGCAGTTTTAATTCAGGTTTTGTTTCTGTTTAATGGTTGAAAGTATTTACAAATGCGACATGGCAAAAATGTGAAAAAACTAAAATATCTCGAATGGTTGGTCCTAGAGCTATGGGATTGGTCTTATTCCTTTTGTCATCAAAAATTACATTTACAATAAGCATTTAATTGGTACATTTGAGTATACATGTTCTTTTATTTTAGATTTTTGTGGGCCATTTTGCAAAAAGGCAGGTTATTTTATTTTTTCAAATTGCTCCAAATCTGATCGTCACCAGGATAACCCACAAATGACTTATCTACCAAATTTTGCGAAATTTGATTTATAAATTTTTCTTCAGCTAGCGGGGATACATACAATTTTTGCAAGCCATTCTGCAAAAACAGGCATGTTCTTTTTTCCAAATTGCACCAAAATCTAATCGGCACCAAAGTCCCCTACAGGTGACATATTTACCAAATTAGCAGAAACAACAAGCACACAACTATAATAGAAGGTCTTTATTTCACTTCTTATAAGACATACAAAATTTTAAAAAGGCCAGAGCGCTTTTGAGCGTAAATACGCTCTTCATCAGTGGCTACATGGAAATAGAAATGATCATTCATATATAGACCAGAAAAGGTGACAAATTTGCATAAATACAATTATCAATAAACTTATGTTTATCTAAGGCGAATCCAAAAATACAAAACATTTTGAATAGATTCAAAATCGAGCATAAATCACGAAAGTACAGTAAAAAATTTTTTACAATTTTATTACAGAAATTTCAAATTCAAAAATTTTTTTAAAAAAAGGAGGGCAGTCAGGCCCAATCCTCAAGAGGATGACGTCAAAGATAACTATGAAGAGACTTGAATTGCATGGAGTCGAGAATGAGCCGCCAAGCATAACTTAAAAGCTGAATGGGGTCAAAATTACAAATCGACTTGCGGTAAATATAAATAAAGAGGGACTCAAAAAGGAGAATATTACAAGGGTTATTACAATGCATAAGAAGGAAAGTTCTTTCAGAAATGGGCTGGAAATTTTCTTTAACAAGAAAATGAGCAAGAACCATAGAAAGTTTACCACCTTTGACATCCCTAGCATATTCTGCCAAACGGATACCAATAGTACGTTTTGTACTGCCAATATAAAATTTAAAGTTACCATTGATGGACAACAGAGGAACTACATACACCCCAGCAAAGCTTTTAAAGTCATCCTTAGCACCCAGATTATCAGACCAAATCCGGTTAAATAAAGAAGAAACATTAGAGTGAGCAGCCCTTAAACCAATCTCAAAGCAGAACTGAATAAAGGGGCGGAAAATCCTAGGATGGTACGAAAAACTAGATTTATGATTCAAACGATCTTTTCAAGTAATAAGTTTAGTATCAATTTGAGAAAATTTACGGTGAACATGGGAAAAAACCTTATGTATAAATTCAAAGGAATAGGCAGCTTCATGGCCAAGATTGAAAATAAAATCAATTTCGTCACTTAAAGTAGAAACAGAAAAACAAACGTTAAAACCACGATTAAAATAAGCGTTAAAAGAAGCCGTTTTAGAGGAAATAGGATGGAAATAATTAGCAGGAATACAGGAGTTAGTAAAACACGGTTTACGGTAAACAGAAGTGTGAAAACCAACAGCAGAACGGGTAACCAGAATATCAAGAAAAGGCAAGGAACAATTATTTTTGTGCTCAACAATAAAATTAATCGAAGGGTAAAAATCATTAACCTTGGACAAAAGAAGAAGGAGATCATTTAAATCACTATCCCAAATAATAAAAACATCATCAACAAAGTGGCACCAAAGAGAGGGGGGGATGGGCAAAAAAGGTAAAATTTCATTCTCAAGCTCTTGCAAAACCGCCACTGCCAAAATACCAGATAATGGGCTACCCATAGGGACACCACAAGTTTGTAAATAAATATTATCACAAAATCCAAAATAATTGGTCTCCGCATCAATGTTCAAAGCAGAAGTGATTGTGTCGATAGTGGGGTTTTAAAATTATGATTTTGCAATTTTTTAAAAATAATTTTAATAGCAATGTCAACAGGAATGCTGGGAAATAAAGAAACATCATCAAAACTATGAAGGGTACTATTAGGATTAAATTTAGTTTTAAATAAAACATTAATAAAATTTTCAGTGGAACTAATAGAAAACCTATGGTTATTAAAAAAGGGTTTTAAGAAAAAGGCAAGGGATTTCACTAAAAATTAAGTAGGTCCACTACATTTAGAAACAATAGGACACATAGGATGATTAGGTTTATGAAGTTTTATTTGACCAAAAATCTTAGGGAGTTGATGAGAAGTACGAACCCATGTTCGCCGTAAATTTTCTCAAATTGATACTAAACTTATTACTTTAAAAGATCTTTTGAATCATAAATCTAGTTTTCCGTACCATCCTAGGATTTTCCTCCCCTTTATTCAGTTCTGCTCTGAGTTTGGTTTTAGGCCTGCTCACTCTAATGTTTCTTCTTTATTTAACCGGATTCGGTCTGATAAGCTGGGTGCTAAGGATGACTTTAAAAGCTTTGTTGAGGTGTATGTGGTTCCCCTGTTGTCCATCAATGGTAACTTTAAATTTTATATTGGCAGTACAAAACGTACTATTGGTATCCGTTTAGCAGAACATGCTAGGGATGTCAAAGGTGGTAAACTTTCTACGGCCCTTGCTCATTTTGTTAAAGAAAATTTCCGAAATTTTTAAAGAACTTTCCTTCTTATGCGTTGTAATAACCCTTGTAATATTCTCCTTTTTGAGTCCCTCTTTATTTATATTTACCGTGAGTCGATTTGTAATTTTGACTCCGTTCAGATTTTAAGTTATGCTTGGCGACTCATTCTCGACTCCATGCAATTTAAGTCTCTTCATAGTTATCTCTGATGTCATCCTCTCGGGGATTGTGTCTGGCTGCCCCCCTTTTTTTTAAAAAAAATTTTTGAATTTTAAATTTCTGTAATAATATTGTAAAAGTTTTTTACTGTACTTTTCATGATTTATGCTCGATTTTGAATCTGTTCAAAATGTTTTGTATTTTTGGATTCTCCTTAGATAAACATAAGTTTATTGATAATTGTATTTATGCAGATTTGTCACCTTTACTGGTCTATATATGAACGATCATTTCTATTTCCATGTAGCCACTGATTAAGAGCGTATTTACGCTCGAAAGCACTCTGGCCTTTTTCAAATTTTGTACGTCTTATAAGAAATGAAATAAAGACCTTCTATTATAGTTGTGTGCTTATTGTTTCTGCTAATTGAAATCAGATGTGATGCCAATTTATTTATTCATATTTACCGAATTTTGTGAAATTTGGTTAATTAGGTTTTCAACAAGAGTGGATACATACATTGCACAGACGGACACATAGACAGAAGTCATGCTAAATAGAGTTTTTTCGGATTCTAGAGAGCTCGATAGGTGTAGATTCATCAAAACCTCTAGTCATAAAAGTAGCCAGGAATCTTAGAGTTTAAGAAAAGCTAATAAACATCCAGGTCATCACTTCTTTTCACCATTTAATGAAACAAAATAGAAATTGTTGAAAGATTGAGATTATTGAATAATAGTTCCCCCTTCAACTATAAATACTTTTAAAACTTTTTTTTTATTTATACCATGTTTATTGTTTAAGGTAAAAATTTCTAAATATTTGAAATCTGTAACTACTTTTGCTCTAAAATCAATCTTTACAAATATGACTTTCAGGATTAGGGTTGTGTGTGTGTGTCTGTGTGTGTGTGCTTTACGATTGTGCCATTTGCAGGAGCAGGTGTTTATTTTTATTCTGGTCAAAACAGAGGATAGGGAATGAAGTGGATAAAAAAGGGTTATTTAGGTTGGGTTAGCCATCTCAACAAGTTGCAATGAGATATTGGAGAACTTATTATGGGGAACTGATCCATTGTGGATGCTATCTCCATAATAAATTAGAAATATTGTAGAACAAAATGAAGATCATCATATTCGATAATAAATTCTTGAGGAATTACTGCATTTAAATTGCAGAACTGCTTACCTATTACTAGAAATTCAATCTACAAATCATTCCTAATTACTTATAAATTACCATTGATAATAAGCAGAAGGGTTCTACCTTAGTGAATCATTGTGGTTCATTATTTAAGTATTATTAATCATTTATTAAAATCATTAGTCTAAAATAGAGACATAAAAAAGGCATGGGATTTGTCAACAAAATAATTAATTTATTTATATATCTTGCTTATTCTATATATTCATTAATATCAAATATTCTTAAGATTTTATATTTTAATAGATCTCTTCATCAGTACTATATAATAATATTTACTCATATTTACTAAATTTATGCTTACACATTTTATATACACAGGTAAAAATACCATAATATTAACAAAATTCATAGTCCTTCATTAACATTTTAGTCTCATTTATGTTGAATTAATCAATGATTAATTTGACTGCTCTTAATTTTATATTTGTATTTTCATAATTCTCATGGTAACAATTTTATCACTTTCATTAACCCGTTCGGGACCATATGCTTCAAAAAGTTTCCTTGTTCCTTGGCCCGTCGGTGCAAGTTTGCCTTGAATATGAGATGGCTACTGGAGTCCATTGATGCAACTATTCATCGGAAAATTAGAACGTTTCTACCAAAAATATTAAATAACACTAGAGGGCGCTGGAACCCCGTAATTTTTGCAAAGCTAGTTCCTTAGATCATTGACATTCATATTTCAGTTTTGTTTTCTGTTTTTCATTAAGATGCTGACTAAGTTGGTAATATAAACAAATGCACGTGCAAGCATTTATAATTTAAAAGGCATGTCAACCGAGATATTTAAATTAAATATTTCTATCATGGTAGTTGTTTTGTGCTTATTTTAACTGAAGGGGTCATATGTGGTATGTTTAGCATGTTAAGTGGGAGGAAATTTGTATCGATGAAAGCTTATTTGCATGGAAGGAAGATTAAGTTTTTGGTAATATATTCCATCAAAAATGCTCACGATATGAAATTAAAATTTATAAACTATGTGAATCAATTTCAGATCACATATGAAACTTTTATGGTGTATACAGGGAAAGACACACAACTTTTAGAAACAAGCAGATTGTATGGAGAAAGGGTCGTAAAGACTTTATTAGTGGACTTGTCAGGTCATGGATATATTCAGTAACTCAAGTTTTTTGTTTCTTCGAAACTAGCATTATACAGTACAGGATCTATTATCCGGAATGCTTGGGACTTCAGGCATTCTGGATAAGGGGTTTTTCCGTAATTCGGAACACTTTTTCTAAAACTTACTGGAATGGTTTTAAATGTCGTTATAGAAAATTATAATTCATTTTAAAAACATAAATGTATTAAATAAAGCTTTTTTACAATCTATATGGGTTAACTAAAATGCAAATTGCATGTAATTATAGTATCAAATTTAGTGATTAAGAAAAATTTTGAAAGAAAAATATGTCAGAAAAAAGTTGATTATTCAGGGTAGTTATTAGAAGTTTATTTTTTTTTTGGAGCATTTTAACTAAAGTGGTCCTTCACCATATTCATCTAATATTTTGGCAGAAGCATCTTTGTTCATATGTTTCAAAATATTTTAAAGTACTTTTAATAAAATTAAGATGAGAAGGATGTTCATTTTTAATTAAAATTAGATATTCAACTATGGGTGCAAATATATCAAATTCTAATTTATGCTCTTCAAATGTATTTCTAATAAGCCTTATAATTCTAAATGCCTGAATAAATAAAAAAATTTTAATTTCGTTATCCTAAACATATATCTTATTTTCACCAACAATATGTTTAAAAGATAATATCCCAGCATAAAAAGCGCAAAAAATATTAGTGGATGGAAGCAGATTGAAAAAATGGAAAATATTTAAAAATAAAACGAAATATACCGGCGATTGTGTTTAAATAAAAAAATTTCGCGATATTGCTAAACTGTCTTCTATAAATTACTAATTAATAAATGTAACATGGAACTTTTTGCTAGGGTCAATTTTTGATCCAAAATAGCCATTTTCATCCAAATAATAGGATTTAATTGAAAATGATTTTGATCTTGGAATTCCATCAACGTTTTTTAAAATATTGAAGATGTGTATATTTCCACGGAGATGAAAAAAAAAATGGATTTTGCCGAGAAAATGACAAGTTTATTGCTTAGGTTAAGTATTTGAAAAGATCAATCAGAAGGCCCTGAATGACATTTTATAGCTGCTATACTTTTCTCTGCATTTCGGCAAAAATTAATTCTCATTAAGTTCGGGAATTCCTTACTTAAACGTACTTTCTATCCTCTTGTAAATGCGCTGATCACTCTCTTTTTTTTTCATCTTTTCCAATAAATGTTTATTAAATTGTGCAAAATACTGTGAGTTCAGCGCGGCACATTGCGTTTGAAGAGCATAGGATTTCTTTAGCAATATCGGGATATTTCTAGTTGTTGTTGTTGAAACCCAGACCGTCCGACCTACCAGAAAGGTGTAAGGTAACTGTTTGGACAGTCGGGAAGTGCCTCCCAATTTGGACCAGAACGCAGTGGGGGAGGCATCCACAGGGACCGTACCCTCCTTCCCCTACCACCAACCTCTCAGAAGGACTTTCGGACCCACATGTTTAACGTGATCGTACTCCGCATGAACACGGCGGCAGTTTTGGCAGTGGCTGGAATCGAACCCGGGCCAACCGAGTGCAACTCCAGCGTGCTAACCAATGGGCTACCGCGCCCCCGGGATATTTCTCGTGAAAAAGTTGGAATATTTTTACCCAAAATCAAATTCCCGGAACAAGGAGCAGAAAAGAAAATGTAACGAATTCGGAAAAATCGAAACCTTTGTGCCTAGTGTGCTCTGCCCTATACACCCAGAAAAAAATGAAACTCCATTAAAAAAAGCACCTTGCCGCGACTTGTCCGTAACTAACTCTTGTATTACACTATATAGAAGTTAGTTATGGACAAGTCGCGGCTCCTATACTATACAGGAGACTTATCCGAAACTAGTGAAGAATAGAATGACGCATCTCGCCGTCAATGTGACGGTCTCGCCCGTGCTGGATCGTCAGCTCCGAGAGCTACTATCGGGGGTGACGGCCGGATGCAGCCGCTTAGGAAATTTTCGGGAAAAACACTGCTACTTCGGATGTTTTCCGGAAAAGAGGAATTGTGTAACTTCTCGGAAAAATCATGATCAACGGAATATTTTCATTCACTATCGCAAGAATTCCTTGCGTTCGTTTTTGAAATTTAAGAAGAATCAGCGGCGGCGAGTGCGCGCAGCATTTTTTTCTGCGCGGGAATTTTGAATTTCGTGCGAGATTTGCGCATCCTATTTAAACCCTCTAAAATAGTAAGTTTCAATACATTTTTCTTTAATTGATATTGCTAATTAAAGCAAAAAAGCATTTGGTGGGATTTTAAAAAAAAATCGCTATTTGGCGCAATATTTAGCAAATAATCGCTTGTTGGTGCAGAATTTGGCATTATTTTACCGTATTCCGGTTTTGGGAGAGTCCGGATATTGGAACGCCGGAAAAGAGGTTGCGTACTGTACCTTATTTCAAATCAAACAAATGTTTATGGTACTGTGTCAAAGCACAGGAAAGGCATGCCTAAAAACTTACCTCAGAAGTTTCCAAAAAATCAAAACTGGGCATTTCAGAAAAAAAAGCGTAAATATTTTTGGGTTCAAAGATAAGAAAAAAGATGTAGTAATGTTAACAACTTTCCATAGAAATAATATAGCATCCATTGGCAAAAAAGACAAACACACAAGAAGACATTTTGGAACCACATTGTGTGGTTGATTGTAATAAGAATATGGGTGGAATAAATAAGGGAGATTTGATGATGCATCATTATTCAGCTTTCAGAAAAACAGTAAAATGATGTCGAAAGTTATTTTTTAGTTTCTTAGACATGAGAATATTAAATCCACATATATTGTTTATGAAACAAACTGGCCAACAGCATACAGCATTAGAGTTTGAATCTAGGGTTATTTATCAAATTATTGAAAAATATATTGAACCTAAAACAGGAAAATCAACATCAACATTTCCAGTGCCTAATCCTTTATGGTTAACTGGTCAACATGTTCTTAGCTTACATGTTAATACAAATGGGAAAAAATCTCGAAGAAAGTGTATAGTATGTTTTAAAAGTTCCCTGAAAGAAAAGTGCTACAAGCCATTGTTTTACGAGTACAAAATTTACAACGTAGGACTCTGTATTGAACCCTGTTTGAAAATTTCATACCTTACAAAACATTCAATAGAGATGTCTGATTACATAAGAAATTGCAGGATATATAATAATATGTTTGTAATAATGTTATATTTTATATTTAGAATAAGTGCTATTTTCAAATTTCTTAGTAATATTTAGATTTTTGATTTTAGAATTAAGTTTTCATTTAATTGCTTTATAACCTGATTTCTGCTATTTTTCATATTATATTTACATTTTATATTGCGAAACAATTACTCATTCCATCGGTAAGTTGGTATCTATATGATAATCCAATTGTAGATGTATTTCAAAGTAAAGTTGATTTAATATATTTTTGCTGTGTTAGGCTTAGCTGCAAAAAGTGCCCGGACCTAGAGTGCTGAAAGAATATAAATAAAAGATCGCGAGTTGCCATTCCCCTGAACGATATTCAAATACACAACTTTATTTTTGATTCACTTATCTCATTCTCGGGAGTGACTCACGGTGTTTTTTCAGCAGAAGTCTTCATGTAGGTTGAATATCCGATATGCATGCAAACTCATTTGCATATTTTGGGGTGGACCCCAAAAATTGTTCCGGTATTTGCCGATCCCAATGTATTTAGGAAACCCATGCTGGAAACATCTTTAGACATCTTCAATCAGACTGACAGTCAGATCAACTGACAGGTCATCAGTAAGAGTACTGGCAATGGTAGCACTAGTAGTTGTAGTTACTGTACAGAATATAATGTCGTTGGTTAAGTACATCCCTAACAGCATTTTTTTCACAGTGACATAAGTTTTACATCACACTGTGACTTTGGGACGTCACAGGACATCGTAGTACGTCTCGGTAATGTCATATTGAGGTCACAGAGAAGTCATTTTAGTCATTTTCGTGGTTGTTTGTGACATCACATATTAACTTGTTTGTGACGTCACATTGTAATTACCATTGCAATGTTATCACATTGTGACGTGTTAATTAAATTGTGGAAACGTCACAGAATATAGTGACAATGAAGTTACAAAGTTACTAATATGTAACGTCGCATAGAACTCACAAATATGTCGCATTGTGGCCCAGGTGTCATTTGACTGCAATGTCACTGTCACACATGTGACAATCTTTGCTGTGAGGGATCATTGGTAGTATGTATTCTAGTATGTGCTGGTTAAAAAATTGATTCATAGTAAAGCCTCTGAAAGATTACTTCATGACAGTAATAAAAAAATTGTGTCCTTAGTTAAGAAGGCATGTTAGGTAAAAGGAACTATATGCTGTTATGTTAGTTTGTGTTTTGTGACTGAAATTCAAACCGGTGATTTAATCTTTTTTATTAAATGTGTTTGACTCTGTTTGAACTGTGCATGAAAACTGTTGAATCTAGTCAAGTTACATGTCAAGCCTGTATTTTTCTGAAATTTGACCTTATAGAGGTGGAAATCGAATAGCATATGATGATAAGTTCGTGAGTATTACTGTTTCCAATGTGGACTTTTTAAATGTTCTTTTTCAACTCAAATCCTGTAAATATGTTTATGCTGCATTCTGTTAAAGCAGCCACCAAGTATTTAATAAAGATTCCAACATCGTCAATAAACGTGGATTTTGTTTATCAAATGACTTCTTATTTTTTTCTAACACTGTGATACTTCTGCTAATTACTGCAAATTAAGTTTAATCACATCGCTTAACTGTAACATGAGGACATGTCCAATTAGTCCCAACAGGGATCAACAGGTTATAAGTCCCCGGCAAGGTTATGGGCCTAGTAACCCCAATTGATGACTCACCCAGAATGATGAAAAGAATCTAGTCAAATTCATGGGTGCTGCCTAAGTCTGCCCGTCAAATATAAACAAAGTTGAGGAGTCTACTTTGAAATCTACTTTGAGCAGAAATTGATCTTCCTCGGGTTGCCAACTCATGCCTAAAGCTTTTATTATTGAAAGTTTACCAACATGAAAACTTCATTCTTGATTTGGATTTAAGGAACTATTAAAAAGATTAGGTGAGTTAGAAGTCCATTTGTGATGTGACATACCCCCTTTCTGAAGTAGAGCCATCAATTCATGTTGTATCTCTTGCGCTGTCTCTATATTTTGTGCTCCAGAAAGAACATCATCCATATAAAAATCCCAGATAACAATTTCTGAGGCTGACAGAAAGTGTGAGGATTCATCTTGAGCGAGTTGTCTCAAAGTCCTAATGGCCAAAAATGGTGCACTTACTGTTCAATAAGTAACAGTTTTTGACCTGTAAGTAGTAGGTTTTTCATTCTCATGGCTAGCCCATAAAATTCTTAGAAAGTCTCTTTAAGAGAGTTCAATAAGAATTTGTCGAAACATTTTTGTAATGTCTGTGGTAAATGCAAATTTTTATGTTCTAAATCTCAACATTACGTCAAAAACATCTTCTATGACGTCTCACTTTAATAGGAGGTCATTCAGTAATTTATCCGTTGTAAGTGATGGTGTGTTAAATACGATGCGAAGCTTTGTAATTGTCTTATCAGGCTGATAAACACTGTGGTGTGGAAGATAATGATTTTTAGGAAGGGTATCTTCGTCTACTTTTTCCATGTGATCTCATGCTTCATATTCTTGCATGAAATCCCGATAAAGTTCAAGCATTTGGACGTTCTTAGATAATCTTTGATGTAATTGCTTCAATCTTGTTTCTGCGATAAGTTTCGAATCTCCCAAATTATGCAATTTTTGCTTTATGGCCATTTTCACTATGTAATGGCCATCCATATCGCATCTGTATGTAGCTTTGTAATGCTCTTCACAATGTTCAGCTTCATTACCTAAAGTGCGTTCATTTAAATTTATATCTTCCAATTTCCAAAATTTCTCGACAGTGTTTTCAATATTGTTGACTTGAGATGCAAGTCCGCAATAATTAGATGCTTGATTGTGGGTTTCAATGTAGCCACTTTCAATATAACCAAAAACAGTATTTTGAAATATTAGAGACTTTTAACTAAGTGTGAATTTGTTCATCTCTAACAATATAAAAATGTCTCTGCTCCAATCAACATGTCAATTTTATATGGCGTTATAAAATTTAGATCCGCTAGCATGGATTGTAGAGGAATTCTTACATTTTGTACATCTTTTTTGCAGGAACAATATCTGTAATTTTTGGAACAATTAAAAAATTCAATGAGGCCGAAAATGAGCTATTACCATTCGTTATGGTAGCAAATGCTTGCGATTTTATTGTGATGATCCCACTTAAGCTTGAAACGGGAATGTTTATTTTTTCCTTTCTTAATCCTGCGTAATTAATAAATTCATTCATTACGAAATTTGATTGTGACCCATTATCTAAAATTACTTTTGCTTTTACAAATTATCCTGAGTTATTATGAACCCACAAAACTGCTGTTGAGAGTAAAACAGTTTTCTTTTTTGAGGAGAGGCATGCAGAAAGTGTATTTGGAACTTTGATACTATCTGCAGAAATTACATTATGCCAATCTGTAGTCAACGAGTCTGGGTTATTCCTTGAACCCTGAACCACCATTCCGTTTGTATCGAGAGCATTGAAAGTACCAGTAGGGTGATGCAAAAGCGAATTGTGCTTTGATTTGCCCATGTTACAAACATTCTTTGACTGACATGAAGCAACTTTGACTACTACTATGGCAATTTATACATAAGGAATGCTTCTTAATGAGCTCATAACGTTCCATTGGAGTGGCTGCGAGAAATGAATCACATTTGATGATTGCATGCGGTTTTTTATAAATAACACAAGTATAAGTGTTTGTGATTTTTGTTACTAAGCTTCTAGGTGTACAATTGTGAGGAGCATGAACTTTCGATTTGAAGTGAGATGCTTTATTTTGAATATTTTCCAGGATTTGGCATATCTTTTCTGGAAAAGTAAGAAATTTATTCCAATCTGTTAAATCAGTAGAGGTTAATGACATTTCAAATTGTTTGTGTAATTCCTTATCTATTTTTTGAAGTAAAATATTAATTAATATAATTTCACTCAACTTGTCTAGGTCTAATTGCATGGATTTTAGTACTCACAAATGCTTTTGCAATTGATCAATTAATGATTTCAAATCTTTTGCGGATTCAAAATGCAATTTTTCAATGGATAGCAATTCATTTATTTGGGTATTTACTATTAATCTTTTGTTGTCAAATCTGTTTTCAAGGGCTTTAAACAAGGAAGAAAATGTGTCTTCTATTGTTTGCATTTGTTTAGCAGTTCCTCTTAAATATGACTGCAAATAATACAGTTTGAGATTCCGAAAGCTGAACATTTGATGTCACTAAAGCATTAAACTGTGATTTAAAATTATTCCAGTCTTCATAATTACCAGAAAATTTAGGCAAAGCAATTTCAGGCAATTTTAAATTTACTTCATAACTTTTCACATCTTTAGAACTGTTATTGATATTCTTTGAACTACACAAAGAGTTATAAAAGCGTATGAGACTTACCTCAATATTTGTAATATCTGCCTCAATATCTGCTAGACGGTCCTCTACACTATCCAAATCTTTGTCAGTCGTAAACTTGTAATACTTTAATTGCAACTCTTCTACTTGAATAAGTAATTTATGTACCTTTTCTACTTTTACTTGCAACACCACTGGTTCCAATTCTCCAGTTTCTTCTGCATCTGAGATAAAGGTCTGCAGTCTTTTTATTTGGGTCTTTAATCCACCTCTATGACGATTGAGCATTGTTACTTCTTCGTTAGCCATAATTGCAGCTTTAAACTATATCTAATTTAACTATATTACTAATCCAGCTCGACAGACCATGTTTTGGCGTGATTGCCGTAAAACAAAACTAAATCAAGAAAACTATGATTCTTCTAAATGTGGACTGTATTTATTAACTACTAAACTATAACAAACTAATACAAATGTCCGTTGAAGACTTTTCAATTTACAAGTCCAAAATTATACATGCTTCCATTGCAGACGGTTCAAACTACAATTGCGGTTGCTTTCGACTAAAAACTTCAGAACATACATACATTGCCACATGAACTCGAGAAACATAGAAATATATGTGTATCTGTTTTCAGATTACAACAAATTTATGGTTATACGATATAAGCCATGGACATTATAATTAACAGTGTAAGACCTTTGGCATGTAAGCCACAACAGTCTACAAACCTTAAATATTCAAAATTTTAGTAATTATTATACTAATAGCTTAGAAAGTTTTTAAGTTAGAAAGGTGCAATTGGTTTTATTGTAATCAAGAGCTTGAGGCACAAATTTTTCCAATTAAGCTTTTGCACAGATTGCATAAATTTTTTGCTACATAGTATATGCAGTCATAGAAACAACCGAATGTAGTATATCTGTCTAGAATGTACCCCCTGAAGACATTTTTGGCAAATATACTTTTCACTGCTTTTTGTTGATTTATTTTTTTTTTTTTTCAATTTTCTAATAGTCTAAATTTCCTACCTTCACTCAATACTTTTTGTATTTCATCATACATTAACTAGTGAAGATTGAATCCAATAAATGTTATTTTTCAGCTCCCGGTTTGATTTTGTATATGTCTATACTGGACTTTATGCACTTATATATACAAATTATAAATTTTATTTTTATCAATTCAATTATATATATATATATATAGAGAGAGAGAGAGAGAGAGAGAGATAAATTAGACACAAGATCTGTTTTGATACATTAGGGGAGAAACTCCTTTACCAAGTCCAATTAAAATAAAAGTTTACATTCATTTATAAGCTTAAGACATTTTGATTAAATTTTATAATGAAATGCTGGGAAATGTGTTTTATTCAAATACTTGGGTTGTATTGAAGTATAAATATGTTTTTAATGAAAATTCTTCATTCTTGAAAATTTTTTAGCAAAATCCCAGCATTTGAATCAACCAGAGCTTATTTTAATATTTTTGTACTACATTCTTACCTGGAAAAATCAACCGAGTCTCTTGTCTCTAAAAACACAGTTTTGAACTTGGGGCTATAAAAGTAAGATGACTATTTGTAATAATTTGTCTGTTTATATCAAGACCACACAATTTCTTTTACCCTAAGCACAGTTAGAATGTATTTCTGAGGAGTTATTTTTATATGGTGGATAATTCAATTTTATGATATTTATAATATTTTATTGAGAAACGTATTGGATAATGTTGGAACTATATTTGTTGCTAATATTTTCTGAGAAATGCTCATGAAGTGTCTTAGAAAATGTAGAGAGTGTTGAATCCTTTAAAATTATACCTTTTAGAATATATTTGTTAACTTTTTCAACTAACAATTTGTATTTATTTTGTAATTTTTGTATTCAACTCACAAACCTGTCAGTTATAATCTACTTTATGAAATAACAAAAGTTTGTCTTTTAATGTTTGTCCAATTGCTATTATATTAAATTTACTATTTCTGTATAATTAATATTACACACTATTTCTTAAACAATTATAAGGTTTTATTGAATCAACAAATTTAAATGTTAGATATATTTTTAATACCTAATTGTTGATTATTTTAGGCTGAATACAAGTCAGAAGCTGATGTTCTTGAAGTAATACTTCTCAATTGTCCAATTTTACATGGTGATGTAAAATTAAAATTCCAGTGTTCTTCTGTAAGATTTCTGAATGCAAATTAAATGTTTATTACTGTACATAATTGCACTATAAAATAAATACCTGTTTTTCTTTTTAGAGGGGTGTACCTAAGGGCTATGAAAACTGTCCATTTTACTTTTGGTTTCATACTAGCTTCATTGAAAACAACAGGTATGTCTTATTCCCTGTATGATATGGTAGTATTAATTGTGTAAGATATGATTTGGAACAGAGTTCCAGATAGTGTATGCGGATATGCATGCCATACAAACCTAATTGAAATCATGCACGAAAATAATAGTGACATGAGAAATTTGCCTTTTCTATTTTCAACTTGCAAATTAATTTTTTTTAATTAGTTAGATATTCATAATACATTTTACATTGTGATGAATTAAAAAAATCAATTCATATATAGTAACATTTTGTGAATGCATTGTGGATAATGCTAGTGTGAGTGAGTTGCAATTAATCATAGATAGTGTATTGCAAAAGAAAAAGGAATGAGTCTTTGAATCCATGCTTTTCTGCTCTAAGTATTGATTGATAAAAGTTACAAAAATTCTAAATTGCTTTTATAGAATATATTTAGAAAACATTCCAAAACATACAAAGTCCTTAGCGTGGTGTTTATGTTCCATTAAAAGTTTTCTTGTGTCAATTTTAATTTAATGTTATTTTTTTTTGCAACCATTTTCATGCTAGGTGATCAGTAAACTTACATTAAACATACCTTTGAAGGTATTCATCATAACAATAAGATTGTATGATTTTTAAGTAAGCAATTAAGCCCTTAAGATAAAAATGTATTGGGAATGATTAGCCACCCCTCGGCCTCTTAAGTTTTTACTATCGCCCCTTATTTTGGCATTTCAGATTTATAAAGGTAAAAATTAAAATAGTGTCAAATCTATCAGTTCTGAAATGTTGGATTATTATCATTGTTATCGGGAAAATATCAATATATTGGTGAAACCAATAATTGGTATTGGGATGTCCCTATTATATGGCACTGAAGCCTATTATATGGCAATTGAAATAAAACAGCATACCTGAAATTGTTTTATTATACCAATATCTTTGCTCACATTCAAAATTTCATTTATATATATATATATATATATATATATATATATATATACAGAAGGAGAAGAAAAGGATTGGATTGGTTGATTAAAGAAGTAGGATAAAGACACATATAGATGATCAAAGTGCCTTTTTTTTTTCCTAAATGCTTGACCAAAACAGTGATAAAAACATGTCAAAGCAATAACAACATAGTTGTGATCCCATTTATAATGAATTACTCATACGGTAATGTGTCTTTCTGTATGAGAAACAATGGATGCAAAGGGAAATAATAAAATTTATTGCCAGCATAAATTGACTAATTTTAATCCTCTTCGATTATTACACTCTCAAGCAAGAATAAAAATGTGTTTACAGAAAGGCTTTTATAAATAAACAGAATAATTGTATTCTTTTAATTCTATCAACAAGTTGAGAATTCAGGTTGGAAAGTAAAGAGTATTGGAAAAGAGAAAAATATATTAGATACATTTTTAAAGTATGTCAATACAAAATGCACAATAAATGTAAAGACTAGGGTCAATACTGGACGCATGTTGTATCACAATACTTTTGATCCCTATTTAAACTTAAATTTAAAACTCAATTTTAAATTTGACATTTTAAAGTTTAAACTTAGACATTATTATTCTTATGAGTAAAATGTATGAAAAATTAAACCCTACAAAAAAAATTTCTGGCTGTGTCACTGCTCTTTGTAGCCATTGTTGCAACTAATCTCTTGTAAGAAGTGTGACTAAGTTCCCATATGTGGCACATATTCAGAATTATAAAGACACCTTATACATGTTTAGCACCTTCTAAGTGAAAGTAAACAGCCTTTCCCAGAACTGTTTGCGCATCACCCAGATAAAGCCTGAAATTGATAAAATTTTAATTTGATGTTGGGTTTACCCAAAGCTGCTGGATAAAAGTGCTTTACCTGAGTAATCATACGTTTATCCTCATTTCAGGCTTGTAACATATACAGGATGTCCAGCATTGGTGCCCAATGGCTATTATTTCCTCAACCGTTAGTCACAGAGAGATATACTTCCAATTGCAAAAATGTTTTAAATTTTAAAATCTATTATCTTAGAAACAGTTTAAATCAATAAATACATTTCTGAAAGAAATATGAAATATAAATTTTTATACAGATCCCCGGTCCTACCGATTATATATAGGAAAATCATCTTCATACAATTTTGTGCAAAATAAAAAAAAAATTATCCTTTTACGACCAAAATTGACCAACTTATAGGTGTTTAAAGTTATAGTACTTTTTGTGCTGAGAAATGGTCAATACGGTCCCTGATTGGTTAGTTGCCTGGAGAAATGGTCAATATGGTCCCTGATTGGTTGGTTGCCTGAAACGGGACATTTTTATGCTTGGAAAAGCGACTTCATCATAAAGTTTAATGCTTCATAACTCTGTGAATTTTGGTCGTAAAAGGAAGATTTTTTTTTATTTTGCATGAAATTGTATGAGGATTTCTTAAATATAATTGGTAGGACCAGGGGACCGTTGAGACCCATACTGTCCGAACTACCAGAAAGGTTTAAGGTAACTGTTTGGACGGCCGGGACTGGGGGACCGTGTAAATATTTATATTTCGTATTTCTTTCAGAAATATATTTATTGCTTTAAACTTTTCTAAGATAATAGATTTTAAAATTTAAAACATTTTTGCAATTGGAAGTATATCTCTGTGAATAACAGTTGAGGAAATAGCCATTGGGCACCGATAGCACTGGACACTTTGTATATACGTGTATGTGTTTATTGACTATTAGTTTAAAAACTAGTGGCTGTCCTTGAAATTTTTCTTCTGATTAATGAAGATTAGAAAGTGAATGTTCCTTTTTTTGAATTTAAACATCAGTTAAATGTATCTGTCATTCATATCCAGTCATATAAATAAGCTCAATACAATTCAGCATTTTTCTTAAATTACATGTCTATAGCTGCATTTTGGATTAAAATGGTTTTGATTTCAATAACATTTCTCAAATTTGATAAAAAATATAACCACAAGAACTTCATGAAAAAAAATTTTCTTTCACTACTTCTGATAGGCATTTATTTTTCAGACTTGATAACAGTAATAAAAATTTGATGTGGGCAGCACATGACTTTCCCTGCAGATTCAAATTCATTTTTTTATTTCATTATGCATTAAATTGAGTTTAATTGCAGAAAATAGCATGGATACTTTTCTTATATTATATCCAATTTGCCTATTTATTGCAACTTAATTCACTTTAAATTCTTCATGTCCTCAAAATTCCAAAAACTAAGATATCTCAAGAATAGTTCATCCTATAGTCATAGAATTAGTCTTATTCACTTAGTTATTTAAATTTACCTGATGAATGAGTACTTAATTAATATATTTCAACAATTTTAATCATTTATGTCAGATTTTCACTATCTTTGCGGGCCATTTCACAAAAAAAGAGTTGGCTGTTCTTTTTCACATCATATTAAAATCTTATCAGAATCAGGATAACCATCAAAGGACTTAACTACTAAGTTTTAAGAAATTTTATTAAATAGTTTTTTAACTGCAGTGAAAAACGTTTCCATTTCCTCAAAATTAAAAATGTAAATATCTCAAAAATGGTCCATCTTAGAGTAATTGGGTTGATCATTGTCATAAAAAAATTATGTATAAAACATGCATTTAATTGATATATTTGAGCATATGTAGTATTATTTTATTGTAGATTGGATATTTTAGATTTGTGGACATTTCTCACAAAAAGGCAGATTCGTTTCTGAATCATATAAAAATCTAACAAGTACCACAGTATCCCATAAGTCTACCAAATTTTGTGTAGTTATAGTTTGTTAGCTAGAGTGGATACATACGATTTTTGGGGCCATTTTGCAAAAAGAAGGGAGGTTCCTTTTTCCTGAATTGTACCAAAGTCTAATCAACACCAGGATAATCTACACGTGACGTATCTACCAAATCTTGTGAAATTTGGTCTATTAGCTTTTTAGCTAGAGTGGACACATATAATTTTTGAGAGCCATTTCACGAAAAAGGTAAGTTCATTTATCCCAAATCTTACCAAAATCTAATCAACACCAGGGTCACCAAGTGACTTCTCTATAAAATTTTATGAAGTTTGATCCATTAGTTTTTGAATTAGTGGTAACATACATTGTACAGACAGACACAGACTTCATGCTTAAAATAGTTTTTTCGTGTTCTAGAGATTCTGAAGCATGTAAATCTGTTGAAAACTTGAGTTGCAATTTTTGGCATAATTCCAATAATTTCCTATACATTTCCATGTGCTGCAGCGAAAGTAAGAACATGGAACTGATTCTTGATCATATGAAAATCATTCTTTGTCACACTGTACACCTTCTAGTCTTATATAATGAAAATTTTAAAGATGCTAAATATATAATTTATCAATAATTGAAATATGAAAATATGTATTAGAATGAATGAGAAATTGTTTTGATAAAAAATGGAAAATCTACTGTTCCTCAGTAAGTTTTCAATTAACAGCCATTAATAAAAAGACCAACTCGAGGCCAAATAATTCTAAATTTAGAGCAACTTTTGGCCATAATGTGAATAGAATTTCTTAAATTTTAAATATGATCTTGTACAAAATGTGTGTTAATAATTAAATAGAAGCCATGTTATTTATAAAAGCATTATCTTGTAATTAATAAATTCAGTATTAATGTTTGTTTCTTAATGAATTTGCAGTTAGTATTTTTATATTATGTTAGTTATTTGTTTTTCTTTATGTATTTCTTTAGTTTTAAAATTAAAATTGTCTTGCCAATATTACTGTTGAACTTATTTTGCATTTTTGTATATTCAAACTTTGAGCTACCAAAGCTGTTGCTATTTTAAAATTAATAAAACTTGTACTTGCACATATATATTTTCATTTATGTAAAATATAATATCGATTATGTGAAACTAATGTTTATAATTCTGTAATAAGGATAATGAAAGTGGTTAATAATATTTGCATTTATCTCTCTATAGGTTTCTTGTAAAACGAGATTATTTGGATAATCCTCACAAACCTAAAACGTGGAAAGTTTTCAGGGAAAAACTATCAATTGAGTTACTCTTTAGTCCTCCGGATGATAAACAAGATATTCCTTTGAATTGAATAGGAAAATAGGAAGATGTGTTTTTTTGGGGGCATTACAGTATTTTGGGTTTAAAAAAAAGTTTGAGCATTTTTAATGTTAGATTTTTCCCCATAATGCTATGAGATATCAGTGATCAAAATAATATTTTAAATAGAAACAATTTTATTACACTTAACATTTACCAAATGTATCTATTTTAAGTCATTTTGCAGCTATTAATGTAAAAAGAGCTGGTCATTTTATAACCATTGAAAGCTATATATATATTGCATGTTCTATTTTATTTATTTTAATATATGTATTTTTATATTCACATGTGAATGTTTACCCTGTTGAAAGTTAAATATCTGCTATTTTTACTGTTGATGTATTGGTTGAAAGAAATATATTGTTTACAGAAATAAATATTTATTAAAATATTTGCATTGTATTTACTTTTAGTTCTTGGATAAAAAAAAAGGGGGGGGGGGGTTATAAAATAATTTGAATGACTAATGTATTTTACAGGAATATTTTCCTATCGCTTCAGTTATTATATGATTAAAAGTTGTATAGAAATGATAATTTATATTTGTCTTTATACAGTTTGATTTTATATAATCCTTTTATGGACTAAAACTGCTGTCATTTGCAGCACAACAGTAATCATTTATTTCCCTTATGCCCTGTGTGCCCTAGTCACTATTTGAAGGAAAAAGTTTTTCTACACTTATCAGTACAGTTATAGATTGGATTTTACTGATCTGCTCATTGGAAACTATAGCAATGCCTGGTAAAATAGACAATTTGGGAGACAACTAGACCAAAATTAGCGAGAAAAATGTTTCTACTTTGGTTTCTATTTTGTAGTGCATTTAAAAATAAATGTTTTTGTCAATCCTTAAAATTTGTTTTTTTGCTCACTAGAACTTCCCCAAAACATTTGATTTCCTATGGTGGGCCCTGGACTAGCTAGGCCAGTAATGTTCAAAATCGAAAGAATTGAAATTACCATGATAGATGCATAGTACCATCATCCAGTTCTCAAGTCATTCCCGCAATACATATGCCTTTTACTGTGGGCTTAGAGCGAGCTGGACTGATAAGGTTCAAAATCCAAAAAATCAAAATATATCACAAAAGATATTGATATGCTTAACTCAAGCTTTTTAGATGTTCTATTTCTCGTTATTCAATAAAAAAAAAGTGCATACTTTCCTATGGCAAGGGTCATAACGGGCTTGATTGATAAAAGTTCAAAATCTAAAGGATTGAAATATACCACTAAAAGCAAATATTTGCTATATTTGAGCTTTTTAACTGCTGTGGTTTATGAGTTATTCCTCTAAAACATGTGCATCCTATGAAAGACATGACAAGTTTGACCAGCAACATTTAAAATAGGTTTTCCCTGTGAGATACCCATTTATGAAAAACTTGTACCGTAGTAACAGTGTTCTTTACTATAAATATGGCTCTTAGTTAAACCTTCAAATCTGAATTTGTAAAATATGTTGCTCAATTCTACCAAAATAGACATTTAAAAAAAAATTATTGTTACCAAATGGTTGAAGACCCAGACCGTCTGACTCATCCTGAGGACTTGAGCAACTATTTGGACGGACGGCGTTACCAAATGGTGGCCATCTTCAACCAATGTATATAAATGTAATATCTTGAGAATTAATGGTTCATATTCAATAATTCTGATAGCAACTTGCAACTGTTTATATCAGGAATGTATATGGAATATCAAAACACTAGAAAAATTGCATTTTAATATTTTTATTACATGTGAAATGAACTGCAGTAGGCCATAAAAATGGTACATATTTTTTTCTGACACTTGGTAGAAACACTAATATCTGTGCTGTAGAAGAAAAATTAGGATTGTAATAATTCTTACTAACTGAAAAAATTGCTTTTAAACATATATACATGTATTAGAAAATGTACTCAATGTTGCTCAGGACATAAAACAGGGATTCAATAAGTTATTTCATTAAATTTTTCAAAGACAACAAGGCTGATATTAGATAAATCAATCTCTGCTGTAAATAAAAGGCAGTACCGGTTACAAAGTTAATTTTAGATAATCTGATGGTTTCTTGTAAAAACCTGAATATGGACCTCTTCCTGATTACTCGGTTTGACATCTTTTTTATTCAGGTGCACTTGTCATTTAAATACTTGATAATTACCTTTAGAAAAGTCCAAAATATTATGTCATGAATCAAATGGTCACTTTTACATATAAACATAGATTTCACAGTATCACCAATCTCATAAAAATACCACTTCATAATAAAAAATAATTATCCGCCGAGTGCGAAAACAAAAACCTTCCAAAAAAAATTATAAAATCTCAAAATGGCTCACATCAAGTTTCCACTGTACTTTTAGTCTTCGTACGATGCTGAAAAATCCTAACTTTCCTTCAAATTGCATTTTGCCCATTATAGACTTAAATTAAAAAAAATATGACTATTAAGGACTACATGTGATTTGAAGTAGCTTTAGGATCCTTCAGCAGGGTAATGAGACCTAAAAGTAAAGCTCCTGTTCTATGAAAACTGGATGCAAACAATTTTGAGATTTCATAACATTTTTTAGAAGAAGACTTTAATACTTTCCAACGTAGTTTAAAAGTATTTATGACTTTGGTCATTCTGTCTATTTGCATGATAACTGCCATAAAAATGACTATCAAAATGAAATTTTAATATGTTATGGTCTGTGGGACATATGGAACCGAAAATGAAAAATATCACCCAATTAGTTTTAGATTTAATCCAGGTTGAAAAAATGAAATACATTGAACCCTATGGGACTTAATTTTTCAAACATTTCTAAGCAAAGTTAAAAATCGCAAATTGCATTGAATATTTTAGGAAATATTCAAATTAACACACAATGTATAAAAAAATGTACAGCAAAAGGTTTAGTTTTTTAAATAAAAATTGAAATAATGACACCCATGATATATGAAGAGATCACATGACTCATTGCAAAATGAAATATGACTTCCATTTTTTTCCCCACTCTGTAAAGATTGTGCTACTTAAAGATTGTTTGAATTTTTATTTAATGGTACATCAGTCAATAAACCGCTTCATTTTTGCATCATTTTGTGCCAACGCAATTATAATATTTTTGATTTTAAATGATCGCTAAACTGATTATTTCTATAACAAAGCCTAATTTTAACTTATGTAAAATATAAACAAATCAAGTGATTGTAAAGTGAGTTGTATAAGAATAGCTGAATTTTTTTCCTGCAAAATTCTTTAGCTCTGGAGTCTTGTCTGTAGTGGTATGAATGAAGTATTCATTGGTTTTACGTAGAGGGACAGACAATTTATATTTCGATGAAGTTTTGAAGTGTAAATTACTTTAGTACCCTGACAGTTTAAAAAATATCACCACTGAATGTATCATATTTGAGAGATGTTTAAATGAAATTGCATTTCAGTTGGAAAGTGTTCCATAATCAATGCTTTGTGCTGGATTAATCATTCTTGTTTATACTTGACTAAGAGATTTTAGCATGAAGTGGTGTTTTTGTGAGATTTCAATACTTTTAGAAATATTTATCAGTATGATTACACTACCATGATATAACAGAGATTGCAAATTTTACTTTACCACCAAGCACCATTTAATGCTTTTTCAATTTTTGAAATTCTAAATCAGATTTATATTTAAAGTTTAAAAAAAGTATGTACCCCCAACGAGAACACACAAAATGAGCTGTCATATTTAAATTGGTTTAATAATTGGTTCTATAGGTCTATCAACACTGAAGAAAACGGCTGAAAAATCATGTTTTTTAATTTATAATTCTAAATAAATTTTATTTTCAAATTAAAATAAAGTGCTGTAGAATTCCATCAATATGCCCTACTTGTGAAAGTACTTCCCCTTTTCTTCATCTGGATTTGAAATTCTGATAAATGCCGTGAAACAACTCCTAAATATCAGAGAAAAAAAATTTCTTTTCATCATCAAATGAAACAAATTTATTGATGAAAATAAACTTTGTATTTTTTAGCCGAAAATTCTGAGTAGGGCTCCTCCCCTTACATTCTTTGCATTTTCCCATTGCATTTGAGGCAAAATTCTATGGTATGTACGTCACTGGAACACACAAGTCGTCATTTATTAAAATTGGTTCAGTACTAAAGGCTGTAGGTCCATCAACATTGAAGATATAAAAGTCCCGGGCCAAAAATTTTAAAGAGTGCACTTTTAAAATATCCCTTTTCTTGGAGCTATTGTACCAACTGTAATATTTTTTATTTTGTTTTTGTCTGCTTTGTAGTAATTATTACATAAAAAAATGTCAAGTCTATAGCTTATCTTGGATGTTGAGATACAGAACTCTGAGAAAATTGGGTTTTGTCACATCATGTATATACACATTTGAGCTACAAATTTTAAAATGACAACTTTACATTATGGAATGATTCAATGTTCCTAAAATGCTGACCTTTACATAAGCTAAAAAGATATAAACTATGGCCTGTTCCTTTTCCCCAGTGAAAATTCTGGCTAGCATCCTCTGTATGATGTATAGTTTTGAAAAAATGTGCCATAATAATGGCATCGTCACTCAATTCATCCCCTTTTTTGCTTTATGGAAATACTGACTTTGAGCTCTTGTAAAAAATTGATGTGCACATAAAGCAGGCAGCTTAGTAAGTAAATTGCCAGCAAATGTATCAACTGATGTAATAACTGTTTTCAATTCTGCACAAGCAGTTTTCACCACTGTTTGTATTGATATTCATTTCATTGATCATTTTTAGTTTATTGGAAGGCAAGTCTCTTCAGAATTTCTGGAAATTGACAATTATCACACCTGTGCACCATACACCTTTTTGATTCAATGCAACAAACTAGTTTAATGTTGATGTAGTCACCAATATCAATGACATGAAGCATGAGTTTAATATTCTGATGGTATGTACAAATACACTGAATCAATGCTTTTGTTTTCAACAGTCGCACATTCTTCATGGACGTAGTAAGCAAAATTTAGCCATTTAATTTTTATTCATAATATTGTTCTTTAAATACAACATATAATTCTTTCAAAGTGTACATTAAGGCACAGAGAAATGGAGGTGCATATAAAGAAGTTGACTGTTAATTCGGTTAACTATGTCACTCTTCTTGATGGTCACATTAGCACCTGTGTCTAGAATCATTTTTCCATTAGATGTTATATAACCCATGACTTAAAGTTTATTATATCCTTTGTGCATCAATGAAATTTGAAAGGTCTAATGGGGCATTCTCTTCATTTGGCAACTTCTGCCCTTCAAGGTGGTCACCCATTAGTTTTCCTGTGGCTTTTCTGCACACACAAAGGGGCACTGCCTCCAGATCTCTACATGTCCAGCACGCTAGTTCTTTTGCAAACAAGCGATATGACCGCTTGAATTTGTCATTACTTTGTCTCTGGAGCTTACATTTCCTCTTTACTATATTTTTTTCACAAGTATAACCTCTTCTTTCATCATTAATTGTCCCAGCTTTTGTCTCTTTATTCATCCATTGTGCAACTTTCATATCTTTCATCTCTTAATATTTGGTTTTAATCTTATCTTTTTCAGCCTTCATGTCTTGTTTCATCTTATCTTATTCAGCTCACATGTCCTGCTTCACCTCGTTTTATCTGGCTTTCATCTCTTGTTGCATCTCGTCTTATGTGGCTTTTATTTTTTGTTTCAATGCATCTTTTCAACTAGACATATTCACTGAAATCATGGGTGACATCTCAAGATACAAGAGTAAGTCCACATTTCTGGATAGCTAACGCTTTATGTAAATCATCAATAAGTTTAATGAAATGATAGGCAATTACTTACTCTCTATCTAACAATGTCACAAAAAAGCTGCAATTAAATGCTCAACTAATTTACAAACAGAAAATCATACCCTCCGTGGAAAGATCTTGAAAAATCTACGTAATTAATTAAATTCTCAAACTACAAAACTCGAGAACTTTTCCAAATTCTAAGTCATTAAGTTGACAATATTTCTTGAAATATGTCGCTAAGGCCAAGCTGCCTTGGTCTTCAAATAATAACAGCCCATATATGCACTCATTGCCATGAAAATTTGCACATCAAGAAAGAGTTGTCAGAATCGAACGAAATTTTTATATATGTGAGTGCAACGTTGACATAAGTAAATGATGCAAAATCAAAGCAAAAGGATCCTTTATTACAAGAAAAACTGCAAATGAATGGAGGTTCTGAACCCTGTTGGGCCACCTCTAGCGTGAATACACGATGTGATACGAGTGGGCATTGAGGCATACAAGTCCCATATGGTGTTCTGCGTCATCTCATTCCACAGTTGTAAACACGCCTTTAGTTCGACCAAACTCTTAGGCTATCCAACTTACCGTCCCAAGTGATCCCAGACATGCTCGATCAGTAACAAATTTGGGGATCGGCCAGGCCAGGGAAGGGTGGTAATGTGGTTCCTGTGACACCCTTGCTATGTGTGGCCGAGCATTGTCCTGTTGAAAAATGTCTCCTGGGAGCACTGTCGTGACTGGCAACACATGTGGTTGAAAGATGTCACGAACGTACAGCTGGGCTGTCATGGTTTCGTGTATCAATATTAGAGGTGACCAGGTATATGAGACGGCACCCCATACCATCACACCAGCGGTGTGCCGCTGTAAAGCGAAGGCAGCAGAATTGAGGCATTCACCACGGGGCCTCCACACACGTACACGGTTGTCATCACTGACCAAATTGAATCTTGATTCGTCGCTGAAGATGAACTGGTTCCATTCGGTTGCGGTCCAATCTCGTCGAGCACGACACCACTCCAAACGGAGGGACTGTGGGTGGGTGTCATTGGTGGCACGCGTAATGGGCGCTGCGATACCAAATATCCTTCAGCCAGGCGAATTGCGATGGTACGGACAGACACAGGGGCCCGTAGTGAAGGTGCTGCCTGTGTCCGATGGCGAGCAATGATGCAGTTGGCGCTGTCTTCTCGGCTATTGGTCTGCCGAGGGTGTCCTGAGCCTGCCCGCCGTGTATGCGACCTCTCTCTCATCCACTGGTCCCAACACCTCTTCAGTAAAGTCAGAACGGTCAGCTACTGGTCGAGCTGATCACTCGGCTTCCATCATCCCGATTATTCTTCCCCTCTCGAATACTGACAGCTGATCATATTGTCTTCGATGGTGGCGTAACGGCATCCTTAATGAAAAAGTGTCCTGCAACAGATTAAGTACAGCCAAAAAGCCTCTGCGTACCCTATTTTTGCTCCAGGGAGAACGAAGTTCAACGCCCTCTGGTGGCATTACGCAATGCACAATCACACTGTATTTCAATCATTTGCATATCTGCCTGACACCTACCTTCATGCTAAGTTTCATTACGATCAAACAATTTTTTCTTGGTGCCCACATTTTTATGGCAATGAGTGCATGTATAATATGTATATACTATATATATATGTGTGTGTGCCATTTCTTAAGAAAAGTTTTAATGATTACTGCAATTCCAATTTATTATGCGCAAGGCAGGTACTAATAAAAATGGAAAAATCAAAGAAACAGTCATATATATACAAAACTTCTAATTTCTGTAAAATACCGAACATATTAATTTTTATTTTAACTAATGAGTACCCTTGAAAAATCACAGGAAAATTTGTATTCACTTAAAGTTAATAAATGTAAAATATCTTTAAAGTTGATTCTTTTATATCTAAGTTATCTTCAAAAAGAACATTTTTAGTATAAGTTCTTATACAGTATTATTTACTTTAGGCAAACGATTAAAAATTCTCATTAAATCGGTTTTGATATTTTCTTCAAGTGACCATAGAATAGTGGCAAAAGCACTATGTGTCGGTTAAACCTAACTGTAAGTTTGCGGAGAATTTTCGGTGAACATATGGAATTTTTACTCTGGTTTAAGTAATCGGTTAAAATTTATAAATAAGACAAAAATGTTTTGTATAAAGTGTTACTATTACAAAAAGATATTTTAAAATACCGTAATTCCTTACTTTATTAAAAGCGAATAACGAAAACAAACCCAAATTGTTGAATATATGCATATGCTTATTGCCGTTCGGCAACCGATAATAACATGCATATATTACTCACACTCGAAATTATGTTGATTGATAATTTTTAACACTTTACAACAAAGTTGAAAAGTGTTTATGACTTTGTTCATTCTGTCTGTCTGTCCGTTAGCACGATAACTGCCGTAAAAATGACTTAATCAAAATGAAATTTTAGTATGTTGTTCAGACGGTCTGTAGGACCTATGGGAATATAAATGAATAATATCACACAATTAGTTTTGGATTGAACCCGGGTTGAAAAAATGAAATACATTGAGCCCTATGGGACCTAATTTTTCTAACATTTTTTAAGCGGATTTAAAATTCACAAATTGCTTCGAAAATTTTAGGTAATAGTCAAATTGTTCCATAAAATATATAAAAAAAAATTCAGCTAAATATATTCAGTAGTTTTTTAAATAAAAATTAAAATAATAATTACACATCTTATATGAAACGATCACGTGACCATGATATGAAACGATCACATGACCCACTTCAAAATGAGATATGGCATCCATCTTGTTTCAAATTCGTGATTTTTTAAAGTTCTTTTTAATTCATATTGAGTGTTGTATCCATCCTAAAACTACTTTATTTCTGCTTAAATTCTGTGCATCTACATACTAAAACAACACAATGACAATATATTTGAGTTTAAATTCTCATTCAAATTTGATTATTTCTACAATTAAGCCTATTTTTCACCTATGTAAAATGTAAACAGCAAAATATGTAGAATGAGTTGTATTAGAATTACTGTATTTCTTTAACACAAAATAATTCAGTCCATGGAGTCTGCATGGCTGATATGAATGAAATATTAATTGATTTTATAAACAGAAGGACGATATTTTTCGATGAAGTTTTAAGCATAAAGTTTATGAATTGTAGCTCCATGGTCTTAATTTTTAAATAAAATAAATTATTATAGTATTGTGATGAATGAAATGGAGAAAGTTATGAATGAAATCCTGCTTTTATAGAGAGATCCAGGCGTGTTATTTTTTCTATGACGTCATTTGAATTAATTTCAGTTGTTTTCGATGAAGTTTTCAAATATAATAAATTATCGTAGTATTATGATAGATTTAAAAATATTACCGTGGAATGTATTGCATTTTAGAGATATTTAAACCACGCAATTTATATTTCAATGCCGTCTTTTGAATGAAGTTCATTTTTTTCAATGAAGGTCTAAGTTTTCAAATATAATAAATCAATGTAGTATCGTGATAAGTTTTAAAATATTACCGAGGAATGTATTGCATTTTCGACTTTTTTAAATAAAATTGCATTGAAGTTGGAAAGTGTTTCATAATCAATGCTTTAAGCATGATTGATCTTTCTTGTTCTGTATTGTGCTTAAAAAAATACTGTAATTGTTCCTATACCCAAAAGATGGAGCCACTACGTTAGTTAAGGAAAAATATTGGTTTACTCGGATCATATTAATAATATCTTTTACCAGTAGACAGAAGGCTAGTTATTGTTAATATAGATGGTACTACTATTATCTAAAGTTATTTTTTGACTTAATCAGGCATGTATTTTCAAGCGAATGGGTAAGTGCTGATTTCATTTCTTGTTTTCACGTTTTCCATACTTAGTTCTTTTACTGCATTAGGGGGTTCTGCTCCCTGCTTGCTAACCTTATTAACTTGCTTTGGGAGCTCTTTTGTGTCGCCTGTTACGTAAGCATGAGAGTCTGAACACGCCCGATGGAAGTCTGCTCCTTGTTCGCTGGCCTTTAGCGTTCTTTCAATCCTTGCTATTATACTAATACTAGGGGGCACCGCCTCTTATTCGTTACTTTATTCCTATGAAAGTTCACAAGAATTTTGGCTTATAGCAAGTTTCTTGCTGTCATTCAAATATCGGCTGTTCCATGCCAGCGAGTGCATAATAAGTGCGAAACCGGTCCATAGATGCTGGTATCTTCAATGGGAGTGTCTTCTGAATTTGGGGAATATCCCTTACAGGTAGATTTTATTATTTGGACCTTGTGCTTGTTGTCTAACATCTCCAGTGTTTTGAAACCTCTACAGTCTGGAGATTACACATTGGAGCGCATTCAGTACTCTGTAAACTTATAATTCCACCCTTCCGATGATTCTACCCTTAAAAATGGCCAACTTGGCGTCTTTGTGCCATAATCTGTTCCTGCTCAACAATGGCAGCACCACATTTCACGGGGGATTGCAAGAAATTGGAATAAGGCATGCACACTATGATTAGCTGCATTTATGGAGTGGCTATATCATGCACATATACCGTCATTGATGAAATTTGCATGTGGACAGAGATTGGTTTAAGTTAGTGATTGGTTAAGTTATACGCAAATTTCTGCTATTGTATTTGCGTTTACTTTTTTCTTTGCACGTTTTGCAAATCATACTTAACTTTTGGACGCCAGTGTATAAAGCACAAAGGATTATGGGCACTCATTTAGAAATTTTCTTAAAATGTTTATAATTTCTTAATTACATCTGAATTTTTTTTATTACGTTCCGTTAGAACGATATTTACTAACATTTAAATTTATTAAATAACCGCTGAAACGTCATTATTGCAGCTAGAGGGCTAGGATGAAGGTCGGTCATTTTTGTGCTGTTGCTTCAAGTTTTTATAGTTTTAAATTTTAAAGTGCTTTTTATTCTGGATATTGTGTTTTTAAAGTGTTTTATACTTTGAGTTAATTCAGCTTTTAGATATTAGCGTTTAGTTAAGGAGAATTCATCGAATTTGTTCCTGGTTCTGTAATGGCGGACTTTGGTGGTTCGACTTCAAAAGAAGTTGAATCTATGTTACGTAAAGCATTTTCGGATTGTGTCAACAACTTGAATGAGTTATTTCTGTTTGTGATAGAAAATCGGCTTCTAAACAGGATAGGACCAGTTTTGATCTCAATAGAAAAAATGCGCTGAAGAGTTTTGAACAAGCCTTGGATGATAGAGATAAACCTAGAGAGCATAAGATAGTTCTGATAACAACTTGGATTTTTCGGATAGAATTGTAGCTTTGTTGGAAATTCTGAATAGAAAAGGGCACGATAATCATACTGACCTGCTTAGGAGACTGGTCAACATTGAAGAGAAAGTATACTCAGCTAGTAATGTTATAAATGGCTTTCATAAGGGCCGAGACAAGTGAGCACAGCATTGATCGGAAACACTGTGGGATCTATTTGAATGTGATTAATCAACGTTTTAAATCAACTCAAAGAAAAAATCTCAGGAAGGTTCGAAGGAAAATGTCAACGATGGTGTCGAACAAGGCAGCAGAGATACGGAACAGTGGCCAAATTTGCAAAATTTACAGAATCGAGCAAGTAGTGCTCAAATTTAAACAAACAATAATATGATTTTAAATACGGTTCATGTAAAGTTTCTAAGTTAGTGGCGGCTCAGAAATGCCCCAGAATGGGAGCGGTTTTTCTCTCAAGACTGAGTCCAGATACGAGAGCTGCTAATATTGAAGCTCATTTAAAGAACAGCCTTATTGATAATTTCATATGTACCCGACTCGTTACTAAGTTTAACACTTGCTCTTCTTTTCATATTGAGGTCCAGGAACTGGACATGGCATAGTTGTTAAGGGTGATGTTTGGCCCGAACGATGTTTTATAACCAAATTTTTTGGCAAACTTAATGATAAGCAAATATTTCAAGATGGTGAAATAAATGACCTTGAGGATAAAGCCGAGAAGTGACTACCTGATAAATCAACGGTCACGTGTGGATATGTTTTAAATCGTGACATGAAAATCTATTATCAGGATGTTAGGGGGTCTTCGGACAAAAACAAATAAACTATTCTGCTGCATTGGCCCAAAACTATGATATAATATGTTTTACTGAGACTTGGCTGCGTAAAAGTATAAGAAGGTCGGAATTTTTTGATGGCCGATATACAATTATACGTAGAGATAGGACTAATATGGATAATCGAGATCTTCATGGAGGAGGTGTGTTGATCGCATTCAATTCTAACATTGTGCTCAATGAGTTATCCATGGGTGAAGATCAAGGGGAATCGGTTTGGTTAAAAATTGATCTAGGTCTTGGTAAATATTTGTTTCTGTGTGTGGTATATATTAAACCTGTTCCAATTTTATTATGTATGATAAATTTTTCAATCTGTTTGAAGCTAATTTTGGTTTTCTTAATCATGACATTGTTGTAATGGGTACTTTTAATCTACTTGGTATTGTCTGGCCTTATGTCATGTCCAGGGAAGTTAATCATACTAATACTGAAATGTTACTTCTGAATTTTTTAAATTTGTATGAGCTGAATCAACTGAATAACCTTTTGAATATTAATGACTGAGTTTTAGATCTGGTTATTTCAAGCTATAATGAGTGTATCTTAAGTACTCAACGAGCAGGTTCTGGTGATATTTTACTTCCTGAAGATGTTCACCATCCCTCTTATGATTATAACTCTTATTAACATTAAGAGTCAAGGTTATTGGGAGGCCTGTTTTTGTTTATATGCGATATGATTTTTAAAATGATGATTTTGAGCTTTTGTATGAAAAGTTGAGTAATGTTGATTGGAATTTTTTAAACTAATTTAATAATATTGACTATGTTGTTAGTGTTTTTTATCTTCGTCTTTTTCAAATTTTAGATAATTGTATTCCCCAATTTTTTTTTAGAAGCAGTAACTACACACCCTGGTTTACTCCCGGCCGTCCAACTTGTTACTCTAAGTCCTCTGGACGAGTCGGACGGTCTGGGTCTTCAACACCCTGGTTTACTCGTGGCACTATACGCAATATTAGATTGAGGGACAGGTTTCGTAAAAAGTTTAAACAGCGCGATTTGACATATGACCTTATACATTATAAATTACTTAGTCAGATTAAAGACGGATATCAATCCTGATTATAAATCATTTGTTAGATTTGTTGAATCCTCCCTTAAAAATAATCCTAAGCGTTTCTGGTCCTATAGTAACTTTAAAGATAAGATTTCATGCGATGCAATGAATTTAAATAATGCTGTGTATTCCACTGACAATACCATTGCAAATGCTTTTGCTAAGTTTTTTTTGTGTGCTAATTTTATTGTCAGTACGCCTTTTGATGCTGATACGTTTCCGGCTAATAATCACATGGGTGTTATTTCTGATGCTGTGAGTGTTAATCATGTTACTTTGAAAGATGGTATTAATAGACTTAATGGTTCTGGCTCGTTGGGTTTTGATGGTGTACCTGCTTATATTATAAAAGCATGTTCTGCATATCTTTCGTATTTTTTACTCATTAATTTTAACCTGTCCATCAGTTGTAATGTTTTTCCAGATGAATGGAAGAGATCTAGAATTGTTCCTATTTTTAAAAAAGGAAACAAATATCGTATTGATAATTGCAGGCCCATCTCAATTATTTCTTCATTTGCTAAGGTTTTTGAGTTTGTTTTGCATAAGTACATCTACAGTCAAGTTCGGTCTTTTATTTCTATCAATTAGCATGGTTTAATGAGAGGTAGGTCTACTGTAACTAATCTCCTTTGCTTTAATTCGTTTGTGATTGATGCCATTAATTCAAGAGGTCAGTTGGATGTTGTTTACACTGATTTTTTGAAAGCTTTTGATTCGGTTGATCACGGTATTTTGATTCATAAATTGAAGAGTATTGGGTTTTGTCCTAATTTGGTTATGCTATTAAAGTCCTATTCAACTTCTAGGCTTTCAAGTGCAAATTTTGGTTCTTGCTTGAGTAGGGGATTTTCGGCTACTTCTGGTGTGCCCCAGGGTTCTGTTCTTGGTCGCTTGTTATTTATTATTTTTATCAACGATCTTGCTGATTGTTTTAAAAATTGCCTTTTTTATGCTGATGATTTGAAAATTTTTTGTCCTATTTTTGATGCTGTTTATTATGTAATAATATTCAATCGGAGTTGCATGTCCTTTCCGATTGGTGTAGCAATAACCGTTTTCATTTAAATATTAGTAAATGTAGTGTTGTCTTTTGTTGTAGAAAGGTGCCTATTTTATTTTCTTATGGTATTGGCACTCTGTTTTGGATAGAAAGTTCTCAATTACTGATCTTTGAGTTATTTATACGTCCTATTTCTCCTTATATTTCTAATATCTGTTCTAAATCCTATAGAAAACTGGGTTACATTAAGAGAATTACTCAGGATTGTACAAATGAGGTTACCATTATTGCTCTTTTCAATGCCTTGGTCAGGTCTGGGCTTAAACAGACGTCTGTGGTCTGGAGGCCTTTTCATGCCGTTCACTCTAACAGGATCGAGATCATTCAAAATAATTTCTTGAGGTATCTTTATTATAGGAAAACTCGCATTTTCTGTTACGCCTTATCCGCTACTTTTCTACATAATTTGTTTGGTTTAAAAAGCTTACAGAGCAGAAGGGATTACATTCTGTTGCCTTTCTTCAGGAATCCGTTCGGTGGCCGTGTTGACTGGTCCCATGTCTTGGGTGAGATTGGGTTTAGTGTTCCTCAGTATACAACCAGAAGTATTAATTTATTTGCTGTAAAGAATTTTAATTCTAATATTGGTTGTAATTGTGCAATTACTAGTTTTTGTAAATTATACAATTTCCCTGATAATCTGGATATTTTTTATTCATCTGAGATGGATTTTAAAAATCATTTGTTGTAAGCATCTTGTATTTTATTGGTTTTATTCATGTGCATCTGTTTATGACGATCATTTGTTGTTAAGGATTTGCTTTCTTTCTAATGTAAACTTTTTAATGTATTGTATAATATTTTAATCTGTATTTTTTGTTAAATTTGTATTTTTATTCCTGCACGCTGTAACTGGGACTACGTCCTGTAGTTTGCAGTCTTTCTCAAATAAATAAATAAATAACATTTTTGTTTATGTTAACATTATTTATATAAAGCTGTACTTAAAAAATCAGACATGCTTATAAAACTATTTTATGCGTTGTGGGGTAGAAATTTGCTTCCAGTTATAAAAGGATAAAATTATCTTTAAGACTTTTAATTTCAATATTTAAGGAAATAGTTTCCATGAAATATGAACATAGCAATACACTAAATTATTATTATGAAAACACTCCATAGTTAATCACCTTTTTGTTTTTCTCAGAATATTTCTTACTCGTTATGATTATATTTTTTACTCAATATAATGAAAATATGTGTTCCTCAATGTGTGTGTGTATATTGATAAAAGTCACAGATTTGCCTATAGGGAGGTGTTATTAAATCACACTTCTAGGATTAGCATTCGTGAACCGGGTTTGCACTTTATAGTGTTTTTCAGCACGGAATAGCCAATAAAGACACTGGTCTGGAAATATAGTTTATCTAAACTACAAGGTGGGCCCCCCGGTCTGAGTCGTGGAATTATTGCAATGGAACTTGCTGTTCTGCAATTTTTAAGCCTCTGTGGTGACCAGCGAAATCAGTTACACCACACAGCTGGCATCAAATTTAAAGAAAATTTAGAGAGGAATGAATTGAGTTCAGACTACACAAGGCTGAAATGACCAAAATCATATAGGCAAGTTCTGTGACCATGAACTTTGCTATTTCATCTTTGGGCAGTCTTTTTAGTAGGCTGCATAGTATGACTGATATCATCTGTCGCCACAGAGGTTAAAAAAAATTGCGGTTCATAAAAAATGTTCTTGCTGCCAGTACAGTTTTGGATATTTCGTGCTAAAGAGCGAAAGTAGTCCATGGATTCAGGTAGCTGCAATGATAGAGCGATTTTTAGTAATGACAATAATTTTTTACTTCACGTAATTGGAATATTTCTTACTCAATTTTATTATAACTGACTTTATGTATTGAGAAAATTTCTGACGTTATATACTGAAGTAATTCTTTTGTGTAATAATTGTTTTTTACTCCTTATAGTGATATTAATTTTCACTTCAGGAATCAATAATCAGTAGACCATTTTTATCATAGATTTCTCGCATTTAAAAACTATTCTTAAAATGCGTTTATTTTATTCTAAAAACAATGAAGGACTATTACAATATAGTTTATAAATCTGCAGCTTTTTGAGCTATTTTTCTGGATATTCTCGTCTTAGCGCTCAGCTACCTTTCAAATGCAAAATGAAATCTAAAATTCTGAACTCTTACAGAGCCTTTTGCTGATACATTATAAATACTACCTAATCACACGTATCGAAACTGTTCTCTTATTCTTAGTTCTTCTATTGTTAACCACCTAAATATATTACAAATGTTTTTTGCCCTGTACCATAGATGCTATAATTGTGTGAAAAGATGCGTTTCATAGAGTTCAGAGTTCACCATAGGGGGTTGTTGCACTGTCCCTTGTGGTAAATGCTGATCCCTTGCAAGAATCGTTCGCATTTCTTCCCGGAGACAGCAGATCAGTTCTTGCTTTAAGTTTTCAAACTCCATAGGGGTTATGAACCCGGCAGAACTGACGGGGCTTGGAATTTCTTGGGGTGGCCCCGGACCCAAATTCATGGGCATCCAAACTTGATTACCACGGAGCGACCGTATAATGTCGCGCTTGATGCTGTCAATTTGGCTGGTGTTCTTTGCTGCTTCTCTTTTTCGGTCTTCTCGTAACTCATATCTATAAAATACAATGTTACAAAGTTATTCATTAAAAACTCATTTTCAATATTATCTGCTGTTTATTAAATATAGTTATTTTAAAATTATATTTTCTTTAAAGCATTCTTTTCTTTCTAATGAAATATTTATTACAATTAATGTATCAGTTTTCATTGAAATAAAACAATTGTATATTTAGATTTTGACGAAGTTTTGTCAGCTGTGAGATTTGGGAATCTACTTAGTTAAGTTTTGCGATTTTTAAAACGAGAGACTTGGATCTGCAGATTTGTCCGAAATGATTTCCGTAAGTTTGGGACATAAAATTTGATTTATGATCATTTATTGAATCTATCTGTATGCAACGAGAGGTCTTGAACTGTAAATTTAACCTAACTGTTTTGTAAATCTAGAAAACATTGAAATTTGATTTACTAGCATTTTATAAAATATAAAGTGATTGACAATTTTCTTCAATACTGTTTTCCGATATTTATCATTTCCGATGTTCATCGCCATTTAAGAAACCTCGCATGTTCTCGAAATCTACTCGCTCAATTTTTTATATATTTTTTAATGAACAGCTGAAATAAATTACAATTTAATTACAAATTTTTATTTTTCTGTTTGGGGAATTCACAATCTTATTTTCCCAGAGATTTTACTGTTTGTTTGATGTGGATTATGTTTTAATTATGAAAATGCTCATCAACAGTTGTCATTGTCTTATTGTAAGGAATTTTGCTATTTTTGCGACACTGTTTATGTTCAGCGGGCCTCTAGTTTAAAATAACATGTAAACATTTTTTCTTATAACATGGCAATTAAGATTTGTAAATGCACTCTTTTGCAAAAAAAAAAAAAAAAATCGAAGCACCACTAAAAAATAATCCGATCATCTCGAAATTTCGCATCCAAATTTCTTTATACCAAGTATGCAAATGATTAAATTTGCAAGGCCTATGAGTGTTAACTTCGGTCATAGCGAGCGTTTCTACTGAGCAACTAGCATCTTATAAAACAGATTAAAAATGTAGACTGCCTTTAAGACGTCTGCCCATAACCTCACAACATCGCCAGAGTCGTTTGGAGTGGTGTCGTAGCCGTGTATTATGGCTGCCAGCAGACTAGCATAACATAGTGTTCTGTGATGAATCACGCTTCAGTCTTTCAGCAGATGACTATCGAGTACGTGTGGAGTCGCCAGGGCCAGCGGTCCCAATCAGCCTTTGTTTTACACAGGCACACAGCCATTACCCCTTGCGTGATGGTGTGGAGTGTTATCTTTTACGACAGTAGGTCGCCCCTAGTCATCCTGCGTACATCTTTAACAGCTGAACGATATGTTGATGAAATCCTACAGCTGTTTGCGTTACCCTTCATGGCACGTTATTCTGGGGCCATTTTATAACACGATAATGCTACGCCACATATGGCTCGTAAATCTGTGGACTGTCTCCGTGTTGTTGATACTGTTCCTTGGCCAGTAAGGTTGCCAGACTTTTCGCCAATCGAGCATGTATGGGAAATGCTAAGCCGCCAGATTCGGGCACCCCGAAATGTAGCAGATCTGGAGCAACAATTGAGGAATGCCTGACAGAATGTATCGCAAGATGACATTAGGAAACTTTATCACTGCTTACCTAGACGTATACAAGCATGCATTGCCGCCAAGGGGGGTTTCACCAATTACTGATTTGAAAATTCAATCTGCAATTGCTAACCATTGATGGGTCCTGCGGCCTTTATTTCGTAATCGTTTCATTACCTGTGTATGAGCTGTACGCATATTTAATTTTAATAAAAACAGTCACTTTCTTCATGGTGCTTCATTTTTTTTTTTTTTTTTTTTTGCAAAAGAGTGTATAAGAGTTCGGGTAAGAGCATACGTTTCCTAATAGTGCATAATCAAAATCTCGAACTGATTGTTATATTGTAGGCGTGTATCTAATTTAAAATTTAAATTTTCTTCTAGTTTATCAGCTGAGAAAATTTGCACTGCTTCAGTCTTGCACATGGCGTGAAATTATAGGGTGTTCGTATATATCACCAAAACTAATTTATGACGCGTTTTCAACAGAAGTTTGCTTAAAATACTATCAATGGTGATAAGGCCGAAAATTTCTATACATTTATAGAAGTGCTATTCTACAATAAATTGAGCATAATGTTCTGTACGCGATTTAAAACGTGTGGTTTTTATCCACTTCAGTTTGAAACACTATTGTGTAAAGATTACGCAGTGTAAGAATGCAAACTTTCTCTTAATAGAAATGATTAGTTATTGTTTTATTTTAAACATTCTTTTAAATTGTTACCTTGTTACTCAGAGTAGAACTTGGGGGAGTTTAAAATTTAACTTCAAAGATTTTAATGCTATTTGTTTAAATTTGTAGCAAAACTAATTGAAATTATTTGATGTGGGCAGCACATGACTTTGACTACATAATGCAAGTACTTTACTTCTTTCAATGCGAAATAACGATGGACAAGATCCACGGCACAATATTTTTAATGTGCCGACGTGGTGGCCGAATGGTCAAGGCAAACGTTACCTAGTGATCGTTCGGCCGCCGGGTTGTGGGTTCTAGTCTCACCTTCAGGCATGGGTGTTGTGTCGTTGGGCGAGGTGTGATCCTACCCCCCCTGGTGCGCTGGGGCAACGTCATATGACGGCTAAAAGGTTCACGGTTCTGGCCGGTGTATAGACGAATGATGAAAGAGTCAATTGCCTGGCCATTAGAAAAAAAATATTTTTAACGTTGAAAAGTACACTGATATTTAGTCCTTTTCTGGATAAAACCATGTAAAATTATTTTGAAGTATAAAATTAACTTACATTTCGAGCAAATCTAACTTGACAATTGGAAATATTACTAATATCAGTTAAGCAATATACTCTTATATTAAAACTAGTGGGTACCCCTGAAAAATCAGGGGAAAACTTGTATGTTTTGCATCCATGGAGTTCATACTATAATAGATACCATAAAGAGGTATTATATTATCCAGTTGGTTGTGCCCCATGGAGAGGCCAAAGAATACTTACTAAGGTGGGGGCCAGTGAAGTGGAAGTCACATCAGAAAATATTCATTTCTCCCAAATAGGAGAAATTAAGAGGAAACTTCTCCTGAAGCTATCTTGAGAATTACGTGTTAATGAGGGAAGAATGGCTACATATTGAGTCTTAAGAATGGCTAAATATTGCGTTAGATTTTAAGATTTTTCCTGTGGTTTCTTGAAAAACGTAGAACTGGATTATAAGCTTACTTATACGTTCTGAAATTATTTTTACATTAATTATAAATATTTTTGAAATTAACGTGAAAGTACAAAAGTTTGCTCAAAGGTAAAATATATTTGAATCAAGTTAAAAAATTTTATTACGCCCCTGTTAAGATCGAAGATTTGAAATTGGATCTTTACGATTTTCTATTCAGGAATTTTCATTTTATATTTTTGTTTCTTATTTTTAATTTTGGTGGAGGGGGTGACCATGGTAGAATGGATCGAGGGCTGGAGTACACTTATTTCGCCTTTGATGCGATTTTCATGTTGTAATTTCAGTTCCACAATGGACCCACTCTACCTGTTGACGCTGAACTGGGACTCAATTTTGTTGCTTTACGACTTTTGCGTCCGCGCAAGAAGGGGGAAGGGCAGGCAAACGAAAAGGAGCTCTTGCGACCTCGTAACGGGCCCAGAACTTGCTAGAAAAACTGGCTGTAAAAACCGGTTGCTACATTTAACAACCGCTAACGGGCAAAGCCCGCTAGTAAATCCATTAAAATATGTTCAAGAAAGATTATTTATTTATTTTGCGTGTGTGTGAGCAATAATAATTGTGTGAAAATAGATGAAATAAAATTGACATAAATTCCATTTTGTTCAGTTGTAGTCACGCGAAACTAAATCGAACTTCATATTCGAATTTCTCTAGTAAAATTAGCTCTTTCTACTAAATTTGTTACACATTATAAAAATTAAATATTTAGATAAATGCGCGTACGTAGATTTTTTTAAAACAGGAAGAAACTCTAGCTCCAATTTCATATTTATATCTCTAAATAAAATGACTTGCATTTTAATTTTGATGCATATCGGATGAAAATTAATGTTTTTCGTATTCTTGTGCGCATACTGCGCATCATTAGAAAGAGCAAGAAACAATACAAAAAGGTCTTAAATGCTGCATTTCAATTTAGAGTTTTATATACAAAAGGGAAAAATCGAATGTGATCTTTTCACTTTTCTGTTATAAAGTATGATAAAAATTTGACATATATATACAGGGTGAGTCGGAATTGTTTTACAAAAGCAGAGGGGTGATAGTACCCCACCAGACGAGCAATAATTACTATGGAACATAGGGTCGCATTGCACTCAGAGAGGCAGAAAAGAGTAAAACTAGAATACGAACCTGCACGTACACCAGTGTTGGGAAAGTGAATGAACGATTCCAAACGTTGCACAAACAGATTTATTGTGCAGCGACGAACTCACAGCAAGTGCTCAAAGTGGCGACCACGCGTGTCGTTGCACCTTTCACACCGGCGAAGGAATGACTGACGCACCCTCTCGAAGATTCCGGGTGTTGTGTTAACGTGGTCTGCGGCGACAACGATGCGCGCGACGAGATCTTCCGCTGAGTCCACAGGCGTCTCGTACACTAAAGCTTTCATGTGGCCCCAGAAGGAAAAGTCCAGTGGGAATAAGTTACAGCGTTGAAGTTGTGCCGGTTTTTGAAGGGCAACGTGTGCTCTGATTGGTTATCGCCGGAATCTACTAGGAGCCAGTTATGCTGATTCTGCTCCCTGGACATTTGCATACGGTAACCGCGTTCGTGTCTGGCGTAGGAGATACTACGTAGGCAGGTACACAATGACGTCCGAGGCGCTGACTGCGTCATGCTCGACGCGGTTCGACGTGCCTCTTTTCTGCCTCTCTGTGTGCAATGCGACCCTATGTTCCATGGTAATTATTGCTCGTCTGGTGGGGTACTATCACTCCTCTGCTTTTGTAAAAACAATTCCGACTCACCCTGTATTATTTCTGATTTCATCCTCTTTATATATAATCCTAAACTGCAATATATCAATCAAGGACTTCTTGGTTCTTTTTAAAAATTTGTATAACTGAAATTTAAATGGCTTCTAATTTTAGTTTTACTCAGGGCTTGAAAAATGCTGGGCAGCAAACTTGTCGTAATGAATTCTGTCCATCCCTCCTACGAATGACAACAGCATTCGAGGATTTTGTGCTTGTGGCACATGTTTTTCTGATCAGGCACTCAGTTAAGTTTAAATAAATTAATTAGAATATTTTCTATGTGTATTCGCTGGCTCCGTGGTCATGTTGTCTCCCTCCAGTTCCAGCGGCCGTGAGTTCGAGTCCATTAAGTCGTTTTGGTATCTGTGCTTTTTTAAATCAGACTCTCCGTTAAATTTAAAGGGATAAATTAGGATTATCTGTGCATGAGCAGACTGGCTCAGTGGTCGTGTTACCTTTTTTTAATTTGAGAAGTTGTGGGTTTGAGTCCATCCACTCGCATCAAGTATAGCGAGTTGAGTGGTTTTGGTTTCTGTGCTGGTCCTGATTAGTCTCTCCGTTTATTTAGGATCATTTATCTGTATGTGGATTGGCTAGCTCAGAGGCCATGTTTTCTGCTTCCAATTGGGAGCTGTGTGTTCACCTCGCTAGCTACCGTGGGTGCCAGAAGTTCCCCAAACCCATAACTGCTCCCAGAATATTTACAAGTAAAACTACTAATAATACCAAATCCTACACCACTGCTTTCTACCCCAATGACAAAGATTTCCTCAAATTATCAGCTAAAAATGATAAAAACCAAATTGTAAATTTCAATCCCAAAAAGCCGCCATTCGAAGAGGAAGATTGCAATACAGACGATTGGTTAGAGTTCATTGACATGATATAGTCCGTTTCGAAGGAAACGCCTGTCAGCGGGAACTCTTAAAAAAGGCCCTAGATTTAGCCCTCCCTGAACTCAGGGAATCTAAAATAATAATTTACAGGATTTCCTACTATAAATACATTTGCGAACTAGCCAAAAAGCCTATTGAATAATTATTTAACTCTGTAGGGTCGGTCCGATATCCTCTACGTATTTCCATTTGGAATGTATGCTTTTCCCTTTCCTTTCCCACGCTGGCTCCTCCCCATTTCTCCGCTCCTTTCCTCGCCAGACTCATACCCTCGACTCAAGGCAGTGTTCCACGCAACACATTCTTATTCACTCAGACCCAGCTTATGCGTGTAGTAGAAACTATACACACCAACTCTAGCAACAGGCAGTACACTGGTATAGCGTTCTTTGATATTATGAAAGCCTTTGACAAGTGCTGGATCCCGGGTTTAATTACCAAGTTGGTGCGGCTTGGCATATCAACCCAGTTACTTACTATCATCAACTCGTATCTCAATAATCGTTCTTTCCGCGTGCGAGTTGATACTTCCCTCTCTTCGCCCCGACCGATCAATGCAGGAGTCCCTCAGGGAGGAAACCTCAGCCCCCTGCTTTTTAACCTATACATCAATGATATACCACATATTCCACAGGTTAAATTCTGCATTTTTGCAGATGACACCGCAATCATAGCCCGCACTGGCTCTCCTCTCAACACGGTCAACACACTACAGAGCTACATCACACACAGCCTTGAGCGCTGGCTCGTGCAATGGAAAATCAAAATTAACGCTTCCAAGTCTAACGTAGTTATTTTTAAACCTCACTACAGAGCAATCTCTCATAACTTTCAAATCAAAGTCTTTAATGAAAATATCCCTTTCAATCACGCTGTAAAATACTTGGGAGTCACACTTGACGCTCACATGACACTTAGCACCCATATTTATTTAAAAACCCAATCTGCCAACAAAATTATCCCTTCCCTTCATCCCATGCTCTGTAGGAAGTCTCCCCTTTCCCTGGAGAACAAGCTTTTCCTTTACAAATAAATCATTGCACCTATGATTTTGTACGCATGTCCCATTTGGGGAGCTGCTGCGAAATCACATATTGGGAAACTGCAAGTTATCCAAAATAAAATCTTACGTATGATAATCAATTCTCCTTGGTTTATCCAAAACGAGGTCATACATCATGATCTTAAAGTCTCTGGCATTGAAGAGCTATTAGATTAATCACCCAAAATTTCTACATTAAAAACTTTGAGAAACCTTGTATGGCAGAAATTGATCTCAACTACAATCTTAAACCAGCTAGCAGAAAACGCAGACCCAGGCACATCATCTCTGACCCAAGAAGAACTTACGAGCCCAGAACTAAAAGAGCTCGGCTGTCTGACTTGCCTGCACTGCCAACTACTATGTAACTCAAAGTTTTTTGACCTTGAGACGATAATGTTGTTTACATTTATCGTCTCACCCTTTGACCTCGTGACCACTGAATTGAAACTGACTATGATGAGTGACGCGACATTCACTTGGATCCCATCTTTTTTCAGAGAACCTGTTTTCTCTCTGTTTACACTCCTTTTCAAATTTAGTTTTGTCTACCTCTCAACATTGGTGGTCCATCTTCTAAGGTATTTTTGATCACAGTCTAAGCCATCATGACTGTCAATCTTTTCAAGCATCCATCCAGAAAAGGAATGCTTCACATCAAATTTCAATTACAAAACTATTCTAAGAACTTATATTTCCGATGTGGGGATACGTGAGTTTTCTCACAGGTGCCCCGAAAAGAAAAAGCCTTGGAACCTTGGAACATTCTTATTCCAAATTATTCTTTTATTTCCTAGGAGAAATGTTCTTCTTATTCCAAATTATGCGACACGACACGTTACGACCTAATTGGGACTTGTCCTAATTCAGTCTACGATCCCATTGGATTCCTATCATGTTAACTTCACTTTTCTATGTCTCCCCCAAATCTTTTATTTTGATCGGAGATCAAAGCAAATCTTCGGGGTTTGCTAGGCGCTCCAAAAAGCGTACCTTGAGATCTTGAGATGAGAGAGCTGTGGGTTTGAATCAAATGAGTTGTTTTGGTTTCAGCGATTTTATGATCAGTCTCTCCGTTAAGTTTAAATGAATTAAATGGGACCTTAGGAGTGTGAGCTGACTTGCTCAGTGGTCATGTTGCAAGCTTCCGGCTGTGAGTTTGAGGCAATTAAATCATTTTGGCATCTATTCTTTTTCTGATCAGTCTCTCCGTTAAGTTTAAATGAATTAATTGGGACCTTCGGAGTGTGAACTGGCTGGCTCAGTAGTCATGTTACCTGCCTCCAATGCCAGAGTACATGCGTTCAAGCCCATCAACCTTTATTGTTACGTTTCAGGATTTGTGCTTTTCTGAATTTTGGTGTCTGGTATTAATAAAAAGCATATAATTATTAATATTACTTTACCGGAAGTGAGGTCACAGGAAATTACGTACCGGAGATACTTCCGGTACGTAATTTTCGGTGACGTCACTTCCGGCACGTAATTTCCTGTTACGTCACTTCCGGTACGTAATTTCTTGTTACGTCACTTCCGGTATACCATTGTCGTCCCCTTTTAAGAAGGCAACGGAAAAAAGATACGCTGTTTTACAAAATAAACAAAATTTCGGGACATCGTTAACGGATGTCACGTGGGGCAAAATAAGCCCTGCACGAACTTTGGACGAGGAAGGGTGGGAGCGCGAAACCGAAGCCAGCAGGCCCGAAGAGAAACCCCGCCAGCAACGGCGGAGCTCAACCACCGCTCGTCCTCCATCTCGTGCAGATAATTTAGTAAGAAATAAGAAAGTTAAAGAGAAAAGAACTAAGATGATCTGAACAAGAACCCCCGATCCTAAATTTGTTTTCAACCCCGCCGGAACGCTCTAACACTACAATCTTCCCCTTATTACAAATACCTGAATAGAACCCGGAACCTAGACCCCCGCAACTTGACGCCCCAAGTCTCTCGGCCAAGAGGGCGACGTCTGGTGCTTCAATTTCTTGTATTTAAAATTAACATTTTAACATGTCCGTTTAAATAATCTGAAAAAACGTAGCCAAAGTTGACGGGAATCGAACCCTCGACAAAAACGTTCGCTTCAAGCTGTTACCACGTCCCTTTACCGTTACGCTACGAACGGCGTTGCAGTTTTATTTTACATTAACTATATAAAGCTTTCACTGGATTGGCGATTTAATTTTTTTCATGGGCAGGACCCACAAAATTCATTACCCTGGCAACATTGTTTATTTATTTTTTAAAATTGAAATCGAAAAAGCATTGCATTTGAGGTGAGGACAGAACTCGCTATCAAGAATTCTGCGGGTTCGTTACCCAACTCTAACCACTAGACCGTTTGAATCACAGGAAAAAGGGAAGCTAGAAACTATTTAAATTTGCTTTATGAAAAAATAAAAAAAAATGAGCCAGGAAGCTCTTGAATGCTATATTTTATTTTATAATTATATTAAGAGGATAAAATCAGATGTTACATCCAATTCCATTATATTTTATAATAGAAAATTGCAAAGATTACATCAGATTTTGACCCCTTACATATAAAATTCTAAATTTAAATGTAGCATTCAAGGACTTCCTGGCTCCTTTTTTTCCTTTCTTAATGACAAGAAATATCCCCACGGGAAAAGCTCGATTATAATTTGATTCGAAACAAAACTGAAATCTACATAAAGCAGAAGGCTTTTTGTATTTAATTTCAGAGAATCTATCGAACTGATTTTCAAAAGTAATTTTTTGTTTGATAGCTGACATTTTAAGGATGAGCAGCATATAAGATAACGCCAAAACCCTTGATTTTTAAATGAGGTGGTAAGTACATTCTTCAAATTTTTTTATTATTATGGAATCGATGACCACAGTCGGAAAAGTATCTGCTGTATGGCACAGTCGGAAAAGCATCAGCTTAGTAACAGAAGTTTCAGAGCTCTCGAGATGCAAACTTTGTAACAGTCGGTTCGGAGTTCGCTTGAAAGAAATTTATATTTCTTCAAGTAAAATTAATAACGAGTTTATATTTAGTTCATCTTCTATCTATTTTAAAAACAAAAACAGTTTTTTATAACTCAATTTCTGCGGATCTATCGAACTGATTTATATCTTTAACACCTTTTAGTTTAACAGCTGATATTTTCTGGATGAGTTAAAGGTTTAAAGTCCCATGCTTTGCCAATGAGTACAGGCAGAAGTAATTTTAAGAGTTTCACAGTACGACATGCTATTGATTTCTGCTGATTGAACTTCCCTTTGAAAAAGTTGTTAATAATAAGATTGTTAAAAGCAGAGGTGCTTACTATTACAATAAATAGAATTGATCCGTCGAAAACAGGAGGTTATAAGAAACAACAACAACAACATTAATAGAATTGAGAACTTTTGGGTAACGCTTTATACCATGAGATTCCATCTACAATTGATTTTAATTCTAATGTCGATTACCTGCGATTGAATCAGGTGTGCTGTGATTTCCTTGAACGTAACGTAAATACATCCAAGAAGATAAATTATTTACTTTGTCGACGAGTACAGTCAGAAACAATTTCGAGGGTTCACAGTATTACATTTTGTTAATGAATTTTACTGTCTAAATCCCTCCTAAAATGAGTTATTTAGAAGAATGAACACAGAGAGATCGCAGCTAACTGATTACAAATTTTAATCCAAATAGCTTGTGATCAGTGTTTTTTTCATGGTTTTTTGGCCAGGAGGGAGCGAATTAAACTTTAGGGGGGGGGGTGGCAAGTTTTCTATTTGCCCTATATAAATATATCTAAATGCTGTCACTTAAATAGAAACCAGGTTAATATAAAATGCCTCCGGAGGGGGGGGGCCCTGGATATGTGCCTGACAGAAACAGTTCTTGTGATTATATCGGGACTTGCTGTGATAAAAAATATCGTAACAAAGACTATATAGAAAATATCATAACTCCCACTGGAAAATAAAACCTTCCAATTTAAATATCATTAAACTTGCTTGTTTAAATTATTTTACATTTTCATGTTTATTAAAAAAGTTTCGTAGTGGGTTTCACTAGTATGAAAGTGATTTTGTTTGGGGAATATAACTATGAAGTTATATCTATGAAGTTATAACTAAAATAGTTATAACTATGAAGATATAACTATAGTTATATTTTCATAGTTATAACTATTATATGAAGTTATAACTGGTGTTACTAGATGTTTCAGAAAAACTGCACAGGCGCTTTTTGCGAAATAATGAATTTATCATTTTTATAGCCAATTTAGTTATAAGAAGGATACATTCATTTATTCTTTTTATAACCAATCATAGTTATAACTATGAAGTTATAATTAGAAGTTATAACTAGAATAATTATAACTATAAAGATATAAAAAAAATAACCGCACAGAAAACTTCCAGAAAAACGGTGCACGAACCTTTTGCAAAATAATGAATTTATCCTTTTCATAAATTTAATGCATAGAAATCATTTTACTGGAGGAATTCGAATAGGAAGTTCCATTTAGTTTCGCGTGACTCATCTTGAACTTATCCGTTGTATTACATGAATATTTGTACGGTTTGTTGCGACTCTATGTGATGATTTACAAGAAAAGGCTCACATTTTACTTCCGAAATTATGTGGTAGAAAGCCATTATACCGAAAATCGAGCCCTTTTAAGTTTTCAGCTAATTTAGGTAGCCGTATGCTTATCAAATTACAGAAAATGTTTTCATTATGCTCCACATGTCACCAATTCCAAGAAACTACATTTTTTCCGTCAACCCTAAAATGTGTAAGATTTCTTGAAATTATCGTAAAGTAATGTGATTTCTTTTTCTTCCTTTCTATTCCTTTTTTTTTCTTTAGAGTCACTCGAAAAGCCGTACTTACGAGGTCCAAAACTCAATTTTGAAATTTCCGACGACCGAACCCTTTTCTCGTTAACTATCCCATATCGGGCTTCTCTTCGACCTTTTATACTGTTCTAAAATTGTTCATCCATTAAATGTCGCATATTTTATGAACTTATACAGTATGTTCTATAAATTTATACATTACTTTATATTTATTTGCTTTAGCTCGTATTTTTTTTTACGCCAGACCAGTATGCGTCAACTTCTAGTTTATTCTTCTGTTACTAGCTCATTTAAGCTTATAACTCTTGATTTAAAGCAATTTTTATTATATCTTAAACTTAAACTTGCTTATTTCTTCCAAATTTCCTGAATCTCGCCTACCACGTGTTCTTGGCCACCACACTTTACAACTTTTGCAGACTCAGCCATCCTAAGATAGACGAATTAGATTGCCAATTCGCGCGCACTTGTCAGCACGGAATAGCCGATACCAGCAATGACAGCGAGAAAACTTGCTGCACTAATATTTTGCAAACTTCTGTGAAGACTGACCCATTCAATCCTACCACGCGATCGACTTTAAACGTCTTAAAAATGATTAAGCTCAGGCGAGACTGCAACGGCCAAGTTCATATTCATAGAACCTGCATATAAGGGCCTTCCAAAGGTTATAATTGCGCTCTTACTGCAAATAACAGCAACCGTGGACCGGTGATGCACTTAGCACGAAACAGTTCCATAGAGGTTGTTATCTGTAAAGGGAGCACGATGTTTGTAAACGTATTCTATAGGAGAGTTCAGCGAGTATTATACAACTTGACTCGAATGAGATTTAAATTCGTCTTGCCTTCTTAAATTCCGAAATAGTCGCTTTTGCTTGTCTAGTTTATTTTCCAACATTTGTTAGGGTGTTTCTGAACCCCCTAAGTTATTCTATTTGTATTAGAAAGGTGTTTGAATGCTTGCAAGGCAAAAAGTACGTAGCAAGGAGATCGTTGTATGACTGATTTCAAAGTATCTGTAAAATGTTTACGTTGACAAATATCGCAGTTATGTCTCTTGAGAGAATGCCACATATAAATTATTGTTATAAGGTCACACTCTGAAAACAAACGTTTTCATCCTAATAAGTTATGTAGCCAGTTCGTTTAGTGAGATCACGGCCATATTAATGAGATCACGGATATATATAGGGCTGAAACCATCCGGTTTCTTTAGTTGCTATGTCGGACATACATCTCCGCGCGATTCCATTTTTTTCAATCTTAATGCATACAAAATGTTTACTCAACAGGAGCTTTTTTCTACTTTAGCTTCATAACTTGTATATATGTATGGCTGACGAGGTATCAAAAGAAGTAAAAAAAGTTCGTATCGCGGTCCTATTGCAGATCACTGCATGGAAGTGCGTGGAATAGCTGATACCTATACTGGAAGCTAACACACTTCCTGTATTTCGGGAGGGGAGGGGGGGAACCACGGGCAAAACCGGTCCATATTTTTCTGCTACCCTGTTTTTAAGAACGTCCCATATAAATGTTTAATATAAAGTTGCTTATCGAACTCTTTCGGCCCTATATATGGCTCGAAAACTAGTCTTTCAAGAAATTTTAAATGGACAAAATGCATTATCTATACTACTAAGGACAATCTTGTACACTAGGTGGCAGTGAAAATGAGACACCAGTGAGTGGGCAGAAAGTGATGAAAATTGGCAAACAGAGAGACACAGCAACGAACAATAAGTGATGTTTATTGCAACATAATACACCTATACACTGAGCGATAACGCTGTCTGATCAGTAGATTGTAGGACCACCGCGGGCGGCGATACAGGCAGCAACACGTTTAGGTACAGAGTCAATGAGCGAGCAAGCGGATGGTGTCCTGAGGGATGGCTGTCCATACCCTGTCAACCATTTGCCAGAGTTCGTCTTCTAAACGCGCCGGTGGCAGCGCACGCAAGCGACGTCCAATCACGTCCCAGACGTATTCGATTGGTGAGAGATCAGGGGAAACTGATAGCCAGGGAAGCAGCTGGGTACCTTTCAGGGCATTTTGGTTGATGCGTGCCATGTGTGGTCAGGCGTTATCCTGCTGGTAAAGAGCAGTGGACACCCCCTGAAGGAAGGGTAGTGTCATCGGCCGCAGCAAGTCATCCATGTATCGTTGGGCCGTCATAGTGCCCTCAATACGGACCAGAGGTGACCTGCTATCGTAAGCAATGGCGCCTCAAACCATGATGCCGCGTTGTCGCGCAGTGTGGCGTACCACAGATGCGGCCGGATTGGACCTGTCACCACTTTGGCACCAGATTCGTACACGGCGACTGTCATTGCTAAAACTGGAGCATGACTCGTCTGAGAATACGACCCTGTGCCATTCCGTCGTCTACGTGGCTCTATCCCGACACCATTGCAAACGGAGACGTCTGTGCTGTTGGGTCAATGGCAGTCTTCTTAACGGGCGCCATGAGTGCAGGTCGCCGGCGACCAATCGGCGGATAATGGTCCTGGTCGATATGGGAGCATCAAGGGTGACCTGCACATGCTGCAAAAGAGCGACGGAAGCGGCCTGCATGGCTGCCATCGCTTGCCGGCGGATGCGTCGGTTCACGCTTCTGACGTCACTCTGGTCGTACTGGCATCCCTCAAACGTGCCACATTCCCTTGCTCCAACCATCTTCGCCATAGCCGGTGCACTGTGGACGCATGTAGGTGACTGTCCCCTGAGATTTGAAGCATGGACCAACCTGCCCTTCCGAGTCCGATCGCCATATCCCTCGTGAAATCGTCTGTCCGCTGGAACTGCCTCGGTTGGCAGCGGTCTGGCATTCTCTGCTACTATAAGTTTCCTCTGAGATAAAAAAAATTGCAAAATTATTTCCCTGGCAAACAGAGCGACGCGACTATTACCGATTCTGCAGGTTCCTTCCCTTATATCTCACTCAACGTCCATGGGACAGCTGCGCATTTCGTATCATTTACATAACTTGGTGAGCTGCGTCTACCCTGCAATTTGCATATTTTTCTGCACACTACTTCTTGGTGTCTCATTTTCACTGTCACGTAGTGTATATATGCAGGTATGTATGAAAACGTTATTCCGAAGCCATTACTCGGTCTAGAAGCTTGCGGTTTTTTTAAACGCAGCTATCGATCCGGAGATGGGCCAGAAACTTTCGCAAATTTTGATATATTTTTAAATATCTGTAAACAAACCTGCAATATGAGAGTAAAAAGGGTGTGTGGGAAGAAACATATCTCCTAAAAAAAAGTAAGAGTCTCTGTTTTTTTAAGGGAGACAGATAAATTTCGAAGATCTTCTAAAAGTCGGAATTTTTATAAATCCATATTTTTATACATATTTAAAAAATCACGAAAGACAATTCCAAATGAATTGAGAACAAAGGATCCCGATACCAGACGAAATCATCGGAGGAAATGCGAATCGGAAATCATGTCTCTCCAGACATGGACTGGAAGTTAAATTCAGAAGTTTAAATTCGCGAGTGTTATAGATACAGATTTGAATTTTTAAATATGAGATTGTAACCTTATTATAAACATTTCGCAGAAAAAGTATTAGAGGCATGCTCTTCAGAATTTGCCAATGTGAAATTTCTATTGTTATAGAAGGTTCGTTTTTCATTAATATCTTGACAACCCCTTGTCCTAAAAAATTGAAACATGCCGTAAATTTTGAGTGGGGCTATTCCTAGGCTATCCACAAAATTTAATGGAATTCGGTGTAGCCGTTCTCCTGTGATGACGAGGTAAATGCACAAATACACTCATACAAGATATTTTCAATTTTATTTATATAAGATACTATATTAAATGGAAAATAAAATTAAAAATTTCTTATTATTTTAAGTCAGTAATCATTTTACACATTTCTTCATGCAATAAAAAGATTTTAGACTACTATTGAATACTAAAACTAGCACTTTTAATGAAATTTTACGTACTTTTTCGTGGATAAAATAATTAATTGTTATCATAAAATTATTATCAAACACGGTACAATGCAGCTGCCATGTCTTACAATTCACTTCAAAATAATAATTTATTTTTCAGCACAATTTTGTACAAGAGCGCATAGAGTGGAATATTTTCTAGAAGTGAATTACCAAAGAGAGCCGATTTTGGAAAGCTATATGAGCTCCTTCATCGACTAAATTTACATAACATTCGATTGAAGTACCCTAAAAATATTAATGAATAAAGACTGCAAAATTAGGAAAAATGTAACAAAATGATAAGGAATTAAACACTTTCGGAAGCTATATGAACCAACTCCATCAAATAGATTGATAAAAACAAAAACAAAAAACATTTGAACAAACCACTACTGTTAAAAATACTAGTGAACTGCAGAATTAGGAATATAATAAAAATTGAACGAAAAAAACTAATTTCAGAAATATACATAAGCTAACATGATCAACTGAATACAAATAACATTTGAAATGCCAGTGAATAAAAGACTGTGGAATTAAGAAAAATATAACAAATAATATAGAAAACAATCGCGTTTGATAATTTGTAACACTTTACAACATAGTTGAAAAGTGTTTATGACTTTGTTCATTCCGTCTGTCTGTCATTTTGCACGTTAACTGCCATAAAAATGACTTTACCAAAAGGAAATTTTAGTATGTTGTTGAGACGGTCTGTGGGACCTATGGGAATGTAAATAAATAATATCAACCAATTAGTTTTGGATTGAAAAAGTGAAATACATTGAACACTATGGGGCATAATTGTTCAAACATTTTTGAAATGAAGTTAAAACTCACAAATTGCTTCGAAAATTTAAGGAAACATTCAAATTATCCCATAAAATATATAAAAAAATTTCAGCAAAATATGTTTGGTAGTTTTTAAAATAAAAATTAAAATAATAATTACACCCATATAATATGAAGAGATCATGTGATCCACTTCAAAATAAAATATGGCATCCATATTTTTTCCCCAGAGTAAAAATCGTGATTTTAAAAGTTTTTTTAAATTTATATTTAGTGTTGCACTTATACAACGCCACCGTTGCAAAAAGTCCAGTTACCAACTGAGAACGAAAATTGAATTAAAAGTGCAAATTCAAGGTCATTTAAAATAATTATGGACGTTATTTTGTGTAATTAGACTCAATATAATAAATTATTGAAGAAATAAAGAGAACGTGAATATGAATTTGCAAGGAAAGTCATGTGCTGACCACATCAGATTTTTACTTTCCCTGCAATACATTGCATAGGTAAAGTACTGAAATCATGTCGAAAATCGCAACTCGAGTTTTCGACGGATCTACACGTTTCAAGACCTCTAGAATACGAAAAAACTATTTTTAGCGTGGCGTCTGTGTGTGTCTGTCTGTTTGTCTGTGTGTGTCTGTCTGTCTGTCTGTCTGTGTGTCTGTCAGTGCAATGTATGTATCCACCCTAACTCAAAAACTGATGGACTGAATTTCATAAAATTTAGTAGGTAAATTACTTGTGCATGACCCTGGTGTTGTTTAGTTTTTGGTACGATTCGGGATAAAATAACCCGGCTTTCTTTGCGAAATGGCCCGCAAAAATAGCCTATATCCACTCTAACTGAAAAACTAATTGATCAAAATTTACAGAATTTGGTAGATAAGTCACTTGTGGGTCACCCTGGTGCTGATTAGATTTTGATACGATTCGGAAAAGAAGAACCTGCAGTTTTTTACGAAATGGCCCGAAAAAATTGAATATATCCAATCTAACTCAACTAATCGAATACATTTCATAAAATTTGGTAGATAAGTCACTTGTGGGCGACCCTGGTGCTGATTAAATTTTGGTACGATTCAGGATAAATGAACCTGCCTTTATTGCGAAATGGTCCGTAAAAATTGTATGTATAAACTCTAGCTGACAAACTAATGGATCAAATTACACAAAATTTAGTAGATAACTCGCTCATAGGATACTGTGATGCTGGTTAGATATTGATACTATTCGGAAAAAGAAAATCTGCCTTTTTTTTGCGAAATGACCCGCAAATTTAATATATTCGACCTAAAATAAAATACTACATGCGCAAGACAGTGAAACTCTGAAATAAATGACTAAAATTCATGAAATATATTAATTAAGTACTTGTTCTACAAGTAAAATTTGACAACTAAGTAAATAAATCTGACCCCATGATTATAAGATAAACCGTTCTCGAGATATTATAGTTTTTAGAATTTTAGGGACCTGAAGAATTTATAGTGCATTAAATTACCAAACGAAACGAAGATGTAATAAAACAAGAAAGATCAATCATGCTCAAAGCATTGATTATGAAACACTTTCCAACTTCAATGCAATTTTATTTAAACATGTCTAAAATGCAATACATTCCTCGGTAATATTTTAAAACTTCTCACAATACTACATTGATTTATTATATTTGAAAACTTAAACCTTCATCGAAAAAAATGAACTTCATTCAAATGGCGGCATTGAAATATAAATTGCCTGGTTTAAACATCTCTAAAATGTGATATATTACTCGGTAACAATTTTAGAATTATCATAATACCACGATAATTTATCATATTTAAAAACTTCATCGAAAACAACTGAAATTCATTCAAATGACGTCATAGAAAAAATAACACGCCTGGCTCTCTCTAAAAAAGCAGCATTTCATTCATAAATAATTTCCCATTCATGTCATTCATCACAATACTATAATAATTTATTTTATTTAAAAATTAAGACCATGAAGCTATAAGTAATTTAACTCTATGCTTAAAACTTCATCGCAAAAAATCGTCCTTCTCTCGGTAAAGTCAATGAATATTTCTTTCATATCAGCTATGCAGACTCCATGAGCTAAATTCTTTTGCATTAAAAAAATACAGCAATTCCTATACAACTCATCCTACATATTTTGCTGTTTACATTTCACATAAGTGAAAAATAGGCTTCGTTAGAGAAGTAATCAAAGTTGGATGCGCATTTAAACTCAAATATATTGTCATTGCGTTGTTTCAGTATGTAGATGCACAGAATTTAAGCGAAAATAAAGAGGTTTTACGACGAATACAACACTCAATATGAATTAAAAAGAACTTTAAAAATGACGATTTTGAGACAAGATGGATGCCGTATTATATTTTGAAGTTGATCACGTGATCGTTTCATATCATGGTCACGTGATCGCTTCATATAAGAGGTGTAATTATTATTTTAATTTTTATTTAAAAAACTACTGAATATATTTTGCTGAATTTTTTTTTATATATTTTATGGAATAATTTGAATATCACCTAAAATTTTCGAAGCAATTTGTGAATTTTAAATCCGCTTAAAAAATGTTTGAAAAATTAGGTCCCATAGGGTTCAATGTATTTCATTTTTTCAACCCGGGTTCAATCCAAAACTAATTGGGTGATATTATTTATTTATATTCCCATAGGTCCTACAGACCGTCTGAACAATATACTAAAATTTCATTTTGATTAAGTCATTTTTACGGCAGTTATCGTGCTAACGGACAGACAGACAGACAGACAGACAGAATGAACAAAGTCATAAACACTTTTCAACTTTGTTGTAAAGTGTTAAAAAACGAATTGGATATAACATCAGAAAATTATCTATATTATGTTTCGTAATTAAACTCAATTTAATGCATAATGAAATAAAAAATTACAAAATGAATTTGAATCTGCAGGGAAAGTCATGTGCTGCTCACATCAGAATTTAAGAGTAGAATAATCGGAATGATGGAATCAAAACAGCCACAGGCAGAAATTCCAGAGTACTGAATGTGCCCCAAGGTGTAATCTAATAATCTAATAAACCAGACTGTTGAGAAGTTCCAAAACACTGAAGACGTGAGGCAACAACAAGCACAAGGTCATAATCATAAAATCCGCTTATAATGGACATTCCCCAAATTCAAAAGACACTTCCATTGCAGATACCAGCATCCATGGACAGGTTTCGCGTTTATTATACGCTCGTTGGCATAGAATAGCCAGTAGTTGCAATGGCAGCAAGAAACTTGTTATAGGCTAAAATTCTTGTGAACTTCTGTGGGAACTGAGCAGCGAGCAGAAGGTGGAGATCCCAAATATATTAAAAAAATAAGTAGCTGACACCGCCACCGCAGTTTAACAAATTCTCATCCGTCGAATTTCTCTGTTTCGTATATAAAATATATAGCATATAAAAATAGGAAATTTGATATATTTATACAGGAATGTTAGGGAAACAGCTAAAAAATAAATTGTTTTTCGATTTAAACTTCAGTTTAAGATATATTTAATGTGAGAGTCAAAGATAGAAAATTTGAGCTCGAGTTCGCGTCCGGGATAGACTAGTACAAAGAGCTAGTCTAAGGACTAGTAATAGTAAGACCACGAATTGTCGCAGGCATGTATCTACATTGTCGAATTTTTGCAAGACGGAGCCCCTTTTTAAATTTTTATTTCCTTTATAAATTATTCTAGCCTAATTTATTATCTTTTAATGAGTAAAATTGTTATATCTTAAATTATAATGTATTTAACTAAAAATGATTAGTAGATAGACTCAATAAAGTATTATTTTAAAAATGAAAAAAGAAACAGCAAAAGAAAAACTTTTCTTGATTAATGGTTGTAGAAATAGGGAATGCCGTATGAGTTAGGTGGTAGCAACAAGATCAAAGCATTAAACACCCTGGAAAAATATCTTTACCCACAACCCGTTAAGCATAAAATTAACAAATGTTCGACTATTACACCTGCAGTGCTGAAAACTATGGCATTGGATAGACTTCCCGTGAAAAATCTTGATGAAAAGAAATGGGAACCATGTGATATGGAATACCGGAAAAGAAACAGAATTTTACACACGGCATTTTAGGAAATTTTAATTCACATAAGTACATAGAGCAAGACTAAAATTATAATGGCTTTTTCTGCTATGTTTTTAAAATACTTTTGTTTAATACAGAAATCGCAATAGCGGTTTTTAATCCTCCCTTAAATTTCTATCATATGAAATATCAATAATTTGCTATCTTCTTTAAGAAATTTCTTTAGGAAAGTTATTCAGCTAACGCTACTTTATCTGAAAAAAGGGATTCCTCTCTCTTATCTAATTTTCTTTCTCATAATCTTCTAGGAAGTACAATAATTTTTTCAATCAATTGAAAACAATTACTTTTTATACTTGATGTTAATTCATCTTTTAGAGTTACACAGATTATTCAAGTGCCACCAGTGCTACGCGTATACCACTTGTCAAGAACTGTTGATTTAAGCTCTATCTATAGCTTTTTTACATATAGATGTATCAAGTAAAATGAACATTTTAAACCAGAAATAGAAAAGAACCGTAAGTGGAAATCCTTAGTGAACCTCCGGACTCTTCAGAAATTTAATGTTGAGTCCAAATCAGTCATAATCTGAGTTCTATTTATAGCAGATCCTGATAAATAATTATTTCAAGGATTTTTTTTCAAAGAGAACTAGTAGTATAGCAAAATTTTTGTCCCAAATAAAATGAGCTCACTACTATCAAATGAATTAATGTTTTGTAAATACTTTTAACCTCACATGAATTGACACCATTGTTTAGAAGTTATTATGAGCCGTTCTTGAGAAATTATAAATTTTGTTTTTCCCACATGTAGCGCTTTTTACTAAAATTATCAAATAGAATAAAATTTAGAACGATTATTCCAATCAATAAATTTCAGAACCGTCAGGGAAACACCTTCCCTTTTTCGAATATTTGTTCCCGAAAATTAATAAAAAATTTTAAAAAGACAATTATGTTAAAATTTGTTGCAAAAATTGTCATTTTATATGAGCCATATTGGCTAACTTCATCAACAAAATTGTAAATAAAAACATTAGAACAAACCATTGTAAAAAATATGATGTGGCCAGCACATGACATTTCTTATATAATGCAATAAATTTACTCCTTTTACAGTTAAAAAATAATGTATAAGATCCACGGTACTGTGTTTTTAACGTTGAATTGTACATTTGGCGATTTTCCGGATGACAACATGTAAAACTATTTCAAAGTACCCAATTAACTTATATTTCGAACAACTCTAAATATCAATTATCAATATTGATAGCATCCTCAATAAGCGACATAGTTCATATATTAAAATATTTTAATAATTAATTCATAAATTAGGCGTCATTTTCATTAATTTAGCGTTATTTTTGTAATTTTAACGATATTTTTGTCAATCTGGGGTAAAATATCGCCAAATTGGTGATACGTCGCTAGATTATTCGCCAAGTTCGCGAAATGCATCAGCAAGTGTTACAGACAAACGGAGAGAAAAGCATTTCTTATATACTAGAAGGTATGCCCGTCATATGACGGAAATCAGAATTTGAGAAAGTACTTCCCATTTGGCGTCACTTTTATCAATTTGACTGAAAAAAGTCGTCAAGTTGGCGCCATTTTGCCAAAATCTCGCCAAGCGTTATAGATGGAAAAATAATTTATTCTTATAGCAGATAAATGGCTATTGGCGTTCAAATACAAAAGTATATTTTCTTATGAATGGAACGAGCTAGATCCACGAAAATGATGTCGCCAAATTTATCGCATGATATTACATAAGGAAAGTGAACATATTTCGTAATAGTTAATATTTTTTTTTATTTTAGGTGATTTTTTGATACATTTATGTGAAAAATGCGCAATATCTCAAGAACGGCTCATGCTAGCATTCTAAAGTTTAAGTCAATCGTTTTCTATGAAAAAATTGCGTAAAAAAACGACTATTTGCGCAACTTTTTAAAAGGTTTTGATTTTTTGATGATTTTTTCAAAATTTCACTCGAAAATTTAGAGGGGTTCTGAACATTCAATTGCGTTTAAAAACAATAGGCTTCCAGTATTCACAGATTGTAATTTTTGTATTAAATTTCGTTCGAATCGCTCTATTCGTTCGTGAGATATTGTCTGCACAAACTCATTGACACACACACACACACACACACACACACACACACACACACACACACACAAACACACATATATTCACACACACACGCAAGCACACACAGATTTGCACACACACACACACACACACACACACACACACACACACACACACACACACACTTTCACACACACAGACATCACCTCGAAAACGTTTGATTCGTATTCAGGGATGCTTGAAACGTACTCTCCCGCCGAAAACTCGAATTAGAATTTTAGACTCCGTCACAATACTTTTCTTATACATTATACTATGTATATAAGGAAAGTAAAAATACCAGTCAATAAAGTCAGTGGAGTTAAACATTTTTCACAATTGAAGGGAACAAGTTGTTTCAGGAAGCTACACGAATTAATTCCTCAACTGGATAACAGACTGCGAAATTAAGAATATGACATAAAATAAATAAATAAAGGAAGCAACCGATTTCGGAAATTTACGACCTAACATCATCGAGTGAGTTAAAATCACATTCAATCAAATTATTTTAAAAATACCAGTGAATTATACAGGGTGTCCCAAAGAGATTGAAACGCGCTTTAATTCTTTACCTGTTGGAGATAAGTGGGCAACGTAAATTGCAAAAATGTTGAAAGTAAGATAGGAAATAAGACTACGTTAATGAAATAGGCCTCCCATTCATTTTCAAGAAGTTACACTTTTTATATTTGTATACGACCCTCTTAGACAAATTTGGTGAATCAGAAAATTTTTATTTTTAATGCAACAAGATCATTAAAAAAACCGCACATCTGTATCTTTAAAATTGAGCGAGTTATATTTAATTGAAAATTGAACATTGTGAATGGGGACCATATATCAAATTAGAAATGTAAATTTGTGACATATCACAAAAAAGATAAAACTGTATGATAATACATAGGAGACGCTTTTGCGAAGGCTCACGATGCAATCACGGATTCTTAGGTACTTTTCAATAACTAAGTACTTTTCAATAATTAAGTACATTTAATTACTTTTTTTATCTAAACAATTTCCATCGTCAATTTGTTTATGATTCCTATTTTTACTGATGAAACAGCCTTTCACATGGCACGGAAAAATGGCATAAGTCAGATTTTTTCCTTTATCATAATTCAGTTGATTTTAAAGATACAGATATGCGGTTTTCTTTAATGATATTACTGCATTAAACATGAAAAAATTCTGGTTGACCAAATTTGTCTAAGGGAGTCGTATAAATATTTAAAAAGTGTAATTTTTTGAAAATTAATGGGAGAGCTATTTCATTAACGTAGTCTCATTTCTTACCTTACTTTTAACATTTTTGCAATTTGCATTGCTCACTTATCTCCAACAGGTAAAGAATTAAAGCGCGTTTCATTCTTTTTGGGACACCCTGTATAGCAGAATAATATAGCAAAAGTTCCTATTGCAAGCAGGGTCGTAGTGACATATTAAGTTACGCGAGTCGATCTAAGACGTGGAAATTGGAAAAATAATAATGAATACTCAACGTTAAATTTTTGTTATTTTGAGATTTTCGGCCTTTTCTAGGAAATTTTATGCTTAACACCTTTAAATGTCAGTTATTTTATATTCCTTTATCACATTCTATCAGGAATTTAAAACTTAGGATTGTCTTTCTTCAAAGGAGAAGTGAGGGTGGGAGCACCTTGTTGAATCTCGCCCTGGGCGCTTACGGCCAACGCAGGTTTGAGACTGCCAGGGCCGGTGAGGTTCAAAAGCCGACGAATTAAAATACTCGTATACTACAAAAAACAACGATATGCCGAATTTGAGCTTTCTAGCTGCTCCGGTTCTATAGTTATTCCCCCCAAAACGTGTACATTCCTATGGTGGCCTCAGAACGGGCTGGATTGGTTAGGTTAAAATCCTATGAATGCAAATATACCGCCAAATGCATCAATATTATGCTGAATTTGAGAGTTCTAATTTTTCAGGTTCTCCAGTTATTTAAAAAATGCATGCCTATTGCGGGCTCAAAACGGGCTAAACAGGTTAGGTATATTACGAAAGGGAACGGACGATAGGATGAATTTGAGCTTTTTAACTTCAGCGGTTTTCGAGTTATTCTAAAAAACCGCGTACATTCCTATTGCGGGTCAAGGACGGGCTGGCAAGCTTTAAAATCCAAATAATGAATATGTACCACAAAAGGAGCTTTCTAACTGTTCCAGTTCTCGAGATACTCACAAAAAAGTGTGCTTCTTATGGCTTCTTACTTTTCTTAATCGTATCAAATTATATTCAAAACGTTACATTCGTTCGTAAGATATCGTATCCACAGACGACTTACGGACACATTCACACACATACATCACCTCAAAAACGTTCGAGTCGAGTTCAGAGATGCTTGATTATTCATAAAGCATTGATTATGAAACACTTTCCAACTGTAATACAATTTTATTTAAACATCTCTAACATGCGATACATTTAGCGGTGATATTTATAAAATTATCACAATACTACAATAATTTATTATATTTGAAAACTTAAAACTTCATCGAAAGAAAATGAACTTTATTTAAATGACGTCAACGAAATATATATCGACTGGCTCCCTATATAAAAACAGTGAATATTTCATTCATAACTTTTATTTTATTCAGCGGTGATATTTTTAAAATTATCACAATACTACCATAATTTAGTTTACTTAAAAATTTAAAACCGTGGAGGTAAAAGTACTTTCTAACTCCATGCTTAAAACTTCATAGAAAAAAGTAATGCTATAAATTCGTCTGCTTCTCTATGTAAAATCAATTAATGTCTCATTCATATCAGCTATATTTCAGACTCCAGAGCTATATAATTTTGAGTTAAAAAATTTCAGCAATTCTTATATAACTCATCGTACAGCTTGATGTGTTTACATTCTGCATATGTTAAAATTAGGCTTTCTAGTAGAAATAATCAAAGTTTGATGATCATTTAAACTCAAAAATATTGCAATTGCGTTGGCGCAGTATATAGATGCACAGGAAAAAATAAAAAATAAAGCGGTTTTAGGACGGATGCAACACTAAATATAAATTAAAAGAATAAAAATCACGATTTTGACACAAGGTGGATGCCATATTCTTTTTTGAAGTGGGTCACGTGATCTCTTCATATAATATGGATGCAATTATTATTTTAATTTTTATTTAAAAAACTACCCAACATATCTTGCTGAATTTTTTATATATATATAGTTCATGGGATAATTTGAATATTTCCTAAAATTTTCGAAGTAATTTGTGAATTTTAAATTCGCTTAAAAAATGTTTGAAAAATTAGGTCCCATATTGTTCAATGTATCTCATTTTTTCAACCCGGGTTCAATCCAAAACTGATAGGGTGATATTATTCATATACATTCCCACATGTCCCATAGACCGTCTCAACAACATTCTAAAATTTCATTTTGATAAAGTTATTTTTACGTCAGTTATCGTGCGAACGGATAGACAGACAGAATGAACAAAGTCATAAACACTTTTCAACTATGTTGTTTAGTGTTAACAAGAAAGATCAATAATGCATAAAGCATTGATTATGAAACACTTTCCAACTGCAATGCAATTTTATTTAAACATCTCTAAAATCCGATACATTCAGCGGTCATATTTCTAAAATTATCACAATACTACAATAAATTATTATATTCGAAAATTTAAAACTTCATCGAAAAAAATGAACCTCGCCTGGCTCTCTATGTAAAAGCAGTAAATATTTCAGCCTTACACTTTTATTCCATTCCTTTCATTCATCACAATACTACAATAATTTATTTTACTTCAAAACTTAAAACCATGGAGGTAAAAGTAATTTAACTCTATGCTTAAAACTTCATCGAAAAAGTCTGCTATAAAATGGTCTGCTTCTCTATGTAAAATCAATGAATGTTATATTCATATAAGTTATATTGCAGATTCCAGAGCTAAATAATCTTGCGTTAAAGAAATTTAGCAATTCCTATATAACTCATCTTACAGTTTGATGTGTTTACATTCTCCATAAGTGAAAATTAGGCTTTGTTGTAGAAACAATCAAAGTTTGATGGTCATTTAAATTCAAATATATTGTAATAGCATTGTTTCAGAATATAGATGCACAGAAATTAAGCAAAAATGAAGTGGTTTTAGACGCATACAACACTAAATATAAAGTAAAAAGAACTTTAAAAATTAAGATTTTGACACAAGATGGATGGCATTTATCGTTTAAACTAAAATATATTGTAATTGCGCTATTTCAGTATGGATGCACAGAAATTAAGTGAAAATAAAGCGGTTTTAGGACGGATACAACACTCAATATGAATTAAAAAGAACTTTAAAAATCACGATTTTGAGACAAGATGGATGCCATATTTTATTTTTAGTGGGTCACGTGATCTCTTCATATATGATATGAGTGTAATTATTATTTTAATTTTTTTTTTTAAATCTACCGAATATATTTTGTTGAAATTCTGTTTCATAATTTTTATGGGATAATTTGAATATTTCCTAAAACTTGCGAAGCAATCTGTGAATTTTAAATTCGCTTAAAAAATGTTTGAAAAATTAGGTCCCATAGGGTTCAATGAATCTCATTTTTTAAACCCGGGGTTCAGTCCAAAAGTAATTGGGTGATATTATTCATTTATATTCCCATATGTTCCGCAGGTTGTCTCAACAACATACTAAAATTTCATTTTGATAAAGTCATTTTTAATACAGTTATCGTGCGAACGGACAGACAGACAGAATGGACAAATTCATAAACACTTTTCAACTGTGTTGTAAAGTGTTAAAAATGAACAATTAAATCTTCCATAGACATAGCTTTATGCAGACGATATTATTTCCACAAATTTATTTGAAGAAAATGATATCATGTTGCTAAGCAACGGAATTCAGTGGGATTATACAGCAGACGATTTTTATTAAATCCTTTCAGATTAAAATAATTAAGAAATGTATAAAAAAATAAATTTTATCGGAATTACATTTTTGATTGGATTATATAAATTACTACTTTCGGGTTACAAGGATTATCGATATTTTCTATTCCTATAAGTCAACTGTTTTAGTTTGGCAAAGATTTTTCAAGCTTATTTTTTATGTTTAGCCAATTGTAGAAACATAATAAAGATGGTACGGGTGTACCATCATAAAGCTTTTGATACCATTTTAGCGCTTTTATTTTGGAATATATTGACCCAATTTCATAGCGCTTTCATTTCGGCAAATATTGATACAATTTTATATTTTTTGTAAATTTGCTTACAAAAGGGACCAGGAGCCTGTGAAGATAATTTTGTATAGCGAGAACAGAGATTCTTATACTTATTTTTAAGTGAATTAAATTAAATAATTTAATAGAATGCTTTGAATAGCAATGTTATTTAAAATACTGTAGTAATTTGCACATAATTGTGAATTTTAAGTTTCTTTATATTATATAGTTAGCTAGTATTCAATAAAATTCGATTGGGAACGTTTATTTATTTTTCACTTCCTAGATTAAAGTAGGCAGTGGGAGTAAAGGGGTTGTGAGTTTCTAAATTTATGAGACGAAGTCTGCTTCGTTTGCAAACCTAATAATTTGTATCTGATTACTGACTGCAGTACAAATATAGCTGCGGGTCCTTAAATGCATATCTGCGCATTTTTAAAGCATTTGCTAAGAGTGCTCATTTCATTTTCTTTATTTTATTGCTGCAGAATTAGAGCCATTTTGTATGAGTAAGTTGTATTTTCATAACTTTGGACTTGATATCATTAACTCACGTGATTATTCTAAACCTTCCAGGTAATTTTCAATTCTCTGTAATTATGTTTTTACTGTATATAATATGAAGTGTAAATGACGGTCGTAACACATTACCTTAAACTGGATATATCTTGCTTTATTTCCAACAAGTCATCTTCGTTAACTCCATCTTGTCTTAATTGTTTTTTCGTTTGATGTATGTACCGGCTAACCAGTCTTTTCATTACATCCTATAAAATTTAAATTACATAAATATGACACTTTTATTAAACACATTTAGAGAAAAGTTTAATATACATTAAATGATTTTCATCCCTCGATTCCACAGGAAGATGGACATATAGCTGACTATTTTCAACGATACTAAAAATATAGTCATTGATTTTGATATTATTGACACTAATAAATATAAAATTGGGCTTTTTTATATGTGAAGCGTAAGTTAGAAAATTTTCAAACCGTTTGATTTACCAATACAAAATTGCAAGATATAAGTCTTGATTTTATAAACTTTTAATAGAATTACAAATAAAAGAGAGTATGTATGAAATATAAAACTATATTAAAATGAATCTATAATATATTTTTACCTGAAATACAAATACTTCGTTACTAACAGCATAAAAAGCTGATTCAAAGTACAAATCGGTTTCGGAGGCAAAAAGCAGCATCCTTCTTGAGAATTCTACAGAACAACTACACCAGCAAAGCAAGAAGGCCAATTCGTCTTCCAACAAGAAAGATCAATCATGCTTAAAGCATTGATTACGAAACACTTTCCGACTTCAATGCAATTTTATTTAAACATGTCTAAAATGCAATACATTCCTTGGTAATATTTTAAAACTTATCACAATACTATATTAATTTATTATATTTGAAAACTTAAACCTTCATCGAAAAAAATGAACTTCATTCAAATGACGGCATTGAAATATAAATTGCCTGGGTTAAACATCTCTAAAATGCGATACATTCCTCGGTAATAATTTTAGAATTATCATAATACTACGATAATTTATTATATTTGAAAACTTCATCGAAAACAACTGAAATTCATTCAATTGATGTCATAGAAAAAATAACACGCCTGGCTCTCTCCATAAAAGCAGCATTTCATTCATAAATAATTTCCCATTCATGTCATTCATCACAATACTATAATAATTTATTTTATTTAAAAATTAAGACCATGGAGCTACAAGTAATTAAACTCTATGCGTAAAACTTCATCGAAAAAAATCGTCCATCTCTTTGTAAAATCAATGAATATTTCATTCATATCAGCTACGCAGACTCCATGAACTACATGATTTTGTTTTAAAGAAATACAGCAATTCTAATACAACTCATTCTACATATTTTGCTGCTTACATTTTACATAGGTAAAAAATAGGCTTCGTTGTAGAAATAATCAAATTTGGATGAGCATTTAAACTCAAATTTATTGTAATTGCGTTGTTTCAGTATATAGATGTACAGAATTTAACCAAAAATAAAGTGGTTTTAGGACGGATACAACACTCAATATGAATTAAAAAGAATTTTAAAAATCACAATTTTGAGATAAGATGGATGCCATACATTATTTTGAAGTGGGTCAAGTGATCGCTTCATATAAGAGGTGTCATTATTATTTTAGTTTTTATTTAAAAAACTACTGAATATATTTCGCTGAATTTTTTTTTATATATTTTACGGAACAATTTGAATATTACCTAAAATTTTCGAAGCAATTTGTGAATTTTAAATCCACTTAAAAAATGTTTGAAAAATTAGGTCCCATAGAGCTCAATGTATTTCATTTTTTCAACCCGGGTTCAATCCAAAACTAATTGAGTGATATTATTCATTTATATTCCCATAGGTCCTAAGACTGTCTGAACAACATACTAAAATTTCATTTTGATGAAGTCATTTCTACGGCAGTTATCGTGCTAACGGACAGACAGACAGACAGACAGAGTAAACAAAGTCATAAACACTTTTCAACTTTGTTGTAAAGTGTTAATAAATAGTTGCATCATGTGATTCAGGAAAGAGAAAGTCGCGCTTCTTACTTCTCTCTGTCTTAAATTTTGTAGTGTGTGTCGCTTGGAATTTCAGGTAGAGCGCACAGAACCGGGCAAACACACTGATGCATTGCCTTTTATTATTTAATATGTATTTCGTTTTTATTAATGACTACCTGAAAGTGCAGATGTAGTAGTGTGAAGCTGCTTCCCAGGCTTAAGTAGCTACATAGGTAGAACGCTAGATTTTAGATACGAAGGTTGAAAGTTTGATTATGGCGGCCAGTCAATAGAGCCGCCGGAATTAGGTAGGATATGGAAGAAAATCATTTTTTAAAAAAAGGACACGTAAGTTTTATTTTGTTAAGTTTTAATTTTTGAGGACGGTGCAGCACAGTGCTTAAAGCACGGGGATTGCACAAGGAGGATCCAAGTTCGATTTCCGGCTTTGCTCAAACTGTCCCCGTGTTCACACGGAGTACGCGCACGTTAAATATGTGGGTCCGTAAGTCCTTCCGAGAGGTTGGTGGTAGAAGAAGGAGGGTACGGTCCCCGTGGATGCCGCCCTACTGGGTTCCGGTTTAAATTGGGTGGCATTTCCCAGTTGTCCATACAGATATCTTACATTTTCGGGTAGGTCGGAGGGTCTGGGACGAAGAAAGCCAGCTCAGTGGTTAAGGCACGAGGATTGCACTCAAAGGACCTGAGTTCGATTTCTGGCTCTGCTCAAACTATCTCCACGTTAAATATATGAGTCTGAAAGTCCTTCCAATAGGTGTGTGGTAGGGGAAAGAGAGTACAGTTCCTGTGGATGCCGCCTCCACTGGGTTCCGGTCTAAATTGATTGGCACTATCCTGGCCATGCAAACGGGTACCTTACGCTTTCAGGTAGGTCAGACGGTTTGGGTCGAAAATAAAAAAAATGTTTCAAACTTTATGTCATTTTTGTAAAAATGGCTAAAATGTAGAATCTTTATTAAAATCACAGAGTAAATCAATAAATTACATCATTACTAACTTGTTTGAATGCAGGTTTTAAACCCAAAATTTAATTTTTAGCTATTTTTAACACTTTACAACATAGTTGAAAAGTGCTTATGACTTTGTTCATTCTGTCTATCTGTCTGTTCGTTAGCAAGATAACTGCCGTAAAAATGACTTTATCAAAATGAAACTTTAGTATGTTGTTCAGACGGTCTGTGGGACCTATGGGAATATAAATGAATAATATCACCCAATTAGTTTTGGATTGAACCTGGGTTGAAAAAATAAAATACATTGAACCGTATGGGACCTAATTCTTCAAACATTTTTCAAGAAAATTTAAAATTCACAAATTGCTTCGAAAGTTTTAGGAAATATTCAAATTATCCCATAAAATATAAAAAAAAAAATTTCAGAAAAATATATTGTTGTGATACAACCATTCAAGAGACATAATTAAAGAATAATATAATCAATTGAACGATCATATCTCAACACCTGCTTGGGTCGGACACTCACATACAATTAAAAGGGAAATTAATTATTAATATTTAATGTAATGGGACCATATAGTGGGGAATAAATTTTAGAATATAATATCAATGCGTTGTGTTATTTAAAATATTAAACCATACTTGTATGTGAGCGCCTTAAAATTACTTACTTGTAATTAATGAATAGTGTAAGATGTCACATAATTAATGCTGAAAACACTTCAGCAAGCGGATGAATAAATCACACATTTTCATCATGGTAATGACCACAATCTAAAGTCTTTTTTTACTATACTCAACTTTCAATATCTCATGAGATTGGATTGAGGACAGAACCTACAAGTAATAGCTGATCACCAGAACCGACGAAATAATCGCTGATCACAATTCCAAATGCAAAGTGTAACACAGCACAAAGAAATACCAATATGCATTTTTTGTTGTATAATAAGTTTCACTGCGTATAAATAAAGAAATGACTAGTATTTCAATCTTCATGATGATTTACATACTCAGTTCTATATCTGAGAACAATTCTTTTATAATAATTCACTAAAGGTAGTTGAAAGAAGGTTATAATAATTATGTCGAATCAATTATCAACATGTCGATCACTCCACAATTCAAATCTGCATACCAATAGACAATAGATGAATTTCACTGAAATTGTCCACAGAGGCAAAACACTGCCGTCAATTGAGAAAATAAATAAGATTTATTTAACTTGATTCAACTTATTTATTAATTAGTAATCAATAAAATATTTGATGTAGTAATCAATTACAAGAAATCCACTTGAGAATAGCAAGTTCCTGTATTCACACTTTCTATATATATACATTCCACAGTAAATCAGACTTGATTCATGACAAAAAAAAAAAAAAAAAACAAATATATAATTTATATTTTTTTTAGACGTAAATAATTTCATCTTCAATGCTTAAAACTTAATGAATAGTAAAAAGAAAATGGCAAAGCAAAGGGCCAAGGCCCCTTTGCCAACGAAAAATACGGCACACCTTCACATGCAAGAAATTTCAGAGAGAAGAAAAATGAGTCCGCACTTTTTACACACAGAAAGAAGTTCCCGCCTAACTTGGCACGCTGTGATTGGCTGGAGCCACACACACCGTTGCCATGCCAGATAAACCAAACTTCTGTTTAACCAGGGAGGTCAAGTGAGACAGAAGAAAACAAGTTTCCGTGTCTCGCCTGAAACCGGATTTACCAATTGTCGAAAACGGGTGTCATTCTACCGCAGTATGAAAGTGGATGTCATACACCATACATGAGAATATGAATACTGCAGCACACTATAATTAAAATTAATAAAAGAGACAATTGGTCTATTAATGAAAATATAAAATAAAAGCAATTTTGAATAGAATAATTTGGAATAATAAATTAAATAAAATAAAATATTTAATGATTTATAAAAAAAATGTTAATTTGGAATAATAAATAAAAAGTGTTGTGACGTGTCACAACATTACATTATCAAAATAAAATTTTCACAGTCAATAGCTCATACCCAAGATAAAACAGTATAATTTTACACTTAAAGTAATCACAATGACATTAAAAAAAATTTTTTGATTTGTTAAAGGTATAAAAAATATATCAATTTAAACATTTTATAATACACAAATGAACAATACTTAACATATCACATAAATAAAATTAATCACAAAAAAATTACTGGTGCTTAAAATAATAAATAAAATTTCAATTGTCAATTTTTTTGTAAATCCAGAATTATGCACCATTCAAAATAGTTTTAGTTAAATTCCAATTCCAATTAAATCAAAACCAAAAATTTTCATTATAATTAATTTTTTTTGAATTTAATCCAATATATTCACAATTTAAAATTTTGAATTTGACGGTAAGAAAACATATTTTTATCCAAAATATAATTATTAAAGAAATAGTGCCTCTACATATAATTATAAAAACACACGGCACCAAAGAAAGAGTAACCAGATGTTGTGATACAACCATTCAAGAGACATAATTAAAGAATAATATAATCAATTGAACGATCATATCTCAACACCTGCTTGGGTCGGACACTCACATACAATTAAAAGGGAAATTAATTATTAATATTTAATGTAATGGGACCATATAGTGGGGAATAAATTTTAGAATATAATATCAATGCGTTGTGTTATTTAAAATATTAAACCATACTTGTATGTGAGCGCCTTAAAATTACTTACTTGTAATTAATGAATAGTGTAAGATGTCACATAATTAATGCTGAAAACACTTCAGCAAGCGGATGAATAAATCACACATTTTCATCATGGTAATGACCACAATCTAAAGTCTTTTTTTACTATACTCAACTTTCAATATCTCATGAGATTGGATTGAGGACAGAACCTACAAGTAATAGCTGATCACCAGAACCGACGAAATAATCGCTGATCACAATTCCAAATGCAAAGTGTAACACAGCACAAAGAAATACCAATATGCATTTTTTGTTGTATAATAAGTTTCACTGCGTATAAATAAAGAAATGACTAGTATTTCAATCTTCATGATGATTTACATACTCAGTTCTATATCTGAGAACAATTCTTTTATAATAATTCACTAAAGGTAGTTGAAAGAAGGTTATAATAATTATGTCGAATCAATTATCAACATGTCGATCACTCCACAATTCAAATCTGCATACCAATAGACAATAGATGAATTTCACTGAAATTGTCCACAGAGGCAAAACACTGCCGTCAATTGAGAAAATAAATAAGATTTATTTAACTTGATTCAACTTATTTATTAATTAGTAATCAATAAAATATTTGATGTAGTAATCAATTACAAGAAATCCACTTGAGAATAGCAAGTTCCTGTATTCACACTTTCTATATATATACATTCCACAGTAAATCAGACTTGATTCATGACAAAAAAAAAAAAAAAAAACAAATATATAATTTATATTTTTTTTAGACGTAAATAATTTCATCTTCAATGCTTAAAACTTAATGAATAGTAAAAAGAAAATGGCAAAGCAAAGGGCCAAGGCCCCTTTGCCAACGAAAAATACGGCACACCTTCACATGCAAGAAATTTCAGAGAGAAGAAAAATGAGTCCGCACTTTTTACACACAGAAAGAAGTTCCCGCCTAACTTGGCACGCTGTGATTGGCTGGAGCCACACACACCGTTGCCATGCCAGATAAACCAAACTTCTGTTTAACCAGGGAGGTCAAGTGAGACAGAAGAAAACAAGTTTCCGTGTCTCGCCTGAAACCGGATTTACCAATTGTCGAAAACGGGTGTCATTCTACCGCAGTATGAAAGTGGATGTCATACACCATACATGAGAATATGAATACTGCAGCACACTATAATTAAAATTAATAAAAGAGACAATTGGTCTATTAATGAAAATATAAAATAAACGCAATTTTGAATAGAATAATTTGGAATAATAAATTAAATAAAATAAAATATTTAATGATTTATAAAAAAAATGTTAATTTGGAATAATAAATAAAAAGTGTTGTGACGTGTCACAACATATATTCAGTAGTTTTTTAAATAAAAATTAAAATAATAATGACACTCATTATATGAAGAGATCACGTGACCATTATATGAAAAGATCACGTGACGCGCTTCAAAATAAAATATGGCATCCATCTTGTATCAAAATTGGGATTCTTAAAATTCTTCTTAATTTCTATTTAGTGTTATGTCTGTCTTAAAACCGCTTTATTTTTGCTTAATTTTTATGCATCAATGTTTTGAAACAACGCAATTGCAATATATTTGAGTTTAAATGATCATCAAACTTTGATTATTTCTACAACGAAGCCTAATTTTCACTTATGGAGATTGTAAACGCATCAAGTTGTAAGATGAGTTGTATAAGAATTGCTGAATTTCTTTAACGCAAAATTATTTAGCGCTGGAGTCTGCAATATCGTTGATATGGATGAAGCAGTCATTGATTTTTCATAGAGAACAGACGATGTTATAGCAGACTTTTTCTGTGAAGTTTTAAGCACATAGTTAAATTACTTGTACCTCCATGGTTTTAAGTTTTTAAGTAAAATTAATTATTGTTGTATTGTGAAGAATGAAAGGAATAGAATAAAAGTTTATGACTGAAATTTTTACTGCTTTTTCATAGAGAGCCAGGTGATTTATATTTCAATGACATCATCTGAATAAAGTTCATTTCTTTCGATGAAGTTCTCAAATATAATAAATCATTGTTATATTGTGATAATTTTAAAAATATCACTGCTGAATGTATCGCATTTTAGAAATGTTTAAATAAAATTGTATTGCAGTTGGAAAGTGTTTCATAATTAATGCTTTAAGCATGATTAATCGTTTTGTTTTTAACACTTTACAACAAAGTTGAAAAGCGTTTATGACTTTGTTCATTCATTCTGTCTGTCTGTCTGTCTGTCTGTCCGTTAGCACGATAACTGCCGTAAAAATGACTTAATCAAAATGAAATTTTAGTATGTAGTTTAGACGGTCTGTAGGACCTATGGGAATATAAATGAATAATATCACCCAATTAGTTTTGGATTGAACCCGGGTTGAAAAAATGAAATACATTGAGCCCTATGGGACCTAATTTTTCAAGCATTTTTTAAGCGGATTTAAAATTCACAAATTGCTTCGAAAATTTTAGGCAATATTCAAATTGTTCCGTAAAATATATAAAAAAAATTCAACGAAATATATTCAGTAGTTTTTTAAATAAAAATTAAAATAATAATAACACCTCTTATATGAAGCGATCACGTGACCATGATATGAAACGATCACGTGACATACTTCAAAATGATATATGGCATCCATCTTGTCTCAAAATCATGATTTTTAAAGTTCTTTTTAATTCATATTGAGTGTTGTATCCGTCCTAAAACTACTTTATTTTTGCCTAAATTCTGTTCATCTAAATACTGAAACAACGCAATGACAATATATTTGTGTTTAAATGCTCATCCCAAATTTGATTATTTCTACAACTAAGCCTATTTTTCACCTATGTAAAATGTAAACAGCAAAATATGTAGAATGAGTTGTATTAGAATTGCAGTAGTACTTTAACACAAAATCATTTAGTCCATGGAGTCTGCTTAGCTGATATGAATGAAATATTCATTGATTTTAGAAAGAGAAGGACGATATTTTTCGATGAAGTTTTACGCATATAGTTTAATTACTTGTAGCTCCATGGTCTTAATTTTTAAATAAAATAAATTATTATAGTATTGTGATGAATGACATGAATGGGGGAATTATTTATGAATGAAATGTTGCTTTTATAGAGAGAGCCAGGTGTGTTATTTTTTCTATGACGTCATTTGAATGGATTTCAGTTGTTTTCGATGAAGTTTTCAAATATAATAAATTATCGTAGTATTATGACAATTCTAAAATTATTACCGAGGAATGTATCACATTTTAGAGATGTTTAAACCAGGCAATTTATACTTTAATGCCGTCATTTGAATGAAGTTAATTTTTTTTTATGAAGGTTTAAGGTTTCAAATATAATAAATTAATGTAGTATTGTGATAAGTTTTAAAATATTACCGAGGAATGTATTGCACATTTTAGACATGTTTAAATAAAATTGCATTGAAGTTGGAAAGTGTTTCATAATCAATGCTTTAAGCATGATTGATCTTTCTTGTATATTTTTGCTTTGTTACTGGACCACTGCATCTGCATGCCAAATCGTAATGTTGTCGGATGGAAGGTTATTTAAAATAAGGGGAGATACAAGTGCCGTGAGCAGAAGTTTTGGGGCCCCCTGCAACCCCCTCTATTTTACAACATATTGAACATTTCATAAATTATTTATGCCGCTTGAGCCTCAATGCACTCCGATCGGCGACCCTGGAGTTTATAGACTGACAAAAGCAATCGTCAATAAGGGTCCTGTTTTTGAGTAGAGAATACTGAAAAGATATTTATTTTGCTTTTTGGTTTACTGTCTGTTTCAATTGACATAACCTTTTACATCAATTTTTTCTGGATTTGATTTTTTTTTGTGCATGAATGTATATAGAGGGGGGGGGGGTTGCCAACTTTACACTTTAACCCCGGTTGCCAGTCACTACATCTCTGTATGGCATACTTACCCCCAAGCGATGTTGCTGACTCTGATGTATGATGTAAAGAAGATATAGCACAGCCTGTAGCATATTGGGCATTAGATTTTGAAGTCGTAGAGTTCGAGTGGGTTTGGTTTCATAGTATTTTACCTCTCTTTCAATTACTTTTTATAAATATGGGAGAACATCAATTAAAAAAAATATGAATGATTGATCGTTAAAATTCATGTAGTAGGAAATGTTTGACATAGTTAAATTTTAAAAGTCAACACATATTAAGAATACGTTTTTATCATTAAACACATATCTCGTCAAATCGATTCCAAGGTATTTTTAAAATGGACTTCATACATGTTCCTTTCCGTTTACCAATTGTTTGCTTTTGTAAAAGTGAAAACAAATGCGAAAATGAAAAAAAAATCTGGGCAACATCTTTAGTAAGTCCCTAATACAGCTATCATTCTTATCATTGACTCCGAAGGGAATTTCAAAGAAAACAGTTCGTTCTCTCGATTATTTTTCTTATCAAATACATCATTAATCATGAGTCTAGAAAAGTCACGCCCACTTCATTAGTGTTCTGAAAGAAAGAAGATGTCACTATCGTTTTCGTTGGAATAAAATTATTTATTTACGCAATAGCTAAAGTTCAAATGCGCATAGAAATCAGTAAATATTTTATCGTACAATGATTCGAAGTATAAAGTTAAGTGTTTGTATAGATTTCGATTACAATAGTTTCTAATTGTCTTACATGTATCATTTTTGTCCCTGGTTGTGTCCCTGGTCACATATGTTAACGCCCTATGATTACCTGTTTAATGAAAAAATTGTAGAATTTTGATAAAATGAAAAGAAACGAGAAATTTTCTTCTATAGAAATTTTCTTTCTTCTGTAGAGATTTTCTTACTTTTGTAGAAATTTTCTTTGCATCGTTTACTAAAGCTGTTATTCTGATAATTATTGCTCGTGAGAGATTAATTGATACGAAACTGCGACTCAACAGCCATGACAAACACGGAGCCCCAGGACCGTCTTAACTTTTTCGGCGCTCCTAGGCAAAAACAAATTCTTATATATACTGCTGGCCATCCAAAATGCAACACCATGAAGGAAGCATCCAATAAGTATGAAATTTGCACCATACGTAGACCTCGATAGGAAATACAAATGATTAGAATTTTAGCTCATATGCAAATCACGTGCGCCAGTAGCTCCATAACTCTTGCATTATGCATCGCCATACCGGTCCTTCACCTGGCGTTATGGTTTGGGGTGGCATTGGATTTTACTCCCGCCCCCCCCCTAATACTCATTGCCGGTACACTCAACAGCCACCGCTACATTTCTGAAGTTTTGGAGCCTGTTGTCTTACCTTACCTTCAAGGCTTGCCTGCGGCCAAGTTTCAACAGGACAATGCGAGGCCACACGTGGCACATATCGTTCAGCAATTTTTCAGTGCCCACCAAGTTCCACTGCTCCCTTGGCCCACCCGTTCTTCAGATCTGTCGCCCATTGAACACGTCTGGTCGATGATTGGCAAACGACTGGCCCAGCAAACACCACCAGCTGCTACGACAGATGAAGTTTGATAACGTGTGGAAGCAGTATGGACTGATATACCCCAAGAACACATCCAAAGTATCTTTCTTTCAATGCCGAGGCGTGTAGCAGCAGTTATTGTCAGTCATGGCGGCTGCACAAAATACTGATTTCTTCGTGTTCCGCAAGTCGAACGGGGCTGTATTTCAATCAATTCATCCTTGTACTTTATGTTCTTTGTCCAATAAATTTGGCTTTGATATCTCTTGTCTTTCATGGTGTTGCATTTTGGATGGCCAGCAGTGTAGTTATAAAAGGCTATAATATATCACTGAATCAACTAATTAAATGACAAATCTTAAAGGCCAGATTTAAATGTCACTTTATTAAAAACCATCCTATAGACGTACAACAAATAATTTTAAGCCAGAGCGCTTTCGAGCACTTTCATGCTCTTCCTCAGTGGCGATAGAATCAGAACAGATGCCAACATGCCTCAATAAATTCCAATGCCGTCAAGCAAAATTTGCATATTACGAAAATTGCCATCCATACAAATTTATGAATCCATAAAACAGATTTAAAATTATAAAATTACAAATCTCAAAGATAAACATTTTAAAAAACTTTTTAAAAAACATCAAATACTTTAGAACATTATTATAAATTTTAAGATGACTGTGTAAAGGTTTAACACGCATGGGATCGAGAACGAGTCGCTAAGCATAACTTGACATGAACAGGGTCAAAATTACAAATAGAAGTACGATATACATAAACAAGAAAGAGCAATCATGCATAAAGCATTGATTATGAAACACTTTCCAACTTCAATGAAATTTTATTTAAACATCTCTAAAATGCGATACATTCCTCGGTAACATTTTTAAAATTATCACAATACTACATTCATTTATTATATTTGAAAACTTAAAACTTGATCGAAAAAAATGAACTTCATTCAAATGACGGCTTGAAATAAAAATTGCCTGGCTTAAGCATCTCTAAAATGCGATACATTCCTCGATGATATTTTTAAAATTGTTATAATGCTACAATAAATTATTATATTTGAAAACTTCATCGAAAACAAATGAAATTTATTCAAATGACGTCATCGAAATGTAACAAGCCTGACTCTCTCTATAAAAGCAGCATTTCATTCATAAACATTTTGCCATTCATGTCATTCATCACTATACTATAATAATTTATTTTATTTAAAAACATAAGACCATGGAGATACAAGTAATTAAACTCTATGCTTAAAACTTCATCGAAAAAATCATCCTTCTCTCTGTAAAATCAACTGATATTTCATTCATATCAGCTATTTTGCAGACTCCATGAGCTAAATAAATTTGCGTTAAAGAAATGCAGCAATTCTTGTACAACTCATTCAACATCTTTTGGTATTTACATTTTTCATAAGTGAAAAATAAGCTTCGTTGTAGAAATAATCAAAGTTGGATGATTCTTTAAACTCAAATATATTTTAATTGCGTTATTTCAGTATGTAGATGCACAGAATTTAAGCAAAAATAAAGCGGCTTTAGGACGGATACAACACTAAATAAGAATTAGACAGAACTTTAAAAATCACGATTTTGACAAGATGGATGCCATATTTTATTTTGAAGTAGGTCACGTGATCTCTTCATATAGTGGTCACGTGATGGTTTCATATAAAAGGTGTAATTAATATTTTAATTTTTATTTAAAAAACTACTGAATATATTTTGCTAAATTTTTTTTTATATATTTTATGGGATAATTTGAATATGTCCTAAAATTTTCGAAGTAATTTGTGAATTTTAAATCCGCTTAAAAAATGTTTGAAAAATTAGGTCCCATAGGGTTCAATGTATTTCATTTTTTCATACCGGTTTCAATCCAAAACTAATTGAGTGATATTATTCATTTATATTCCCATAGGTTCTACAGACCGTCTGAACAACATACGAAAATTTCATTTTGATAAAGTCATTTTTACGGCAGTTATCGTGCTAACGGACAGACAGACAGACAGACAGACAGAATGAACAAAGTCATAAACACTTTTCAACTGGACCTATGGGAATATAAATGAATAATATCACACAATTAGTTTTGGATTGATCCCGGGTTGAAAAAATGAAATACATTGAGCCCTGTGGAACCTAATTTTTCAAACATTTTTTAAGCGGATTTAAAATTCACAAATTGCTTCGAAAATTTTTAGGTAAAATTCAAATTATTCCATAAAATATATAAAAAAAATTTAGTGACATATATTCAGTAGTTTTTTAAATAAAAATTAAAATAATAATAACACCTCTTATATGAAGCGATCACGTGACCAAGATATGAAAAGATCACGTGACCCTCTTCAAAATAATATATGGCATCCATCTTGTCTTAAAATCGTGATTTTTAAAGTTTTTTTTTATTCATATTGAGTGTTGTATCCGTCCTAAAACCACTTATTTTTGCTTAAATTCTGTGCATCTACATACTGAAACAACGCAATTACAATATATTTGAGTTAAAATGCTCATCCAAATTTGATTATTTCTACAACGAAGCCTATTTTTTACCTATGTAAGATGTAAGCAGCAAAATATGTAGAATGAGTTGGATTAGAATTGCTGTATTTCTTTAACACAAAATCATTTAGTTCATGGAGTCTGCATAGGTGATATGAATGAAATATTCATTGATTTTACAAACAGAAGGACGATTTTTTTCGATGAAGTTTTACGCATAGAGTTTAATTACTTGTAGCTCTATAGTCTTAATTTTTAAATAAAATAAATTATTATAGTATTGTGATGAATGACATGAATGGGAAATTATTTATGAATGAAATGCTGCTTTTATAGAGAGAGCCAGGCGTGTAATTTTTTCTATGACGTCATTTGAGTGAATTTCAGTTGTTTTCGAGGAAGTTGTCAAATATAATAAATTATCGTAGTATCATGATAATTCTAAAATTATTACCGAGGAATGTATCACATTTTGGAGATGTTTAAACCAGGCAATTTATATCTCAATGCCGTCATTTGAATGAAGTTCATTTTTTTCGATGATGGTTTAAGTTTTCAAATATAATAAATTAATGTAGTATTGTGATAAGTTTTAAAATATTACCGAGGAATGTATTGCATTTCAGACATGTTTAAATAAAATTGCATTGAAGTTGGAAAGTGTTTCATAATCAATCCTTTAAGCATGACTGATTATTCTTGTTTATTCTATGTTACTTGCGTTGCATCACAGCGAAATTTTCGACTGGTTTTATTTTATTCACTGAACTACAACATTGAAAACAGAAAATACTCATTCATAGCCGAACCATCTCTCTCTCACACTTATATTTATATATATATATATATATATATATATGTATATATATATATATATATATATATATATGTATATATATATATATATATATATATATATATATATATATATATATATATATATATATATACATATAGACACACACAGGGTGTCCCAAAAAGAATGAAACGCGCTTTAATTCTTTACCTGTTGGAGATAAGTGAGCAATGCAAATTGCAAAAATGTTAAAAGTAAGGTAAGAAATGAGACTACGTTAATGAAATAGCTCTCCCATTAATTTTCAAAAAATTACACTTTTTAAATATTTATACGACTCCCTTAGACAAATTTGGTGAATCAGAAAATTTTTATTTTGAATATAACAAGATCATTAAGAAAATCCGCATATCTGTATCTTTAAAATCAACTGAATTATGATAAAGGAAACAATCTGACTTATGCCACTTTTCCGTACCATGTGAAAGACTGTTTCATTAGTGAATATAGGGTTTATAAACAAATTGACGATGGAAATTGTTTAGATCAAAAATACGTTAACATGTGTCAAAATTTTTTACGCGGTTGGGTATCCTATGAGGTTGGGTATCATTACGCGGTTGGGTATCCAATGTATTATCATCCAGTTTTACATTTTTTGTGATATGCCACAAATTTATATTTCTAATTTGATATATGGTCCCTATTCACAATGTTCAATTTTCAATTAAATATAACTCGCTCATTTTAAAGTTACAGATATGGGGTTTATTTAATGATCTTGTTACATTAAAAATAAAATGTTTCTGATTGACCAAATTTGTCTATTTGGGGGGGGGGGGGGTCGTATAAAATTAAAAAGTGTAACTTTTTGAAAATGAATGGGAGGACTATTTCATTAACGTAGTCTTATTTCCTACCTTACTTTCAACATTTATTCATTCCGAGTTGGTAAGCACCTTCGAAAAAGGACCTAAATATCGTTTGAGGGCTGGCAACAAGTTCAGTCTTAATTACATTGTTTAAAACATGAAGGTGAAGGGAAACGCTATACCTATAAAACTTCATCAAAACTTATATTGCAAATACTTATTGAATATTTTGTACAGGCTTTTGTTCAATAATTATTGATCACTTTCTTCAGGCTTTTGCTCAACAATGAAAATCATGACTTCAAAATAGTTATTAGATTATGGACATTTTATAAGCAAGATTTTGCCATAATTATTGTAACTTGTATTGTACTCTAAATTATACATTATTTGATCTGAATTTAATTTAATTTTACTGAGTATATGGTTTATGTTTTATTAAAGGGTCGTATAGTAATTAATTCGCATATGTCTGTGGATATTAGGAATGCAAAAGGATTCATTCTGATATGATTGTAAGACAAACAGAACTCAATACTATGACTTATTAATGTTTGAAAAAGGCAAATGGAGATTCACACTCCAGAGATTGGGCAGTAAGTTACCAAAATATACCGAGCATTAAAATATACTAGAGTGCAGATACATTGCGTGGGTACAGCTAGTGTCATTTAAACTTTAAGCATGTTTCGTAACAAGAATCAAATTAAAAACAAGAAAGATCAATCATGCTCAAAGCATTCATTATGAAACACTTTCCAACTTCAATGCAATTTTATTGAAACATGTCTAAAATGCAATACATTCCTCGGTAATATTTTAAAACTTATCACAATACTACACTAATTTATTATATTTGAAAACTTAAACCTTCATCGAAAAAAATGAACTTCGAACTTCATTCAAATGACAGCATTGAATTATAAATTGCCTAGTTTAAACATCTCTAAAATGTGATATATTCCTCGGTAATAATTTTAGAATTATCATAATACTACGATAATTTAGTATATTTGAAAACTTCATCGAAAACAACTAAAATTCATTCAAATGACGTACGTCATAGAAAAAATAACACGCCTGGCTCTCTCTATAAAAGCAGCATTTCATTCATAAATAATTTCCTATTCATGTCATTCATCACAATATTATAATAATTTATTTTATTTAAAAATTAAGACCATGGAGCTACAAGTAATTAAAGTCTATGCGTAAAACTTCATCGAAAAAATCGTCCTTCTCTTTGTAAAATTAATGAATATTTCATTCATATCAGCTACGCAGACTCCATGAACTAAATGATTTTGTGTTAAAGAAATACAGCAATTCTAATACAACTCATTCTACATATTTTGATGTTTACATTTTACATAGGTGAAAAATAGGCTTCGTTGTAGAAATAATCAAATTTGGATGAGCATTTAAACTCAAATATATTGTGATTGCGTTCTTTCACTATGTAGATGCACAGAATTTAAGCAAAAATAAAGTGGTTTTAGGATGGATACAACACTCAATATGAATTAAAAAGAACTTTAAAATCACGATTTTGAGACAAGATGGATGCCATATATCATTTTGAAGTGGGTCACGTGATCTTTTCATATCATGGTCACGTGATCGCTTCATATAAGAGGTGTTATTATTATTTTAATTTTTATTTAAAAACTACTGAATATAATATATTTTATGGAACAATTTGAATATTACCTAAAATTTTCGAAGCAATTTGTGAATTTTAAATCCGCTTAAAAATGTTTGAAAAATTAGGTCCCATAGGGCTCAATGTATTTCATTTTTTCAACCCGAATTCAATCCAAAACTAATTGGGTGATATTATTCATTTATATTCCCATAAGTCCTACAGACCGTCTGAACAACATACTAAAATTTCATTTTGATTAAGTCATTTTTACGGCAGTTATCGTGCTAACGGACAGACAGACAGACAGACAGACAGACAGACAGAATGAACAAAGTTATAAACACTTTTCAACTTTGTTGTATAGTGTTAAAAAGTAACTTTTTTTTTGATTATTCACTTTGTAGTTAATCATTCACTCAGACACTGTTAATACTTGAAATTTTGTTTTAAACTTTTAAAATATATTTTTTTGTTGTTTATATTAAATAAAAAATTCTTCTGTTATACCAGTCACGATATTTTTCAAATTCAGTTACTCACTACATATCAGTGCCTATTATAGCAACTAACAATCTTAAATATTATGTATTAGTTTTTATTTGATTACAATCATGAAAGATCGTAAAATAATACATTCAAACCCAGAGTGGTTTTAGTACATTCTATTTCAGTATTTGAACTATAATTAATTGTTTAGAATGTGGAAAAAAACTGCAAACATCATAAGATCACCCACAATAATATGAAACTTTTTCTATGAGTAAATTAAACCACGATCGTTCTGTCATCTGCTTTATCATATTATAATAAAATATCGTAAATTGTTAAATGACCATAGAGCAATAATCCAACTAATTTATCATAAAACATTTTATAAACACACCTTAACAAGTGCAGGAATTGCATGTAGTTTATTGGTCGGTTTAAATTTTGAAATATTAGATACGTATTCTCATGAAACGTATTCTTGTGAGATACATATTCTCATAAAACGTATTCTTATAAGATACATATTCTCAAAAAGATATTTTAATGCAGTTTTATTCAAACTTTTGTCAGTTTAGACCGACTTCATGAATTAAAATCTGTATTAATAATTTTAAAACTTGTTCTGAAACAGACTTCAGCTTCAAAACTATGGCGAAGGAATTGTACAGATAAGCTCTTTTCCAAGAAAAAAAACCATCTTTAAATTGTAAGCTATGGATCATTAAACCAGGTAGGTATTGATCTTAAGCTAAGCAGATTAGAAATCATCTTAAACCAAGTACGTATGAATTGATTTTAAACCAAATAGGCATGACTTGATCTTAAAATATCAAATAATAAGTATGATAAGTGAAGTTACAATATATTTTTTTACCCTAAATATATTATTAACAAATATATGATTATATCTGAAATATATAACTACACATAAATCTGTACTATAAAAAGTATCATAAAAGTATATTAAATCTTCAATGCTAAGTTTAGAATAAGAAGACTTGTACCTGGTAGTTGATATCACTCGGCCGGAAATTGTAATTTGGGCTTCCATTGCTCGCAGGAAACTAAAAATAAAATTAATGTTTAAACTACGCCTTTTTAATCATACATAAGCTTCATATGGATTTAAGAAATGCATAATATTCAGTACAGTCTATGATTTTCTATGTTAAATGCCGTAGATTTTTTATGTCATCTATCACTGAACGTGGGAGATGAGTATTATTGAGATATGAGGCACATGGGACCATTTTGCCATAGCCTTTTATGTAGGACATTTATAATTTTTCAAGTGTCCTTAGAAATTCAATTGCTAGAAAAACTATTCAAAAAAATGAAAAAACTAATTAGATTAATTGGTGATGAAAAATCCAAATTATACCATTTATAAATAACGTATCCAGAATCAATATGATGCATTCTCTATGATGATTATTCTAACATTTTTCCTAGTTATTAATTACAATAACCCAAATTTTATTTTTCATAGGAACTTTAATTACTAGCAGAGCCAGTCATCAGAAAAATGGATGATTAGGCTGATTGATGATGTATGTATTCCATTGAAATTCTCCCACAAGCATTCACCATAATAAAGGAGTAGACAAATGACATTGGTTCAGACTGATTCTAGAATCGCCCTTTCATCATTTTCCTTTTATATTGATGCAAAAGATGTTTAAATCAAAATCACTAACATTGAAGGAAATTTTATTGTGTCAGGAGATGGAGAACGTCTATCAATCCGGAATCTAGAATCTTTCTTATAAAGAAAACAAGTAGATTGGCTTTCTCCAATTTAGTTATTGAGAAAAATTTCCGCGTTCATTTTGTGAAATCCTTTATGTGTTCTTCATGCAATTGTTGTTGTGATACAAAACCAATTGATTCTTTCATATCATTGACTAAACAATAGCAAAAATAGTGATTTTTTAATGATATTTCAACATTTCTTTCATACTAGCATATGTTCAAAAGTGTGACTGCGACTATCAAAAGCAAAATTAATTTACTGGTCCTGTAATACGCTAAAAACAGCTTTGGTTTGTCAAACGCTAAAAGTTCAAATAATTAATAAGGGGTTTAGAATAAAAATTATTCTTCATAAAACTAAAATCTGTTAAAACTAGGAAATACATGTTTTCCTGGACTTGTATTCTGATTGTTGTTTCAAATTTATGTATCACCGATAAACAAGATAACATGACGTTGAGCATAAAATTGAAATTTTCTAATAACAATCTTTGACAAATCAAACATGAAAGGACATCACGTGCTGTTAAAAATGCTTATAATTGTCATGCTGTTAAAAATGCTCTGGATTTCCATGCTGTTAAAAATGTTCTTGATTTCCATGCTGTTAAAAATACTCTTGATTTCCATGCTGTTAAAAATGCTCTTGATTCCCATGCTATTAAAAATGCTCTTAATTTCCATTCTGTTAAAAATAATTCATTGGAAGGATTTAAATAACCATTTTCAAACAGGCATTTAATTCACTATTGTACTATATTGATCAATTACAATTCCAGTTAAACCTATCCATGTATGTAAGGGTTAATTGACATTTCTACCAAAATTGAGTCTGTGAAAGTTTTAAGTTCTCCAAATGATTTGCTGCTTACAAAGTTAAAAATTTTTGTTTTAAAGCTTGTTATATTTTTTATGCATTAAATCTCCCTATATATTTAAAAAAAAAGTTGACGTCGGGGACACCGCTGTTTGACAACTTTCGAGCTCCTCGAGTTTCTTTCTCTCGTGCCGCAAAAAATATACCATAAAAAAAATCTGAAATTTGGTACATTTGTAGGGAAATGTTAAAGGAACACGCTGAAATAAACCGTTTTTCGATTGAAACTTTAGTTTAAAAATATTTAATCTTAAAATCAAAGACAGAATATTTGAGATGCGAGTTCGCGTCCTGGACAGACCAATAGCAAAACAATAGCAATATCACAAAATTTTGCAGGCATGTACCTACATACTTGAATTTTTGCACGACGGAGACCCTTTTTTTGTTATATTTTGTTGTAGTTTATTAGTTATTCTACTTTTTATGCATTTCTGAAGTGAAAAAATTTCTTCTGTATGGGCTTATCCCTCTGTCTAGTATGGAAAAAACTATAGTATACAAAATATGAAATGGGGTTTGTAGAGAAATAGTAGGGGAATACGCTAAAAATAATTGAAACAGTTCGCGAAGCGAGCTGGGCGAGCTTCAGTGAGTAGAAAGTGAAGCCTTCCGACTCGTGAAGCAAATTATGCTGGTTGGCAAAGCTAGCGAGCAGGGGACGGAGCCCCTTATATTAAAATAATATAAGGAAAGGATTGAGTGTAGATTACAGCATCCATGGCCTAGTGTTGCACTTATAATGCGCTTGTTTGCGCGGAGGAGCGGAAACCTGCAATAGCAGCCATAAAACTCTCGCTAAGCTCAGTATGTGCTCCACAATATTTCGAACCTCTATCGCGATCGATATATTTAGTATCACCAAGCAGCTAACTTCAAATTCCATAAAGATTAGCTTATTGTGTATGAAACTGCAACGGTATTTTCAGAGTTAGGATCGTGCCCACATTACAGATAACAGTATCTACAAACCGAACGAAGGTTCATCAGCTTTGTGCCGATGATCGTGCGGCGAGCGCATCGGACAGGGTTTTCAGCATCTACAGACTAAGCCATGGATCCTCGTGCAGCCTGAGATCAATATTAAAAAAAAATAGAAGTTGACTGACAGGTGGGACTGAATTTGTTGGTCTCAATAGAGGTTTACAAAATCAAATTTTCTTGTGCCATTGAGAATACAGGCTATTCCATGCTGAATATCATAGAGTGAGCATGAAACCGCTTTATGAATGCTGTTATCTGCAGTGGGAGCGCAATTCTAGTTTTGGTACTGCCTCTTAGAGACAAGTTCTGTGAGCATGTACTTGGCCATTGTTACCTCGCTCAGCCTGAAATCAATCTTTAAGAAATTTTAAGCTGTGTTAAAACTGAACTGAGTGATAAACTGAACTACGTGTTAAATCGGAATTTGTTGGCCTCCATAAAGTTTCGCAAATTATAACGCTTATCAAGTTTTCTTGTTATCATAGCAGGTATTGGCTATTTCATGTTGACCAGCCCATAATAAATGCAATAAAAGTGAGATCCTGACTTTGGAAAAGTCTCCTCTATCTGGGTTCTGTGAGTTCAGTATTTAAAAATACGTTACGCTCAAGACCTCAAAAGATACGATATACACTTAACCTTTTATGCTTGGTAATCTTCAATGGTGACTTACATCTTTTTATATTCAACACCTCTCTAAAAATTTAAGAGAGAAATTGTGGTACTTTACAAGTCACACATCAGTGGATTATTATTTAAAACCTTCAACATTTATGGTTTCACGGCCTCCTTCAAGAATATTTTAATAATAAATAAATTGCATGTCCAGTGTTTAATTAGGCATAAAATTCTCACCTTACTATCCGGAGGACTTCCGATGTAATTTGCATTTTGATTTTCAGGCTGGAGAGGAAATAAATTGTGAAAGATTAGTTTGAAATTTTAGAGAAAGAATATAAGTTTAATTGTACTTATATATACATACATATATATATATATATATATATATATATATATATATATATATATATATATATGTATATATGTATATATATATATATATATATATATATGTATATATATATATATATATATATATATATATATATATATATATGTATATATATATATATATATTTGTATATATCCATTTTTGTTTTTTTTAGAATATCTATTTAGTAATTTAGGTTTTTTCATTCTTTTTGTTGATACAGCATAATGTGGTTTATAATAACTTACTATCACCATATTCAGACACAGGCAATAATTTTAAGTTAATTTAGTAGGAATGCCTGTCCTGAGTTTATTTCTAAATTAACTTCCATTTTTAGCCATGTGCTTTCCGTATCGTTTAGCTTAAATGATATTTATTTTCATTTGGTTTTACCTGTTAGGTTTTCTGTGTTTTGATGGATATTAATAAATGCTCATCGCTATAACATTTTGCATTCTTATTTTTTTATATTATTCCTGATATGCTTTGAAGTTTCTAAGCCTAAATCAGTTATCGTTTCCTATGTAAACTTTTCTCTTGGTTTTAATTTTTACTACATTGTTACTCTTTTATCTCACTCTCCTAAATAATTTTTCCTTTCTCTTGTCTTTTTTACTTTTTTTTTAAAATAATTTTTTGAAATAATTTTGATATATGTTTTTTGAATTATTTGTCATGTAAGTTAATGTTATTCATTTGATATTTTAACTGATCGGATTTACGCTTTGTTCCTGTATAAAAGATAAACTATTTAAAATTATTGTTCCTGATAACATATATAAATATCTATAGTTGCCTTGGTTACTTCAATTTATTTTCATATTTATTGATGGTTATAGTTTTTGTCATTTCAGTTTGCAGATGTTGATACATAAATTAAAAAAATTCGTTAAAATTAATTCTCTCTCTCTTTTATATATATGTATGTATAATATATATATATATATATATATATATATATATATATATATATATTGTATATATATATATATATATATGGAAACGTTGAAATATAATGGATATTAATTTATGTATGTGATTGCAATGACGATGATATAACGATGATAATAAGTGATTATAATATCAGAACAAATAGACTGTTGTGGAACAACGTTGCAATTTAAAGTAACTTTTAGTACCTTATAAGACCTCCTCTTGCTTCGATACAGGTGGTGATACGGTTGCGCATGGTGTTATAAAGATGCAGCATGATATCCTGGGATAGATTTGTTCACAGATTTTGACACTGATACTGCAGATTCCGCATACTCGATGATGGCTGAAGCTGTCGCCCCATTTATTTCCATGAATTTTCGAATGGCGATAATCTGGAGACCCTGCTGGCAAGGAAGTAGGGTAGCATCAAGGGGACATTCCCCTGGAATCCTATCTGTGTGGATGTGAGCATTGTCTTGCTGGAAAACGACTCTTTTTAGACCTGCCATGTAAAGAAAATCGCCGGATGGACTGTTGTGCTGTCACTGTCACTGATATCGCTACTAATGATGACTAATTATATGATTCCTGAAATTAGTTCCCAAGCGGCTGGGTAGTGTGTTTCAAAAATCAAGTTGGGATTGAATCGTTCACCACTGGTCTTCGATACTGTGCGCGGTGGTCAGAAGAATATGAACTGCTACTGAGTAGCAAAGTATCGTCTTCCACTATGAATCCCTCTCTTGTTTGGGAAAGATGACCACCGTGTTAGTGTATGAAAGGTCGATTGTGAGCGCTTCAATTTGAAGTTGAGCTATACACTACCTCCACTGCTAGTGCGCAGATCTGAGAAGCCATCTCGGATGATAGTTGGTCGCCTACTAGTAGTGATATGAAAGATATTGTGAGAACAGCGGTACGTTCAAGAAAATCTGCTTCTTCATGTGTTGCCTTCCATGGCAGGTCTACAAGAATTTTATCTATAGAGATAATGCTCGCCCTCACACAGATAGGATTTCGAGTGTCTCCATCATGCTACTACACTTCCTTATCCTACCTGATCTCCAGCTGTCGCCCCATCGAAAATTTGTGTGACGATAATGGGACAGCGGCTTCGGACATCTACTAGTGGAAGAAATTGGGAGTGTGAGTTGCAACATCTGTAGACAATGCTGTCGTAGGATAGCATACAGCATCTGTATAAGTCCGTACCCGGTCATTTTGCCGCATATATCCAAGCAAGAGGACACAAAGCACACAAGATCTTACAAAGCACTAAATGCACCTTAAATTTTGCGGTTGTTCAAATATAAAGTTTTATTTGATTCCAACTTGAAGCATTCTATTTTTGTTAAATGAGTGTATATACGAAAATAAATTAGAAGAAAAAAACGAGTTTTTCAATGAACTCAGTTATGCAACACATGCTTCGTTTTTGCCCGTTTTCAGCCAAGAGAGGGATTGTTGTAATGACCGACTCTTACGTCATTCTATGCTTTGCAGCATATTTCAAATTACGCGTTCGGACCTGAAGTTATCTTTTGGTCTAACCGTACAGTAATCGGGCTAGCACGCTTGAATGTGTGGGTTCTAACCGCCACGGGGGGCTAGCCGGTTCCACAAATCATTATGGATGTTGTTTAAGCTAACGAGAGACCTTAACTGAAATGAAAAAAAAAACGAAAATATGTAAACGTTTGACCAAGCATGAATTCTCTCTGAATTAGACGAGATTGCAAAGAGGAGGAAAGAGTAAATATTTTTGCACAAGGAAGTAAGACAGTTTATTTATATACGACTATCAACGCATTATATGTAGTTTCTAATAATTTCCTTGCTTTACATTCTTCCTTTAACTTTTAGGCTGAAACTAGATATTTTCATTGTTTAAAAATTACTGTGCGCTAGATATATTTGCAATTTTGACTGTATATGTCATAATAAAAATTGTCACGTATCCTAATGAAACAATGAAATTGATTGAAAGCATGAAATTTGGTGCGATTTACATAAGTATTTAGCTCATTTCTTTGAACATAAAGAATAAGAGAGACAAGGAAATTTAACTCTGTAGAAGAACGTTATGTGCTACTCACAATATACTTTCTTTGAAGAGAGGAATTATATTATAAGAAATAAAAAGTACTTATGTAATAAATGTTTAAAGTGTTGGCTTCAAATTAAATATTTAGTAGCAGGAATGAATTTGGCAGTCTACATAGAGATTCGCAAAATTGTGGCACATAGCAAATTTTCTTACTGCCATTGCAGGTATTAACATTCTAAGCTACACGTCCAACCTACTTCCTGCAATCCCATGTTGCGGTCCCTCTAAAACTCTTGCAGTAAAATGTAGGGTCTTCTCGTGCGTTGTAGAAGCATTATTGGCAGGAAATTGAAGTAAATGCAGACTGTAATCAGAATGTTTTAAGTGAAAGTTTGATAGTTCATATATAAGCCGCGGATACGGACAGCACGCGGAATACGGGCACGTTAAGTATGTGGGTCTGTAAGTCCTTCCAGGAGGTTGATGGTAGGGGATGGAGGGTACGGTCCTTGTGGATGCCGCTACCACTGGGTTCCTGTCAAAATTGGGAGGCACTTCCCGGCCGTTCGAACAAATACCTTAAACCTTCGAGTAGGTCGGACAGTCTGGGTTGAAGAATAAAAAGCGCTTATATAGGCCACAGGGTGCACATGTCAAATGCGCTGCGCGAACGACCTTGGCGTTCATTGTCTTTAAAACTTTAATGGGGCTTAACAGATGGTCGAGAAAATTTCAGCACTCGAATTTTTGCATATGGCCGAGAAAAATGTTTCGATCTTTTTGGCAAAGAATGGCATATTCTTAGGCAGAAATGGCACATTTTTAGAAAGAAATGTTATATTTTGTCTGTTATATTTTTGAAGACGATAGAAGGTAAAACTTTGTTTTCTAATTAATTCGTTTAAATTATTATAAAAATAACTATAAACAAAATAACGAAACGGCATAAAACAAATAAGTAAAGATGTCAATCGTTTTCGGAGGCTAAAAAGAGCCATGATTTTACATAATGAAGGAAGATGTTTATGTGCGTGTGTGTGCCGCAGTCCATGAGATTTGATATACAGGTACATTAGGAACCGGAACGATGCATCTCGACGAAATTTTTTTTAAATTCAAATTGTTTTTTAATTATTTTATGTTTAGAATGATTTTGAGCGATTTTCACACAAATTGGTTATTTGGCGACCGAAAATATTATTTCACTATTTCTATCTTGGCATCATCGACAATATCGGAAAAAGTTTTTCCCAACGATGTTCATACCAAATCCGTAGGGATATTCCTTCATATTTGTTTATTTTTAAAATACATCGAAGTTTGAAATTTTTAGTTTTTCTGATATTTATTTTGCCACATCAAAAGAAAATAATAATAATATAAGATTACCACAATTCTATAGTTTGACAAATAGTTGTGGGATCTTCGCATTTTAATAACAAACATTTTAAATTAATACGTTATTTTATTTTTGGTGATATAATAAGCGAACGTATAAAAGCTACAAACGCATTTTCCACGAAAGTTCGACCTTTTCTATCGGTGGATTTTTCTGCGCATGTTTGCCTTTGAAGGTTTAAGCCACGCATTCTCTCCTGGCAGCTTCTTTTATTTACTTTTTTATTTATTTGCTTTCCATATTTGTGCATATTCCAGAGTGATTGCTCTGTTTCATTTATCCTAACGAAGGTGGCTCTTTTTCACCGAAACCGGTTGATTTCCTTGTTAGTAAAACCGTATAAAACGTTAAATAAAGTGCTTTATTTGTAAATAAATCTTTGTTTGAAAATAATGTTTCGGGTAAGTATTTTTAAATGCAGAGCAGAGTCAATCTTTAAACTGTGTCTATAGCTGAAATTAGAATTTACATATGTATTGCACTCTGAGATGGTTTCCTGTATGTTATTTTGTTTTTCCTTATAGTAGATAGTTTACGTTGTATATACAGCTAAAGGATGTTTAAATCAACATTTAGTTATTTTTAACCAATATTTTAAATGAGCATATTTAAAGTTGTTTAGCGTTTGCAGCAAGTTTTCTCATCGTAACTGATTTTATTATTTATCATTCAAGAGTAGATAATTTTATCCATTTGAGGTATTTCATACAATCTGTTGCAAATGTAAGTGTAAAATAGCATACAACTAATTAAAGAGCTACACATAAAATGCTTATATTTTTTCAAATTAACCAAGCAATATACCACAGATACCAAATGTATTATCAGAACACAGATTTATCAAACTAGAAAATATGCAAGTGATCGCAATTACTAAAGATCGATAATAGCAACTCACCTTGATTGTACTTCTATCGAAATGCTGTCGGCTGCAAATGCTGGCAAACTGGGGACATAAACTAAAGATGATTCGCTTCGTAGCCCCCAGGAAGTAGTAAATCGCTTTAGGCGATATGATGAGATTGAAAGGAGGGGGTAGAGTTGATCCTTCATCAAAATAGCCCATCCATAGTTTGGATCGTGCAAACTTCCACTCACGATCGGCATGGTCCTAAAATATCGCCATCAGTAGGGGAAAAATGAAGATACTTATTAACTGAGTTCTAGTATAAGCTATTGTGAAAGACGCGTGAAAAATATAATGAATCAGAAACTTTGACGATGATCGGGTAATGTAACTGAGGTGTAACTACGAAGTTTCTGCCAAAGTTTGTTTGGATGTTTCATTTAAAAGCAACAATTTGAAAACTAAATCTTTGCACTTCGTATATATACAAGTGATCGGATTAGATGAAAATTGTCTATCAATGCGTGATATATAAAGTTGTGAATAACAAGTGTTTTGTCACTCTGATGCACAGAAGCAGTTTTTCATTTCATTCCTAGTCTTTTCAACATTTACCTACTAGTTTTTGCTCCACAAGTTTTTACCAACATTATAAACTAGTTAGTGATGTAGGTAAAATATGTATTATTCAGTAATATTGATAATTATTTGCATTTTTACAGATTGTGTGCGTCCTAATAACAAATCCCCTAGAGCGAATTTAATGAAATATTTTCCAGTTTATTGCTCAAATACATTAAAGGTTCCTAATGTCATCATTTATTTGTATTTTTGAATGCAGGGTATTACCTTAATATTGTGTAGTCAATTTGTTTTGTTCACTTTATCCGAACGGAGAAAATAAAAGTTAATAGGGAAGATTATGGTAAAATTATGAAATAAAAATATTTGCATTATCAGAATGTTTGAATCACTTGTTGCTACTTCTGCTTAATCTATGGTCTATTTATATTGCGTTTGTGTTTAGGTTTATCCAAGTACTAGTTTTATAACTACAACTAAAATACCTTTGATAAAAACAGCATACAACAGAAAAGTAATAGTATGGACTAATTTTGAAGCCAATAATAGTCTTCTTCGTCAGAATGCAAAAGAAGCGTAACCTTTACTCATAAGAGAAAGATCGGCGTCTGATGCATGAACAGCAAACGTGACTGAAAATCTGACAAACGTGACTGCTTTTAACGAAGCTATTTCAGTTATATAACTTTAGCAGAAGTTTCAACTGTACGTACTAGTTTTATCTTTTTAGTTGTTCTGCTACTGAAAATTTCATAGAAGTATTCGGTGAAATAAGCTTCCTGTTCTTTGAGTGTGAGCTTAAGGAATTAAGTAGAAAATTGCTAAGATACCTATACTATTTAACATTTTTATAATAAAAGTTCTTTTAGTTTTATAAATAGTTGTCTAAGGAAGGATAGAAAATTGTATAACATTGCAATTAAACTGTTATGAAGAGAGAACTGTATTCTTTGTATATTTTTTTAAATCATTTGTAATCTAAAACTAATAATATTTTGCATAAGAGATGAGGTGGACTAAGTAGTTATTAGAAAATAGGGGTTGAAAAAAAATTGGACAATGAATTTGAGCCAGTTCAAATAAAATTCTTGTAGTAAAATGTCAGAGTATGTTTTGCAAAGTCTTTAAATGTTTTTTAGATTATATTTGAGTATATTTACAAGGTGTTTAACAGTGTGTAATAAAGTAACTAACATGCTACTGCTATATTCATGGTAGAAGTGAGGAAGCAAATCCAGTGAAGAGATAAGGTCTGTCCAAAAATTTCACTGATGTGTCCAAGAATATCCCCAAGTCCAGGGCAAACGTTTTTCAAGTAAAATCTTATCAGAGTACATTTGAAAGGTCTTCAACTTTGTGTAATAAAAAAGTGTTGATATGATACTGCTACATTCATCACAGTAGAAGTAAGGAGGCAAATCCTGCGAGGAAATAAGGTCTGACAATAAATTTCCAAAATAAATGTCCAAATGACAATAAATGTCCAAAAATATTCCCAAGCCTTGGATAAGTGTTGGACACATATTATATCAAAATTTTTTGCCAAATATGTCATTTTGATACGATTGAATGTCATTTCTAATGGTAATTAACTATTATTTGAAAAAAAATAATCACTATAAATTTTTAAATACCTGAACCATAGCAAAAGTTTAATTTTTGTCTAATGTGTACCCCAGTTCACTTTAAAGCATTGATACGAATTTTGTGTACAACGGAAAATAAAATGACAATCCAATTTCAAATTTAAGAGGAACACTATCTTCTAAAATCACATCTGCCTTTCACACATCTGCACTTTGACTTCAGCGAATCCGCAATTCGCTGAAGTCAAAGTCAAATGTGAAAGCAGCACAAGTCAAAAATCAGAGTTTATTTTTGCTATAAAAATGTAATAATCCCAAGCAGTTTTCTTACCATTTTACTTTTATTTTATTTTCTTATATCAAATTTTATAATACTCTAACCTAGTGTTTCACGTACTCTTTTGGATAGTTAAAGCAACAGTAGGCGATACGACAAAAACATTTCAGCAATAGCGGCTACACGTAATTCAATGATACTTTCTACAGCAGATTGCATTCAGAAAACTTATTAAAGTATTATTAAAGTATTTTATAAAGAAGTAGACATCCAGTGGCTACTCAACCGATGACGGGTCAAAAAGCACTGCTATAATTCTTGGGTTTATATAAATGAAGAAAATACTACATTTAGTGTTTGATTTTCTTATAATTTTAGGCAGTCATTTTATTTCGTATAGTTAGAAATGTAAAAATAATGAGTATCATTATTAAATACTATTGATAAAAGTAAGAACTTAGAACTTTTCTATTAAGAGAATAAATAACTTTTATAAGAGTGGTTTAATAACAAAAGTTTTCGTATTTTGAATCCTTTTATTTTAAATTTTTAGTAGTCACATTTAAATATAATTTTCAACTAAATTTTTGTGTCTTTCTTTGAATTTAGCATGCTTTCATATTAAGTATTATTAGAATTTATGCATTAATAACTTTATTTAAATTGTAAGAAGAAAAAAAAGATGCATTTGTTTTCTAATTTGTATTTTTAATAAAATCTTTAGTTTTTATAAACTTATTAATGAAAATTGAGAAATTTAAACTGTATGAATAATTTTAATAGATAGAACATGTATTAAATTTAGACATATAATACTCGTATACCAAAATTAACAAAATGTTCATTGTGATATTTATTATATTATATATATTTTAATATAAAATATACAAAAACATAGTAAGATAATCTAAAGTACTGCAAAATACACCTGTGTAGCTAAAAAATACAAATGATCACTACTTCAAAATGCTTTATACAGTTCAACTACTAATATCAAGGGGAAACATCAAGTTTTATACACTCAGTTTTTTATCGTTTTTGTTATCGAGTTTATTTTTTTAGTTACATAGGGCTTAGGAGACAAAAAATTTTTTATCAGGCTAATTGAAAGTCAGGAACATCAGATGTCGCATTTATAAATAACAAGAAAGATTAATCATGCTTAAAGCATTGATTATGAAACACTTTCCAACTTCATTGCAATTTTATTTAAACATGTCTAAAATGCAATACATTCCTCGGTAATATTTTAAAACTTATCACAATACTACATTCATTTATTATATTTGAAACCTTAAACCTTCATCGAGAAAAATTAACTTCATTCAAATGACGGCATTAAAGTATAAATTTCCTGGTTTAAACATCTCTTAAATGTTATACATTCCTCGGTAATAATTTTAGAATTATCATAATACTACGATAATTTATTATATTTGAAAACTTCATCGAAAACAACTGAAATCCATTCAAATGACGTCATAAAAAAATAACACGCCTGGCTCTCTCTATAAAAGCAACATTTCATTCATAAATAATTCCCCCATTCATGTCATTCATCACAATACTATAATAATTTATTTTATTTAAAAATTAAGACCATTGAGCTGCAAGTAAGTAAACTCTATGCGTAAAACTTCATCGAAAAATATCGTCCTTCTCTTTCTAAAATCAATGAATTCATATCAGCTAAGCAGACTCCATGGACTAAATGATTTTGTGTTAAAGAATTACAGCGATTCTAATACAACTCATTCTACATATTTTGCTGTTTACATTTTACATAGGTGAAAAATAGGCTTAATAGTAGAAATAATCAAATTTGGAAGAGCATTTAAACTGAAATATATTGTCATTGCGTTGTTTCAGTATGTAGATGCACAGAATTTAGGCAAAAATAAAGTAATTTTAGGACGGATACAACACTCAATATGAATTGAAAAGAACTTTAAAAATCACGATTTTGACACAAGATGGATGCCATATATCATTTTGAAGTGGGTCATGTGATCGTTTCATATCATGGACACGTGATCGCTTCATATAAGAGGTGTTATTATTATTTTAATTTTTATTTAAAAAACAACTGAATATATTTCGCTGAATTTTTTTTTATATATTTTATGGAACAATTTGAATATTGCCTAAAATTTTCGAAGCAATTTGTGAATTTTAAATCCGCTTAAAAAATGCTTGAAAAATTAGGTCCCACAGGGCTCAATGTATTCCATTTTTTCAACCCGGGTTCAATCCAAAACTAATTGGGTGATATAATTCATTTATATTCCCATAGGTCCTATAGACCGTCTGAACAACATACTAAAATTTCATTTTGATTAAGTCATTTTTACGGCAGTTATCGTGCTGACAGACAGACAGACAGACAGACAGACAGACAGACAGACAGACAGAATGAACAAAGTCATAAACACTTTTCAACTTTGTTGTAAAGTGTTAAAAACCACCACAATCCACGTTAGACAAATTTCAGGCACTCACTTAGAAACTGAAAAGTAAAATTCAAGTCAATTGGAATTTAGAAACAATAAAAGATCCTAAACAGAAAATAAAAATTTAACTATCGAGCATGAAAATTTAGTTACAACAACGGATGGTGCCTTTGGATCACCGAAAATTTAACTCCCAAAACAATTGAAATTTAACGTGATGACGAGTAAAGAGAATCCAAAATCCTTAGGGAATGTTTTCATTTACTGAAGATATCCATTGTTTAAGCAGGAAAAATGCTCAAAGAATTGTGAAGCTTCACAATTTTCAGCTTTTCAGCAATAGACTGAAGTATTGTTTCAACGTTTTATTTATTTGAACTTTTAGTTATCACACTTCTATACATCACAGAGCTAGTGCAATGAGAATAGACATAAATGGACAATAGAAAATTTTATTATATATTTTATTGCTAAATAATATCATAATTATTAATCTAGAATATTAAAATAAATCATAGATCACCACACTAACTGCTATACATTCTAGTATGAAGTGCTCCTAAAATATTAATGATCAAGATTTAAAAACGACTAAAGAAGGGATATCCTTAAAAAATAACCTTTCATACTTCTCTCAGTAAATCCTGGCGGAATTTATCATATCTCTACAAAGCATTATAGATCCTAAGAAAGTGCAGTAGGAAGGTAATATAAAAATATACTGATATGCAGAAATTGTATGTAGTTATCTTCTAAGGTAGATATAAGCTCGGAGAGGCTTCGGGCGCTTTTGGAACCCGATAATGTCGCGGAGTCATATTGATGATATCAATAGATTATTCCTTTTAGTATTGTATATCCACCATGAGAGCGTCATGTTACTTTTGATCCGTATTATGTAGCAGTCGTGTAAAATTTAAATAACTATTTTTAAATGTTTGTATCAACTACCAGAAATAACACCCAAAAGACTCGTTAGAGAAAAGTATTAATGTTGCAATTTACGTAAACCATTGTTATTTGGAACTAAAGTGACAGCATCCTGTCACTTTTCAGCAAATACATGAACATTCATAAATTTTAATTTCTTTTGATCTGGCTCATTCAGACAGTTTTAGGGGTACTTTTTGTTAAAAATAATTACATTAAAGTGAATTTTCTTGCTGTTAGGTCACTTGGGAAAAGTAGCTTCTATGCATAACTATGCTCTAAAAATGATCTAATAGGGAAAGGAATACTGCAAGGACCATATATGGGAATGCTGAAAAAACATTATGAAAGATGTTTTACGAAATGCACCATATTTGCGTTTCTCGTTATGAAAATCATGAAATCCTAACATAAGCAACTTTTCAATCCTCTCTATTCAGAGGTTTTAACTCATGATATGCGGCTTATTGGTTCATAATCCATTGGTCGCCGTTCTTAATCATCAACCACGGGTGGGTATTTGTCAAATAAATTTCATTCGTTAAAGTCTAAAATCAACAGAGATAGTTCGGTTGTTGTTATTCAAATTGCAACTTCGCTTTCTATACGCCATATAAAACTGTTACAAATAATATTATACAGTGAAAAATTTATGAATTCCAAGCATAAATTATAAAAGCAAATAACAAAATTCGCAGAAGAAATTAACAAGCCACAGCAAACGATATTGCAGGCTGTTGATTACTCGTATGTGATGAAGTATATTGTTTGTACTCTATTACTTTATTTAATCCCTTTTCCAGTGTAAGTGCGATTTCTATGATTTTTCTAACTTCTGTGTTTGTACTTAAAAATATATAAACAAATGAAAATACATATACTGTATATTTATATCATATATTGAAAAAGAACCGGACAAAAATACTAAACTATTTATTATATACTCCTGAGCAATTATTTTTCTTAAGAACCAAATGTCGTATAATTTCCCACACGTTTTCTAGTTCACATAATAGCCAGGGAGCCAGAGGGGCTGGAGGTGCGCCCCCTCCCCTGATCATATGAAACCAACATTTTTTATATCTGAAAAAAGGGTTCTCAAAATTTTCCCGATTGTCCTCAATGAAAAAAAGATCTGGCTATGCTACCAAAATGGCATCCATTTTTAAATGTTTACATTTAAATTAAAAAAATTAAAAATGGTTAATTTGCTCGCGCAAATAGTCATTTAACTCTAAGAAGTGAATACATCATATTTAAGAGTCTAAAATGAATAAACCGTCCTTGAATCATCCGCAGCTTTTAATATTTTTTATAAAATGTTAGAGTTGGGAGTTTTTTAAAACAAAGTAAATATTTAAATATTTTCTTTGTAATTTCACCTTATAAATCAAGTAAATGATTATTTAGGATTCCATAAATGACAATTCCTCAGATATTCTATTGTTTCTTAAATATTTGTAGATTACTTTGTGCAGTCGCACATCATTTGAAGGCGCTCCAAATACTGCCATCATAACTGCTAGCGATTGATAGGTATACATCCAAATCCTTCTCTCAAATACTTATAAATACATTCTATCGTATGTCGTAGAGAGTGTCCAAGATGTTCTTAGAAAAATAAATGGCTATACTACAGACGTGGCATCCGTTTTCACCTACACGCAGTAAAATTAAAAAACATATATTATTCTTATATATAACACGTGAATATTCACTTTATGCATATTCTTATGTAAGAAAATAAATTTGCCGATTTTTAGAATGTTAGAACTATCTGTTTCGAAGAAATTCTACATTTATAGACATTTAAGAAAATAGCTAATGTGATGGGACCCTTCAAAAGCACCCCGAATATCATCGCCGAAAAGACGATATGCCGAAAGACGATATTTGGATGACTTTTCAGTGATATTATTACATAAACGATTCTGCAAGATAGTCTAGAAAACTTTAGTTTATTGAAAATGATTAGTTCTACCATTGTAAAAGTCGGCTAAAATTTTTCCTCTATAAAATATATATATAGTGAATATTCACTTCATATAATTAGGGATATTTCGCTTTCTTTTAATTCGAAAGCGGGCCGGTGAAGATGGTCAAAAATATAGTAGTACAGCCAGTTCTTTTTTTCAGAAAACATGTTAAAAAAATGTCCAGCGCTCTCTAAGATATACAATGAAATGTTTTCTCAAGCATCCGATAAAAGGACAGGTGTGTAGATATCGTGTTTTTCCGGATTATTTTAAGACGATATCCGAAGGGCTTTTGAAATATTCCATCTCATAAACTATTTTATAAAAGGTCTCTAAATGTGGATTTTCTTGAAAAAAGATAGTTCCAACATTCTAAAACTGGCTAATTTATATTGTTGCATAAGAGTACGAATGACATGATTATTAACATAATATATTTAAAAATAATATATAATTATTTTTTAATTTTGCTGCGAGCCAGTGAGAACGGCAACTATTTTTATAGCACAGCCATTTTTTTTTCTGGAAACATCCTGAAAATAGGTCAACACTGTCTAATGCAGGCAATAGAATGTGTTTTCAAGGATTTAAGTGAAGGACACGTGTATGAAGCCCCATCTTTCCGTCATATATTACGATGGTACGGAGGTCATCTGAAGGATCCCACCACATTAACTATTTTTTTAAATGTCTACAAATGTAGAATTTCTTCGAAACAGACAGATCTGGTATTCAAAAAATTGGCTAATTTATTGTTTTGCATAAAAATATGCATAAAGTAAATATTCACGTGTTGTATACAAAAATAATCGATTTTTACTTTCCCTGCAATACATGGTAATGTATAGGGAAAGTATTGGAATCATGCCAAAAATCGCAACTCGAGTTTTCGACGTATCTACACGTTTCGAGACCTCTAGAATACAAAAAAAAACATTTTTAGCGTGACGTCTGTGTGTGTGTCTGTGTGTCTGTCTGTGCAGATTTTGTATCCACTCTAACTAAAAAACTAATGGACCGAATTTCACAAAATTTGGTAGGTAAGTCACTTGTGAGCGAGTCTGGTGCTGATTAGTTTTGGGTACGATTCGGGATAAAAGAACCCGCCTTTTTTTTTGCGAAATGGCCCGCAAAAGCTTGTATTCACTCTAACTGAAAAACCAATGGACCGAATTTCACAAAATTCGGTAGATGAGTCACTTATGGGCTATCTTGGTGCTGATTAGATTTTGGTACGATTCGGAAAAAAATGACCTGCCTTTTTTTGCAAAATGGCCCGCAAAAATCGTCCAAATCTAAACTAAAGAACTGGGTATACTCAAATATATCCATTAAATGCTGATTTAATACGCAACTTTTAACGACGAAAAGAATAAGACCAACCCCATTACACTAGGACTAGCCGTTCTCGAGGTATTTTAGTTTTTCGTACTTTCCCTACGCCACCTTTGAAAATAAGCCCGGTTACCGAATGAGAACGAAAATTGAATTAAAAGCGAAATAAATTTAATTAAAATAAAGAGAACGTCAATATAAGTCTGCAGGGAAAGTCATGTGCTGCTCACATCAGATTTTTTTATTTTGCTGCGGGGAGGTCAAAACGAATGCCATTTTTGTGGTATAGCGACTTTTTCTTTTCTGGAAACATCTTAAAAATTATCAGCACTCTTCGAGACATACAATAGACTGTATTACCAAGGAGCTGTGAAAAGGACTTGTATGGATACCTATTAATCGCTGAGATTTAAGACGACAGTATTTGGAGAGTTTTCGAATGATGCTTGACCGCACAAAGTACTCTACAAATATTTAAAAAACAATAAAATATCTGAAGATTTGCTATTTATGGGTTCCTAAATAATCATTTACTCGATTTCTAATGTAAATTTTTTATAAAAAAAAGTTCTCCTTTTAACTTTGAAAAGTCCCATGTCTAATATTTTATAAAAAATACTGAAAACTGCAAATAATTTAAAAACGGTTTATTTTATCAGCTCAAAAATAATTTTATTCTCTTTTACGGGTAAAAATACATTTTAACTGACTGCTCGAGTGAGCAAATTAAGTAATTTTAGTTTTTCTAAAGTTAAATAAAAAAATCTTATGTGGGCAGCACATGACTTTCCCTGCAGACTTATATGCACGTTCTCTTTATTTCAATTAAATTTAATTCACTTTTAATTCAATTTTCGTTCTCATTTGATAACTGGACTTATTTTCAAAGGTGGCGAGGAGAAAATACGAAAAAACTAATATATCTCGAGAACGGCTAGTCCTAATGTAATAGGGTAAATCTTATTCTTTTCTTCGTTAAAAATTACGTAGTAAACAAGCATTTAATGGATATATTTGAGCATACGTAGCTTTTTAGTTTAGATTTTGACAATTTTTGCGGGCCATTCTGCAAAAAAAAGGCTGGTTATTTTTTTCTGTATCGTACCAAAATCTAATCAGCACCAGGATGACTTATACGTGACTCATCTACCGAATTTTGTGAAATTCGGTCCATTAGTTTTTCAGCTTTTGCGGGCCATTTCGCAAAAAAAGGCGGGTTCTTTTATCCCGAATCGTACCCAAAACTAATCAGCACCGGACCCGCCCACAAGTGACTTACCTACAAAATTTTGTGAAATTCAGTGTATTAATTTTTTAGTTAGAGTGGATACAAAATCTGCACAGGCAGACAGACACACAGACAGACACACAGACAGACACACACACACAGACGTCACGCTAAAAATGTTTTTTTCGTATTCTAGAGGTCTCGAAACGTGTAGATCCGTCGAGTTGCGATTTTCGACATGATTCCAATACTTTCCCTATACATTACCATGTATTGCAGGGAAAGTAAAAATCTGATGTGGGCAGCACATGACTTTCCCTGCAGACTTATATTAATGTTCTCTATATTTTAATTAAATTTATTTCACTTTTAATTCAATTTCCGTTCTCATTCGGTAACCGGGCTTATTTTCAAAGGTGGCGGAGGGAAAGTACGAAAAACTAAAATATCTCGAGAACGGCTAGTCCTAGTGTAATGGGGTTGGTCTTATTCTTTTCGTCGTTAAACATTACGTATTAAATCAGCATTTAATGGATATATTTGAGTATACCCAGTTTTTTATTTTAGATTTTGGCAATTTTTGCGGGCCATTTTGCAAAAAAAGGCAGGTTACTTTTTCTGAATCGTACCAAAATCTAATCAGCACCAGGGTGACCTATACGTGACTCATCTACCGAATTTTGTGAAATTCGGTCCATTAGTTTTTCAGCTACAGTGGATACAAGCTTTTGCGGGCCATTTCACTAAAAAGGCGGGTTCTTTTATTCCGAATCGTACCCAAAACTAATCAGCACCAGCCCCGCCCACAAGTGACTTATATACAAAATTTTGTGAAATTCGGTCCATTAGTTTTTTAGTTAGAGTGGATACAAAATCTGCACAGACAGACAGACACACAGACAGACACACAGACACACAGACATACACGCAGACGTCACGCTAAAAATGGATTTTTCGTATTCTAGAGGTCTCGAAACGTGTAGATCCGTCGAAAACTCGAGTTGCGATTTTCGGCATGATTCCAATACTTTCCCTATACATTACCATGTATTGCAGGGAAAGTAAAAAATAGTCGCCATTTTGGTAGCATAACCAGTTTTTTTACTAAGGACAACCGGGAAAAAATTTTAGCACCCTATAAGGTATAAAAAAATTGGTCTTGCAGAATTGGGGTGCTGGTGCACGCAGAGCCCCTCTGGCTTGCGGATCGCAAATTAAGCTCATATGTAACCGCCTTCGCTGAGTAACCGGGTTGTACGAACTAACATGTATCTGCATACGGAAATTCAGCGTGCATACTGATATGAATACTTTCAGGAAGAACGGCAAAGTTAGCGTTTTATCGTGCTTATATAATTTCGGTGTAGTGCACGGATTATAATAACATTCCCTGTTGTTCCAGAGTTTTGTGATACTATCGACTTATAATATGTTCATCTGCTAGCGTGATTGCAGAGAACCGGCACGCTTCTTTTGTGGGATTAAAATAAATGCGTTCTTTAAAATTCTACCCTATTTATTCATTCTCACTGACTACGGTAGTGTGTGTGTGTGACAAGGGGACATATTCAAATCTCAGAATTGAGCTTCCACCAGCTGTGTAGTATCAGGTATGACTGTCTTCATCCGTCGCCAAAGAAGTTCACAACATTACAGATTATAGCAAGCTTTCTTGCTGCTATTGCTGTTACTTGCTATTCGGCACTGAAGAACTCTAGTATGATAATTGCTTCATTAGAAACATGATTCTAAATCTATGGAAATTTACCTACTCCTTATAAGAGTTTTTGTCAATTTTTATCGCAGGCACTGAGATTTTTATCTGACGGCCTGACTAATGGGTTACCACATAAGAGTCCTGTATATTAATGAAACTAAATTAAACTTAATGAAACTAAATTAAATTATTAATTGAAAAGATGTACTTGCATTTACATATTTCCTGTATTTCAATTGATTTAGACAGTTTGGATTATTTCTCTCTAGTCACTAAGAAAGATTCTTCATTTTTCGCCATTATCGAAACGGGATCGAGAAAGACCAGTCTCACATTTATCAAATTTATGTACCCGATTCTTGAAAAGTATAAAAGATTGGACATGAAAGTTATAAGGCACCTACTATATCCTTTATCGCACGAAAGATATAACAGAAAGAACGAAAAACGATTTCCATTTTCTTATATGGCGTACCATAATTTGGAATATTCCACACTTTCAGTATGGTCATCAGAATGATCTGACAGATTAAGCTTAGGTGAATTTGTTACGAGAGGAATACTTTATTTGTTGGTAACATATACAAAAATCAACATGTATTTAAAAGCATGTATATGCTGAAAATATCTTAAACTTTTCGTACTGTATTTGCTCAGATTATAACACAAGATGTTAAATATAATTACACGTCCTTAAATTCATATTTTCATATAGAGTACTGGGCAGGGAGAAATTGAGATAGAGATAAAGAAACGTAGATGGAAATGGACTAGACATATTTTGAGAATGCCGCAGTATAACATTCCTGCTGTGGCACTTACTTGGGCGCCTGAAGGAAAAAGATCTCGGGGTTGACCCAAGCTTACTTGGAGGAGACTTATGGAGCAGGACAGAAATTGGATGGGATGGGCGAGCTGGTCAGAAGCAAGGAATGCGACACAGGATCGACCAGGGTGGCGACTCAAGCTGAAGGCCTTATGTGCCACTAGGCACGATGAGTTATGATGATGATGATGATTGTAATGCCAGAAATGTAAAGTAATAAATATTTGGAAGGATTAAAAAATAATGGAACCAGGAATGCGGGCGGATTATCCCCACGCTAAGCAGATGGGCGATAATATACAGGTGGCCCCATATCTTACATACCACGCCCATGTTTACATACCACACTAAGCCGTTTGGCGGCAACCGAGACGGCGACGCCATGTCTACGGAGTAGCCCTCAGCTCTGCATTTCAGCACGTGGACCGCCGACCGAAAAAGGGATATAAGTGAGAGTTGCTCGAAGTGGGAGTCAGAATTGGTCAAGGCAGGCTGTTGGAGTTAGACTAGTCAAGAAGAAGCGACGGTAGCAGAGTTAAGAGTTGTGTGTGCGTCTCTGATATAGGAATTCGAAGGAGAGCTCATGTTCATCTGGTATTGCAAGTGTAAAGTGTCACAAAGCACCGGTGTTACCCAAGTTATATGAAAGAAGATCAGGTACCGTACAATTAAACTATATGAGGATAACCTCTTTGTCTAAATTTGTGTTTTTAAGGAAAAGCTAATTAATGCATCCCACCACGTGCTCCAACCAAATATCAATTCATCTGGCATTACACCCCCCGAACTACCATTGAGATGTATTCCACTATTGTGATATTTATTTAATTTGTAAAACTAAAGAGTGTAAATTGAGTATGTGATAAATAAATGTTTGTTCCTTTACTATAATGCTCAAATTTTTAAAAGTAAAGAATACATAGATTTTACAAATGCATTAAATATTGAAAGGCGATACAGTTCGGTTTATTTCCCAAGTTCTTTAGGTCGTTGTGAAAGAATACACAGAGACATGAAACAATGTATAATGTGTTTGTCAAAGACTACGTTTGAATGGGATGAATCTTTAAAATGGTTTAAGTTTTATGTGAATAACACTATTAACAGTAATACAGGATTTGAGCCTTCATTCCTGTTCTATTTTAGAGATTTATCATTGCCATTTGAAAATATTAAACAAACAAACATACCAAGTAAGGAAGAAATAGATATAATGTATAGTGATGTAAATAATTATAAAAATTATGTGGCACAGCATTTAAAAAATATAGATAAAGTCGTGAAAGACGCATCGGAACAACAAAAGCTGATAAATGACAAACAAATAAAGAAATATAAAATAGTGAGAAAAAACGATATATTTATAGGAGCGACAGTGTACCTAAAAAAGTTCCTAAAACCAAGGGTATTAGAGGATCGATATGATGGACCATTTAGAATTACGAAATTAGTCCGAAATAATAATGTTATAATATGTCTTAAAAGTGATGAAAATAAAACTTATAAAGTGCACATAAATAAACTATACATGGCAGCGGAGCGAAAACAATATTTGAAAGATAGTGACGAAAGTGAATCAAACCACACACACACACAGGACAAAGAAAAAAATCAAAATGAGAAAGTTATTAGAAATAATAATCAAAGTCAAATTAAGGAAGGGAAGTGCACTAAAGAAAAGCAATTAAACTGTGAAAATAATAGAAATGATGATGAGGTTTGTTATAATGCCAGAGGGTATAATTTTCGCCCTCGAATTGTTGTAAATAGTAATTTCATAAAACAAAGAATATGAAAAATATGTAAAAAGTTTGTAATTAATGTGTCATAAATAGAAAGTGATAATTGAGTGTATATGTATATGTTTTTATGTTTTAAATTGTGGATATAAGTATATTTCAAAAAGTATGTTATGTATTTCTGACATTACATATATGGCAAGTTCAAAAAAAAAAAAAAAAAAAGAAAAAAAAAATGTGAAATAACAAAGTAATTTATAAATAATATGGTGGTATGGAATTCAACCATAACCAAGAATCGGAAGTTGATAGTTGCACTACTACAATATGTTACAAAATGACATGATAACAAGAAAATGTATAATAATAATAAAGTAATGAATGCTGTTATGTAATGATATGTCGTATGTAAATAATTATGTAAAAGGAGAAATGAAAATTATGCATTGCAAATAATATATATCAAAATTTACAATTTAATAATAATGTGAATGTTGGTAATCCTCATGTAATTTATGGTACATTATGTCAATTATGAATAATGGACTAACTTGACAGGGAACTATCAAGAAACTACAAAGAACTATCAAAGCTATGAGTTGTACGAGGCTAAAAAGTGGAACTCAGCCTTTCTCACGATGGATGAACTTATGTGTTTGCGAGGAACCATTGTGAACTTAATTTCTTACCACTGGGGTGAAACTGTGGGAGAGTAACTTTTGGACTTTTTTTTCGCGGGGGGGTGAGAATGTAATGCCAGAAATGTAAAGTAATAAATATTTGGAAGGATTAAAAAATAATGGAACCAGGAATGCGGGCGGATTATCCCCACGCTAAGCAGATGGGCGATAATATACAGGTGGCCCCATATCTTACATACCACGCCCATGTTTACATACCACACTAAGCCGTTTGGCGGCAACCGAGACGGCGACGCCATGTCTACGGAGTAGCCCTCAGCTCTGCATTTCAGCACGTGGACCGCCGACCGAAAAAGGGATATAAGTGAGAGTTGCTCGAAGTGGGAGTCAGAATTGGTCAAGGCAGGCTGTTGGAGTTAGACTAGTCAAGAAGAAGCGACGGTAGCAGAGTTAAGAGTTGTGTGTGCGTCTCTGATATAGGAATTCGAAGGAGAGCTCATGTTCATCTGGTATTGCAAGTGTAAAGTGTCACAAAGCACCGGTGTTACCCAAGTTATATGAAAGAAGATCAGGTACCGTACAATTAAACTATATGAGGATAACCTCTTTGTCTAAATTTGTGTTTTTAAGGAAAAGCTAATTAATGCATCCCACCACGTGCTCCAACCAAATATCAATTCATCTGGCATTACACCCCCCGAACTACCATTGAGATGTATTCCACTATTGTGATATTTATTTAATTTGTAAAACTAAAGAGTGTAAATTGAGTATGTGATAAATAAATGTTTGTTCCTTTACTATTAACCTTAATTTTTAGTTTGTTAACTTAGTATCCCGTTAAGCACAGAAATAGGTGGGTTTTGCGGCCACCAACGCAATGTACACAGCAGTAAGTTTTAGAACAGATTACATGTATAATTAATATACTAATAAATAATTAATTTAATGTAAAATGCATTTTTGAAAATATTAATTTTAATCAACAAAATTAATAATCGGCACAATGATGAAATTCATATTTTCATATAATAAACCCTATATATAATTGTTTAACATGTTTCTGTCTTTCCAGATCGCCCAGAAGCACCCCCCCCCCCCGTAATCTAGAAAACATAATTTTTACATACTTATACTATTGATTACGAAACAGAACACAACAGAGCAGGATTTTCTATCCTCCCAAGGATCAAAGAAAATTCGAAAAGTCATTCCAGACCCTCCCCCAAAATCCCCTCTTTGACCTAGAAGGCTGAATCTTTGCACACTTATAGTATCGACTACGGAACAGAACCTAATGGAGCCAGATTTTTGATTTACTCCTCCCGGTGTAGAGAAATTAGGGAGGCTATCTAAAAATCTTCTCAGACCTTCAGAAGCTCCTCCGCTGACCCAGAAGTTTAAATCTTTGCACATTTATAGTATTGGTATGGTACAAAACCTAACAATATACAATACAATACCCCATACAATATATTTAATGCAAAATGTAATTAGGGTATCAGATTACATACAGCAAGAAAAGTAGGCAAGTACACTTAACTCTTAGCACATGTTTATATCACTTTCCTAAGATTTCTTAAATATTTTATTTTCTGCGAGAGAAAATTAAAGTTCTAATAATTAAAACTATATATTTCTATTCAAGGCATTGAAATACAAACTACATAGGTCATGCACACATGCATTTGCATTCAAGAGACATGCTGCTGCCATGCACATTGTAATCATTTGGCAGTGGTCGCAAAAGAAAGGATTCCCTACCTCAATGACTTGAAACGATTTGGTCATCATGGCAATAAGCATGTTAATGAGTACGACGATAGCTGACACATGATATGACATAAACAGACCTTGCCCCACAGTCTCAATAAAGAAGTCATCTTCCACCAAATCTGTGCTTTTAGGAGAACTAATTCCGAAGAGAGACCAGAAAAGAGTTGCAAATGTATTCCCGATCCTGAAGTAAAATAATGACAGTCACATACGAAAGTTTTTAAAATTTATCACAATATTTATTAACACGTTCACCTCGGAATGACTCACAAGTAAGTCCTTGCGTTATTTTTCGATATAAACCACCAGTGAGTCACGCCGTGCTTTGTAAGCAATGTAATTGAGCGGCCGGATGCCATAATTATTACTATCGCAATGATTATTACGATGAATGACGAACTTCTAAGTGGAGTAATCTGAAAAGAGCAAAGTAAATAAACCTTTTATTTACCTTGCTTCTAATATACCTTTTATAAACCTTTTATTAACGCTTAAACAAACCTTTTATTAACGCTTAAATAAACATTTTATTTACGCTTAATTAAACCTTTTATTAAAGCGTTGATAGTTTTAGTAGGAAACAAACTGCCTAGACGCTACAAAAGCAGACAAGAAAATGTAAATTGATGGTTGGGAGGATCTAGGACAGAATTTTTTTGGATAAATGCATATTTTGTAATATTTTACAAACATTTAAATAATTTAGAATTTAATGACATAAACATATAAATCCTGTAATTAAAACTTTAAGAAAGTAAATATTAAAAGTATTGTTTATTGTTACTGTAAAAGATTGTAAAAGACTGTAAAAGTCAACTTCATAATGTATTTTCTCAGAAATCGAATTCTTGAATTCTTCTTTTAATAGACATAATTTAATTAAGATGTAAAATGAAACTAGAAACTTTTAGATATAATTAGTTCATAATGCTATATATAATACATTTTTTTTCGGGATTTGTAGATCCAAATTTAAAATTTTAATTTACGGTATTAATCACTCATATGAAAATAATGTTTTTCATTAATTTTTTTTTAATTTTGCAATACATAAAAAATCATGACTACAAATTAATGAGCGTGATTTTATCTTTGAAAAAATATCTTTATGTTGTAAATAAAGCATTTGCATTATCATATTTAAAAACTTCAAAAGTCTATAATAAACAAGAAATTTCAATTTTTTTAAATGTTTTTGACATAGCGGAATTATACACATAACAAGAAAAAGAGATATAAAATGATAAATAATTTTATTCATAAATAGGAAAAATAGAACTTTCTGTCCTAAACACCTTAAGATTGATTTAGCTTGTGTTAACATAGAATTTCCAATATGCGCCGCAACTTAACACACCCGATTATTGCAGTCATCCGCTCAATTGGAGTATATAACTATTCCATAATAAGTTTATCTGCGCTTTCCAAATCGCCTGTTAAAGAATTTTATCAAACTACATATCTGGGTGAACGTGTTAAAAGATCAGTAAGATGATTATGGTTATTCTAATATTTTAAATGAATATTATGCTTATAACAATAGTTTCGTAAAGTAATTATAAAACTAAATTAAGAAAAAACCATATAAGTAATTGTAGTATGACGACACGTCTAAATCTCAATATAAACAGACTTTAAAAAAGTTTATTTCAACTTGAAATATGTAATTTACATAACATGGGAACGAGCGTTATACGCTCCTCCACAGAGGCTTATTTAAGCCTCTGATGAGGCTCATGTTCATGATCATATAGAGCGTTAAGGCTCATGTTCATGATCGTATGGGCGTTAAGGCACATGTTTATGATCATATGAGCGTTAAGTCTCATGCTATGTAATTTAAGTTCTTTAAGATGAAATATTTATAATGCTTAAAGTCTGTTTATGAGAATATAAGTATTAATTAATGACAAGTTGCGGACAAAAAACATTTTGGGCGAATTCCATTCAGAGGCATGTAAGTTTTTCGGTAAAGTTTAAGAAAATGATAAATAGTTAAATAAATTTGCTAGAGTTTTAAATGGTGAATGTAAATTGCGATCTTTATAGCGTAATATTCTAGTCCGTAACACGAGATATCCAGTAATTAAAAAGAAGTTAATCAGAGTAATGCATCCAATAAATACAAGAACATGTAATTCTATCAGACTCGCTCTATTTTCAACGATTTCATATGTCATTTATACAGTGTATTTCAAAAGCTAGCACGACTACATATTTTTTGAATGATTGATCATAAATCCATGGTTCCAATTTAAGAAATACGTTAATTAATGTAGACTATAATTGTAAAGAAATTCTGCTCATGTGACACCTTCCAGTGAATAAAATGAGCCCCAATTAGTCAAACAAGGAAAATTCCATCATCTTACGATCAAAATTACACGGTATATCATCAATTAAAGTTTTCGACAGATAATTGAGGACTGTATAAAACTTTTGCTGAAGATAATTATGTATTAAGTTTTCGAATGGAAATTTTACCTAACGAAATTCAGTTTTCATATGACCCCTGAAATTTATGCTTTTGCCATTTCCTTTGATCGGTTCAAAGTAGCTAAGTTCTATAACATTGATAATTTTCTCACAACCAGTTTTGCATCTTCAAAAGAATCGGGAGAATCGGGTTTTCCCCAAAAGATTTTAAATGAATGAGGAGAAGTTTGCTAATTAGAACTTCCTTTGTAGCGGACCGTATAAAATGTTAATTTTTGTACTATTTTACTAAAACGTGTCAAGTGATCAAAGCTATGTAGTCTGAATCTTTATTTTATTCGAGGCATTTCTTAAATTAGAACTATGGGTCTGCGAAGAATCGTTCAAGAGATATTTAGTTGTACAATATTTTAAAAACATCTTGTATATCGTGTAAAACATAGTATTATTATAAATTCGCCTTTTCTTGAAATCTAGAATATAACATTTTATGCTTTTTAAAGCTTTTTAGTCGCTAGAGGTGTTTATGTAGTTTTTGACTCCTTTTACTACTGTTATTATAAATTAGAACTGGGGAAATTCATCCCATATTCTCTGTACATAATTCAGTTATTTTAGCATTTTAAATCTAAATTTTATGTTATGTTTAATTAAACACTGAAATATTTTTAGTACACTTGTGCTGCACAAAAGAGATAACTTTATGTTGGCTTTTTGAATAGGAACTTAAAGTTTAGATTTTAGACTTATTAAATTATTCATAATTAACGTGGTCGTAATTCATAAAACACTTGCGTTGTGCGGCTAATAACCCACCATTAATATCTTTAGCACGAGTTCCTGGAAGAGAATATATTAACATAATACTACTTATAATTAACTGCACTCATTTTAACTTTAAAATAACATTATTTATTAAGAACATTCTATTCATTACTAAATTAATTACAATAATTACCACATATAATTAATGAGAAGATTGGACATGTGAGACCATGTAAGTTATTCTTATCAAAATGATTATGACCTGAAGGTATGTGCGATAAGCTGACTTGCACGTACCTTCTGGTTATCTTTAGACGTTGACACACAGCCGACTGTCTTTCACATCAGCACTCGCACAACTTGCTATTGCACATGGCCTCTTCGGCACTCCGTCTTACACTGAATCTGTTCTCGATCTCATCTGATCTGTTACAGTTCTTTTCACATCTCTGTACATTTCGTTACTGTAACTGCCATTACTCTCTACATATCTTCTCGTTGAAGTGTATCTGGGACCTTCAACATGTTGTCACCTCTTTTTGCCTGAGGTCTGATACGCCCCTTCTGCTATCATTGGTTGACCTCAGGGCGATGCGACAGCCATGTATCACATTGGTTACTCTTTTAACCAATCCCATGGCTTTTCCTTCAGCCTTCAGTACTGCTCTGGCTCGACCAAACATGCACTGGAAGCCCTCTTATTTATGGCTTTCGCTAACCTCTCGGATCAGGGCTGCAATACATTGACGTCTTGCAGTCTGGTCTCATAACATTATTATATTTATTCCACTTAAATAATTTTGCTTATGTCTAAGGTATTGTATCAAATTATAGGCCAGCTGTGAGTTTGATTATCCCTTGAAAGACCCAGGAAATTATGAAATATATACATTTTAATAAAATTGTATCGATGTGTTTATTTCGTATAACAATAAATGTAAAATATCTTAAAGGCGTTTCTTTAATCGGCGTTTTTATTAACATTTTACAACGTAGTTGAAAAGTGTTTATGACTTTGTGCATTCTGTTTGTCTGCCCATTTGCACGATAACTGCCGTAAAAATGACTTCATCAAAATGAAATTTTAGTATGTTGCTGAGAGGGTTCGTGGAATATATGAGAATGTAAATGAGTAATATCACCCAATTAGTTTTGGATTGAACCCGGGTTGAAAAAATGAAGTACATTGAACCCTATGGGACTTAATTTTTCAAACATTTTTTATTAACACTTTACAACATAGTTGAAAAGTGTTTATGACTTTGTTAATGCTGTCTGTCTGTTCGTTCGCACGATAACTGCCGTAAAAATGACTTTCTCAAAATGAAATTTTAGGATGTTTCTGAGACGGTCTGTGGGACATATGGAAATGTGTGTAAATGAATAATATCACCAAATTAGTTTTGGAATGAACCCGGGTTGAAAAAATGAAATACATTTAACCCTATGGGACCTAATTTTTCAAACATTTTTTAAGCAAAGTTAAAATTCACAAACTGCTTCGAAAATTTTAGAAAATATTCAAATTATCCCATAATATTTATAAAAAAAATTTCAGCAAAATATGTTCGGTAGTTTTCGAAATAAAAATTAAAATAATAATGACACCCATATAATATGAAGAGATCACGTGATCCACTTCAAAACGAAATATGGCATTCATCTTGTGTCAAAATCGTGATTTTTAAAGTTATTTTTAATTTATTTTTAGTGCTGCATTCGTCCTAAAATTGCTTTATTTTTGCGTTTTTTCTGTGCATCCATATTCTGCGTCAACGCAGTTACAATGTTTTTGAGTTTAAACAATCATCAAAGTTTGATTATTTCTACAAGGAAGCCCAACTTTAATGAATGTAAAATGTAAACAAGTGATTGTCAGATGATTTGTAAAAGAATTGCTGAATTTTTTTCATGCAAAATTATCTAACTTTGGAGTCTGGAATGTATGAATGAAATACTCACTGCTTTTACATAGAGAGCCAGACGATTTATATTTCGATGACGTCATTTGAATAAAGTTTGAAGGAAATATATTCTGTGATAATTAAATTAATATCGCCGCTGAATGTATCGTATTTTAGAGATATTTAAATAAAATTACAGTTGGATAGTATTTTATAATCAATGATTTATGCATGATTGATCTTTCTTGTATTTATATTTAGGATTGCATCCTTTCTAAAACCGTTTAATTTTTGCATATTATTTGTGTTTTTAAGTTCAGTGCTTATGTACTTACAATATTTTTTATTTTAAATGATCACTAAACTTTGATTATTTCTACAACGAAGCTTAAATTTAACGTATGCAAAATGTAAACAAAACAAGCGATTGTAAGATGAGTTTTATAAGAATTGCTGAATTTTTAACGCAAAATTATTTAGCTCTGGAGTCTGGGATATCAGTGATATAAATGGAATACTCATTGATTTTACTTAGATAGAGAAGCAAGCGATTTTATGGCATTGCCTTTTTTGAGGAAGTTTTTAGTTTCCAATTATTGTACTATGATAATTTTAAAAATATTACCGCTAAATGTATCGTATTTTAGAGATGTTTAAATAAAATTGCATTTCGGCTGGAAACTGTTTCATAATCAATGCTTTATGCATGATTAATCTTTCTTGTTAGGTATCTTTTTTCTTTTCCTACAATACAAACTCCATGTAAAAAATATCTCCGTTCACGTCTGAACATTAGGGTATAATAACTTTCGAGCAATTATTCAATGGAAAATAATTATTAAATATATTAATTCTGCAATGAAAATTTAAATTAAATGAATTTTTCAATGAAAATTTAACAATGTTATTTCAATCAGTAAACATAAAATTCTCGCCGGTTTTCAACGAGATGGGACCAGTTGAAGGTCCTTAAATGTTCAAAAGTGTTCTACAAAGACTGAAAACATCGTAAAAATATGGCAAAAATTGTTAAAGGAATAGGTATTTCATTTGTGTAGTATTTCATTTACACATTGGCTGCTAAATTAGGGAAAAAAAGCTTGAGGAAATATATTTTTATTATTGTCTAGAATATGTACCCAGAGTTGCCCAGGAGTTGAAGATTAATTTAATAATCTAAAGTACGAAACAGAAAAAAAAATTCCTTCCGAATGAATTTGAATCCCCGTAAGCGCATTCCACGCAAGCTCTTCGCAAACGGAATAAAGTACACATGAAAGGAAATGTACAATCTCTATGAGAGAGTGTTAATGTAAGTATATGAGAGTATGTTAAAGTATATGAGAGTATGTTAAAGTATATGAGAGTATGTAAAGGTATATGAGAGTACATATATGAGAGTTTTAATGTAAAGCTAAAGCTTTAGAATATGTTGACGCATTTTCTTCTTCAGCTGTAGACAGAATGTAAAGAACTTTCAATAGACTGCTTCAATAGTTTTTTCTACAGCATTTGACGGCTGAGGCATCAGCACACCATCTTGGAGCACAACAGTTTTTTTAAAGAAAATTTTCCGCCGTTTGCTTTTATCTGTTCATTTAATTTCTGCCAACGATGTGTAGAAACTGAAATCAGAATATAAACAAACTGAACTAAGCTGAAATTTAGCAAATGAATAAAACAGGGAACACATTCAGTTAATGGATTTACTGATTTCATTATTTCTTGATGTCTAGAGAATTTCCTAGCCATATTTGCAGCATTATCATAATTTTGAACCCGACAGTTAAAAATGTCAATTCCCAGTTCTTCAAGAGTTGTAAATACAATTTCTGCCAGGGCTTCCGATCGGTGACGGTAGATAAGGATAGATTTTAAAAAACGTTCCACTGGCTGGTCCTCATTAACATATTGCACAATAAAGCGTAACTGATCCAGGTGAGTTATATCGGGTGTCAAATCGATAATAATTGAAAAGTACTTGGATGACAAAACTTCACTAACAATATATTTTATTACTCCATTAAACATTATTTGCCTTAAACTCATCAATAGAAGTTGATGGCAGGTAATTCACTTGACCTGATGCCGGATTTCCATATTTTTCGAGTTGATCAAATTGAACCACGACATCCAGGCATCCTATTAAGAAAGTGTCATTATGCCTAGATCCAACAGTTTCGTTTCCACAGTGGAAAACCGCGTTGCGATAAAATATTATTAACAACTGTTTTCAGTATTGTTTTCCAATAGTTTGAAGAATAAGAATCAATCCTTTATGATACATTCATGCGCGGTGACATTTGAAGAACAGCTTGTGTGTGCTGGATAGAATTTTCATGCTCACTCAGTCTTACAGACACATGATTCCAGCCACTGAATCCTGATGAATTATTGAATGAATTATTTTTTGTTAGCAATTTGCACACCACAGAGGATCATTGGAAAGTTACGCGAGTTTAGTTTTTTTTTCGTACTAAATGTGGTAGGAAGGGATATTTGCGTCCGAAAATGTCCAGATCTGGAGGGATTGGTCAAGGTGTGCAAATAGAAGAGCACAGATTAGGTGAATTGAACGCAGAAAAACGGAGTTAAGTTATTATCGTAAATATATTTTGATGATTCAAATGATTATATACAATATAATGTTTTAGGTTGAAAGTAGCCGGGATGTTGATCTTTAAATGCAGTTAAAATGCTAAGTGATGTCAGTTCTACAACATGTGCATATATTTGTGCAGTTTTTGTCGCGACCATCTGATTAGGACTTTTTGCCTAAGGTCTTGACCCAATGGCAATAAGCTGCAAAGTTTTGTGAGTCTTGGTAATTCAATAGGTGTTTTACCTGGATCTTTATATCTAAATTACAGGTGATCGAAGATGAATCTCATAACATTGACAAAAAGTGTCAGACGTTCAGAGTGGCAATGGAAGACTGGAAGACCATTGTAGGTTTTGTCACTCTGCAGTGTAAACTGAGCATTGTAATATAGGGTTCTGTCAGCTCACTCCGAGATTAACTAAGTAGGACGGAGTATTGGAGATGCAGGAGTTTGGCTTGTGACTATCGAGTGATTAGGGGGGCTTGAAGAAAATTTTGTACGATAGGTCCCGTTGAGTTCAACATCCTTCGCATTCAACATTTTGGTTTGGTTAGATCGAGGGCGAGATTTCGATAACCATTTAGTTATCATATCTCGCATTTTGAGTTTTGAATAATAAGTTATTTGGTGCTAACAAACTTTTGTATTTCGTTTTTGTTAAAAACACCCGTTTTTGCGATCCTGTGGGTGATGCAGGAAAAACCTTTCGGTTCTTGTTGAAAAGGGAGAGAGAGATTTCTCAACAGTGGGTGTGTGCGGGGTGGAGAGAAGTTGATCTTGCATGGTACCTGCTGGAAGCCGAAATGCTGGTGGATGTTGATTGGAGGTAATAAAGTATGACAATAGAATAGTCTGATGCCTTTAAGATAATCTTTGAATTATTTTAGCTGAGAAGCTGTAGAGCGCGAGTTTTTAGAGTGTATTACCACGTTCGGTATAGGTACGAGCTTTTCTTCAGTGAAACTGTGCAATAAAAGTATTTTATTAAACAGCAAGAAACTGTATATGTATTTTTTTAGTTAATAAACAAGTTTGAATTTTAAATCTCAGTCTCTGCTCTTTGTGCTTCTCCTTGGCTGCTAGAGGTGTAATTGATTGCTTTCTAGGAAGTTGGAGTTGTGTTACTTTTAGGCATATGTTTTAATCCATATAAAAACACTCAAACTCTACAAAAGTTTGTGGCGAATTAATTAAACAAAAAATTGTAAATGGATGAATTTTTATTAGATTAATGCGAGTTTGGGACGCATTAATAAAATAGTGAAATGCACTTATATTTTAAATTTAAAACATATAACTGAAGGATTGAAAGAAAAATTCAATCATTCAGCCAGTTAGTTTATTTAAGAATTGATTAAGCTCTGCTTTGGAAATTGCTAAGTTAGATTTGTTGTTTGTATAGCACCATGTACGTTCTTTGAGCCTAAAGAATTCTAATTTTGAAGTAAATAGCAAAAATATGGAATACTGTTGCGGTAATATACAAGCAATTAAAAATCTGTAATTTTTTTTCAGAAGTCAATTGACAAGTACTCCCATTTAAGACAAACCGCGATTTTCTTCGTCCAGAAATAGCAATTGGAACCTTTCAATACCTTAGATGATCGGGCGTGCTTTAATAGTGCAGATACCCTGGCGAACGGGTATCTTTTACACTAACCAACAAGTAGCTATTTTCAACCTTTCGTATCTCAGAAACTCAGTTGAGTATTTCATATTTTAAGAACGAGCTTAGGTATCGATACAGCTCAGTCGTCTCGTTAAGGCACGGGGATTACTCTCGGATGACCTGAGTTCGATTCCCGGTGTTGCCCAAACTGTCCCCGTGTTCACGCGAAGTACAGACGCGTTAAGTGTGCTTAAATATGTGGGACTAAATGTTCTTTCGATAGGTTGGTGGTAGGGGAAGGAGGATACGGTCCCTGTGGATGTCGCCCCCACTGGGTTCCTGTCTAAATTGGGTGTCATTGTCCCGATCGTCTACACCTTACACCATCGGGCAAGTCGGACGATCTGAGTCGAAAGAAATAATGACGAGTTTGAAGATATACGGTATGTCTAATTTAACTAGCTTTAATGCAACCAATTTTGTGTATAAATACATAAAAATGACAGATTTTGTTTTTCGATCAAAATTTCACTTTTGTACGAAAATTTTTGATAAATTAGATTCTTAAATGTCAGTACGCGGATAGTAATTAGCTTTCAATAAAAAATATACAAATGTGTAAAGAACCTTGCTCGAACCGCAGATCTTCGTCCTGGCCAGCCGACGCTCTCCCAATTAAGTTATTGGGGCTCCTATTGTCGAAGTGGAGTCTGTATTCTGTTCCCTCTAATACCAAGTTGGCGAACAACTTGACAACCTGGCTGACCGTCTCCTGTTGCTATTTTATCTCCCATGTTAGCTTCCTGTGTGGTCGTTGACCTTCCGATTTAAAATCGGTGCTCAATATACTAGAGTCCCATGAATCCGTACTAGTCGTACTAGGGTCACTTCACTTTCAGACCTCCGGCATCTATGCACTAAATCCGCAGAGTTAATTTGTTTGAGCATCGGTTTAGAGAATCTTACTATATCATCCAAGGATCGAATCGCGAATTTTCCTCGGTTTAACCACAATACTTCCTCGGTTCAAAGTTCGTACGATAAGATTATCCGTTCAAACATTTCCTCAGTACGTCATTGTCCAAAAGTCCATCTTCTCATGAGATACCCTCATTCCGTTGTCACTTCCTCCTTAATACTAATGAGGAGGGCGTATGAGTCATCGGCAGAAGCAGCAGCTGCTGTGCTGTCTCTGCGGGGCTTGAACTGTCATATCTTTTCTACTCCCGTGTATTAGAAGATTACCCGTACTACAATATACAGAACTCTTTGCTAAAGTAAAACAGATGGTGTACTAAATTGAAAATATCAATAATCCCCGTAATATTTAAACTTGAAGGCCGTAATTTATTCTAATATATGTAAAAATATAAGCGCTAAAAGTTGTATGGGGAAATATAACCGTACTACTTATAATCTCATAGATTAGAAGATATACCCGTGTGCTAGTAGAAGATTACCCGTACTGCAATATATGAGTTTGAAAAATCTTTGTCAAAATAAAATAGATGACATAATAAATTGAAAATATCAATAATCACCGTAATTTTTAAACCCGAAGGCCATAATTGATATAATTCTGTCAAAAATATTATTTCGATAAGATTTATTTTATATGCATTTCTTTATTATGTAAATCGGAAAAGATTTAATAAAAATCGTCTGCGGAATAAACATTGGGTTTAAATTTGTCTTTGAGTGACATAATATCATTTTTAACACTTTACAACAAACTTGAAAAGTGTTTATGACTTTGTTCATTCTGTCTGTCTGTCCGTGAGCACGATAACTGCCGTAAAAATGACTTAATCAAAATGAAATTTTAGTATGTTATTCAGACGGTCTGTAGGATCTATGGGAATATAAATGAATAATATCACCCAATTAGTTTTGGATTGAACCCGGGTTGAAAAAATGAAATACATTGAGCCCTATGGGACCTAATTTTTCAAACATTTTTTAAGCGGATTTAAAATTCACAAACTGCTTCGAAATTTTTAGGTAATATTTAAATTGTTCCATAAAATATATATAAAAAAATTCAGCGAAATATATTCAGTAGTTTTTAAAATAAAAATTAAAATAATAATAACACCTCTTATATGAAACGATCACGTGACCATGATATGAAAGTATCACGTGATCCACTTCAAAATGATATATGGCATCCATCTTGTGTCAAAATCGTGATTTTTAAAGTTCTTTTTATTTCATATTGAGTGTTGTATCCGTCCTAAAACTACTTTATTTTTGCTTAAATTCTGTGCATCTACATACTAAAACAACGCAGTTACAATATATTCGAGTTTAAATGCTCATCCAAATTTGATTATTTCTACAACGAAGCCTATTTTTCACTTATGTAAAATGTAAACAGCAAAATATGTAGGATGAGTTGTATAGGAATTGCTGTATTTTTTTAACGCAAATGAATTTAGCTCATGGAGTCTGCATAGCTGATATGAAAGAAATATTCATTGCTTTTCCAGACAGAAGGACGATTTTTTGCAATGAAGTTTTAAGCATAGAGTTAAATTACTTGTAGCTCCAAGGTCTTAATTTTTAAATAAAATAAATTATTATAGTATTGTGATGAATGACATGAATGGGAAATTATTTATGAATGAAATGCTGCTTTTTTAGAGAGAGCCAGTCGTGTTATTTTTTCTATGACGTCATTTGAATGAAATTCAGTTGTTTTCGATGAAGTTTTCAAATATAATAAATTATCGTAGTATTATGATAATTCTAAAATTATTACCGAGTAATATATCACCTTTTAGAGATGTTTAAACCAGGCAATTTATATTTCAATGCCGTCGTTTGAATGAAGTTCATGTTTTTCGATGAAAGTTTAAGTTTTCAAATATAATAAATCAATGTAGTATTGTGACAAGTTTTAAAATATTACCGAGGAATGTATTGCATTTTAGACATGTTTAAATAAAATTGCATTGAAGTTGGAAAGTGTTTCATGATCAATGCTTTAAGCATGATTGATCTTTCTTGTCTTTAAATAAATTTGCGGAAAAAATAACGTCTGCATAATGTTATGTCTGTGGAAGGTGCTTTTTTTATTAATACCTAGACAACCCCTGATCCTAAATTCTCGAAACATGAACTCAATTTTAAGCGTGGCTATTCTACAGCTACCTACAATATTTCATGAAATTCGGTGCAGCCGTTCTTCTGTGATGATGAGATACACACACATACAGACAAACAGATTTTCGGTTTTATTTATATAAATAAAAATAGGGCTGTCGGTAATATCGATAAATTGTCCGCATCAATTGAAATTACTTTCCTATTTCATTTCATCAATGTAAATTTTCAATTTCTATAGTTTATATTTTATTTTTCTCCGAATATTTAGTAAAATAAATATTATTAATAATCCTTGTAGAATAATCCTTGTATTAATAATCTTTGTAGAAAAAGATATCGAGTTTATGATTTTTCCTATAGGGAAGTTTTTGTATTCCATCGTGTCTTAATTTGTCAATTTTTGCCACAGTTTATTAGGTAATATTTTATATACGAGTTACAGTCGAACTCTGTGACTCGCATATAATGTCTTACGCGTATTTTCTTATGAACCGAAAATGATGATGATTGTTGAGTTACAATGATTGTTGAGTTACAATATATAATATTGTTTTGTTAGTATAATAAATGTAAAAATTTGTTAGTATAATAAATAAGTAAAATATACAGCTTAAGAAATGACAATAATTCATAATATGTTTTCATGCGATGCCATCATAGATACTAAAGCACATTTCAATTTTTTCCACTTTACAAAGCCATAATATATCGCATTCCGGTACACATAAATATGCATGTAACTAGGAAGTTTCTTCATGAATACTGCTATAACCATGTTCGAGTGTGATGTCTTTTTGTTGCAGATGAAGTACGTCAGATATCATTTCCAAGTTGTTACGTGCCACTAGGGCCGGAAATCGAAAGCTGCTTTATTTTCCTTAAGTACTTCAGCGGAAGCTACATTATCTGTTTCTGTATCTCATAATGCTGGCGATTCTGCTCGAATCTCACTAGTTTTCACGTTTGGGTGGTTATCTGAAACGCTTAGCAAGACATCAATTTCTGAGAATCCATTCTTTGGCCCAGATACATAAAAGAACACTTTCTTATCGTGTGAGGTCTTTTTCATATTATGAAGAGACAACAACAAAGTAATTGTCTGTCCACAAATATGTCTGACAAGTATAATATATGTACTTACCAAAATAATTATTTTAGCTGTAATTTTATTATTTGCATAATATATATATATATATATATATATATATATATATATATATATATATATATATATATATATATATATATATATATATATATATATATATATATATATATATATATATATATATATATATACATACATATACATATGTATATATTAGAAAAAATAATTAATAACTAATACTAAGTAATTAATGACAAAACATTAAGACAATAAAATAACCAAACCAGTAAAAACACGACCACCATGGCAAAATAGGAATTGAACAGCACTATGATTAATTTGGAGGGTAATTCAAATTAGATACCTCGTCAGCTCTGAGCATTCACCCAAAATTAACCCAAACAAATGCTTGTTTCGCATATGGCAATAGTTCGTTACTATACATACCATAGCCCAGACTACACGTATAAATAGAGGATAGAAACTGAAAATTATTAAAATCAAGTATTACCATGAACCATGAGGCAGAACTCCCGAATTCACGTACAAAGGTGGTGAGTAGTTGAGACCGAATGACAGAGTTGACTAGTATCCAGGTGAAGGAGAGGAAAAACAAACCAGGATAAGAAAAGTAAGTTATGGATTTAAAACGGAACGAAGAGTATCAGGGTCTTCCTCTGACGCCCGTTCCAACGAGCAAAAGCCGGAAAGACAGAAGAGCCATTATTAAGATAGGGTACATCGAGTGAACAGGAAACATAGATGAAAATTCTTTCTATAATAAATATAAGGCACGGGAAAAATGAAAAAAAGAGGATTTCAAGTCGTTGCTACAAATTCACGAAAGTTACATATATTTAGCGAAAATAATTTTCAAAAATATGAAATATTTATGAACTGTATTTTCTATCTTTTATTTTTATTGCATTTTTTTTATTTACAATGTATATACAGTAGGTGCCGCTTAATGTGATCGCTTTGGGACAGATGCTATTTGATAACAATAACCGATTGATAACAATAAACAAAAGGTATCAGAAACATAAAATTTTGATTTTAAAAGTTAATATTTACTGTATTTTTGCAGCTACTACAAATTTAAAAGACAACGATTCACTCAAACACTGTTTTAAACAAATCGTTAAAATAAGTCAATTAAAAAAAGTCTTCCAAAGTTGTCTGCCTTGTATTTTGTCTCAGCAAATTATTTATAAAACTTTCATACCTGTACTGTTCGCGAAAGTCCCTAGCAGTGCCTCTCTGATGTAGTGTTGGCAGGTAGGAGAATGATTTTGATATGCTTTAATGTGACATTTGAATCGTGAGCTCTGCAGTTATCGATGAGTACGGCGATATTGTGATCTAATTCTTTGTCACACTTTAGAAGCCATTCGCTGAATAGAGCAATTGTCATCCACACTGTTTTATTGACAGCATAATCAACAGGCAATTTTTTAACATCCTTAAAGCATCTCGGCTTTTTGGTTTTTCGTTGGAGTACAGTTATACGTTCTTTTGAAAGTTTACATCCCTTAGAGCTCTCGTTTTTGAACAGGTACGTATGTTCTGGCAAGACACGAAAATAAAGCCCGGTTTCGTCAGCATTGTAGATGTTTTCGGGTGAATAATCAGCGATTATTTTCGGCCATTCATTGGAAATCCATGCCAAAAGGGGCCCTCTTTGGGGTTTTGGGGATTCTCCCTTTGCGTTTACGTATATGTAGTTTGGATTTTTTGTTGAGAGAATAAAAAAAAAAAATCAAAAATGGTGCACGAACGACGAAAGTGAAGTGATAAAGTGATAACAATAAACGAAGGCGCTGATTACAAAAACCGATTTTTTTAACATGTGTTAATATACAAGCGTTCGGGACTTCGCGATTCTGATAACATTACACGAATGATAACATTATCCGCGATCACATTAAGCGGCACCTACTGTATATATATACAGGGTGACCAGAAATAAGCGCCCCAATAAGGAACAGTAACATCTCGAAAACCACTGTACATAAATCGTTCAAACTTTGGGAATAAACAATACTGACAACCAAATTTGCTGTGTGCATGCTGTAATGTTTTGTTTCTGTCTTCGCAGATTCTTCACCCGTTTTTTTGTCGTTTCATTTTACTTTTGGAGCGCTTTTTTCTGGTCACCCTGTATATATATATATATATATATATATATATTATTTCATAAATACCGTAGCTTGCTAAAAATATTAATGATACTTTGCAAATATAAATATGTAAAGAAAATAAAGATACCGATGAAGAGTTTTGACGAAGTGAACAATTCATTTTTTAAGGCATAGCCCTTGTCCACGTGTATAGCAATAATGCTTGGATTTTTTATGTTTTTCTATTATCGCTTCCATGCCATTGAAATTTGCTGATTTTCTTCAACTTGATGACTCGAAATTTGTGTTTTTTTTTTATTTGATTAAAGTTTTGCTGTTTTATACATTTATTTTGTACGTTTGTTAGAAAGTTGGGTTTCACGAGTTGCAGCTTCTCAGTTTTCTATCATTGGACTTTCAAACTTTTATTATTATATATATATATACATATATATATATACATGCATACATATATATATATATATATATATATATATATATATATATATATATATATATATATATATATATATATATATACATATATATATATATGCATATATATATTTACATATATGTATATACATATATATATCTATAGATAATTAATTATAGTGTGAATGTTATAAAATACTAGTAATTACTCAAATAAGGCGGAAAGCTGCACTACAAAGAGGATTCAAATATCACACCAGAAAGTAGACAAGGAAGTGGAAGCAATATACCAAAGATTGGCCGGGGGGTTGTGAACCCCACTCTCCTGTTAAGCAAGCTTTATGTCTAGACAACACTCCCGGAAGCCGATATATTGCATAAGATATGAATACAGAAGTATCAAAAATGTAAAAAGAAAAGAGTGTACCAGATAACATGAAATCGTGGAATAACCCACATGGCTCGAATCCCAAAACCTGCATTAATGTGTCGTAATTCTACAATTTAACGGTTAATAAGAGTTAAAAAGTATAGTCTATAATCATGTAATCAGATACTGTACCTTGACATCAATACTTCAAAAAAGCAAATCGAATACGCACCACTCCATCTACACGTTTATATACATTATGTAGGTGAGTATACACGGCTAATGCCTGTGTATGGAAGGCTCGGACACCAAATCATGATCAAAATTTCACTGGTTCTGTATCTAAATATATACGGTAGCTTTCAGTTACGGTTAAACTATAAAAACTAAATATGATGCTGCTCAGAAAACACTTCAGAAATTCCTGTGAAATTGAACCAACTGGCCATGCCGCTCGAGGCCGTTTTATACTCGTTCCGACGTGGGCCAGTGCTTTGCGCATGTGACGTCGACTGAACTGTTTTGCATATGCACAGTGGTAACCTTCGTCCCACGATTCTCCACAACTGATTATGAACCATTGTATCGATATTAAGTTCGAATTTTCGCATTTTACGAATTATGCTTAACTTTTAGACATGAGTGTATATATATATATGTATATATATATATATATATATATATATATATACTATATGATCAAAAGTATCCGGATACTTTGGATGTAAATTATCTGAAATAGCTTTGATTTTTTCTATGACTTCAGGACTATTACTTATAAAATAAATGCCATTATTTTTAATTTTGATCAAATAGTCTCAAAACTATTTCAGATAATTTACATTACAAAAGTTACGATTTTAACGAATTATGCAGTAATATTGATATTAATGATTTGTTTACCATTCTAATGGAAATTTACGAAAAACATAATATGCAAACGCATATTACCAGATTTAAATTTAAGTCTATGGTTAAACTTGTACTGTTTGAAACAGTCTTGTACGATGGTACAATTTTCTATAAACAGCTCCATGGTATTCCAATGGGAAGAGGATGTTCCTCCATTCTTGCCGACATTTGCCTTAACAAATATGAAGAAGGCACATAATCATGCATAAAGCATTGATTATGAAACACTTTCCAACTTTAATGCAATTTTATACAAACATCTCTCAAATGCGACACATTCCTCGGTAATATTTTTAAAATTATCGCAATACTACATTAATTTATTATATTTGAAAACTTCATCGAAGAAAATGAGCTTCATTCGAATGACGGCATTGAAATATAAATTGCCTGGTTTAAATATCTCTAAAATGCGATACATTCGTCGGTAATATTTTTAAAATTATCATAACACTGCAATAATTTATTATATTTGAAAACTTCATCGGAAACAAAGGAACTTTATTCAAATGACGTCATCGAAATATAAATCGCCTCTATATAAAAGCAGCATTTCATTCATAATCATTTTTCCAATCGTTTAATTCATCACAATACTATAATAATTTATTTTATTTAAAAATTTGGAAAATTGTTATCTACCATATTTATTTTAAAATGTGAAACCTTATATGTAAAATAATTAAACTCTTGGAAAGATATTTATTATATAATATATCTTTCTTTCTGGAGAATATAACGAGAGTCAGAATTTAATTGAATTTATTTGTCTCCCTATATTAAATAATTTTTATTTAAAAAACTACCTAACATATTTTACTGAAATTTTTTTATATATTTTATGGGATAATTTTGAATATTTCCTAAAATTTTTTAAGCAATTTGTGAATTTTAAATTCGCTTAAAAAATGTTTGAAAAATTAGGTCCCATAGGGTTCAATGTATTTCATTTTTTCAACCCGGGTTCAATAAAAAACTAATTGGGTGTTATTATTTATTTATACTCCCATAGGTCCCACAGACCGTCTGTAAAACATACTAAAATTTCATTTTGATAAAGCCATTTTTACGGCAGTTATCGTGCTAACGGACAGACAAACAGACAGACAGACAGAATGAATGAACAAAGTCATAAACACTTTCAACTATGTTGTAAAGTGTTAAAAAGACGAAAGATGCCACAATTTTTGAAGGACATGTTTTTGAAGGGACAAATTATTGGAATGCTGGAATCCGGCCGATCCCAAACCGAAGCGTTTCGAATCCGGAATGTGCGTCAGTGTGTGATCTCCAGACTGTGGTAGAGGTTTCAAACCACTGGAGATGTTATACCCGACGACCAGTACCAGGTCGACCAAGGGTAACAACCGCTCGGCAAGACCGATATTTGGTGATAACTGCGCGACGTCAGAGGAACCGTTCTGCTAGACAACTGGGTTCAGCCCTGATAACCGCCACAGAAGTCACTGTTTCGAGACAAACTGTTTACAGGAGACTCAGACACGTTGGTCTCTATGCCAGACGACCAGCAGTTTGCATCCCCCTGACGTCTGCACAGAAACGCGCGCGTTTCAGTGGAGTTTGGAACATCGGCAGTGGGGTGGACAACAGTGGGGGAATGTCATGTTCAGTGACGAGTCCAGGTTTAGCCTGCAAACTGATTCTCGTTGTAAACCGATCTGGAGAGAACGTGGCATGCGTTTTCACCCAGGAAACATCACGTAAAGACATCATTTTCCATTTAGGGGAGTCATGCTCTGGGCAAGTATCATGATGGACGGCCGCACAGACCTCCATATCTTTGACACGGGGTCGGTTACCGGTCAAAGATAAAAAGACTAAGTCCTTGAGCCTACCGTTCGATTGTTTCGAGGTGTGTTAGTCCTGATTTCACATTCATGGATTACAACGCGTCTCCTCACCGTGCGGTCTTGGTCGACGACTTCCTTCAAACTGAAGGTATCCAACACATGCAGTGGCCTGCCAAATCTCCTGATCTGAATCCCATAGAGCATGTGTAGGATATGCTCGGGAGACATTTTGTATCCCTCCGCTACCCACCAAGTTCCGTTTCGCGATTGAAAACTGCTCTCCGTGAGGCTTGGCACTCTTTGAGCACACAACTGATCCAAACCCTCATCGAAAGTATGAGAAATCGTTGTGCAGCATGAGTGGCTACCCGAGGTTCCCACACACCGCATTAAATTGCAGCATCACATTGTTTTAATCATTCTGTTTCACTGAGGTTGACACTCGCATTGTAACCCTTTTTATTTCAACCCTTTTCTTTGGATAATAAAAGCCATTATTATCCTTGTTTTGCATTGTTTTTTTCTTCTATAACCCTATTACACCCGCATACCGCGTTGTTTTACATTCTGATGTCGATTTCCTGAAATTTTCGCATAAACAGCAATTATGCCTAACTTTTGGACATGAGTATACATATATATATATATATATATATATATATATATATATTACCAAGAAATCGTTAAAGAAATCAAGTCACTTCAAGACAAATTTGTAATCACATATGTTAACAAGGCATCCAGTAATTATGCGTTTATCTGCAAAAAATTTTATTTGGACGAGCTTAAATTGCAACTCAGTACCTCTCTTTCTTTAACTCCTTTATACACTCATATCAATGTTATAAATAAACAAATAATAGCTTACTACAAACTTCTTAAACAAAAATAAAATCTCAATTTTCCTTACTTGGTACTCATACCTAAATTCCATAAAACACCTATTTCATTTGGAACAGCCACTATAGGATTTAATTCATATACCAATGCAGCTGACAAACAACTTCTAATGATACTCAATCAAATTTATGATTATTTTACTGTACAAAAAACACATATAATCAAAAATAGTATAGAACTAATTAATAAAATAAAACTAATCCCTTACATACATGATGTAAAAACTTTTGATTTCAAAGACCTATTTAATAATATAGACATTAATGATTTATATAAAGTCATACTACTTTTATATGAACAATACACTCAAGCAAAAAACATATCATTTCCAAAATTCAAAACTTTATTAAAATTAATTTTGTTCAAACAGTATATAGTTCAAGGAAAATGCATATACAAATTAAATAAAGGAATCCCACAGGGAGGTAAATCATCCACCATACTGGCCAACCTTTATCTACATTTTTACGAAAATCAGAACCCTTTCAACAGTCATATAATGTACAGATATATTGATAATCTTATTATTATTGGAATTACTAATGAGGCCAATGAATTAAATTTTGATTTCTATCCACCTAATCTACAACTCATTGAAAATGTATATACATCCAACTGGATCAATTTTCTAGACGTTAGTTTAACAATTAAAAATGCAAATACAATACAATTTAAAATCTATGACAAAACAGAAACTTATAACTTCAAAGTAAATAAACTTCAACATTTCTCTTCCAATCTTTCCAAATCTGTATATAGAAATATTATTAATAACCAGTTATTAAGAATCAAAATGTTAAGCACACCTTGTTACTACAAAGAACATCTTCATAAATTCATCAACACCGTCATCAAAAATAACTACCCGCCCAATCTTATTTTTTCCTTTATTAAAACACATTTTAAATTTAAATTCAAAAACTTGCAACAATTACAGCAACATATTGACAGATCATACTCTAGCATTTCTAAATAATTCATAAACTCCATGTCTTCTTCTAACAGTTAAACTATTCGTATAATTCACTTTAACCTGCTTTGAGAAAACTGCTTAGTCAGTAACAAAAAATTCACTGTAACCTGTTCTGAGTTGATTGGTAATACACATGCTTTTCCAGAAGTACCTCTGTACTAGGGGTAGATATATTTTCATTTTATTTTCATTATATTCTTTTGATATTACTTTATAATACTTTGCATCCTCATTTCAATAATTAGCCACAAGCTGGTGTAACAAAATATTGTATATTCATGTTTGATTTTTTTGTGTATTTGATCCACTTTGTCTTTTCTTCTACGTCGGGCCATTTACATTATTTCTGTAATACATTTTACAGTTGTGTAAACAGAAACGTAGAATCAGCATTAATGAAACATGTATGGCCCTTGATAACGTACATGTTTTCAGAAATGCTTTTCATATTCATTTTATTCCTTTTATAATCACTAGATTCCATTTATTCAATTTCCAAGCTTCTTGCATAGCTCATCGTGCTACACTAGGCTTCTGTTTTGCAAAAACCATCTGTTTACAAGCAATTTTCATCGGTATTTCTCGGGTATATATATTACAAGTAATCATAAAAATCTTCAATTATATATATATATATATATATATATATATATATATATATATATATATATATATATATATATATATATATATATAATGTTCCTATTGCATTCAGAATTGAATTTACTATATAAGTACCTTATACTGGGTGTTTCATAAAGATTGCTCGACTAAACATCTCTTTAAAGTCATACACCCATGGTTCTAATTTAGGAAATATTTTAATTAAGGCTGTCATCGTATGTAAATTTTGATCGTGTGACACATTTTAGTAAAAAATGATAAAATGTGACTTTTTATACGGGCCCCCTAGAAATTTTTTCAATTATAAAAATGTTTTATTAATTATATTATTAACTAGCAGCATACCCGTTTTTCGTACGGAGTATATTATATAAAGAAACTTATAATTCGCAATCATGTGCAAATTCTGTTAAAATATTAAATTTATTGCTCTTAAAGAGAAGTTTAAGAATATCTGTTCTCACTATGCAGAATTATCTTCACGGGCAGATCTGAAGAATAAAACATCCTGACCCCTTTTGTAAGCAAATTTACAAAAAAAAAAGGAATTGATTCATTATATGCAACCCCGTACTACTAATATTGTCGTAGATTAGAAAATATGCCAGTGTGTTAGTAGAAGATTACCCGTATTACAATATGAGTCTCAAAAATATTTGCCAGAATAAAGGAGATGACGTAATAAATTGAAAATATCAATAATCCCCGTAATCTTTTACCAGAAGGTCGTAATTGATTCCCATATATGCCACTATATATCTAAATATATGCCAATATACCTGTACTACTTATATTCTCGTAGATTAGAAGATATAATGCATTTGTAGAAGATTACGTACAACGTACTATATATGAGTTTCAACAATTTTCGTAATAGTAAAACAATGTCATAATAACTTGAAAATATCAATAATTCCTGAATCAAAAGTCCCCGAAAATATCAATAATAATAATGTTTAAACCTGAAGACCGTAATTGATATTATCCAGTCAAAATGCAATGTCAATGAAATTTATTTTATATACATATCTTTATTTTTCAAATCGGAAAAGATTTAATATAAAATCGTATGCCGCATAACACATTGAATCCGTTGCTAAACGACATGATATCATTTGCTTCAAATAAATTGATGGAAATCATATCATCTGAATAATGCGACCTCCATGGAAGATTTGGCGACATTTTAGTCAATTTAGCGATAACTTAAAAAATCCCTAAATTTATCGCCAAGTGGGACTGTAGAACAGATAGTCCCATTTTGCGACAAATTAACGAAACATCATCACAATACTATCCCCTAACAAAACATAATTATTTTCATTTATTAAGCGCGATTTTATCAATTCTATGATATTTTTATGGACTCACAAATATTTTTATCAATTTGGTGATATTAAAAAAATTCGTTAAATGTGTTACTAAGTAGGATGGATGGACTGTCCAACAAATGCTACCGAAACATCATTTCAGTACTCTATTCTAAAACAACAAATCATTGATTTGCGTCATTTTTATAAATTTGGAAACATTTCCGCTAATTTGGTAAAGTTTAAGAAAAGTTACCAAGTTATTTAGAGATATTCCGCTAAACTCGTAGCTCTAAATTTGCAGATCTGAAGAATAAAATATTCTGACCCCGTTTGTATATACTAAATGAAAACACTAAAATTGTATTATAAGATACAGCCCTTCTACTCTTTTTCTGCTTCAACAATCGGCTAAATGAATTTATAGGGTAAACACAATATATGAGTTTATTCGCTAAACACAATATATGAGCTGGAAACCTCTTTGCTAAAATAAATGAAAGTGATGTACGCAGTCCGCAATTTATATAATTAAAAGAACAACCAAACCGTTTATTTAAAAAATATATTTTTACATCCATTTATTTATCATTCAAATAGAAAAAATAATAATAAATATTAACAACACATTTAATTTCATTCCGTTGCCGAGCAACATGATATAAGATAGAATCTTCATAAAATGCGAAATTAAATAGCCATTTTGATTTCTTTATACTTTTAATCGTTGAGTAAAAGCTTGTGAAATATAACCACGGAGGTAGATTTTTCCATTTATATTCATGTTTCAAACAATTCGTGTTTTCCAATAGTGACTAATTAATGCAAAAATCCTGCACCAAACTCGGAAATAAAGTTTTATTTCATTTCGCCATTTTAAACAAACGATTTTCATCCTTTCCGTTTGAATAAACCACGGAGTTGGAGAGTATAACTCATAGGAAAAAGTTCCGTTTTTCATTAATATCTCAACAACCCCTGGTCTTAGAAACTCAAAACTTGGACTAAATTAATGGGGGACTATTTCAAGGCCATCCACAAAATTTCATTAAATTCGGTTCAGCCGTTTTTCCGTTATGATGAGACAAACGAAAATTTCGTTTTTTACTAATATCTCGAGAACCACTGATCGTAGAAACTCAAAACACGGACTAAATTTTAAGTGGGGCTATTTCTAGGCTACCCACCAAATTTCATCAAATTCGGTTTAGCCGTTCTCCCGTGATGATGGGACAAACAGACAGACAGACAGACAGACAGATTTTCAATTTTATTTATATAGATTAAAGTGTGCGACGGATAATTGGGGACTGTATAAATCTATCACTTAAGATAGGTAGGTATACTCATGTAAGTTCTTGAATGGACATTTTATCAAATGAAATTCAATTTTTGCACGATCCCTGAAATCTATGTTTCCGTCGCTGTTTTTTTCTGGTGAAAGTGATTTAAAGCCTACAACTTGAACAATTTTTTTCTCGGCCAATTTTGCATATTAGAGAACCGATATTTTTTTAAAGATTTTTTTAAATGAATTTGCCAATAGGAACTTTCTTTGTAGAAGGCCCACATAAAACGTTAAATTTTGTACTCTTTTACTAAAACGTGTCAAGTGACTAAAACTGTTGCAGGCTTAAGTCTACCATAATTGAAGCATTTCATAAATTAGAACCGTGGGCCAGTGATCTATTCTTTATACATATCGAGTCGTACAATATTTTTTAAACACTCTGCATAATACTCGTTACTTTTCAAAAAACCTAAAACATGTTCATTACGTGAATTATAGGGTCATTACGTGAATTATAGGGTAAATCCGGGATAGAGGGCGCACTTTTTTTTAAATCAATATTCTGAGACCCATGCTGCACAAACAAGAAACTTATGTAGTCATAATTTATTTACATTTAGGAAACATATGTTTTATGATAAAATACAGTTTAAATTCTTAGTAAGCATTTCTAATTTCTTTTGTAAACCCCTTCATTCCGGTATCTCTCCCGGATGAGTCTGGTGTTACTCTGCACCAGAAGGGGAGAATCTCCGCAATTAACAGAAATCAATTTGAATAGACGCACCAAATATTTTTCCTCAAAAACTATGTATGTTTAAATATAAAAAGATAGAAACACTGAAATTGCAATTTTGTAAAATATAAAAAATGGACTCAATTCGAAAAATGTTTGTTTTCTTTTATTTTAAACTCAGTTTAAGAACACAACCAACGCAGACAGAATAATGACATTGATGAACGACGAAGTAGGATGAAAATCGATTTAATAACATAATTATGAAAATTTTACTTTATATTTCAAATAACCCATGTGTGTACCCATTTATAGGGGAGAGATGTCGCACCTCACGGTTTCCTGGCATTGGATTCAAGCATGGCGAAATCCTAATTAAAACACTCTGTTCGAAGACTATGCTTCGCGCAAACAAGGAAACCACTGACATTTCTAGATTTTTAGCTATAATTTACAATCTGTGGTAGCACAATAAAAGAATCTAATGTGGGCAGCACATGGTTTTCCATATACAATGCAATGAATTTAATTCTTTCACAGTTAAAAAATGATGAAAAGATTCACGGCAGAGTGTTTGTAACGTTGAATTGTACATTTGGCGCTTGGATGACAAACAACATGTAAAGCTATTTCGTACCCAATTAACTTCTATTTCACACAACTCTAAATTAACAATTAACAATATTGATAGCATCCTCAATAAGCAATATAGTCCATATATTAAAATATTTTAATAATAATTTCATCAATTAAGCGTCATTTTCATTAACTTGGAGTCATTTTTACAATTTGGTGACATTTTCGTCAATCTGGCAATATTTAAAAAAGTCGCTAAGTTTGCGACATCTCACCAAAATTTTCGCTAAGCATTACGGACGGACGGAGAAATGGGTTATTCTTGTAGTCGATTAGAAATTCTTATAGTCTGAGAAATGAGTTATTCTTATTAGTCGATGGGCTATTCTTATAGTTACTATAAATACCATAGCCCAGACTACAAGCATAAATATATATTCTTTCCAAGATATTGATTTTCCATCAATTAGTCGTCATTTTTAGCAATTTGGGGACATTTTCGTCAATTTGGCAATATTTAAAAAAACTCACCAAGTTGGCGATATGCCACTAAAATTTGTTTCCAGAGTTTTGCCATGTGTTACAGACGGAGAAATAGGTTATTCTTATGGTAAATTCTTATATTCTTTCTCAAATAGTGAATTGTCATCAATTTGTCGTCATTTTCATTGTTTTAGCGACATTTTTTATAAATTTGGCGACATTTTGGTCAATTTGGCGATATTTTCGTCAATTTGCAGCATTTGAAAACTCGCCAAGTTGAGGATATTCTGCCAAATTCGCCGCTAAAATTTTGCCAAGCGTTATGGACTGAGAAATAGCTTAGTCTTATAGTAGATAAACGACTTATGGAATCTAAACAGGAAACTATTACCCGAAGTGTCTTCTCTCCTGACTGGAATGAGCTAGATCCACGAAAATGATGATAACAAATTTGTCGCATAATATTACATATGAAAAGTGAACATATTTCACAATAGTTAATACTTTTTTTATTTTATGCGTTTTTTTGAAAAATTTATTTGAAAAATGTGCAATATTTCGAGAACGGTTCATGCTAGCGTTCTAAAGGTTGTGTCAATCGTTTTCTAATGAAAAATTTCACAGGAAATGATTATTTACGTAACTTTATTGAAGGTTTTGCTTTTTTTGATGATTTTTCCAAATATCATTTCAAAATTTGAGGGGGGAGGGGTCAGCACATTCGATTGCGTTTAAAAAAAATAGACTTCCAGTATTCACTGATTGTAATTTTTGTACCAAATTTCGTTCGTGCAATATCGTCTCCACAGACTTACTGACACACACGCGAAAACTCGAATTCGATTTTCCGACCCCATCACAATACCTTGTACATTATAATATGTATATAAGGAAAGTAATATTTCATATATAAATTCTATAACTCATCTTAGATATTTGTCAATTTCAGGTGAAACAAGAAAGATCAATCATGCTTAAAGCATTGATTATGAAACACTTTCCAACTTCAATGCAATTTTATTTAAAAAAGTCAAAAATGCAATACATTCCTCGGTAATATTTTAAAACTTATCACAATACTACATTGATTTATTATATTTGAAAACTTAAACCTTCATCGAAAAAAAATGAACTTCATTCAAATGACGGCATTGAAATATAAATTGCGTGGTTTAAATATCTCTAAAATGCAATACATTCCACGGTAATATTTTTAAATCTATCATAATACTACGATAATTTATTATATTTGAAAACTTCATCGAAAACAACTGAAATTAATTCAAATGACGTCATAGAAAAAATAACACACCTGGATCTCTCTATAAAAGCAGGATTTCATTCATAACTTTCTCCATTTCATTCATCACAATACTATAATAATTTATTTTATTTAAAAATTAAGACCATGGAGCTACAATTCATAAACTTTATGCTTAAAACTTCATCGAAAAAAATCGTCCTTCTGTTTATAAAATCAATTAATATTTCATTCATATCAGCCATGCAGACTCCATGGATTAAATTATTTTGTGTTAAAAAATACAGGAATTCCAATACAACTCATTCTACATATTTTGCTGTTTACATTTTACATAGGTGAAAAATAGGCTTAGTTGTAGAAATAATCAAATTTGAATGAGAATTTAAACTCAAATATATTGTCATTGTGTTGTTTTAGTATGTAGATGCACAGAATTTAAGCAGAAATAAAGTAGTTTTAGGATGGATACAACACTCAATATGAATTAAAAAGAACTTTAAAAAATCACGAATTTGAAACAAGATGGATGCCATATATCATTTTGAAGTGGGTCATGTGATCGTTTCATATAAGATGTGTAATTATTATTTTAATTTTTATTTAAAAAACTACTGAATATATTTAGCTGAATTTTTTTTATATATTTTATGGAACAATTTGACTATTACCTAAAATTTTTGAAGCAATTTGTGAATTTTAAATTCGCTTAAAAAATGTTAGAAAAATTAGGTCCCATAGGGCTCAATGTATTTCATTTTTTCAACCCGGGTTCAATCCAAAACTAATTGTGTGATATTATTCATTTATATTCCCATAGGTCCTACAGACCGTCTGAACAGCATACTAAAATTTCATTTTGATTAAGTCATTTTTACGGCAGTTATCGTGCTCACGGACAGACAGACAGAATGAACAAAGTCATAAACACTTTTCAACTTTGTTGTAAAGTGTTAAAAAGGCACAGGAACACAATACTTTTATCAAACACATTTGAAACACTAAATGGCAGACCATTAGTGTTTACTGCATTACCATCTTACAGTAAGTTTCAGAACTTAGGGGGGGAGGAGGGGTGTGCACAATCTTTACCAGATGCGGAATGTATCCCAGAATACCCTCTATGAAACTTCGTTAGGGTAAATCAATTGGAAGATAAATTCAAATAAATTATTCCTAATATATTAGAATGTATAGTATTTGTAGTGACGTATGGTATTTGAAATTCAGTCCCGGTTATCAAGCGAGGTAAATTATTTGGCAATACAGTGACCGCCGCTTATAAGAAGCACGTTCGTTTCGCTCGTTTTGTTTCTTATAAGCAGTTGTTTCTTAAATCCGGAAATTTTTTAAATATCGTTCTTCCATTGTAAATACTAACTATTGAACACACTTTTACGGAATTTAAAAGATAAATGTATATAAGTAAAATATTAGTACGTACATAATACATTTGCAAATTGAGTTGTGCATTCAAAAATATTTCGTATTTTACGAATTAAGCCTTACAACTTGAAATATTATCTATATGCATATAGTATGTAGTTAAATAAGAATAAAAAGTAAAACTCATAGGTCGTTCATTTATGCATAAGAGCATAGTACATTTTCATACATACCGTAATCTATTACTGAGGAACAGCAAAAAATTTATTCAGTGTTGTTTGTGCTAACGAGTCTGTGATTAGTTTACGTAGATCCATTTCTAAATCATAAAATAGTCCATAAACTTTTTCTGATGCCCCTCTGTGTTCAAGAGTTTTTCTAATTATAGTTAGGGCTTCTCGCGACTGTTTGACTGTAGAAAAATTTTCTTCTTGTGGAACGTCGTCTTCATTTTCTTCTTCATTTCAAACATTCTGAATTTCCGCCACTATGTCATCATCACTTTTTTCTTCAGATGTTTGTAAATTTTCGTCGATGTGAATCCATTCTTCGAAAGGTGCTTCTAATTCTTCTTCATCTTCTGCTGGTATGTCAGCATTATTTTTCAATAATCCTGCTTTACGGAAGCAATTAAAAATGCATGTGTCAGAAACATTTTTCCACACACCTGCGATCATATGGATAGCATCAAGCAAGGTTATTTTCTTGCTTATTTCGGAAGCCTATCCTTTCTCTTCATCAATTGCATCCACTATTTTCTGTCGCAAATTTGACCGATACAGAGTTTTAAATGCTTTAATAATTCCTTGGTCAAAGAGGCTGTATGATGGAAGTTCTATCGGGTGGCAAAAAAAAAAGTTCAATGTTTGTCAGCTGTACTACCGGATGAGCCGTACAGTTGTCAAGGATTAAAAGATTTTTTCTTTTCCCATCAGTTTCCTGTCCCACTTTAACAAAAAGTCTTCAAAAATTCTACTTGCATTCTTTGAATTTTCGTAGATCACTGGCAATTTTTTTATTCCACTTAAACAGCGGGGTCGTTTGCTTTTGCCAATAACTACAGGGCTTTTTTTACAGTTCCCGTCATATTTGTTGTTAACAGAACTGTAACTCGATCTTTTGGTTTTTTTTCCAACGGAGGATAGATCATTTTTGAACATCATTGTATACTCGGGCATCGCTCTAAAATGGAGCCCTGTCTCGTCAGTGTTAAAAATTTGATGAGGAGCGTATTTTTCTAATAGAGGTGGTAAGCTTTGCATAATCCATGAAGATGCCGACTCGGAGTCCGCGTCCTGCTTCTCTCCATAATTTTTTTTTTGTACACAATGTTATTTCGTTCTTTCCAGCGGCTTAACCAACCATCAGTCGCACGGAACTCTTTTTCTCCTAATTTTTCCGCAAAATTTTCTGCTTTTTTCAGTAAAATTGCCCTACTGATAGGAGCGTTCTTTAATCTGGCTTTAGAAAACCATTGTAAGAGTGCTTCCTCTATAGCAGCATCCTTTCCTTCTCGTTTCCGTTTTCTTTGAAGATTACAATTTGGCGTCAAAATTTCATTTCTGCCTTTCAGGATTTTACATAATGTTGAGTGCGGAATTTCTAATGCAGAAGCAGCTTCTCTTTGACTACACGGAGGTAGAGAATCATACTTTTTAAGTAAGGGTTTTTCTCTTTTGCGACATGCTTCCACTAGCAAAACATAAAATGACTAACTAAAGCTGTGCGAATCTTATTAGAGTGCATAAGCAAAGATGCCTTTCCTTATCAGTACGTTTCCTTAACTGCCAAAAGAAAACTCGTTTCTTACTGGTTTGGGTTTGTTCCCCCCAAACCTTTCTACGGAGAAATTCTCTGTCATCCTTTGTTACATAGCAAACTCCCACCCCCCTCCCCGTACGCCCAGAGATAACAACTCGTCCTTCAGTTAACCTTAAACAAATGGATTTTTTTTTACACCCGCGTCGCAAGAAAATCAACAAATTTTCTGTAGAAAGCTGTTTCTTATAAGCGGAATCGTGTTTCTTATAAGCGACACAATTTTAATGTTAAAACGATGTTTGTATTTGTTTCTGTCGTTTTGGGTCTTATAAACGGCTGTTTCTTATAACCACTGAATCTTATAACCGGCGGTCACTGTATACATTTCTTAAACAATTTATAAATAAGTTAAGAATCAGAAGCATTAGAACGCATTTTGAAATTTGAATTTAAAATAAAAAAAGCAATTTTTGGAATTAAATATGAATTCATTCGAATGGGAAGTTTTGTTTTACAAATAGAATGTCAATACCAAACTGTTATGTATTTCTGTGAAAGTTTAAAATTCAAATAATTTCATTAACAGCAGAGTATAATATAAAATTTAATATTATCGATCGGTTTTAAAGGCAAAAAATAGCCTTTTCATCAGGCCACACAAGAAGCGCAACCTCCATTCCTCAAAGAAAGATCGGCGACTGATGAAAGAACAGCAAAAGTAGCAGAAGCATCGGAATTTATTATTCATTTTTGAAGTTGAAAAGTGTTTATGACTTTGTTCATTCTGTCCGTCTGTCTGTCTGTCTGTCTGTCTATCTGTCTGTCCGTTAGCACGATAACTGCCGTAAAAATTACTTAATCAAAATGAAATTTTAGTATGTTGCTCAGACGGTCTGTAGGACCTATGGGAATATAAATGAATAATATCACCAGCAAGTTTTGGATTGAACCCGGGTTGAAAAAATGAAATACATTGAGCCCTATGGGACCTAATTTTTCAAACATTTTTTAAGCGGATTTAAAATTCACAAATTGGTTCGAAATTTAATAATATTCAAATTGTTCCATAAAATATATAAAAGAAAATTCGGCGAAATATATTCAGTAGTTTTTTTAAATAAAAATTAAAATAATAATAACACCTCTTATATGAAACGATTACGTGACCATGATATGAAAGTATCACGTGATCCACTTCAAAATGATATATGGCATCCATCTTGTCTCAAAATCGTGATTTTTAAAGTTCTTTTTATTTCATATTGAGTGGTGTATCCGTCCTAAAACCACTTTATTTTGGTTTAAATTCTGTGCATCTACATACTAAATCAACGCAATTACAATATATATATGAGTTTAAATGCTCATCCAAATTTGATTATTTCTACAACGAAGCCTATTTTTCACTTATGTAAAATGTAAACAGCAAAATATGTAGGATGAGTTGTATAGAAATTGCTGTATTTTTTTAACGCAAAAGAATTTAGCTCATGGAGTCTGCATAGCTGATATGAAAGAAATATTCATTGACTTTACCGAGAGGACGATTTTTTGCGATGAAGTTTTAAGCATAGAGTTAAATTACTTGTAGCTCCATGGTCTTAATTTTGTAATAAAATAAATTATTATAGTATTGTGATGAATGACATGAATGGGAAATTATTTATGAATGATATGCTGCTTTTTTATAGAGAGCCAGGCGTGTTATTTTTTCTATGACGTCATTTGAATGAATTTCAGTTGTTTTCGATGAAGTTTTTAAATATAATAAATTATCGTGGTATTATGATAATTCTAAAATTATTATCGAGTAATATATCACATTTTAGAGATGTTTAAACCAGGCAATTTATATTTCAATGCCGTCATTTGAATGAAGTTCATTTTTTTCGATGAAGGTTTAAGTTTTCAAATATAATAAATCAATGTAGTATTGTGAGAAGTTTTAAAATATTACCGAGGAATGTATTGCATTTCAGACATGTTTAAATAAAATTGCATTGCTGTTGGAAAGTGTTACATAATCAATACTTTAAGCATGATTAATCTTTCTTATTATACTGTATGCTGCTTTTAGCGAAGTTATTTAAATTTTATTCTTTAGCAGCAGTTTGATCTGTACACATCTATGAAAGTTGTTATGCACCCTTATGTGTTATGATATCCCCCTTAATAGAATTTGTTTCAGTTTTATCATGTTAACCTATGGAAAATAGTTCATAACTTTTAGCTCGTTTAGTTATGGATGCTAAACAAAAGAAGAACAATGTTTTTTTAAATCTATAAAATAAGAAATATTTCTGATATTTATCAAAAATCAATGTATTCATTTTACAAAGACGTCAGAAGTATTTTCGATTAATTTATCGAATTTTTAAAAAGAAAAACATCTTCCTCCTTTTGGCACCAATGTTTGACAAAAAAACAGCGGAAAAAAATCCGAAAACTAAACAAGTTAGAGATTAGGAACTATTTTCCCTAGGTTTCAAACTGAAGCAAGCGACTGGAAGAAAAATATCCTCTTAAGGGGATTCAGGAAATAAAATGTTATTTCTCTTATTTACGAATCATTTTATTCGAAAATGTTTATACAAATGATTTTTTTTATTGGATGCAATTGTGCTATGCAAAATAAATAAAAAATAAATAAAAAAACTAAAACTTCAAAGAAATTGAAGCTTTTAAAATTGACATAATTAGGAATTAAAACTCCACTTACATAATTTTTTAGGATAGTTTGATATATTAATAAGGAAAAACTAAAAAATGTTTTAATTAAAATACTTTCTTTTTACATGAATGATATGTTTCAAACATCACAAATTTCAAACATTTACAATTTTATGTACAAATCCTAAAGACAAATGAATGAAAACATTATCTACACATTATGACTCAAATTTCATAGATGTATAGCTTTAATCTTATAGCTAAATATCTTATAAATTGATAACTTGATATAAATTGATTTTATATCAATTAATTTATATCAAGTTATCAATTTATATCAATTAATTTATATCAAATAATTAATTCGTATCAAATTACATCAATTTACACGTTGAACTTTTAAATAATTCAATTTCTGAGAAAACAAGGAATTAAAGGTTGGTTTTACACAGTAAGTATCAGAAAACCAAGTTTTTAATATTAAACTTTTTAAAGTTTTAATTAAAAGGTTAATTAATATTTAAATCATTCGGTTCTAAACATTTAAACTTTTCTTTTTACTTTAATAAAAAAAATATTAATTTTTTCGTGAACTTTCTGTCACGTACCCTCTTCCTAGAGCACTTCAGGGGAAGCTACATTGTCTGTTTTTATACCTCATGGTGTTGACGATTCTATTCGAGCCTTACTAGTTTTCAGGTTTGGGTGGTTATTTGTAACGCTCAGTGGAATATCAATACTCGGAGTGTCCATTATTTTGACACGGAAACACAAAAGAACACTTTCTTACCGGGTGAGGTCATTCTTTATACTACTATGAAGATATCACAATCACTATTTGTCTGTACACAAAATATGTGCTTTGTGGACAGACCACAATTATCGTGGTCATTTTCTATAGCTTAAATAAAGGCAATAGAAAATGACCATGGTGATTGAGGTTTTTATTTTATTAAGTGGGATATAGGACTGTTATTAAGAATAAATGTTATTAAAAACTTACGTGTAATATTCATACCAAAGGTGCACATATAATTCGTATTTTTAAACCCAATGTATAATACACTCAAACCTATTTTTGTGCGATGGATAGGGACCGCATAAAAGAAAATGCATAAAAAAAAATCGCACAAAACTTCACGAGTAGCTATAAAAAATAGTTTTCGCAACGCAATTAAAAAGTATTTTTTTATGCGGTGAATAGGGACGGCATAAAAAAAGTCTCACGTAGAAAATAACTCAAAACCTTACGAAATAACTAGGAATTGCTTTTTTAAACGAAATCAAGACACAAGGCTTGGCAGCTACTTGGAATTTCGCCAAACCTTTTGGAATCTGATTTAGAAAATACACATGCGAACATTTTTAAATATTTTATTTACATATGTACTTATTTTACACATACAAAACTTTTCAAAACGTATAACCATTATCCTTCGTAGTCTAAAAATAAAATAATAATTCTAAAAATTTATATCTAAATAGAAAAAATAATAAATTTACCTTCAATTTACGCTTTGAAATGAATCTTATCTTAATGGTCCAGGAATGTGAAAGCACTTTGAAGGACGTCAATTAATATTATATTTAAAAATTAAAACGCACGTAATATTCTTTTTTATTAAATCACTTTATTTAGCGGACTTGTCACTTGCGAAGATCAGAGACGAATAAAAAGAAGCAACTCTTTGTTTCGTTCAAGTAAACTTCTTCTACCTACTCGTTAAAACAAACAAAACAAAGCATGAGAGTAGTCGCCAACTATCTCATTAACAAAAAACCAACTCAGCGACCTAACGAGACACGCAGTCCATTTCAGGAAAACCCGAACTAACACGATGCAGATGTCCTTCAATGTTTATTTGCGATCAATGCATTTTTGCTTTGCTACGCAATAATTCCATCGCAATATGCTATTGCACATTTCATTTATTTACATGGAGATTCTTGTGCGTTCAACAATTAAATTATGCGATTATAGAATTCAATACATATGTAATATAATTGGCTGACGCAATACTTAAGTAATATGATGAAATACATATCAAAAATCGAAAAAACTAAATGGTCGATCAAACCTACTAATTTTTTTTATTTATAACTTCGTTAATTATGTTCCAATTTGATTGAAATTTTCATATACCGCACAAAAAAAATCGCACAAATAAAAAATCGCACAAAAAAAGGACCGCACAAAAACAGGTTTGAGTATACTCATATCTAATTCAAATCCTAAATGTACTCTAAAATTGAAATGCAATAAAGATCAACGCATTGCATTAGTAACAAAGCCTTTTGAAATATTTTAAAATGCTATTAATAAAACTATTTTTCCCTTTTATTGAAAACTAGCAGTACATATCCGTTCTTCGTACGGGATGTTCATTATAAAGAAACTAAAAATTCACAATCATGTGCAAATTCATATAGTATTCTAAATGACATTGCTATTCAAAACATTCTATTAAAATAGTTAAATTAATGCTTCTAAAAATAAGTTTAAGAATCTTGCTATATAAAATTATTTTCACAGGCAGATATGAAGAATGAAATATCCTGGTCCCGTTTGTAAATAAATTTTCAAAACAATATGAAATTGAATCTGTTTATTCCAAAATGAAAGCGCAAAATTGTATAATTAGATATACCCGTACTATATATATTCTCGTAAAGTAGAAGATATATACCCGTGTATTAATAATTAATGAAAGATTATCTGTACTACAATATATAAGTTCAACAATTTTTGCTCAACGAAAACAGATGACGTAATAAATTGAAAATATTAATAATCCCTGTAATATTTAAATCTACAGGCCGTAATTGCGTATAATCCAGTCCAATTATTTAAATCGGAAAAGATTTAATAAAAATCGTCTGCCGCATAAACACATTAGATTTAAATCCGTTGCTAAGCGACATCATATAATTTTCTTCAAATAAATTTACGGAAAAAATATATGTCTGCATAATGCTAAGTCAATGGAAGGTTTAACTATTCATTTTTAATTAATATCTAGACAACTCCTGATCCTAGAAACTCGAAAAATGGACTAAATTTTAAATGGGGCTACTAACAAGGGGGCTGTTCCAAGACTACTCACAAAATTTCTTGAAATTCGATGTCGCCGTTATTAATTGTTGTAAATATTTTGTTGTAAATATATTGTTATTATTAAATATATGAAAATATATATGTAAATATATTGTTGTAAATATATTTACAACAATGTAGGAATATGCTTATTATGCGGTTAAGAGTGTTTATGTGTGCCATGCATAATACGGTGCACACGGCAAGGCACAAGTGCATGTGGTGCCTATGTATGTTCTTATGTGGTGCCTATGTATGTTCTTATGTGATGCCTATGTATGTTCGTGTATAACGTATACGTTATACAAGATAATTTATGGTAAATTATTTCATGAAATACAAGTTCAAATAGCTTGTTTAATTTTATATGAAGAATGTTTGGAAATCGAAATGAGGACTGCAATAGCTTTTTCTTTAGGTATTAAATGCTGGTTATAAAGAAACTTAGATTATTTAACAGAAAATTACTTATTTTATTTTTTTAAACAAGAGATAAATCAGACCACTTTGTTTGAAAGGTATTGATTTGTAATACATTCTTCAACTTTACTTCGTCATTTATGAATAATTCATTCTATGAACAGTCTCTCTCTTACTTTCCCTATATACACAGTTTAATGTATATGGAAAATATTGTGACGGGGTTAAATATTCGAATTGGAGTTTTCGACGAAAGAGCACGTTTCAAGCACCCCTTAGCTTGAACCATTTTTGAGGTGATGTCTGTGTATGTGTGTGACCGTGAGTCTGTGGATACGATATCTCACTGGAGTGTTTCGAACGAAATTTGGTACAGAACTTACAATAAGTAAATGTTGGAAGTCTGTTGATTTTAAACGCAATCGAATGTTTAGAAGATCCCCAAATTTTCTAATGTCATTTTGAAAAAATCATCAAAAATCATAATTTTCAATAATATTGCGTAAATAATAATTTGTTTAATTTTTAATTAGAAAATTATTGATACAAATTTTAGAACGCTAGAGCATGAACCGTTCTTGAGATATTTTACTTTTTCAAATAAATTTTCAAAAATTCACATAAAATGAATTAAAGAATTAACTATTGTGAAATATGTTCATTTTTCATATGTACTAATGTTAAGCGATACATTTGTTAATGTAGTTTTGCATTTTGACGCCTAACAGTTTTTCAACAGTCATTTATATAATATAAGAAATGCTCCGCTCGACGTTTGTCTGTAATGCATTGTGATCAATTTGGCGAATTTGGCAACTAATTTAACGAAATATCACTAACTTGGCGATGTTTTGCTCTAGATGGATGACAATATCGTTAAAGTTTAAAAAATGACGCTAAGTTAACAAAACTGACGTCAAATTGATAAATTAATAAATAAAATATTTTAAAATATGGACTATATTGCTTATTGCGGATGCTATATCAATATTAATAACTGTCAATTTAGAGTTGGGTGAAATATAAGACAGTGGGTAGGAACTTCGAAATAGTTTTACATGTTGTCATCCGGGAAAGCACTCAATGTACAATTCATCATAAAAAACATTGTGCCATAGACTTTATACATCATTTTTTTCACTGAGAAAGTCATTGCATTATATAGGGATGAAAATAAAATCATTGCATTATATAGGGAAAGTTGTCCACATCAGATTTTTTTTAAAGGTAATGAAATGCATTAACAAAGAAATAATATAATTTAAAGCTACAACTTTACAATCGCGCGCAGACGCACGCAAAGGCGTATCCATGCCTACACACGATAAGTTACATATTATATATTAGAATGCATTGCTACAAAACAAATTATAGTTCTCGCAAATTTTCATTTTGTTCCAGATGACTGGTAAATAAATCATCAAAATATTTCAAGAATAGATACATTAAAATGAAAAAAGTTGTTGTAGCAACATATAGCGAGTAGATAATAAGCAAAGCTGCATAATTGAATATACATTTAACTGTAATGGTTCACAGACACTTTTTTACTGATACTAAAAAATTGCATTGCCCCCAAAATTCAGTATTTTTAAAATAAATATTTTATATCGCGTAACAAGCTCGAATGTTGGATTCTATTTTTAGTCTATTGACCCTTATATGAAAATTTCAAACGCCATCGCCTTCTAGCCATCATTATGTGACTATAGACATTACTCCACTGTAAAACATTTTGCAACCATTGCTCATTATTTTCAGCTACATCGGTGATAATTTCGATAAACTATCAGAGAAGTCGCAATTACAGACGTTCATGAAAATTCCAGCTTCAATTCTGAAATATTCAGCTAATTATCGTCTGCCGAAGCGTCATTTTTGTGTATATATATATATATATATATATATATATATATATATATAATAGTAGTTTGAAAATCCAATGAACGAAAAGTAAGAAGCTGCAACACGATAAACCTAACTTTCTAAAACACCCACAGAATAAAATATGAAACAGCAAATCATCAATCAAATGGAAAAAAATACAAAACACGAGTTATCAAGTTACAGAAAATCAACAAAATTCAAAGGAAACGAATAAAGAAAAACTTAAAAAATCAAGCTATATCGCTATACACGTGGAAAAAGGGCTAAGCCAAAAAAATGGAAATGTTCACTTCGTAAAATTCGTTCTCAAGTCCAAGTATTTTGACGAAGCAGACACAAAATAAGTATGTTTCTGAAGAAATAGATAGATTATATCTATAAACTATTTCTACTTGGACGACATACATAAAGAAGGAATAAAAAAGAAAAAAATGAATACCTGGAAAATGCACAGCATATGTACAAACGAGTCGAAACTGGAAACTCTGATTGAAGAGACCAGTGTTGCCATTCGCAAAGAAAAAATAAAAAACGATCTACTGTTGAGATTCATAAGAATTGAAAAACAGTAAAGCGAAATGGTAAAAAAAAGTTATAGAAAGAGATAGTTATGATTATATATATATATATATATATATATATATATATATATATATATATATATATATATATATATATATATATATATATATATATATATATATATATATATTATCATAACTATCAGGAACCTTACTCCCCATTACGGACAGTTGATTCCCTGAAACTTTCAGTAACATGCTTGCAAATATTTTACAGCCTATTATTTCAAAAATATAGCAAACTAATTTTTTAAATTATAAAAAACAATTGAATGAATGCTTTAATATATTAAAAGTCTAATTATAAAATTCACATTTTACATTTCGGGTCAAAATGAGTTATTGGTGCCAATCAAATTTGCATTCATGTTTTTACTAACATTTTTGAAGCATCTATTTCTTAGGATAGATAGAGCCTTAATGATGACTGATATATATTCAGCATCGAATTTCGAAGGAGTTCGGGCTTTCCATTTGTTCTTTGTTCATTTCCTGTTCAAAAATTTCTATTTTCCTTGAAATATCTATTTTTTAGGATTGGCTATGAATAGAGCCTAGATGATAAATGATATGGATTCAGTATCACATTTTGGAGCAAGTAGAGTGGCTTATTAAAAATTTCCATTTCCTGTTCCTGTCCAAATTCTGGTTAAAGAATTTTCCTTCAAAATTCTATTTCTCATAATTGGCTTTAGCTAATAACTGATATGGATTCAGCATTACATTTTGGAGGTGATTGGACGAGTCATTAAGAATTCCAACTGTCGGTTCTCGGATGCCATTTCTGCAATGCGGTATGCAATTTCTTCTTATTTCCGGTTCAAAAATTTCCCTTGAAATATATATTTCTCAGGATTGGCTATAGATAGAGAAATGATGACTAATATGGATTCAGTATCAAATTCCAAAAGGGTTAGGTGATTTACTAAGGATTACTTCCGGAATTTTCCCAATTAAGGTTCAAAACATTTTATTTTCGTTGAAAAATTTATTTCTCATAATCGGTTGTAGCTAGAGCTTACATGATGACTGATATGGATGTAGCATAAATTTTCTGATGGGATTGGGGTTTCACTAGGGATTTAAACTTCCGGTTAAAAAATTTCCCTGAAACATTTTCCTTTTTTCTGAATCAGCTACGATATGTGATGATTGATATGGATTCAGCATTAAATGTTAGTGGGGTTAAGTGTCTCAATAAGGATTTCCACCTCCGGTTCCAGAGTTGTCAGTTCCGATTAAAGAATTTACATTTTCCTTGTGACATATATTTCTCAGGATTGACTACAAATAGAACTTTGATAATGACTGATATGGATTTAACATCAAATTTCGGAGGGGTTGGGGGTGTCACAAAGAATTTCTGGTTCCGGTTCTGAAGATGTCACTTCTGGTTTTCAAAAAATTCACATGACTATACGAAATAAGTGTGCAAAGTGAATAAAAATTCTTAATAGTTTAGTCGAAAATAAAGTGTGCACATCACTTGCTGCAATATAAAAGCTTCCACAAATGTCTGGTTTATACAATCTTGTTCTTGTTGGCTGGCATATGAATCAAATAGCATTAAGGTGGTGAAAAAAAATAACATTCTCTGATATTTATTTGGTGTTTAAAATCAGACTTAGCAACAAAACCCATATTCTCCACTGTGGAGCTTGCTGTAAAATTCTTTTTCTCCATTCAGCCAATGAATAGGCTTTATTAGATCACATGTTCATCAGCTGTCTACTTACTTTTCCTTACTTTTTTGTTACGCATTATCGCCCGCCTCCCCCTACCTTTAAAATGTCTTCAATTCCATGCGACTCGAAACGAAGACGAAAGAAAACCTCCCTCCTGGTCTGTGGTAGAAAACGCCGGGAATCGAAAATCTTACAGGTTCGCTCGCTTAATAGATCGCTAAAAGTAAAATTACTTACGAAATCAAATTTTATTTTCTTTGTTAGCATGCTAAGATATATGCTGAACTTTTAGCAAAATTATAAATTGTGCCAATCTTAGTTTTTTGAATGCGGCGATATGCACTATAAGACAAAAAAAAAATCGACTCACCAAGAAAGAATTATCCATATGAGACAAAATTTGGTACGTATAATGTGAATGTACAGAAAAATAAATTATTAGAATTTCAGAAGAATTGGATGATTTATTGCACTGAAAGGTCTACACAAATTGAGCCCGTCAATATGCCGTTGGCCCACCTCTGGCCTTGATACAAGCTATTACGAGGCGTGGCATTGATGCATAAAGTTGTCGGATGGTGTTCTGAGTGATGTCGTTCCAAATGGCCTCCAATTAACGGGCTAATTCGCCTATATTCTGAGATGGTCGCAGACGACGCCTCATCTCAGCCCAAATGTGCTCAATAGGCGAAAGATCTGGGGATCTGGCTAGCCACGGAAGTGTGTCGTAAGCACGCAGACAATCAATAGAGAGGAGTGCGGTATGTGGCCTCGCATTATCTTGATGAAAAGATAGCCAGGGGTGTCTCGAGTGGAATGACAATACAACGGATCGTAGAATGTCGGCAACGTACCGCTGTGCTATGATGGTGCCACGGAGGACTGACTATCAGAGAGGTCCGGCTATCAAACGAAATAGCACACCAGACCATAACTCCCTGTTGTCGGGCAGTGTGGCATGTGACAGTAAGAGCAGGATTCTGACGATGTTCGGGCTGTCTCCAGACCCGTCTGCGCTGGTCGTTGGGCCTCAGTTCGAAACAGGACTCAGCACTGAAGACAATTCGTTCCCAATCCGAACAATTCCACGTTGATCGAACCCGACGCCATTGCAATCGCTGTTGACGGTGCATACTAGTCAGTGGTAATCCGCGTAATGGGCGCGCCGAGTATAGATTCCGCTCCCGTAGTCTTCTATTAATGGTCTGGGTGGTCACGTCCGTGTTTGTCACACGTTGCATGGTTGATAACGACGAATCTCGAGCTGTCACAGCTCCTCTGATAATCGCTCCATCTTCCCATTCTGTCGTCGCTCTAGACCATCCTCTGCCCGTTTCTCTTGCTATGATTTTTTTTCATAAAATCAGGGTCAGCATTATAATTCCAGAATATCATATGCAACTTGCAGACATTTTTCCTTCTGATCATGAGTGAGAAATCTTGGAACAAATTTGCGGAAACACGTTGCACGAGAAGATCATCAGTCAGAATTGCTTGTAATGCACCACATGATATTTTTACTTTGTTCTGAATCTCTCTCATCATTATAGTTTTCCATCATTATTCGCCACACTTCCTCAATTTTTTGGGGATTTCTGCTACTTCAGAGTCTGCCAGAACGTTCGTCACATTCGACTGATGTTCGGCCATCTTTGAAACGACAAACCCCCTCTTTAATCTGTATAACAGCCATAGCTTTACTACTAAAAGCCCTCTTTATCCTTTCAATTGCCTCCGATTACGTATTACCAAGTTTCTGGCAAAATTTAATGCAGAATCAACATGTTCCACCATTTTCACACCAAACATAATTTCAATGAATACACGGTGCACAAACTATTATCACATCACAACTGCCTGATAGTAATTAAATGGCAGAGTGACAAAAATCACACATGCGTAATAAGGTACAAGGTCAAATGCTGTGTTAGTCCAGCTTGTGCGCGGCAAAGGGTTGCCGCAATAAAAATAAGGTTGGATACTTTTTGATCAGACCTTGTAAACTTAATCAGTTAAATCTTGCAATTGTAAAAAATGAATGAAAACAACATTAAATAACATCAAAAATTGAAATCTGAGAGACTCCAATGAATATAATTTTGAAACATAATTGTACACTAATTTAAGATATAGATTTAAGCAAACTTCGACATTCTTTCATGGTCATAGTTTTAATATGTTTTAATCAAAATTAATTTGACAAAAGAATTTAATACATAACAGCATAATTGAAAAAATAAAAGGATAATTAGAATATATACTATTTAATAAACTCTCTCCCAGAATTCACAATCACAGCATAATTGAGCTCTGCTAACTGTGAATGTGCATATACCACGATCAGTTCGATTTCACGCTTTTTAAAATTGACCCTGCCCTTTTACGGACACCCAAAATATGCTTCTTGACCACTGCACAAGTATAATACGTCTTAAATAAACTACTTGGATACACCCTACATAAGTTAAAAAATCAGTTACTGTTTAAAATAAAACCGCGATGTCCCCTAAAAATTTTTAAAAAAGTACAAATGCCAAGTTTGAAAAAAAAAAGTAAAAAAAAAATCACTAAAAATAGGAAGTTGCGTCTAAAAAATTCTGATATCAAATTGCCAAGCTTTTAGTATTTTAATTCTGGTATTTAATTAAGATTTTGCAATAATTTTTCATATATATAAGTAAATTAAATAACATGTTAATTATAACATGTTATAATTTTATATGTGAAAACATTTCTCGCTATAAATAGATTATTCATAGGGAGTTTCTGAAACTGAAAATTATTAGTTTCATTTTATACATGCGTTGCTTAGCGGTTATCTTTTCCCCTCTTAAATGCTAATTTCTATATTAAAAAATAAATGAGCCATTCAAATAAGTATGAAAATTTAGTGCCCCAAATTACAATAAGCTTTTATCTCTTGTATTTCTAAATTTTTAATAATTTTTTTTTAAAATCATGGCTTCCGTACTGCAGTTAAAAAAATCTGATGTGGGCAGCACATGACTTTCCCTGCAGACGTTTATATTCACGTTCTCTTTATTTAATTAAATTCATTTCACTTTTAATTCAATTTTCGTTCTCATTCGGTAACCGGACTTATTATCAAAGGTGGCGTAGAGAAAATAAGAAAAACTAAAATATCAAGAGAACGGCTAGTCCTAGTGTAATGGGGTTGATCTTATTCTTTTCGTCGTTAAAAATTACGTATTAAACAAGCATTTAATGGATATATTTGAGTATACCTAGTTCTTTAGTTTAGATTTTGACCATTTTTGCTGGCCATTTTGCAAAAAAAAGCAGGTTATTTTTTTTCGAATCGTACCAAAATCTAATCAGCACCAGGGTAACCCACAAGTGACTCATCTACCAAATTTTGTGGAATTCGGTCCATTAGTTTTTCTGTTACAGTGGATACAAGGTTTTGCGGGCCATTTCGCAAAAAAAAGGCGGGTTCTTTTATCCAGAATCGTACCCAAAACTAATCAGCACCAGAGTCGCCCACAAGTGACTTAGTACCTACCAAATTTCATGAAATTCGGTCAATTACTCTTTTAGTTAGAGTGGATACAAAATATGCACAGACAGACAGACACACAGACACACAGACAGACAGACACACAGACACACACACAGACGTCACGCTAAAAATAGTTTTTTCGCATTCTAGAGGTCTCGAAACGTATAGATCCGTCGAAAACTCGAGTTGTGATTTTCGGCATGATTCCAATACTTTCCCTATACATTACCATGTATTGCAGGGAAAGTAAAAAAGTAATTCACTGCAAGAGTCAGATTGAATTCTTTAAAACTCAATCATTAGAGATCGTCATACTGCTTTAATGCTATTCATAGCACTAAAACCACATTCATAGCTAGCTGTTGAAACAAGAATGCCACTATAGCCATAAGCTTGATTAAAAATCAGAATTGTGTTAGCTGACTAATAGCAAACTTGCATAATGCCACAAACGGAAGATCAGTAGATGCATGTTTTAAGTCGTACTACTATTCAAGAATTTAATCGTCTTTGAAATTTGGCAAGGGATTTTTAAAACGTTAGGCAGTTTTCAATAGCTTTGTATTTAAAAGTCAGCTAATTCAGCCCATATGACCAAGCTGCAGTGTTGAATAATTCAAATAAATTTTATCAGCTTTGATTATTTTCTGTTGATCACTTTGAAACAATTTATGGTTTGCAATGTGAGGGACATGAAATGTCTTATTAAAACAGTTGAAATTAATATTAAAAGATGATTCTACAGAACCTTGGCTCTCAAAAGGCTTTTGCAGTTCATGTATAGTACAACTTACAGCGTTAACCACTTGAGTGATAACAATATTTTCTTTCTGTAACACATCCAAAAGAAAATGGCAGATTTGATGTACTTGAAGCAGAACATAAATTGTAATAATCTTTTTGATAATGGTCCATTGATGAATGCTTTTAATAGCGTCAAAGAATGTATGGAGTCTGTAAAACGGCCGCCGTAAAGTGGTATTCGGTGTCTTCAATTACTAAATTACTTCAATTACTTCTACTAAAATAATTCGGAAGAAAACAATGTAAAAGTGACGGAACTTTTCCATTAGCCTTCTTCAAGAAAAAGAGAAACTGGTCGCTATTTAGAAGAACTTAGTCACCAGTGGTGACTGCTTATTTGTATCCCTGAAATACAGTAGGACATACTTTACAGAAATGTCTGGGAGAAAAATAGATGCAAATAAATTAAATACAATGTTTTATATTACAGACATATTTTTTTGAAGTATGAAAAAGTGGCCGCCAAGTACAGAGTTTATACATAGTTCATACAATCTTCTTGAGAAAAAAATTCAAGCACTATCCAAGGACTATAAAGACTTAAGGTGCAGCAATATTAACAATGCTACGATGGTTCTAGACCACCTTCTAATAATTCCCGTAAAACATACTGCTAAAAGTGTGATAAGAGAAGATGGAGAAAATATAAGATGATCACTGAAGGAAAATATATTTATTCATTCGCATGAAAGCAAACGTTTAAAAAAATTGGCAAAGAATGCTTAGTTTACAGTGCACGAAGAATAGCAATGGGAAAAATGTATTTTTAAGGGTCCAAGAACAAGAAAATTCAACAGACAATAGAAATTGTATCAAAATAAATAAAATTGATTTGTAACTCTAAGTAAACAACATTCTTTTTTAAAAATGTGAACACGTTGTTTCGATGCTGGGTACTCAAATAAGAAGTTTTAATATTTTTGAGAATATAGAAAATGCTCTCAAAATATTATGAATTCGAAGATTAACCTTTGGCACACCTCTTAAGTAATAAAAACATTTTAAATCGGACCTGTTTGAAATGAAACATTCGCTTACATATAAATGTTAAAGCAAGTTTTGAAACACTAAATATTGAAAAGATAACAGTTATTGAAACAAAATTTAAGAGAGAGGCTCCGAAAATCTTAACAGAATGTATTTACTATATATTTTTTTCTTTTTTAAAATTAAAAATGAACTAGCCAAACTTCCGTTTAGTGATATAACTGTTAGGTCTAGTACGTAAGCGAAAACCAATACATTAACGGTATCGCTTATCAAATAAATATTAACGATCAATATTAGAATGCAAACTATGCTATTCTAATAATGATTAAACACACAAGACGAAATTTATACATTAAACTTATGTAATATAGTTCCCAAATAAACAAGCAGTTACACTGCCAGTACTGCTAGTGCATGACGTAAACATCACCTCTGTTGCCATTTTTGAGATGCTTTCGCTCAGAAAAGGAGTGATATGAAAATCACTCGTTATAAAGGGTGAGATATTTCTTCCAGTAAAGGAGTGATATGAAAATCGACTGCAAATCACTCTTGATAAAAGAGTGAAACATTTCACGCTTTCTTTCAGGTGAAATATGCACCCTTTTTGCGTGTGAAATGACCAAAAAATCACTCTAATAGAGTGATTACAGACTTTTGGGCCTGCCACTCTCCCATAGAGTGACTTTCTTACTTTAGAGTGTTCAAGTTCTGTCGTCGCTTTAAGTCGTCCAGTGTCCGCTTGCCGCTGCCATTCCGAACCCATTTATGCCAACATCGTTTAATTGCAGCATCGCTGCTATCCAAATGCGGAGCGATTCGTTGGTGTGTCCTTCCGGCCTCATGCAGTCCGACCTCATGCAGCCCTATTTCAAACGCCTTCATATGCGCCTGTGGCCGCAAATTCGCCGGCGAGAGATTGTTACAATCAAGGTACGTAAACGCAATCGAAATCCACTGCAAGTTTTGCTCCTGAAAGCGAGTTTCGCTCCTTATATACACCAACATGGTGTTCAGTTTCAATGCGCTGTAGTTCCGACTACTCATTCATTGGCTGCGAATTTTTGATCATTTGCATATTCGATCGACAAGTGTTTACATGTACTGTTTCATTACTATCGGATTATTTTGCGGGATGCGTCGATTTTTTTGTCTTAGAGTGTATAATATCAGATGATGTAAAAAATGCAAATTTCGACATATTTAAAAAAATAAATATGAAAGACCTGTCTTATGGATTCGGTTTATACATTATTGGAATGGACGTTACTCAATCCTCCGATGATACTACGATAGAAACTTTATGATAATATTTTCGGTCGGTAAGGAACCGATTTGTGTGAAAATGTAAAAACATAAAATAACTAGATAACTAATTCGAAATAAAAAAACAACAACGCCGAAGTGCACCTTTCTGGGTCCTGTAATACCTATGTACTAAATTCCATGGCCGTACGACGCTTAGATTTCCCGCTACTAACCGCACAAGACAGAACAGAACATAAGATGAGAACCCAACGAAAACAGTCTGTTAGCTAAGTACATGGAGCATTATCATTTATAGAACCTTAAAAGTATTTGAAGTTTATTTCAACAAGATCAGCTATTTTTATATCGATTCTCTTTAAATGTTAAATTCTGATTACCATTGGTGTAAAAACTAACATTCTAAATTCAATTAGGTACAATACTCACAGTCATCATATCAGTTGGGTGCAAAACTCACATCCTCCACTTCAAATAGGTTCAAAATCACACTCTCCACATCAATTAATTGCAAAACACACATTCTCCAATATCCAAAATTAAATATCGTTGTTTTACCATGAATTAATTTTGTTTTCATGTGGATCATTTGCTTTAATGAATAAAGTTAACTTATTGTATAGAGGCAACTACAATAATAACTGTTTTCCAGGTTTTATGAGTTTTTTATATATTGTTCTAATTGGCAAAATTTGGGATTGTGTGTTTTGCAGTTAGACTCCTCACATACCACTAAAGCTAATTGTGGAGTGGTTATTGGATATTTTTACATATTACGTTCTCTTTCATGATATCAATGTTTTTTTAGTTTTATTAACATTTATTGAAATATACAATATATACAGTGGTGCTCAAAAAATTGCATCATCTCGAAAAATTCAATATTTTCAAAATAAATGCTTGATATAACATAACAAACTCGAATGTTACATCCTATTTTTAGTGAATTGACACGTATATAGAAATTTCATCACCTTTTAGCCAGACATTATTCCTTGACATCTTGAAAATTTAACAAAAAACTTTTTTTAAACTATGAAAAACTCTTTATTATTAAATATTTAATAAAATAAAAATATCACATATTTCCTTTCATTATTAAATATTTAATAAAGTAAAAATATCACACAATGCTCTTTATTATTAAATATTTAATAAAATAAGAATGTCATTGTTGTGACTCGTCACAACACTTTTTAATTTTTATTATTCAAAATTAACATTTTTTTTATAATTCATTAAATATTTTATTTTACTTTAAATTTATTATTCAAAATTATCTTATTCAAAATTGCTTTTATTTTATATACTCATTAATAGGCCAATTGTCTCTTTTACTAAATTAAATTATAACACGCTGCTGTATTCATATTTTCATGTATGGTCTACGCCCTCTTTCAAAACTGCGGCAAAACGACATCCCTTTTTGGCAAAAGAGGCCCCTGATTGGCAAAAGAACCTCCCCGGTTCAGCGAGAATTTAGTTTTTTTGGTATGGCAACATCCGGTTAGCTCGGGAGAAATTTTGCTGACTCGCTCTTCTCTCAAAGTTTCCTGGCGAGTGTAGGTTGTGTTAAAAGAAAGGGGTCCTTTCGGGGACATCTCTTCGCCATTTTCATTTTCTTAATGTACCATGTGACAACTGAGTATTTTTTTTTTTAGTGTGTGCATGTCAATTCTCCAAGCATCAAGTCATTTTGTGCAATTCTTAAATCAGCTGTAATATTGCAAATAATAAATTTCCGTATGTCGAAGTTTGTACAAAAGACATCGTATTCTCTCAATGCTGTACTCAATAACTCTGGTATTTTTGATCCAGAAAGGAATAAATTGCTGAGCGGGAGAAATTTAGAAATTTCAACTTTTTCTTTTTGTAAAATTGAGAAGGTAGAATCAAGGCATGAAGAGGAACAAATCATATTTTAGCGCTTTTCTATGATTGAGAAAATGCTGTGGTTATTATCTTTTCTAAATGTGTCTAGTGCAGAAGTGGAAGAGATGGTTAAAATGTGTATGGTCTGCAATAGGCTACAAGGCAGATTTTATTTATGTTCATTCCTTGAAAATTTGCTCAGAAAGGAATTTTCAACAGATGGTGATCTTGCTCATCAACATTTTTTTAAAGGTTTATAATCTTCATATATATCCAATTCCAAAAGAAAATGCTGTGGTTAAAGTAATTTTGACTTTAAATGCATATACAAAATAAAATAAAGAACCTTGAAAAAACTATTTTAAAATTTAATGACTGAATAATTAGTTGTGACTAATGGTTACAAGATGAATAATAATTCTGTTTGCAACATTGACAAAAAAATTAGATTGAATTAGATCAAGTTACAGGTAAGGAATTTTAGGCGCTCACATACAAATGGTTATTTTTTATATTTTAATTACACAGCACATTGTTATTATATTCTAAATTTTATTCCCCACTGTACGGTCCCATTCTCATTAAAAATTAACTATTAAATTAATTAATTCCCTCTTTTAATTGTATGTGAGTGACCGACCCAACTAGATGTGTGATGGGGATTGTAAATTAACTTTTATATTTCTTAAAGATCTCTCTTTACAGTCCTTATCACAACGTCTGGTTAATCTTATTTCTGGTGCTGTGACTTTAGCGGTGATGATTATTTTATATATTGTATTTTGAATGAATTTTAAAATTTAAAATTGATATAATAATGTTTAGTCAATTTAAATTGGTTTAAAAAAAATTAATTCAATTGAAAAAATATATATACATGTTTTCTTTAAATGTAGGAAATTATGCAATTAATGAAATTAAAATTTAAATGATATAGCGAATTTTTAATTTAGTGACTGCCAAATATATATATAAATTTTTAACATGATAGTAATATTCACAATTCAAATTAAAATAAAATAATAATAATTATAATAATTCATTATGTATTGTATAACTGTATATAAAATTTGATAAATTTTTTTATACCTTAACAAATCAAAAATTTTTTTAATGTCATTCCTGATTTTTTTGTGAATAAAATCAAACTGTTTTGTTACTGGAAAGAAGTTAAGATTGGTGATGAGAATTTTATTTTAATAACTTTATATCTTTATGGTATCTATTTAAACAGTATATTTTTTATTTATCTTTTGAAACTGGTCTTCATTAGTGTAAATTGTTTTTAATTTACTTTGCTCAATTTTGAAGAAAATTGTATCCCTCGATTTTTGTTTTTTTGTGGAGAATTCTTTGCAGCTGTCCTTCACATTTAGGTCCATTTTATGAATGTTTTGAGCAAACTAAACTTAAATCATTAATTTGGCTAGAAAGATTTTTCAACAATAACAATAGAATTTTTAAAAATACTAATTAACTATTAAATATAATTTTAAAATACAGGTATAAAATAAACATAGTGTTTAAATTATTTTTGTTTATTTGTGTTAAGTTTTAATTGTAGTAAATATTATATTTACAGGACATGCATTTTCACATTTTCATTTTTCATAATTAAGTCTTTTTTTTTGCAATAGTAGTGAAATCATTCATTTTCGCTACAAAATTGTATTGTATGGTGATTTTTTAATTTCAAATATAATGAGCGGCTTTTGTTTTGGGAAATTTTTCTAATTCATTGAAATTTTCGCTGGAAACATAGGCTAGTGCTTTTTTTTGCTCTTTTTTGCAATTCACTCTCAATCAGGGAATGATTAGGCAATAAACAAATAAATTATTTGATATTTAATTCATAATCACAATTATTATTTTATATGTATTATCAGTTTAGAAAATCATAACTGATATTTTTTATTATTATTATTCTAGAAATGAAATTTGTATTGTATTTTGTATTTAATTGTATTTATTGTTATATGTTCTTTATTTAAATTTAAAAAGTAATTCTAAATTAATTTTAATTGGTTAAATTAAAGTTGTAGCAATCAAAGTTTAAAACAAACAGTATTAAAAATTAATCTGAGTTAATTTAAAATATTAATCTAAGTGTTGTTTACAAATTTTGGCAAGATGTTTATAAAATGTTCAGTAATTTCATTTGTACTTTATAAATTAGGTGAATAATGCAAATCAGATTCAATGTTTTGAAACATTTATTTTGTGAAAGTTTTGTTGATTTTTTTCGTTTTAGAATATGAGTAAATTAATGGGTGAGTACTGTTACAGTTGTCGCAAGTTTTTTTTTTTTTATTTTATTTTAAAATGTTAGTAAATTAGTTAGTAAAAGAATTTATTGGCAAGGAAGAGTTCTGTCAAATTGAGTGTTTATATATATATATTATTGAAGTTTATTTAAATAATGAGAGGCCTGCATGTCAAGAAAAGTGACATTTAAAAGAAATTATAATTAAAAATATATGTGTATGAAATTGGCCTAATTTTTCCCATGGAGCATAGACTCCAAATTATATGTGTTATAAGTATGTATTTAGTGTCGAAGTTCATAAAACTTCAAAGTATTTATTTAATGGGGAAAAATTCTTGAAATGATATATTGTATTGTGTTTTGAATATAATTGACAGAACTACAATCTAATGTTAAATATTATTAATATGAGAAAAATTTTGATTTCGTTTATTTTTATATTTTCCTTGCATTAATTTTAAAATTTACCACTGAGACAAATTATTTTGATAAATTAAATTTTTAATATTGCTTAAAGCAATTCTTTTCTTTAATGATGGAAAATTAAGTTTATTTTTTTTTGTTGTGCAAAATTAGAGTTTAATTACATTTTTTTTATATTATGAAGAATTGAGTCAAATTTTGTGTAAAATAGAAAATAGGTACATTTTTATGATGAAGAACTTTAGAATTTTATTGATAATTCAAAATAATTTATTTTATGAACTTCATTTTACAGGTTATTCAAACTTCTCTTTGAAAATTTTATTTTATAAGCATTTTTCAGAAATTTAGCATTAAGCTTCGAAATTCTTATATTGTTTTGGCAAAATTGCAAATTGAAAGAAAATTTAAAAAAAATTTCAAATTGGTAATTTATTTCAATTGTTATGTCTGGTTTTCATTGAACATATGTGGGTATCTTCCGACTCTATGTTTTTTTTATTGCATTTGATGATTCATCCATATCATCAAATTTTTTTGTTAGGGCTCATTTATAGCTCCGACCCGTTCTCAATATTTCAGTATTTGATATTTGCGGATGAAAATCTTGATAGCATCTCCGTTAAGTTTTTTTTTAGAAGATAAGATACATCTCAGCTTTCATTTCATTCTCTCTTGTCAGTCTTTAATTGCAAATTTTGAATTATTGTCTTTATTCCTCACAAGACATAATCATTTTGTAATTAATCACATAATCTTTATTATCGACCTACAGTTTATTTGAATATGTTGATTTTATGTAGACTTTTGGATTTCAAAATTTTTAAATTCATTTTTGTTTAAAATTCATTTTACATTATTGAATATTTTCATTTCATGATTCAAATTTGTTAATAGTTTATTTATTTTTCTAATGGTTTATTTTCAGGTTTCTGAGGTTAAAATTTGATTTGTACTAATTTTGTTTTTAAATTTCTTATAGTTTCAGCAACATATTGCTCGAGGATTCAAGTGTTGGAATCTTGGCAGAGAATCTGTTGTCAGTCTTAGTTTCCTGATGGTTTTTGATGGAGAATTGGGATAATCTGTTTCAACTCATGATTAGAGCAGTTTCTTTGGTCTTTTCTGCCCTGATCAAGCAGTACAGCCTTAGAAGTGTTTTGATTCTTCATTGATTTCTGTTGAAGAAGTCTGAATTTTGGTAACATTTTCTTGAAATTTCATTTATTGATAGATTTCATTCCATTTACATAATTCATTATTAGTTCATTTTATTTATAATTAATTCATTGATGGATAAGATTCATTGCATTGATACTTTTCATATTTTGAATTCAATTGAGAATTTTATTTTGTTTTGGTAAAACAATTCAGTTTTGAAAATATTTTTATGAATTGAGTAATTGATATTTCAATTTAATTGGCAAGAATTGTTGAATTTTCTCTAATTCAGTTATTTTTACTTCATTGGAAGATTTTGGTTTATTTAAACTTTGTGTTAAAATTTTGATTTCATTTTTTTACATTATTGAGGATTTTATATTTTGCAATTTTGCATTCATTAGTTGGTTGATTTATGGTCTGAATATTTAACGGTTCAAATTTGATTATTTCTCAGAGACTTAGGATTTAAAGAATTATTTCATATTCATTGGACTTAAGTTCATTTATGAACCTTGTTTTACGAATTGTCCAAATTTTAGTTTGTAGTTCATTGAAGTTAAATTTTAAATAGAGTTCATTCTTCATTCTTATTCGAAATTTTATATTCTTTTTTGATTGAAATTTAGAATTTTTTTTAGGTGGTAGTTAATAATATTATTTATAGTGATGACATTTTTTTTACTTTAATGGTGGTAATTAATTCTTTTAAGCGACAAATTCAATGGAAAATTATTATATATGAATTTTATTATATATATACTTGCAACTGTACTCAACTCAAAAAAAGTTTTTTATATATGCATTCACTTTGAAAAGAAAAATTGTTTACATACTTATTGTGTACTCAACTCAAAATTTTTTTTATATACGCATTCACTTTGAAAAGAAAAATTGTTTACATACTTTATTGTGTATTCATCTACATGCATTTCGTAGTACTAGATTCTAGGAAATTGTGTTTCATCTACTGTATTCACCACAGATTGTTCACACTCATATCAAACCTCGTCTCCACTTCAAGATTTCTTTTACTGTAAGTTTAAATTCTTTTTTTTTCTCTTTTTTTTTAGTGAGGGATTGTATGTTGTGACTCGTCACAACACGTTTTAATTTTTATTATTCAAAATTAACATTTTTTTTATAATTCATTACATATTTTATTTTACTTTAAATTTATTATTCAAAATTATCTTATTCAAAATTGCTTTTATTTTACATACTCATTAATAGGCCAATTGTCTCTTTTACTAAATTAAATTATAACACGCTGCTGTATTCATATTTTCATGTATGGTCTACGCCCTCTTTCAAAACTGCGGCAAAACGACATCCCTTTTTTTTCGATGATTGGCAAAAGAACCTCCCCGGTTCAGCGAGAATTTAGTTTTTTTGGTATGGCAACATCCGGTTAGCGCGGGAGAAATTGTGCTGACTCGCTCTTCTCTCAAAGTTTCCTGGCGAGTGTAGGTTGTGTTAAAAGAAAGGGGTCCCTTCGGGGACATCTCTTCGCCATTTTCATTTTCTTAATATACCATGTGACAACTGAGTATTTTTTTTTAGTGTGTGCATGTCAATTCGCCAAGCATCAAGTCATTTTGTGTAATTTTTAAATCAGCTGTAGTATTGCAAATAATAAATTTCAGTATGTCGAAGTTTTTACAAAAGACATCGTATTCTCTCAATGCTGTACTCAATAACTCTGGTATTTTTGATTCAGAAAAGAATAAATTGCTAAGCGGGAGAAATTTAGAAATTTCAAATTTTTCTTTTTGTAAAATTGAGAAGGTAGAATCAAGGCATGAAGAGGAACAAATCATATTTTAGCGCTTTTCTATGATTGAGAAAATGCTGTGGTTATTATCTTTTCTAAATGTGTCTAGTGCAGAAGTGGAAGAGATGGTTAAAATGTGTATGGTCTGCAATAGGCTACTAGGCAGATTTTATTTATGTTCATTCCTTGAAAATTTGCTCAGAGAGGAAATTTTCAACAGTTGGTGATCTTGCTCATCAACATTTTTTTAAAGGTTTATAATCTTCATATATATCCAATTCCAAAAGAAAATGCTGTGGTTAAAGTAATTTTGACTTTAAATGCATATACAAAATAAAATAAAATAACAAAATAAAATAACAAATCATATTTTAGCGCTTTTCTATGATTGAGAAAATGCTGTGGTTATTATCTTTTCTAAATGTGTCTAGTGCAGAAGTGGAAGAGATGGTTAAAATGTGTATGGTCTGCAATAGGCTACAAGGCAGATTTTATTTATGTTCATTCCTTGAAAATTTGCTCAGAGAGGAAATTTTCAACAGTTGGTGATCTTGCTCATCAACATTTTTTTAAAGGTTTATAATCTTCATATATATCCAATTCCAAAAGAAAATGCTGTGGTTAAAGTAATTTTGACTTTAAATGCATATACAAAATAAAATAAAATAACAAAATAAAATAACAAATCATATTTTAGCGCTTTTCTATGATTGAGAAAATGCTGTGGTTATTATCTTTTCTAAATGTGTCTAGTGCAGAAGTGGAAGAGATGGTTAAAATGTGTATGGTCTGCAATAGGCTACAAGGCAGATTTTATTTATGTTCATTCCTTGAAAATTTGCTCAGAAAGGAAATTTTCAACAGTTGGTGATCTTGCTCATCAACATTTTTTTTATAGGTTTATAATCTTCATATATATCCAATTCCAAAAGAAAATGCTGTGGTTAAAGTAATTTTGACTTTAAATGCATATACAAAATAAAATAAAGAACCTTGAAAAAACTATTTTAAAATTTAATGACTGAATAATTAGTTGTGACTAATGGTTACAAGATGAATAATAATTCTGTTTGCAACATTGATAAAAAAATTAGATTGAATTAGATCAAGTTACAGATAAGGAATTTTAGGCGCTCACATACAAATGGTTATTTTTTATATTTTAATTACACAACGCATTGTTAGTATATTCTAAATTTTATTCCCTACTGTACGGTCCCATTCTCATTAAAAATTAACTATTAAATTAATTAATTCCCTCTTTCATTGTATGTGAGTGACCGACCCAACTAGATGTGTGATGGGGATTGTAAATTAACTTTTATATTTCTTAAAGATCTGTCTTTACAGTCCTTATCACAACAGTCATATTTCACATTTTTTCGGTATATTTCACACACAAAGACTCCTAAATAAATATTGTTTGTGCATTACTGCATACCCTCCTCTTCAATGTATTCATCAATAGTAAGCACTTTAAATGTGTCACTGTCCTTTTTCTCCATCAAAGTCATGGAAATATGCCGGTGATTGATGCGATTTCTTTTAACACCACTATATTTAATATTTAAATAGAACGATGTAACTTAATTTCGAATTTCAAGACAATGCAGTTGGAAAATACATTCCTAGCCACTCCATATTCGAAACGATGTTGTTTACAACATCATATAACGTGTTTATATTTAAAATTATTATTATATTTCAAATGTTATTTATATACACTCACGGACAATGAAAGTTGTGCACCAAGGAGAAAACATGGTACAGCCGCGAAATGATGTAAATAGCTAGAGGGCGGACTGGTATGCAAATGATTCCAGTCTGGTGTGATTGCGCACGACCATACATCCGTGACTGGCGCTGTAAGGCATGAGCCCGCGGCCTTATAAATCGGCGTGCAATCGACGCCCCATCAATGCGAGAAGCTTCAGCCGACGCAAGCACGAGTACGGAGTGAGAAAAATGGTGGGTAGACGCCAGAAACGCCGATATACGCAACTGACGGACTTCGAGAGAGGCCTGATCATAGGGCTGAAATAGCCCGTCACGTGGATCGTTCGGACTATATAGTTCGACGGTGTTGGGAGCACTGGTCACGGGGCACCACCCAGACACGGAGGACCGTCTCTGGACGGACCAAGCATATCAGGAGTAGAGAGGATCGAATATTCGTGTGGCAGGCACTTATAGAGACCACGGCGACCTGATCCGTGATACAGGCACACGTAGGGGCTCCTGTGTGCCTACGAACCATATCTAGACGCCTGAAGGAAGTGAATCTGCGATTCCAGCGACCCTTACGTGTGCTGACGTTAACACGGGAACATCGGTGGCTACGGTTTGCAGTGGTGCCGGGTCAGAGCAACGTGGAACGCCACAGATTGGCGATGTGTGATGTTTAGCGATGAGTGCCGCTTCGTTTTGGGGACCGATGATCAGCGTGTCCGGGTGTGGAGGTCCCCTGCATAACTCCACAATCCCAAACTCGTTATCGAGCGCCACACCAGTCCCACTGCAGGCATCATGGGCTAGGAAGCCATAGCCAATGACAGCCAATTCGCTCTAGTATTGGTACCTGGAACATTGACGGACAGCGGTACGTGGATGAGATTCTACGGCCCCATGTGCTCCCATTTGTTGCTGGGATTCCAATTGCTCAATTCCAGCAGGAAATGTCCGGCCGCATACGGTTCAGATCGCTCAGGTCTGCCAGAGTCATGTCCAGACACTTCTATGGCTTGCATACTCCCCAGACCTGTCCCCTCTCGAGCATGTGTGGGACCAGTTGAAACACCAGCTGCCCCGTTGCCGCAATCTTCGGGATTTGGAACGTAACGTCTAACAGGGGTGGACTCGTCTGCTGCAGGACAACATCAGGCGTCTGTTCGACACCATGCCGGACCGTATTGCTGCTTGTATCGCTGCACTAGGCGGTGCAACGCGCTATTGAGTATGACCGGAATGTGTAACACATCTCTTTCTGTACGTGTTCTGCTGTGCTGTTTTTGTGATCATGTATATCATTCATCTGCACCCTTTCATTAATAAAATTTCAGGTCCATCCTATGCTTCCTTCTTGGTGAGCAACTTTCATTGTCCGTGAATGTATACTTTTATGTCAAACCCAGAAAGTCATCACTTTATCTCAAAGAGATCCTTTCGCATTTATTAGTAAAATCGAATACTTGTGGTGTGCTCCGATTTCTAAAATAGAAAATGTTAAGAAATTGAAAATTTACCTATTAATTGTATTAAGAAATTCACCTTTATAACAAATTTGTAGTCTCTATCTAATCGAAGGATACATTTTGCAATCATGCCATATTTCAAATGTTTTGTTGTACAGCATGGGGTGTTGATCATTAGAACGTGTAAATATTTGACATTTGATAAACATTTGATTTACCGTATTTGTACATTACTTTAAAAAAGTCTTCCCGTTTACGAAATTTAAAGTCTGATTTACCAAAAGATGTTTGTTGAAATAGCGAACAATTTGATGTGCGCATAGCCGTTAATTAAGAGTGCCTACTAAAATGTTACATAATAAAAAAGATGGTTGCGTGTGTGTGCCTCCTGTAGCTGAAAATATAAGCTTTGGACAGTGACAAAATTTGGCACAGGACACAGGAAAGTAAGGTTCGGCAAGATTTTTTAAAAATTCTAATTTTTTTTTCTAGTTATTTTAGGTTGTAGTACGATTTCGAGCGATTTTCACGCAAATTTGTTCCTAGCAACCGAAAATATTAGCACAACTGTCACAGAGCTTTCTTCTTGACACCATTGGAAAGATCGAAGAACATGCTTTCCAATGATTTTTTAATCAAATCCATAGGACAATTCCTTCATATTTATTTATTTATTTTTAAATGCATCGAAATTTGTAATTAGATTATACATTTTTAGGATTAGATTATACATTTGATACATTTTTAGGTTATCTGATACTTATTTTGAATACAAGAATGTCTCGGGAGATCGCGTCTTCAATACATGAAAAGCATATATTTTAAAAATTCATGAAAATTCGTATTGATCGTTCAAAGTTTGTTTCAAAGTGAATTTTTTCGATCGAAGGTATTAAGATGGAAACATTGGGATATTTTTAGTCGCTAAGGAACCGGCATGTTTAAAGGCCGTTCAACATCGTGCTAAAACAATTAACTAATAAACTAATTCGAATTTTGAAAGAAATCTTGCCGAGGCGCATTGTCTCGGATTCTGAAGTTCCTGTGTACTAAATTTAATGGCTATACGACGCTTAGAGTTTCCGCTACAGATGACACAGATACACAGGCAAACAGACACACAGATATCTTCCTATATTATTATAGATAGATGAATTTACTTAAATTTCACTTTTGCATTTAATATAGAATGGTGATTCACATTTGGAATTTTTTATTGTGTAGCATATTCAAATATGCAAACCTTTAAAAATCCGCATAAATTTTTGGAGTTATTATCCAACGATTCGCCTGATTAGTAAAGTTATACATTCTGTAGAATACACACACAAAAAAAAAATAATAAAATGAAATAAAATACAATAAAATAAACTCTGCCTTGTGTGATTAGAACATGTCACCTAAAAAATTAACGATAAAATATTCTCTTTTGACCAGTCAAATTAATTTTTAAAAACCTGCTGATTCATCCATTTTATACGATAATCACTTTATTTTTTACCGATTACTTATGGTAATGCTCTCTAAAATTTTCAAAAAGGTAAGTCAAAAAGTCACAATTTTAAAAATTCGAAAAATTCTTGTAATTCTAAATACTGACAGAATATCTGGCTGAAGGAAGGTAGCAAATTGATTTTTTTTTCGGTAGGACAGGGAGAAAATCGTGCAGGATATTTTGAAATAATTAAAGATTTATTAATTCCTTTGAATTATCGAATAATACACAATTTCAGATCTGCTGCTCCTATCAAAGACAAATGACAAGCTAAAAAATCGTGGAGTAAACTGCGACATGTATATGCCACGAATTCAGTATAGTCCTGCTGAGTTTGGGCCATGAGGGATAAAAGATGCACTTAGAGAAGCAATATTTTATTTTGTCACAGCATTCTGGCGGGTTACAGGAGAAAGTTGAAAAAGCGTCTAGCATCTTTGAAAGTTGTTAGCAAAGTGATCAAGAGAGCGCATAAAACTTTTTCTAGGGGAAGGAAGGCAAATTCAAGGATAAGAAGTATACCATGAACTAGTTTAATGGCAACCTTTGTGATCTTGAGCTTCCAAGGAGCAAGTGCCCTTCTGGATGTTTCTGATACTTATTCTATAGACTTCAAATTTTCTAACAGTTTCAAGATTCATTTTCCGTTTTAAAAGTTAGTGGTACTCAAGTGAACTTACACTCGTCAAAAGTGAAACTTCAACACCATGAAGGAATACACGTAGCCATATGCAAATCACAGTACCGGTGGAAAAGAGAGTCATATGCAAATAATTAAAAGAACAAACAAAGATATGAAAAAAAACTTGTTTATTCAGCAAACAATATGGCTACCACTGGCAGCTATACAGGCCACTAAACGGCGATGCATGCTATCGAAGAGGCTATCAATGGTTGCCTGAGGTAATCTTTGCCAAGCATCGCCCATTGCGGCACACTATATATCGATGGTTCCCGATGCACATGACGTCCGATGAGGGACCACATGTGTTCAGTGGGATACAGATCCGCCGATGCTGCCGGCCAAGAAAGGATGTAAATTCCATTCAGGCTATTGAGAGTTCGCCGTGCGGTGTGGTATTGTCTTGTTGGAACACCGTGCCGGGGATAGTCTGCACCAGTGGCCCAACTACAGGCATTACAACTTCTTTGACGTACCTGTCCGCTGTCAGATCACCTGCAGTGTGCACCAGAGCTGTCCTCTGTTCGAACATGATACAGCCCCAAACAATGATGAGGTTGGTGTGACGCTCATTGATATGGGCGGCAAGTGGCGGTAGCATTTACGGAACGGGCCGTCTGCTGGTCTTTATCAACCGAAACTAGGTGTGACGTGACCCGATACGTACAAAAATTTAACCATTTACATATGACTCTCTCTTCTATCGGTACTGGAATTTGCATATGGCTAAGCTCATTCCTTCCCGGCGTTGCAATTTCACTTTTGACGAGTGTACATTTTAAAACTGCATGATTCTATAAAAATTTTTTGACTCGAACTTTGATTGCAAGCTTAGCTTTCTAGAAAAAAGGAAAAATAAAAAAATTATTCACATTCTTATATGTAAAAATGTTATGAAAATTGCAACAACATGAAAGAATTGTCAGATTAGAATGAAACGTATGTGACATGCAAAATACGGTCGGACTTGATTAGAAATGCAGAGTGAATACGCATACGCATGTCTGCACTCCGCAGCGCTCTCTGGGCGGTCGTACGAGGAGTATAAATAGAGGGCTGTGGAAGAGCCAGACAAGTATGATATCGGTATCCTCGATTTGAAAACATTTCTATTGGAGTCACTGTGCCTCGTCAACGTCAGAGGGCGCCTTATTAGTAAACTGCAGAGTTTGAAGTGCAGACGCATAATTGGCCTGCGGGAAGGAAGATTTTCGTATCAGGATATTACTGCCCCTACAAGGCATAATTCTACAATAGCAATGCGAGTGTGGAAATAGTGGACCGAAGTAAACCGGACGAGTCAAAAATCCAGCATTGGACCACGCAATGTGACGACAACACAGGATGATAGACATATCATCCGCATGGCGATGACGAACCGTACAGCTTTTTCTCGAGTGTTAGCGCAGCACTGTAGCATTACTATAGATGTAGCATTGTCTGCATCTACGTTACCGTTGACCCTGAACCATCGACGCTTCAGGTTACAATGGGCGGAGGAGTATAGACCATGGCGTGGGGGTTGACACCAGATAGTGTTTACGGACGAGTCCCGTTACAACCTGGCCCACAATGATGTACGCATTAGACGGTATTGTGATGAGCGACATCTTTATGCATGCGTTTTAGAGTGTCATACTGCACGAACGTTAAGTGAGATGGTGTGGGGTGCCAGTGACTCTCGTAAGCGATCCCGACTGCTAACCATTGCGGGTACGCTCAACAGCAACTGCTGCATCAGGGTGATTTTGGAGGCCGAAGTTGTAACCTTTCTTTAGCATACCCCTGGCGCTATATTCCAACAAGACCACGCCCGACCACATGTTTACCAGAATGTCCAAGTCTTCTTCACTGAACAGCAGATACCACTTCTTCCTTGACTTGCCCGTTCATCAGACATGTCAGCGATTAAACATGTATGGGATATAATCTCTCGGCGATTGAGCCATTACTATTCTCCAGTAGTCACCACCAATGAACTGTGACCCGGATCAAAGAAACATGGCAGGCAATACCCCAGCAACACATGCAAACTCTCTTTAATCCGATGCCGCGACGTTTAGAAGCTCTTATTGCCGCTAGGGGCGAATTCACAAAATACTGATTTTGTGCCAGCAATGCTCTTAAACGGTAATCATTTATTTGTACCATCATTAGTAATATATGGTATAAATGTCATTCTAATCTGACCATTCCTTTACGGTGTTACAATTTTCATAAAAGTGAGTGTATCTAGTTCTTAATAGGTTTTAAAAATTGTAGATGTGGCTTTTCAAGAATATTTACTTAACCTGGATGCTCTTGCGAATCACATTGAGTAATGGAGGTAATATTTCTTTCGCACAATGCAAAACAAGTTGATAACAACACGCACTTGTTAAAGTGAAACAGACAGGCAGTTGTTAAATTCAAAATAGAACTAGTAACTTTTGGTATTTTTAAACTCAAACATAAGTTGATAATCTCATTCCTGAGTTATGGTATCTAAATACAAGCTTTCAAATATTTAGATAAAATCTCAGAAGAGAATTCAGATTTTAGAAATTCCTTTATTTTCTTAAGAACACGCATATTCGCGTGGGACATTTAATAGAATATTTACTGTTTGTGTAAAATTTAGAATTGCAACAGAGACATGGACACTCTCGTAAAACTTGAATAAGTTTATCGCAAGTTCTGAATGTTTCTAATCGTTTTAGAGATTAGCTGCCCCATATATAAGTAAAAACTATTATTTTCTCAACTACAATACAGTATGACATAAAATATTTAAATGAAGTCGATCTAATTACTATAATTTTCAAGTTGCAGTATTTCAAAAAGTCTTAAACTGCGCCATATTGACTTTTTAGCGACATATCTTCAATTTGACCTGCGCGTGGTATTTTCTTTTTAGCATATATTTCTAATTTATCAGAAAAATGTATAGAAGTAAATATAGCTGCTGAAAGAAAATAATTTAGAATTTAAATATATTAGGTATATTATTCTTTGAAAATACATTTGGAGCGAAAATAAATGGAGTAAGAGGTTTTTATATATGTTATAACAGTATAAAAATCCACTTTGACGATTTTTTATTATTAGAACAAAACTAGAACCTACAAATGACTATGAAATTCCATCGCATATTGAGTAGTAAAACATATTTTTTTAATATTGCCAAGACAAATTCAGTTGATAATTCCCCTTATAACCCTGTTAAAAACAAAATTACCTTAAAATTTAGCAAAATCATAAACAAATTGAGCGTGTTGAAGTTAAGCTCAGGAGTGTCAAAATACAACTGTTTTGTTCACACCGAGCTTTGAATAATCACTTAGGGGCTTAACAGTGCTATATCTTTTTACGCATATTTCTGTGCCACATTCTGTCATTCTATTTGAATGTAAAAATTCCTTTTATTTTAGTATATTTCAAATGATGTTTCTTTCGCGTGAAGCAAAGTTAATACAATTGGAATTTTTGTGAACATTTATCTACCTATTTATTTGCAGACCCCGTCAAATGTAAAAAAACATAATTTTCCAGACCTTGACTACTCTGGTTCGTTTATTTACTTTCGTAAACAAATGGAATTATTTAAAAACTTTAATGCAAATGATAAATAAAAATAAACAGTTTAGACGCCAATATGTATAAAATTATTTGTATGTTTTCATGAAATTCGAAATAATCCCAAATAGAGAAGATATGAAGACTTTAAAATAACATGAACTCGTGACATCCATGATAACTGAGATAAGGTGAGGCACCACTATTCTACTAAGGTGCTTCTAAGCAGTCTCACAAGTGTATTTTATGCAGAATGGGCACAAGTGAAATAAAGTACCTCAATGTCCTGGAATGAGCGGCTCATCATAGCAATTAGCATGTTTATCATGACCGTCATTGCTGTCACTATGTATGCACCGAGTAGAATGTGTCCAGTCCACCTTGTGTATTCATGGTAGCCCAATTCATCAATGTCTTTGACAGGGATGACACCAAATAGTGACCAGAGAAGTTGCATGTAGCTACGATCCATACTGCAAAGTACCGGACATATTAGGTCTCTAAAGTTTATGGGAGGCAAAATTTTTAATAAGTTTAAGTAATTACCATTTTATAGCGTTAACATGAAAATGTCCCATTCGCACATTTTTCATGCAATATAAAAATATTATGAAACTCATTAAACATGTTAAATAATGTTTCATAAGCTATTTTATGTCTTTATCGTCTGTTTGACCTGTAATATTAAGGAGAAATAAATGTAGTTACTAACAAGCTTTTTGCACACTTGTGCACTTATAGATATAATTAGGATTGCATGTATAGGAACACATCATTGCATAGCGGTGCACTTAAATGAGCTATAAAGGGATTAAATCCAATAGCTATCCATTGATTGATTAAATTTATTCTGACAAATGTCTTAAATTGTATAGCTAGATATCGAGTTCATAGGATATTTTCGATGTGCATTATAAACATCGTTAGCAATTATAACGATAACTTCCTTATATAGTTAAGGATATTATATAATACGCATCGTTAACTATAATAACTATATTATACGCATATTATAACATATATATTATAACATCTTTAGGAAAATTAACGATATATACAGGGTGATTCGAAACTCCCTGTACATACTTTAATAGAAGACAAACAATACTGAAGCAAATCTTTTTTTAATGAATATGCTGGGAGTTTTGAATTACCTTCGGAGCGAAGCCTAAAAGAAGAGCAAGGGCCGAAAGAAAATATATATTGTTAAAATAAATAACTGAATTTCTTAGGATGCAATTTGAGCAATATATGCATTTACAGTTGCAGCAACACTAGGAAAGAGCTCAGTAACACTCACCGACTCGAAAGTTGATGGAAGTGGAAGAGACAATATGGGCGCATTCCGCCATAGGACTCAAGTTCACTCTATCCCTTGGACAGAAACAATGACGTTGAGTGGTAGCCACGTAGTATGCTTTTGCAAAGTCATTAAAGCCTTCCAGCCATCCAAACAGATACTTTACACCTTCAGGTAGGTCGGACGGTCTGGGTCGAAGAAGGAGAAGACATTAAAACTAGAGCAATGGCGGTCATTATAAGCCACAGAGCCTTCGCCATGATTCACATGGAAACACAGCTTTGCTAGAAGACACAAGTCAAAATAATAACTGTAGCTGGAAACCACACAGCGTGCTGCACACTATGCGTTAAATAAGTCACACCATGGTACTTTAGTCGCAAGTCCATACCACCATAGCCGAGAGTCCATCACACCTACGTCATTGCCGATTCCCGATGACTCCCTCAAGCTTTTATATTGTGCTTTTATTACCGGTTACAACAGGAATGAGTCCATCGTATTAACATAAGTTGCGCCGTTCAGCTTTCCTGCTGGCTAGATCGTGCATGGAATCAATATCTAGAGAGGCCGAAGTATTTGTATAAATCTCCCCGTTGGTCGGATACGTAGCGCATGGAATCAGCATACAGTGAGGTTCAAGCATTACGCTACTACGAGTCTGGCACAATGCTCTTCCTGGCTGCTAAGGTTTAGGGAGGATTGTAACGGGATCGTCTCAAATGCAGATATCACCCTTAGGTGCTATAGGGCGCTGTTGACACATATATGAAAGGCAGAAAGTGTGGACAACATTTTTATTTCCAGAAATGTTACTGTTTTACCGTAGTAGTTACTCAAAAGGGGGGGGGGTGACATCTGCGGACATACATTCATTTACAAAAACTGTTTGTTTTTGTGTTATCTATTGCCCATTAAAGTTTATGCAGAGAGTTTCGAATCATCCTGTATTATAACGCATATTGAATATTATAAAAATAATATAGTTGTGTGCGCTATATCACGGACAGACAAGCTGGCAGGGTCTGATAATTTCGAAGAATTTTTGTTTTTATTTATAGCTTTAAGTTTCGACTTCAATTTTCAGAAACAAAATTTATTGGATATATTTTGAAAATCATCGCGAAATTACTGTGAAATAACATTTTTGTTAATTGTAACAAGTGAACTATTCAATACACAGACGAAGTGTATCTATACAACTTATCTATATAAATAAAATTGAAAATCTATTTGTCTGTCTGTATATGTGTTTGTCTCATCATCACGAGAGAGCGGCTGCACCGAATTTCATAAAAATTTCATGGGTAACCCTAAAATAGCCCCACTTAAAATTTAATTCATGTTTTGAGTTTCTAGGACCAGGGGTTGCCGAGATATTAATATATATATATATATATATATATATATAAATTACTATTACACCTTCTATAGAGATAGCATTATGCAAACGATATTTTTTTCAGCCAAGAAAATTATATGTCGCTTAGCAACGGAATTAAATCCAACATGTTTATCCGGCAAATGGTTTTTATTAAATATTTTCCGATTTCAATAATAAAGAAATGTATATAATTTTTTTATCGAAATTGCATTTTTATTAGATTATAACAATTACGGCTTTCAGATTTAAAGATAACGGGGATTGTTGATATTTTCAATTTATTACGTCCTCTGTTTTATTTTGTGAATATGTTTGAAACTCATATATTCAACTAATCAGTTCTTCAACTAGTAATACCCGGATATATCTTTTAGCCTACGAGACTATAAGTAGTACGGGTATATCTTCCCGTACAATTTTAGCGCTTTCATTTAGGCATATATTAATTCAATTTCATATGTTCTGTAAATTTGTATACCAACGGGATCAGGGTGCTTTATTCTTCAGATCTGCCTGTGAAGATAATTTTGTATAGCAAGAACAGATATTCTTAAACTTCTTTTTAGGAGCATTAATTTAAATATTTTAATAGAGTATTTTGAATAACAATGTTATTTAGAATACTATAAGAATTTGCACATGATTGTGAATTTTAAGTTTCTTTTCAATGTATATTTCATACGAAGAACGGGTATACTGCTAGTACAACATGCTAACCTCGTTCGTGGTATATCGGAGAATAATCTAGCCACTGGAGCATAGGGAATTAAGGTTCGGTTCGAGTGTTTAGTCCTCATCTCAAATAGTTTCGGGTTTCATTATTTTTCTAGTATGTAACGTAAATATTGCATAGTTTTCCTTTAAAATTCTGCTCCGAAAGTCGTCATTCCTATGGTAGTATGACCATATATGGTTCTTTCCTAGCAAAATCACCCCCACTCCCCAAACCTTTATCTCTAAATAAAATATTGTTTTTGTGTTATCTTGGTTTATCTATTACATTGGCAACTAACCAACTTATAATTTAAGTATGAAATTTCATATTTATGGTTTATCACTTCACTTTTCAGTTTCCAAGTTCTACACAGAATTTTCACTGCCATTAAGACCTTTGGTACGTTAAAAAGCTAGAAGATGCAAATGACTTAAGTATTCTGATATTTCTGTTACAAATATTATTTTTACCTTCTCTATATAGATAGAGTAATGTATAGGGAACGTATTGTGACGGGGTCGAAAATTATAATTAGAGTTTTCAACGAAAAAGCATGTTTCAAACATCCCTGAACTCAAATCGAACACTTTTAAAGTAATGTTTGCGTGTGTTTATGTATGTTAGGGTATATATGTTAATGTGCGTGTGTGTGTGTGTGTGTCGTTGAATCTGTGGATGCGATATCTTACAAACGAATAGAGAGTTTCGAACGAAATTTGGTGCGAAAATTACAATAAGTGAATAATTGATCCCTATTGACTTTAAACGCAATGGAATGTTCGGAAGACCCCCCACCCCCCCACCCCTAAATTTTCGATTGAAATTTTGAAAATTTATTAAACAATCAGAACTTTCAATAATGTTATGTAAATTAACATTTCCTCATTAAAATTATGATTTTTCATTAGAAAATGAATGGCACAAAATTTGGAATGCTAACATGAAACGTTCTCGAAATATTGCAGAATCTTTAAATAAATTAATAAAAAAATCACATAAAATTGAAAAAGTATTATCTATTGTAAAGTATATTAACTTTTCATATGTAATATTATGCGACAAATTCGTTAACATCATTCTTGCAGGTCCAGTTCGTTCTATTCACGAGAGAAGATACTTTGGGTAATAGTTTTGCATTTTGACACCAATTCGTCATTAGTAAGTCATATATAAAAAGAATCACTTCTCTCCATTTGTCTGTAACGCTTGGCGACTAATTTTGCGATAAGCTTCAAATTGGCAAAAATATCGTCAAAATTGCAAAAATTAGACTAAATAAGCAAAAATGAAGCCAAATTTATGAATTAATTATTAAAAACATTTTAATATATGTACTCAATTGCTTATTACGGATAAGATCAATATTCGTATTTGACAATTTAGAGTTGCGTGAAATATAAGTTAATTGGGTACTTAAAAATATTTTTACATGTTGTCATCCGGAGAAATGCCCAATGTACAACAACGTTAAAAACACTGTGATCTTATACAAGTACATCCTTTTTTCACTGTGAAAGAAGTAATGTCAGTGCATTCTATACGGAAAGTCGTATGCTGCCCACATCAGATTTTGTTACTGAGTAAATATTATAATCATTTTGACAAATGTCATTGTAGAAAATTCTAAACATCACCTCATTTGCTTGAATAATTTGATGTTAATTAAATTGTATTTTATCCTAAAAGGAATGAAACTTTGGGAAGAAAAAAATGGAAACTGGGACCATGTGCGTACAAGTCCAACAATGAAGGAACAGTATAACTTGAGGTAAAAGGGACGACAAATTCCACCTAAGAAAATTTAATGGACACTTTGAACTAACATAAAAGACTTATACAACCTCACGTACAACAATCGTGACATCGTGAAGGGAATTTTTGGGAATAGCAAAGAATCACGACGTTTTGAAATAAACTGAAATTAAAAATACCTTAACTATTTTTTTACATGTTATTCATGTAAATATGTATTGCCATTTCAAAAACACAATTATACAGGTTTCAACATAATTGACATTGATGTTTGAGAAGTTGGTTTGATATATATATTCATCCAATTTGATAATTTGCAAAAATTTAATATGATTTTTTTCTTCGGTGTGTGGTATTTCATAAGAATAGGAGGTTTAAATTCTTTTATCGTCATTTTATTAAAAAAAGTTCAATTAGAGAAAGTTCCGCTGCGCAGTTACTGGCCTAAAAAAATGCCCGTGAATTTATCTACAATATTCAGCGAGTTATTGATTATGAAAAAATCGGGAATTTTCCTCCAACAAATTCGGGAGTCAACTGCAAATAAAATTGCGCAGACACTCTTCAGGCAAAGTCTTGTTTCAATTTGCAGTTAGTCCCAAGTTTTGCAACACGAATTGGAGTCGAGGGAAAGTCTCATTGCAATTTTAATCTATTTTAGCAGCCTATTTTTATTTTTTAAGTGCAATTGTAATTGGTATAATCTTCATATATAATAAAATTCCAGTTTTTAGCCTTCTCCAACCAATCAGAATGAAGCAAACCCTAAGCATGCACTGCTGTGCATACTGAGAATGCTAACCTACTTTGATGTATTAACCCTATAAGGAAAAAATAATAGTTCGTAATCATTCTTTCACAGACAAACTAGAATAACCAGGACAAACTGGAGTTTTTTTTTTTTCTTTTTTTTTCACCACTGCAGACACAGATGTTATACTGGGGAGATGAATTTCAGCTGCACCTGCTAAAAAATATTTCTAAACTTAAAGAAGAAGCACTTTTAGAGACGACAAATAATGGATAGAGAGATTCGGTACACTAGTTCCATTGGATCATAGCGTATGCAGTTTTATAACTTCCTCATACTGTTGTATACAGTTTTGTTTTCTCGAATATTTACGATTTCGAGATTTTGACGATTAAACACGTTTTTAAACTTTTTGAACCCTTGTCAACTTTTATTTTATGTAAGTCTTTGTTGAACATACACTGCCATTGTTGGACGATGCTTTCTCTCATCAAAATATTTTGAAACGATGGTCGCTGAACATAATCATGGGTTACAGCCTCATACTACCTAAGCCGAGCGAAGTGAGTCGTTTTGCGAGGATTGACGACCGACGACGAGACGGGGGCGATAGTTCTCTAGTAAAATAATAATTTCTTTCATTTATATAAAAATGCCATGTAGGGAGCTCGAGGATAAAATGAAATTTATGGGCTGAACTGAATTTTTTAAGAAATAACGCTTTTGAGTAATAGTATGTTATATTAAGGCTTAAATTATACAGTAATATGCTACTTATGTCACGAGTTCTTTGGCATTACACGTATTTGATCATTTTCATTTCCACTATATGAGATGGATACACTTTACAGTGAAAATTATTTTGGGGTTTCTTTACCGAAGAAGAAAATTAAATGTTTCACTTTAAGAGATTCCGTGTGCATGTCCGTTACATGAAAAACACCTAATAAGAAAATTTTCAGGGTCAGAAACGCAAGAATTCACTGATACCAGACATTCCGTGAGTTGCAATGTTCACCTGCAGCCGACTGTGCACTCTCAGACTTCAGATCCATAGGATTTGGGTTTGAATCCAGGTTACGAGTAATTTTTTTGTTTATAAAAAAGAGTATAATCCTAATGCAATCCAATCCAGTCATATTCGAGAGCTGCAAGCCTTGACCGAAGAAAGTTTCCATATTATATTTTTTATTTTACAAGAATAATTTTTGCTTCCCACAGGATTGCTGGAATTCTTTATCATAAAGGATAGCTGGATGTATAACTTTTACAGTATAGGCAGACATAAATTATGTTTCTATGTTCAAGTAAAAGCGAAAATGTCCAAGTAAATACTATGCTTTAAAACTGATGTCATGGACTGTTTACAATGCAAAATATGACAGTTTATAAAATCCAGTGAAGTTTGTTTTCCTGAAACCGATCCCATAATGAAGTATGTGTATCTTTATAAACGTGTGTGTGTCCGTGAAAAACTGACTATGTATCACTTTATTTCTCTGGTTATATGTATCATTGACTTTTTGCATCCGAGTAAATGATTTGTTACATCCTTACTATTATCAGGCTTGTAACTTTCCTTGTTCTGCTAACGAAGGAAATGACCCCATTAAATGCATTTTTTATGAAACATGATTTTTAAATATTTTTAAAAACTAGTTTTACTCCAAAAATATGCCAATTATATTTATACCTTTTCTGCTCTTTTTGATTTTCTTTAGATTTTCCTCTCTTTTTACTTTCCTTTATGTTTTCCTTTCTTTTTCTTTCGAATTTGCATTTTACTATTAAAAAAATAGTTATTAACATTTTCCAATTTCTTGGATATCTGAGATTCCAGCAGATATCCCGCAAAAAAGACATATCAAGAAACGTCCTTTTATATTTTCCATGAATAGTGTTTTTTTTTCATTAATTTAAAACTAGAACAATGGCAATAGATAGATAATCAATCGAACTTATTGGTACCGCAGAGAATACAAAGAAAACTCTGTTATTTATTTTTCAAAGACGATGAGACACGTCTGAAATGATCGTGAGTAATACTTTATCGATCCGGAACTTAAGCATTTAGAGCTCAATCGAAACACGTTCTTAAGGTGAGCAATCATCAGATGGTCATTCAAATGGAAGATATGGCGGCAAGTTAAATGGAGTTAAGAAAGAGCAATATGTGTGATAGAACTTCACTTTTGAAACTAGTTGCATTTCGAAAGTGAATAAATAAAATTTAATTTTATAAGCTGTTACATAGAGTACTTGCGAGTTTCAAGAATGCTGGTCAAATGATCGATATAAAGAGCAAAATTTGGATTATTTTTAGAGACAACTTTGAAAGTGATTATTTAAGCTAACTATTTAAGTTTATTAGATGGGAATTTGTTTAAACCCCATGCACACCATGCTGTGGATTGCAGAAGTCATTAGAAATTGTAATCCGTTATTAAAACCATCGTTCGTCAACGTATAAAAATGATCCATTTCATGTTTTCAATACAAATTTTGGTTATCAGCAGTGATATTACAAATCGATTTTCAATTTTTAACATACCAAAAAACTGAAAAGTCGATTTCAATTATTCAAATGCGAACAATTAAAGCGTGACAGATTATTAGAAGCTCTTGCATTTTTTATTATAATAATTATTGAATCTATATAAATAAAAATGAAAATCTGTCTGTCTGTCTGTCTGTCTGTCTGTCTGTCTGTCTGTTTGTCACACCATCACGGGAGAACGGCTGAACCGAATTTGATGAAATTTTGTGAGTAGCCCAGAAATAACCCCACTTAAAATTATATCCGTGTTTTGAGTTTTTACGACCAGTGATTCTCGAGATATTAGTAAAAAAAGGAATTTTCGTTTGTTTCATCATCACGGAAAAACGGCTGAACCGAATTTAATGAAATTTGGTGAATAGCCTTGAAATATCCCCCCATAACTTTTGTCCAAGTTTCGAGTTTCTAAGACCTGGGGTTGTCGAGATATTAATGAAAAACGGAACTTTTTCCTAGGAGTTCTACTCCCTAACTCCGTGGTTTATCCAAACGAAAAGCTTGAAAATCGTTTGAAAGTGAATTAAAATTTAATCTCTGAGTTTGATGGGAGATTTTTTGCGTTAATTAGTCACTTTCTGAAAACATGAAGTGTTTGAAACATGATTTAAAGGGGAAATCTATCTCCATGGTTCATGGTTTATTTAAAACAAGCTTTTACGGAACAATGAGAAGTATAGAGAAATCAAAATCGTTATTTCATTTCGCAGTTTATGTTATAAGACATGACATATTTAACATGTTATAAGATTCTATCTTATATCATGTTACTCAGAAACGCAATTAAATTAAATCTGTCTGTTAATTTTAATAATTATTTTTTCGATTTGAATAATAAATAAATGGATATGAAAATATATTTTAGAAAAGAACGATTTGATTTTTCTTATAGCATTTTTGACTGGATAATATCAATTACGGTCTTCAGGTTTAAAAATTATTATTACTTATATTTTCGGGGATTATTGATTCAAGGATTATTGATATTTTCAAGTTATTATGCAATTATTTTATTATGACAAAAATTGTTTAGACTCATATATTGTATGTTGTACGAATCTTCTACAAATACACGTGTATATCTTTTAATCTACGAGAATATAAGTAGTACAGGTATATTGACATATGTTTTGATATATATTGGCATATATTGGAATCAATTACGACCTTCTGGTATAAAGAGTACGGATATTATTGATGTTTTCAATTTATTACGTCATATCTTTTATTTTGGCAAATATTTTTGAGACGCATATTGTAATACGGGTAATCTTCTACTAACACATTGGCATATTTTCTGATCTGCGACAATATAATTAGTACGGGGTTGCATATATTCATTCAATTCCTATTTTTTCTTCTGTAAATTTGCTTACAAAAGGGGGCAGGATGTTTTATTCTTCAGATCTGATCGTGAAGATAATTTTGCATAGTGAGAACATATATTCTTAAACTTCTCTTTAGGAGCAATAAATTTAATATTTTAACAGAATTTGCACATGATTGCGAAATTTAAGTTTCTTTAAATTATACACTCCGTACGAATAACGGGTGTGCTGTTACTGGTTAATAAATTTTAACATTTTAGGAGGATATATCATGTTGCTCGGCATCGCAATTAAATTAAATGTGTTTGTTAATGTTTTTATTATTTTTTTTCGATTTAAATAATAAATAAATGGATAAATGGATATAAAAGTATATCTTATGAATGGACGGTTTGATTTTTCTTTTAATTATATTAATTGCTGACTGCGTACATCAATTTCATTTATTTTGGCAAAGATTTTTCAAGCTTATATCGTATTTAGCTACTAAACTCATATATTGTGTTTAGCCAATAAATTCATATAGCCGATTGTTGAAACAGAAAAAGAGTAGAGCGGGTATATCTTCTAATACAATTGTAGTGTTTTCATTTAGTATATTGAAACGGGATAAGCATGTTTCATTCAGATCTGCAAATTCAAAGTTACGTATTTGGAGGGATATCGCTAATTTGACAACTTTTCTTAAACTTTGCCAAATTGACGGACATGTCGCCAAATTGATATAAACGACACACAAACAGCTGCCATAAACCTTCGGGTTGGTCGTGTGGCTTGGGTCTTCTACATATCAATGAAATTTTTTTTTGTTTTGTTAGAAGAGAGTACTGAAATGATGTTTGGTTAGCATTTATCTGTCAGACCAACCATCCTACTTAGTAATACATTTAGCGAATTTTTAAAATGTCACCACATTGATAAAAATGTTTTCAAATCTATAAAAATATCTTGAAATTGATAAAATTGCGCTACATAAATGATATTAATTGTTTTTTGTTAGGGGATAGTATTGTGATGATATTTCGTCAATTTGTCGCAAAGTGGAACTGTCAGTTCTACAGTCCCACTTGGCGATAAATTTGGCGATTTTTTAAAATATCGCTAATTTGACGAAACTGTCGCCAAATGTTCCATAGAAATATAACTATTTAGACGATATTTTTTCTACCAATTTATTTGAAGCAAATGATATCATGTCGCTTAGCAACGGATTTAAATCCAATGTGTTTATGCGGCAGACGATTTTTATTAAATCCTTTCCGATTTGAATAATGAAGATATGTATATAAAATACATTTCATTGCCATTTTATTTTGGACTGGATAATATCAATTATACTCTTCAGGTTTAAACATTATTATTATTGATATTTTCCGGAATTATTGATTCAGGGATTATTGATATTTTTAAGTTATTACGCCATTGTTTTATTGCGGCAAAAATTGCTGACACACGCATATTGTACGTTGTACGAGTAATCTTCTAGGAATGCACGGGTATATCTTCTAACCTACGAGAATATAAGTAGTACAGGTATATTGGCATATATTTTGACATATATTGGCATATATATTGGAATCAAGTACAGTCTTCTGGTATGAAGATTAAGGGGATTAATTATATATTCAATTTATTACGTCGTCTGTTGTATTTTACCAAAAAACATTTGTGACTCATATTGCAAAACGGGTAATCTTCTACTAATAATCGGACATTATAAGTAGTACGTGTATATCTTCCCATATAATTTTAGCACTTTAATTTTGACATATATTGGAATAAATGACTGTCTTCAGATTTAAAGATTACGGGTTTATTGGTATTTTCAATTTATACATGTAATCTACTAATACAGGTTATATTTTCTAATATTCGCGTATATAATTAGTACGGGTCCCATACAATTTTAACGCTTTTATTTTGCATATATTGATTCAATTCCATATTTTTTTTATATTTGCTTACATAAGGGGTCCAAGATGTTTTATTCTTCAGATATGTCCATGAAGATAATTTTATATAGCGAGAACAGAGATTCTTAAACTTCTTTTTAGGAGCATTATATTAAATATTTTAACAGAATATTTTGATTAAACATGTCATTTAGTATACTATAAGAATTTGGGCATGATTATGAATTTCAAGTTTCTTTATATTATATACTCCGTACGAAGAACGGGTATGCTGCTAGTTATACTATAAATACATACTATCATTTCGTCATGCATTTTCAGTGGGATCTATGTGTCCGACTGGCCTTGCTATTAACAATTGCAATATAATATTTTTGTTTCTTTAACAAAATAAACACATCTTAAGATTAAATATTTTCATACAAATATGTATTATTTTAGTAATGCAAATTTTATGATTTATATTAACTTTCTAAAGTATAAAAGTAAAGTTACAAATTTCAGCAACACTTTACAAAACTATTGAGACAAAAATGAGCTTAAAGTCGCTCTAAAATGGGTAATAATATAATAGCAGCAAAAAGCTGTGGACAGGGTGGTTAGGATATCCCGATAGGAGTCCCTTAATTAGATTTTAGGAGAGTGTCAATAAGTAAAACAGGGTTTACTTAATTGATGCTCTATCGCCTCCAATGGCCAGTATTGCTTTGGCAGAATTCGGACTCGCAATCAATGTCTTATTTTGTTTTTCGTTTTCTATATAAATTACCTTTAAGTTCGATAGTTTTCTTTTAAATTTAAATTTCCATTTACATTATTAAAAAATTTTACAGATATTATTTGTACAACGAATAAAGAGTATTTAAAATGAGTATTTAAATCAGCTGTGCACATATTAAACACTGTTGGGCACATATAATGTGCCCAACATATGACTTTCTTTGCATATTAACACTAATTTGGGGTCTTTCCTTGTTTCGACCATTCTGAAAATCAATAGGTCTTCGATATTTGTCGACTGACATAAATGTACCGAATTTCAGTATATTATCTCAATTTGCTCTAGAGATATTGCATCAGACCAGACATCATTTAAAAATGGTTGATGATTTACCCTGGTTGATTAAAATGATTCAAGGGTGGACAAATTGTGTATCCTGCACAAATAATAAATTATTGATATTACTACTGCAATGTTTGTTACATTCAAACGTCTGCAGAGAACAAAAGAGGCCAAGGGAAAATCTGCGAAACAGGTCATTAAAAAGTAACACGTACAGGAGATTGTCCACCTTGGAGTCGAAAATATCAAAACGGGGATTAAAAAAAATTGCTCTATAGTTACAAACTTACACTCGGGAAACATCCTGTGTGATATTTCAAGTGTTCCAGTAACATTTGCAGAGTCCACTTCAACGATAAGAGCTTGCAATTTCGCCCCAATAGCTCAACGGTAGAGCCTCAGTTGGCCAGTTCAAAGATCCAGGGTTCGATCCTGGTTGGGGCAGCAAGGTTTTTTACAATGGCGCTCGAACAAATAAACCCTATATGTTAGTGCAAAGATGTAGGAGGTCTGAAGACCCCAGACCGTGCGACTCACATATTGGGTTTAGAGTAGCTATATGCACGGTCGGGGATGTAGGAGGTCTGAAAGTGACCCTAGTGCGATTAGTAAGGACTTAGTGGACTCTGGAAGATTGAGTGCCGATTTCAAATTGGGAGGATAACGACCACGCAGGATACTAACATGGATAAAAATAGTAGTAACAGAAGGCTAACCTGAGGTAAAAGTAATAGGAGGTGGTCAGTCAGATTGACAGTTGCCTACCAAACTGACATTAGAGTTTGGAGAATGCAGAGTCCACTTCGACGATAAAAGCTTGCAATTTCGTCCCAATAGCTCAACGGTAGAGCGTCGGCTGGCCAGTTCGGAGATCCAGAGTTCAATTCCCGGTTGGGACACCAAACACGAACCTTTAAAATAGCCCTCCTATCAGAGAAGTACTTTACACATTTTTCCCAGTAACATTCTAGGGACACATTAAGAGTAAAATTCCCAATATTACAAAATTTATTAGGTAACTATTCTTTCATAAAAGTTGTCTCTAATATCAATAAAAAATTTGAATAATTGCTTTTTTATAGTTGCAATAAATCCAATTTATAACTAGGAAACTTTTTCTTTGACATATACTTGAACATGCATCGATGCACTTCTGATAGGATATACTATACATCTGACGAACTGTCACTTGGGGGTGAGATATATATTCAAAAAATAGAAACTAAACGATGGGTATAATCTATTGGAAGGCATTTTTCGGGTATTTCCTTCCCAATCATCAATAAAAAAAGTTTTGATGTAGACAGCGCATGACTTTATAGTACAATAAATTGACTTCTTTCATAGTGAAAAAATGATGTATATGATCTAGGTCACAATGTTTTTAATGTTAAATTGTACATTTGGCGCTTTTCTGGACGACAACATGTAAAACTATTTCGAAATACACAATTAACTTATATTTCACGCAACCCTAAATTGACAATTATCAATAATCATTGACAATCATCCTCAATAATCAATATAGTTCATATATTAAAATATTTTAATGAATAATTCTTCAACTTGGAGTGATTTCCGTTAACTTTGCGTTATTTTTGCAATTTTTAACAATATTTTCATTAATCTGGAGCGAAATATCGCCAAATTGGCAATAATTCGCTAAATAAATCGCCAAGTTTGCCAAATTAATCGTCAAGCGTTGCAGACAAATGGTGAGAAGAGCATTTTTTTACATAAGTGACTGTTGGCGTCAAAATACAAAACTATTACAGAAAGCATCTTCTTTCGTGAATGAAACGAACTGGATCCACGAGAATGATGTTAACTAATTTATCGCATAATATTACATATGAAAGTGAACATATTGCAGCATAGTTAATGCTTTCTTTTAATTTAATGTGATTTTGAAAAGTTTATTTGAAAAAGTGCAATATCTTGAGAACGGTTCATGTCATCGTCCTAAAATGTATGTCACTGGTTTCCTAATTAAAAATTACATGAGAAATTATTATTTACGTAATGTTATTGAAAATTCTGATTTTTTGAGGATTTTTTCAAAATTTCATTTGAAAATTTGGGGGTCTCCGAATATTCTATTGTGTTTAAAATAAATAGGTTTCCAGTATTCACTAACTGCAAATTTCGTACCGCATTTCATTTGAAATACTTCATTTATTCGTTGAATATCGCCTCCATAGACTCACGGATAAACACATATTAACAGATTTCACCTAAAAAACGATCAATTCGAGTTCAAGGATGCTTGAAACGTGCTCTTTTGTCGAAAACTCGAATCCGAATTTTCAATCCCGTCACAATACTTTTTTTATATACTATATATAGGGAAAATAAAAATCACCATTTTTATCGTAAACATTGTATTGAATTATGCATTTGTATCAAGCTTTTAACATTAATCTCGCGTTTATATTTAATTATGCCGAGATATAGCCCTAATCGTTTTGCATATCTGAAAAGTAATCGATTGAACAACATATATGAATAAGTTTAAATTTAATTAAGTGGCGTTTGCAAACCAGACAAAAGTATTTATAGGAGGGTGCTTCTATAATTTTGTTTTCAAATATTTTGCGCACAAATTGAAATGAAATTCACGAAAATATAAGAAAATAAAAAACAGAAGAATAAAAAATGAATAGCTGCTTTGTTCTTTAAAAAAAATTAAATCTTTTCTAATTAAATCTTTAGTTACTACGACAACCATGAATAGGGAACCAAATTACGTTACACAATATCCCTTGTAACAATTTGCATTATAAATCATATTATATTCTCCCAAACCATATTATTCAAATAATTGCTTTTGATTTTTAGTTAATTCATTCTTTCATTATACTGTTTGAATAAATATAAACCACAGAAACTGAACGTCAATAACTTATCCATAATTTATAATTTGATTATCTTGTTTTCAGTGTAATAGCTCCAGTTAAGGTACAGTATAAAATTATATGGCCACACCCGGCACGCCCTGTACGCCCTGTCAAGAGAAATACAAAATTTGCATAATTACATATTATGTTCAAATCTGACGTGTTCAATACATAATTTTCTATACACATTAAGAAATTTCGGAAAAAATAAAAACAAATTATTGAGCTTTCTTACGATTTAACCTTGTCGAAAATCAATAGATTTCGATTTAAAAACAGCGAGAAAAGTTAATAAAAGGTATAAATTGATTCTATATCCAGACGAAGAGAATTGATTTTTGTTTTTAAAAGCGATTGATGCGTTTAATCAACATTTTATGTTATTATTAGCAAAGTATTTTTTATTGCAGATTAATTTCAATAGCAGTTTGAATGACATTTAATATCAATAGGCTTATTATAGCTAGCAATTATTTAAGATGGCTAAATATCATGAAAATTGCTTGATTCTTTATTGATCAAAAATTCTACAAACTGACAAAGCATGTACTAATTTGGTATTAATGAAAATAACACTAAAAACAAACTGCTGTTTGGTACGACAAAATAAACAAATTACTCGTATAAAAAGCAGTCATAAGTCAGTTAGGTGACTTATGACTTATTACGTACTCGAAACAAAGGGTGTGAAATAAATTATGTCCTTTAGTCACTAATTTTGACCAGAACCCAATAGGGGACAACCAAAGGGACCATACACTCCTTTCCTCGATCCATCATCTCTCAGGACTTCGGGACCTGCACATTTATTGTGTCCATACTCCGCGCAGAGACAGGGATAGTTTTGGACTACGGTAAGGATCGAACTCGGGTCCTCCTCAGGCGATCCTCTAGCCATAACCACTGGACTACCTCGGTGAGCTATCCCTTTCTTATTTTTACTTTCAACGTTTTTATTTTGCATCCTTTACAAAAAAGAGCACAAACATTTAGATTTTTATTCATACGTACAAAGTAAATAAGGAAATCTGAAGTAGATGCACTTAATAGATCTAGAAAAATCTAGAATTCCGATTATAAATTTTCATAAAACTTTACAAAAATTTTGAAAAGCAGTATAGTATTGTAAAAAAGGTTGCTCTGTTTTGAACTAATTTATATTCCACAATACGGATAAAATGGATTCTCAAACAAGGAATTTTACTTTAATAGATTGAAAAGGGAAACCGTGATATATATATATTCAAGTATTCTCGAAGAAAGCGATTTCTCTAACCTGGAACTAAGAAAAGTTATTGAGATACTATGAAGTAAGATTTCTTGAAAAGGTATGAAAATCGGAAACCAACAGACAGTGTTTTGATGCTTAACTAAAGATGAATTAACATTCACTGTAATAAAAAAAAATCGTATTCACTCACGTAATTTTCCGACGTTATTTATTCCAAGATCTGTGCGAGTATAAATGTATAAAACTTAAGAAATAGAAGTTTGTAAAAGTATAGATTTTTTTATGCTATAACAAGTATACATTTGCAAATTAAAGGTAAGTAGCGTAAATAAGTATGTTAATGTAAATTAATGAGAAAAGCAATTCATTATATAGTCACAAAACCCGACTACGAGGACAGACATCTCTAGTTATGGCATATTACGTGCTCCGGAGTTGCTGCGTGAGTCCTGTTTGACCCGCACCCTCAACAAAAAGTATTATTGACCCGAAACCCGACTCGAACCCGCAGGGTGTGACCCGAATATCCAACCCGCAACTTTTAATCAAATTGTATTTTAAAATTCTGTTCAGTAGTTTCGAAATATCTAACGCATATGCAAAATTTTCTACTGTTTACCACTCCATGCATTTACCCAGTTACTCTCATGAAAAATATGATATAGTATAGCCTTTAAATGCAAATTTTGCTGTTATATCCGCAACTTCGAAAGTAAGGGGAATCCGACACGCAGAACTGTACTCTGAAGCACGTGATCGTCTATAACTGTAAATGGCAGCAAAATGCCTATATGGCACATTGTTTGCTATGTGGCACATAGTAAATTTTCTTGCTGACATTGCAATTATCGGCTATTTCGTAATAACGAGCGTCAAGAAGCTCCGGTCAACGGATTCTGGTATCTGCAACAGCAATCCTTATACATTATATATCGAGGGGGGAATACTTTAGCAATTACATAAACAAACTATTTATTTTACTATATATACCATTATCAGTATGCATATAATTTTATTATATATATATATAAATATAAAGTATTTATATTCCCTTGAAAAAGATGGAATTTAACTCTTTAAATGATGATTTTAAATAAGACAATTTTATAAGTCTACATGTAACAATGTAAACGTAGAGACATTGTAAATAAAGCACAAGGAGGGGTCTTATAACACGTGTACAAGCATATATAATTACTGAAGGTGAAAATTTTGTATTTTGTGTCCAATAAAGTCATTTTCATTCAGCAGCATTGTCTAAATGTTAAATTTTTGTGGGGAGTTAGATTGCATACATTGGTTTTCAGTTTTCCATTCCATTTTTTGCTGAGGGACAAAACCATTTTGTACTAATTTTGCAACGGTCTGCAGTTTTATAACTGAATTTATCTCCCTACCTCTATCAGGAAGCCAGAAAACCCTCTGTTGTCTCATCGTATAGCTCCATAGGGGCTTCCTATTACACAAATACGTGATATCTTTAATACTCGTGGCGTTGTTTACATAGCCCATAACTTTCCTTGACACTGTATATCCAGAAATTAAATGTATCTTCCAGGTACTTATGAAGCGGTGCAAGAAAATACAGTCTTATTTGTTGCATACTGTAGTGTGTGATGATGTGATTAAATCAAGTTCTCTGATTTTATTAACTATGGTATCTACTTTTAAGAATTTTATCATAGGCTTATAAGGTTGTATTTATCATATATAAATCCATAAATATCACGCTACGAATGAAATGGCAAAATCAGAAATATGTATACAATCAGTTGAGGTATATACATTTATTTCATTATTTCTTCCGTTTCTTTTTATTAACAGAGTGGAAACCACAATATCTCACTACATCGTTCGGACCACTATATAGTTTGGACCACTATATCGTTTAGATCATTACTGATAGCAAAAAGTTTGCCATAATATTATTTTTACTAAAATGCTTTCCTTGAAATGTCTATTCACATCTTCTACAGATAGAGATTAGATGATGACTGATATAGATTTAATTCTGGAGGAGGTAAAAGGGATTCACTAATGATATCCACTTTCGGTTCTTTCTTTCATATCCAGTCAAAAAGTTTCATTTTACTTGAAACATCTGCTTTTCAAAGATCTGTTTCTAGATCTTAAATGATCATTGATATGAATTTAGCATTAGATTATGAAAGATGTAAAGTGGCTTATTAAGAATTTCTACTTCCGGTTCTAGAACTGTCACTTCTGGTACTTCGAAAATTCGAGTGAATATACGAAAGAAGTATGCAAAAAAAGAAATACCTAGCAGTTCCGTCAATAATAAAGCGTGCACACTATTTGTTACCATATAACGTCTCCTCCATACATTTTTTGTTATTTAATTATGAATATTAAACATTCATTTTTACTTTCTAATCCTATTTTATATTTCATTTTATCTCTGTATCTTACAGCTGATTTGTACTGCCCCAAGAATTAGTCCATAATGTGAGTAAGCATGATTGATTTTGCAGTCACTAAAATTTTTTTGCATTTACGAAGATATGTTTAAAAACGTTTACAATTTACTTCCGTTAAATTATAGTTTTTTTGTGTTGTTTTCCCCTTACAAGTAGTACACTGTTATTGCATACAATGCTATAATACATTAATTTCTTATTTTACCTCAAAAATTAACTGATCGTATTATTTTTCTCACACGATAAATAAATGCTACATATTTTTTTTTATAATTTTGGTTGAAAACCTTTTTAATACACAAAAATCACTTATAACTACACCATCAAACATATGTTTTGAACAGATATGTACAGAATTGAAATAAAAGTATATATATATATTTTTTCAAAGTATAGTATTAGAGATTGAAGTTTTATCACGAAAAGAAATTTGAATAATTGTTCACTATATTTTTTTTACTGTATTGTTTACTATATTGTTTACTATACTACTGTATTAAGACAAAATTGCAAAATCATGATCATAAGGAGCAGCACAATAGTACAGAATTATGCCGTACGAATAAAATTGTTTTACCAGCAAGGCTTATATTCAATTTAGGGCAATGACTATCTGTATAGTCATTATGCAGTAGTGAACACTGCTCTTTGAAAGTAAATTGTTTCTACTAATAGCTAAAAAACTTTGGAAAATTATTGTACTCTTTGGAAGATCAGTTAATGATTGTTAACACTCATGCATACCTAGTAGCAAATCTTGCAACTATATTGTTTTTAAATCGATTTCTCGGCTGCCTGATTTCCAAATTTTGCATCATTAAGAGTTTCAAAACTAACAGCAGAGGGCTCTAAGTACTGAGACTTACATTATAAAAACCCTGTATACAAAACAAGATATTTACATTAAAGCACATATATCACTTACGTCATAAAAGCATCCGGGTTGTACTGACAATTGAATGTAATATTCTCTCCATTGACTTCTTTTGTCTCACAGAATTCCGTATTAGAGTCGTAGTACCAGTAGAGTTGGTTAAGGCCACAGGCGAAGGATGTCAGTACAAGAAAAAATATGAATAGAAACTTTGCAATGTCAATGATCATGCACCCTAACGAGATCTGTAGAGGTCCCAGATGCGGATTCGTCTGAAAAAGGTAGATGATTCTGGCGAAGCTAAATACATTGGCCACGGCAAATACTCCTTCGGCAATGAGAGATGGATCATTGCCAGGCCACATAGCGCGTTGTAGAACACGAGGTCCGTAACGTCCACTTTGAACTTGTATATAGGCAACGCCTTTTAAAGAAAATGTTGTCAAGTATAGGCTAAGCATGATGAAATCCAACCAGTTCCACCATTGACGGACATATGCTTTCAATCCTTCTTCCCACAGTTGCTTGCACTCAGCCCAAACCATACCTGTTTAAAACAAGAAAAATTAGCTTAAAATACTCTTAGAATATTGGAGTCTAGCAATAATTATGTAGTAATACTTAGATATTTTATAGATAGACCTTCAGTGAAATTCTAACCCGGAACTGGATGTGTCGTTAAGGGGTTCCCTTGTTCATCTATTTGGATAAAGGAACGAATTTTAACTTTAGCATATTCACGGGACTTTGTCAATTATTCGGAATGTATAAAATTCGAACTATTTCTTTTCATGCTAATCGGACGGCATGGTAAAGAGATTCAACAGAATAGTACTTAATCAACTCTCTATATATTCGTATCCAGATACCAGCAAGATTAGGACCGTCAGCTACCTTTTTTCTCCTGGCTTACAAAAGTACTGACCACAAATCGACCGGACATTTTCCGTCGTTGCTGTTTGGCCGGGCTGTATGGTTTGGCTGCATGTTTGGCAACATGCTGTTTGGTCGGGATCTACGACTACCATGTGATGCTGCTTCATTGTTTGATGAATATACTAAATACCTACATACTAAAAAAAAAACCACATAAAACTTGGTAAAACCACACAAAAACTGAGTTTACTGTCACTAGAATGACACTTTTAAAAAGGTAAAATTCCAGTTACACACTTGAAAAGGAAACTATATCTATATGAATGTGTTATTTTATTCATTTATATGAGAATTGCACGGAATAATGGATATATTATATTTTACGCTGAAAAGGCCGTTTTAAACAGGTAAAGAGGTAACATAAGAATCTTATGTTAACGTTTTACACCACGCTTCACAGTTCCAGCGGCGTGGTGTTTGACTGTTGTGCGTATGCTCAAATAAGAAGCTGCACGCTAGGCTGCGAGGGAGAGAGAGCACTGTCGCTCCCGCAGTTCCACAGTGCCTATACACGAGCCGCCCCTGCAAGAGGTTCATTTTACGCACTTGTTTACCTTCATAAATGGATCCCCCTTAAAGGACCCTTTTAAGCAGGTAAGCAAGTGGGTAGCAGGTAAATAGGCGCGTAAAAAAGTCTATTTAAAAGGGTTTTTTCGGTGCAAAATAAAATAGACCCATTATTCCTTGCAATTCTCATATAAAAGAGTAAAATAACATATCTACAGATGTAGTTACCTTTTTAAGTGTGTAACTGGATATTTACCAATTTTAAAATATCAGTCTAATGGCCATAAACCCAGTTTTTTATGTGTTTTTACTCATATTTTTAGTTTCTCTACCCAGTAATGTATAAGAAAAGTACTGGAATCGTATCGAAAATAGCAACTCGAATTTTCGACAAATCCACACATTTTGGGACATTTAGAACACGGCAAAAAGTTTTTTTAGCTCGAAGTCTGTATCTGTGTCTGTCATTATGTCTCTGTGTCTGTGCGTGTGTCTGTGCAATGTATGTATCCATTCTAATTCAAAAACTATTTGACCAAATGTCATAAAATTTTATATGTAAGTTACAACCCTAATGCTAATTAGATTTTGGTACGATTCAGGATAAAAGAATCTGTCTTGCTTTCGAAATGGCCTGAAAAAATCGTATGTATCCAATCTAGCTAAAAACTAATTGACTAAATTTCACAAATTTTTTGGGGTAAGTCACTTATGGGATACCCTGCTGCTGATTAAATTTTGGTCCGATTTGTGAAATAGCCCTCAAAAATCATCAAAATCTAAAATGAAAGATTACGTATGCTTAAATATATCAATTAAATGCTTGTTTCATGCGTAACTTTTGACGATATAAAGAATAAGACCAACCCCATTACTCAAGGACTAGCCTTTATCGAGATATTTGAATCTAATCGCATTTTTACTACGCAGCCTTTGAATATACGTCCCGTTACCAAATGAAAACGGAAATTGAAATAAAAGTGCAAATTCAGTGTAATTTCAAATAATGATGCGTATTATTTTGTGCAATTAATCTCAATTTAATGAATTATTAAAGAAATAAAAAGAAAATGAAATTTAAGTTTGTAGGAAAGTTATGTGCTGCCCACATCAGATAATTTTTTAGTGTGTACAGGCGCAGTTGGAGGAAGTTCATCGTTTAGCTGATGAAAAGATCAACATTGCTACCGATAGAATAAAAATTCGATACAATGTCAACGCTAATAAAGGGATATTCAGGAAGGCGAGAAAGTGTGGCTATTTAACCCTCGGCGACGACCAGGATTTTCGCCGAAACTACAGTACAACTGGAAAGGACCCTACGTCAGAATGCAGAGAATGAATAGTGTTATTTATTGAATTCAGAAATCGCCTTTAACCAAGCCAAAATTCGTTCATATTGACAGATTAGCCCTATATTATGAACCACACTAGGTTGATACGGCCCAGGACGTGCAGGTGTGGGCAGTGTTACGAATATGTAACATACTTCATTGTGTTTTGCCTATCTCCAATGTACAACAAACTTTACAGACAGCCATTACGATTGCATGAAAGTAGGGTTGCCGTGCTTTGACTTTCGACGTAGGGATACCAGATTTGGCTGTTTATAGTCAATATGGTAACTCTTGGTAAGTTTTCGAATATACTAAAACGTTCGTTAAATTTAGGATATTCTTGGAGAACGATCACTTCTTAGAAATTTTATGGGAGAAGGAAGCCATCTTTCAGTTGAAGGAAGTCATCGCTCAGTGATACGAGGTAAATTCAATTGAGAAAAAAGTCAATTTTTACTTTCCTTATATACATAATGTATAAAGAAAGTATTGTGACGGGGTCAAAAATTCGAATTCGAGTTTTCGACGGGAGAGCACGTTTCAAACATCACTGATCACAAATCAAACATTTTTGAGGTGATGTCTGTGTGTGTGTGTGTGTGTGAGTGAGTCTGTGGAGACGATATCTCACGAACGAATAGAGCGATTCCAATGAAATTTGGTACAAAAATCACAGTCCGTGAATACTGGAAGCCTATTGTTTTTAGTGAAATTTTAAAAAAATTATCAAAAAATCAAAACCTTTAATAAAGTTACCCAAATAGACATTTCGTATGTAATTTTTCATTAGGAAACGATTGACATAAACTTTAGAACGCTAGCATGAACCATTCTCGAGATGTTGCACATTTTTCAAAGAAATGCATAAAAAAAAACCATAAATTAAAAAAAATATTAACTGTTGAGAAACATGTTCACTTTTTATATGTAATATCATGCGATAAATTTGGTGACATCATTCTCGTGGATCTAGCTCGTTCCATTCATGAGAAAAGATACTTTGAGTAATACTTTTGTATTTGAACGCCAATAGTCACTTATCTGCTATAAGAATAACTTATTTCTCCGTCCATAACGCTTGGCGAGATTTTGGCGACAAATTTGGCGGAATGTCGCCAACTTGGCGACTTTTTGAAATGTTGCCAAATTAACGAAAATTTCGCCAAATGGATAAAACTGGCGCTAAATCAATGAAAATGACAACTGATTGTCAAAAATTCAATATCTTGGAAAGAATATAAGTATCTACTATAAGAAAAACCTATTTTTTTTACTGTAAAAGTAGTTAATTCATTGCATTATATAAGGAAAGTCATGTGTTGCCCACATCAGATTTCTGATAATAGTATCTGGTATTTTGAGAATTAGTGAGCATTTAATTGCTCTTTTATTGTACCTGACAGTTATTTAGTGAACCTGAGAGATAGTTATCGAGCTATTTACTGTGTATTGTTCCTGTTTACGCTTAATAGTATAATTGGTTATCCATAAATTCGGGTTTATAATACACGCTGATCTTTCATTTGTACGCCAAATAGAACCCCCAAACTTGCGATAAAGTTCTCTAAAAGATCAAACTTGAATTCATCACTGTCAGCACCAAATTTCTTTTCAATGTTTCTATGATTCTCGCCTCAAATATTAGTCAGTTTTATTTGTGTTCTTTACAAGGTGGTATTTTGGTCGCAATGTATGCAGAAAACTATTCTTTTGTAGACGTAATTTGATTGTTGCTAGTGATATAGTTACCAATCATGTTAAATTAACTTCCGAGCAAATTTTTGGGAGTATATTAAATTCACTACTTTTTCTGATGATAACAGCATATTAATCTTCTTGCTTCTAAGCAATTCTTCTCAAACCTGGGTAATAGTTCAGAATTTATATTAGTTTCTTTAACTTTTGATAGTAAATTGGACTTGTCATACTGATTGTAATTTGTAATGTATTTAGCGATCGCGAATTAACAGATCTTATTAATGTTCAAGCATAAAGTTGAATTGCGATTAAATATTATTCCTGTGTTAGGTGTAATTATAATATATATTTGTTAAATATCATAATTTGTTAAATATCATAATTTCTGCCATCTGTAGTAAAAAAATACTATAAAATGTATTGATATATGGTGATGAGTATGATAAACCAGCAGATAACATTTTGAACTAATTAAGCGAAATTTTGTTTTTAGACACGTTCCGTTATGGGTATGGTTTTTAAGTTGAAACAGAATTCCAATGTTTCATTGTGTTGAATTCAATAAGACTAATATAGTGAATCAAGAAGGAATAGAAATAGCTGGAATAATAATGGATAATAAGCTTAAATACGGATTTTTATTTAAACATGTTTTTCTATCACAAATTCTGATGTTCTCATCGTGATGTAATAAAACGATTAAAATAATAGATTATTAATATTTACGCAAAAACATTATTTCTGCCAAAATAAACTGTCAACTATAATAGAAAACAATGAAATGGTACTTAATCATACTAATGAGGCTGTGACGAGTTTGATAAATACTGTAAATATGGCAATTTAAACACAATAAATTGGAGATCAACTTGTTGAGAAAAGCATTACTAATGAGATAAGAAAGAATTTATATATATATATATATATATATATATATAAATTGAAAGATTTTAATCGAAAACTATGCATAAACTACAGTATGCACAAAAAAACCCATCTCTAGCATATCTGTTACAAATGAGTAACTATAGACCAAGGCTGAGGATAAAGATTATATATATAATACAATAGCGCAGCTGGTGTGATACGCCTTAAATAACACGCAAAATTGGATGTTAATCGGAGCTACATGGTTGAGATACATTAAAACGCAAATGACAAAAGGTGGTAGCCGCCACGATCCCCCATCCCCGACAAGCATAAATAAAATCGAAACGTGTTACTTTAAGCAATTCACTTTTGGCCACGTAAAACATCTGAACATTGTGAATAACTGAATATGCATATAACGTCACGCATTTAGCTTTCGTTAAAAAGAAGCGAGATCGCCGTTCAAAAGCTAAAAGCGAAGATAGCTAAAAATGGGCTAATTTTTCGCCATTTTTTTACAGGTTTCATTTGTCCATCTTTAAAAATCTATAGAAAAAATGATCGTCTTTTTTAACAATCCGGTTTTTCAGTTTCAATTTCAGTTCTAATTTAGTTATTTTTAAAAATCGGCTTTTCATGTTTTTTTCACGTTTGGCTTTAGTTTAAAAGAAATCGAAATTGCACTTCTGAAATTAAGAAACAAGATAGCATTATAAAATGGGTCGATTTTCCTCCATTTTTAAAGATTTTTATTCGAAGATTTAAAAATCTATTAAATGTTTCAAATTTTCGAAAGTTTCTTGCACGTTTCCGGATCGCTAGTTATATTACAAAAAATTGAAAGAAAACAGCGGGGTTCTAAGCCGAGTAGGGGCTGTAGAAAAAGTGGGGACATACGTATAATGCATCGATATAAACATATATGGATTTTCAGGTAATAGTATAAATTTAACATAGAAGTTTAGTAAATTGGGCCTTTTTTGAGTAATGCATGATCATGATAGACATACAAAAACTGGTTCATAATTCCTGGTCTTTTATGCGAAAATAAAGAAATGTGTTTTGAGAAAAAAATTCATCAAATCAAGTCAAGTAGTTCAGAAGACATTTACTTAAGAAGCGTCTTTGGAGTTTTTCTTTCTATATACTTGTTACATATATATTATATAAAAGTAACTTTTACATTTAAATGTATCTGTTATGTAAGGATAATCCTTACAAAATAGAGACATATATGTTTATTAATAAAGTTTTGATGCGCAATTATGCATATTTAAAACACTACTTAAAAATATATTTGTTACATAAAGAAAATTATTTTCACTCACTGATTACCCAATCTTTCTCATTAACAATTTAGTCACGAAAATGGGAACACACCCTTAATTGTAAAGTATGGAAGAAAGTATGGCTGTTTATAGATTAAGAACCTAATTCATGTCCCATAAGGATAGCTGCTTTGTTATACACTATTAAATTATATAAAATGTTTTCACCCAATATTTTGTATTAAATCAGCATTTATAAAATGTCTCTTAATGAAGATTGAAGATATTAAATATCTAGAAAGTATTTAAAGATATCTTATTTCACTTAAGGATATAAATATTTAAATATTTTTAATATAACAAGCTTTCCAGCATAAAATACTTTTCAGGGAAATTATTGCATTTTTTTATCCATTTCGCATTAAAATATCATCAAAGACATGATGCAAGGAGCTATGCAGCCAAGATTAAATAAAATAAAATTAAAAATGTAATTAATGATCATTAATATAAATTAGGGTATAATATTGTTGAATAAAATTTTAGGATATGTTCAAATATCCTAACGGATATATACAAATATCCTGGAATTTCGTCCCTAACGTAAAATTGCGTCGATCCTCCTCCGTCTTGTGGATTACACTGGTGCTGAGTAGATTTTGGTACGATTCGGAAAAATAGAACCGGTCTCTATTTATTTATTTATTTATTTATTTTTTTTTTGTGAAACGACCCGTACAAATCGTCAACATCTGAAATAAAAGATTTAAGTATGCATAAAAATATTAATTAAATGATTGTTTTATGTATAATTTTTGAAGCCGAAACGAATGAGATCGATCTTATTACTCTAGGATAAACCGTTTTCGAGATATATTTTTTCTTTGAAATTTTGAGAAACCAACGACGTTATACACTGTAATTCAAAGACTATTTAATGAAATTTCTGATAATTTGACAGTTAGGTTTCTTGTGGGTTTCCCTGATACTGATAAGATTTTACTACAATTTAAAAAATGAAACCCGCCGTAATTATTTTTTCTTCAAAATAACTAACTTAAATTGTAAAAATACGAAATGAAAGACTAAATGTGCTTTAATCTTCAATCGCTGCAGGCGAAAAGTCGACCCATTGGGTTTACAGCATTATATAACCCTCGTCGCGGAATGCACTGACTGTGAAAAGATTGACAAGAAAATGGGAAATGCTTGTGAGATAGAAACTGTGTAAAAAAAAAGAAAAAAACTTTACTACTGTGACCATGAAAATAGTTCGAAAATACAACAAATCGTATACTGATGACTTTTGGACAGAGATAACATATTTACACACTTATGAGACATTTATACACTTCTGTGACATATAATAATTATGAAAATAATTAAAATAGAAATTTTGTTGACGCATTTGATTTCGAACACCATTAAATAAATCAATATATGTACAGTAGTTAAACAATAAATAATTATACACTAATAAATGCCTGTATGTTCATGAAAGTCGAAAGATGCAGATACATATATGTACACACACACTTTCTCGTATACATAGAGATAATCACAAGATTTCAGAATATGTAATAAAATATTAAACTCTCTGTTGGATAAATGGTCACACTCATATAAACGCGGAAGCAAGAGCACACAGTATGTGTTAATTTTGTAAAAAGTATAATGCAAATTAGTATATAAAGGAATGGAACAAACTAAAATAAAAAAATGGCTTGCTAAAAGGTACTGGGTTGATCGTCTGAAATACTTGACAGATAGGACATCAGGGATGTTATTCTGGCCACAGAGTTCTTGTTGTATAAAGTCCTATCTGCGCAAACGTTGAAGTTAGCATCAGATGGCTGTCGCATGTGATAGGCACTTGTAAGGGAACAATCCAAAAGGTAGTGGTGGGTATCACCCTTATCCTACAGATTCAATTTTCCGTTCGAACTCTATTAAATCCGACTAAATAAGCTGGGAAGAGACCATGTCTTGTTAAAAATTGTGTTAGCAGAAATCCTGCTGTTTTAATTTCTGTCGAGACTTTGGAAAATATCTGTATGTCCCTCTTCCAACCTCTATAATATCCCATTCTTCCTGCCAGCTTTCCAGCATGGATGTGTGCAGATCGGTTTTTTAAAGCTGAATGAAGCAAAGGTATCTGGACAAAATTCAGCGTATTATCATTTGTTGGTCGTCTTGCCAGAACGTCGGCGTATTCATTTCCTGTTATATCTTTGGGTGCCGGAATCCATGTTAAAAATATTTTTTTACTTTGGTAGTTTAATTGTGTCATCTTGATGTTATTGATTTTCATGTTTCGAGACTGGTGTTGATTTAAACAATCCAGGCTAGAGGACTATCAGTAAATAATATGACTTTACTATGAACGCTTTCTACAAACCAGCTGACTGCTTCTTTGATTGCTAGTAGTTCTACCTGAAAACCACTATTTTTGATTTTTAAGCGCACTGAACAGGTTTTTATGCAGATTCCTTCATCAAAAACGCAGAATGCTGAACCTGATCCTCTATTTGTTTAGATCCATCTGTGAAGATGTGGACAATATTATGATTAATTTTTGGACTTTGTTGTTTTAGGTGGTTCATTTCTCTTTTAGCTGGGTGGAATTTCCACGTTTGGTCTTCAGCTTCGTAATGTCCAGGTGAGTAAGTTAGTTATTTGACCATTTACTACGGTTTTCTGAAGCCGAAGGACTTTCCCAATTATTACTTCCCTTTCTATTGCAAGATGTAAGAGTGGCACTCCAGCTAATTGCTGCAAAGCTGATGTTCAGGCTGTGTGGTATGATCTTGTCATTCGAAGTAATGTAATTCTTTTCACGGTCTGAAGTTTTCATTTAGCCCCTAATGGGAGATCTAATCCTCAACAGATAGCTGCATAAGTAAGGAATCTATGGGAAACTGCGCCATACCAAACTTTTAAGAGATTGGATGTTATGCCCCACTTCTTAGGAGCCAGTCTACACAATAAACCAGAATGAGTTTGAGCCTTTATTTATAATTTCTTGATGTGGGAAAACCATTTTAATTTATTCTCCAATGTGAGACCTAGATAAACCAAATGATCAACTTGAGTAATTGCCTTATTTTGTAGTTTTGAGCTTAAGTCGGACCCGACTGATGTTTTCACCCCAAATGTAATTACTTTTGTTTTCTTAATAGAAAATTGGAGCTTCATTTCATCGCCAAACAAACACAACTAAACAAACACATCTATTGCTTTTTGAGTGATTCTTTAGAGTTCCAAGGTACTGTTACCAGATACGAGCAGCAAAAAGTCATCCGCATAAGCTATTAAGTCTGTGGCTGAATCATTAAAACGCAGCAAAATTTCATCTGCAAGTAAATTCCACAACAAAGGCCCTAATCTAGAGCCCCGATGACAGCCGCCATAAACATACATATCCTCAAAAACTGTACCCCAGTTAAGCCGTACTCATCTTTTGCTCAGGTAACTTTTCAGAAGTTTACTTAAATTTGACGGACAGGCCAAAATTGAAAGTCGGCGAAGTATACCATGCTATGGGAGGGGATCAAAAGTCCGTACTATAGCAAATGCTACAATTGCCGTGAAATAATTAGATTTCTTATTACTTTTTATGAAATCTAACACTTTGTCTATTGCATTTTCTGTTCCCTTTCCTTCTCTGAAACCAAATTGTTTATCACTGAGTTTTTCATTTGTCTCTAGGTAGTGGATTAATCTTCCATTAATTAGTTTTCCCATAACTTTACCAATTGTCGGCAATAAGCTCACTGGACGATAAGATCTATGTTGGACTGGATTTTTGTCTTTCTTCTGGAAGAATATTATTCCACCTACCACCCATGCATTCGGAAAATAATGCAAGCGAAGGCAGAGATTGAATAGCTCTGTCACATAACTACTACTCGAAACAACTCTCTTATAATTCTTCCGTCTAAGTTATTTGACTTATCCATTGGCTTAATATACTTGAATGTAATGTTAAAATGCTTGTTTTATATGTAACTGTTGACAACAAGACTAAAGGCCACTCTTAGATGAATCGTTTTCGAGATATTTAAGAATTTTGAGAAGCTGGCGACATTTTAAAATGCGTTAAAAATGAAAAATGGTTAACACATTTTAAGTAACTTAAGAGTATGGGCACATTAAATATGTGGGTCCGTAAATCCTTCCAATCCTTCAAAATCCAAAAGAAAGACACCGAAAACTGTATTTGTGGTGAAATAGGATCTCCGAAACATTTCGTATTTGATTGCGAACTTTCAAAGAACTATCACCTTAAAAGGCCCAGTAGACAACATATGTCAATATTTGCCAAAAACTTTCTGGGTAATAGCTGGGCTAAACAGAGAATAAAATCTATAATTCAATTCCTAGAGGAAAACGAACATATCATGTGAATTATTACTGTGAATTATTACTGGTAACCCCCAAACATTCGCTCTCTGTTTTTTGCATATTTATTTGTAGTACTTGTAAATTGTGTTATAAATACTGCAATCAAATTAATTTTAAATTCACATTTGTTTTAATCATTGCAAATATCATTGTATGTATCAATATAGTATTGAAAGTCATGGTAACCTGTGAGAGGTGTATGTATATGTTGTAAATATAGTTTTGCATGTATGTTTGCACATAAGTAGTTTTGTATATTCGTATATATTTTGTACATATATATATATATATATATATATATATATTTGAGAATTATTCGTGGCATTTTGTATATGTAATAACCAATTTTAGAAATATTTTTATATACATAGTTGTTTCCATTTGAAACAGTTCTGCACACAAGTGCTTATGGATATGAAATATTTGTGAAATACTACTATCTGTATCTAGTATAGACAAACATATTGTATATAATTTTTTATCATTTCTATCTTGGCATTAAGTTTTGATTTCTGGTTTTGGCAGATATTCCTCCACCATAGGCTGTAATTACTGTAAACCTTCGGGTCGGTGCCTATAGGTGGTTAATCTGTTAATCTGTAAATCCTTCCGAGGGGTTAGTGGTAGGGGGAGAAGGGTACGGTCCTGTGGATGCCATCCCATTGAGCTATAAATTGGATGGCGCTACCCCGGCCGTCTCAACAGATACCGGGTAGGTTGAATGGCCTGGGTCGAGTAACAAATGAAAAGTGCATGTATTATACCTGCAAATTGGATTTAATTTCAAATAAGTATACGTATAAGTTTATGCAATAATACTCATTTAAAGGCATACAAAAGCGATAATGAATGTCTGTAGAAAAGACTGCCCACATTAGATTTTGATTTTCCCTACAATACATGGCAATGCATAGGGAGAGTATTGACATCGTGACGAAAATCGCTGTTCAAGTTTTCGATCTACACGTTTCGAGCACTCCAGAAAAATAAAACTATTTTTAGCGTGGCATCTGTGTATATCCGTGTGTCTGTATGTCTGTCTGTCTGTGCAGTGATGTATTCCCTCTATTCCAAAACCTTTTCGACGAAATGTCACAAAATTTATTTATTTTTGTGTTACCCTAGTGCTGATCAAATTTTGGTACAACTGGAAAAAATGTAACTGCCGTTTCTTCGAAATGGCCCGCAAAAATCTTCCAAATTTAAAATAATAGACAAGAAATGCTCATTGCTCAAATGTATGAATTAAATGCTTGTTTTCATATGTAGTTTTGGGCGACGGAAAGGATAAGACCAACCCTTTAATTCTAGGATTAATTGTTTTCGAGAGATTTTAGTTTTTTTTTCACATTTTTGTCACGTTACCTTTAAAAATACACCCAGTCGCCATTAAACAAAAATTGAATTAAAACTGCAAATTCAGTGTCATTTCAAATAATTAATTTAATTAATTCGTGTTATTTTGTGTACTTAAACTTAATTTAGTGAATTGTGAAAGAAAGAAAGAGAAAATGAATTTGAGTCCGTAGGGAAAGTCGACGTCAGATTTTTGTCTTAATGTGAAATTCTGAAAAAATGCGTAAAACAGCCTTCCGTAACCATCGGCCAATAGTTGGAAAAAAATTAAAATTTCGTCGTCGAATAAAATAAATGAATTAATAAAAATATTGAATTTTGTTCTGAAAATTTCAAATAAGCTTCCTTCTCCCTACATACTACGCATTTTTATATTGCATTTGAGGTGGTGGATCGAGGGAATTTTACAGCATAACTTTCTTCAGCTTAAAAACATTATGCAAATGACATTTAGCATGAAAATGTTTTACAAGAAAATACAGGGTTTAATACTACATAGAGATATGTTTAGAAAAATGTTCAACATACTTTAATAAGAAATTATAAGGTAAAGCTTTCCTCAATCAAAATATCGTTATCTTCTCGGAAAGTTATTGCGAGGCCCAGTAAAGGATTTTCTTGAACTGACTTCAATTAGGCTTATAAACGATTTTTAAAGGCCTATTTATACGACAAGGCCCAACAGCTCATTAGTGAAAATGGCTTTATGTACAATCATTGTTTCAACGAAATAAAGATTAGAAATTCAATATATGGGGATATGCATAACTTTCAATTTACATGCTAAAATACGGACACAGATTTGAAACCCCATATATGGGAATATAAGTAACCTTCAATTTACGTGCTAAAATGCTGACACAGATTTGAAACCCCATGTATAGGAATATGCGTAACCTTGAATTTACTTGCTTACGGACACAGACTTGAAACTCCATGTATAGGAATATGTTTAACCTTCAATTTACATGCTAAAATACGGACACTGACTCCGAATTGAAATCGTCGTACATGGGTATGTTTTGGACAAAAAAATAAATTGTGCGATCTGAAATTTAGGAAATAGTGTGTAACTAAATTAAAACACGGTTCTTTATGAAAATTAAATGAACACGTATTTATAGTAGACATTGATGCATCTCTAATGGTATACCTTTTCCCTGCAGTGAAATGTGCGTGAATAATGACGAGTGTTTGGATTTTTATTTTGCCGACTGTATGAAGTTTTTATAGGAAAAATGTAACATTATCTGGAAAAATGAGTCTAACATAATAAACAGTTTCTCTCTCTCTGTATGTGTGTGTGTGCAGTCTGTCTGACGACCATGAAATTTGGTACACCGGTACTTCATGGCCCGAGTAGTTGCACATAAGCGTTATTTTTTTTCTAGTTTCGAATTAGTTTTCTAGTTATTTTATGTTTTATCCCGATTTACAACGATTTTGATCGATATTCACGCAAATTGATTCCTTAGTGACCTAAAAAATATATCACAGAGTTTCCATCTTACCACTATCGGGAAGATCGATGAATGTTCTTTCCAACAATGCTTAATCCGAATTCATAAGATAAATCTTTCATATTTATTTTCTTGAATACATCAAATTTGCATTTTTTACGTGATCTGATATATACATATATCGTCGCATACGAAAAACTAAGATTAGCACAATTCTATAATTTGGCAAAAACTTCTCCATATACCTCAGCAGTCTAACAATTTTTTTTCGATTTCATAAGTAATTTTAATTTTTGTATTTTTTAAGAGATCGCATGTAGTCATCGCAATGAGCCGTCGTATACACTTCAACGTAGATTCCGTGTTCCCCCTCTCTGAATCAGATCTATTATAAAGAGACGTAAGCGGGTTGCGGATAATGGGTGGGTTCTTGGCATTCTGTCCGAAAAGCAGTTTTGAATCTCTCTTTTTCTGCTATGCGGAGGTCGGAAACGTCCTGATGTGTGAGCATAGATCATGGAAGGGTGGGTGCTATTTAGTTCCTTTCGCGTTTTCATAAGTAGTCAAAATGGAATATTGAAAACACAAAAACTATGTTGTTTGCAGAAGATATTGGCAATCGTGATTCCCGTTTATGATTCTGGGATTTTATTTGTATCGTGAGAATGATTTTAGTCCAATACAAACTTTTTGAAAATTGAGTATGGTGTTACTTGTATCTGTATTATTTAAGTACTGGGTACTTATCTGGGACCTGGGGAACGCCGAGTGATTCGTTCAAGTAAAACATAAACATGAAAAGTGATTTGACTGATGACGATCCCTTTGCTTAAAATTTTCCCATTCTATTCGCTGCGATGAATTCAGTTTTGCTGACGCTTATCTTTGTCTACACATATTGAAATGGACATAAAATGTCGTTCTTAGGTAAACTTGCCACTCGAACTGGCCTTTTAAAATAGGACAACGAAGGACAACTTTAAATTTCATTCAAGCTGAGGGCTCCTTGGTGGCAGTTTATGCGGAATTTCAGGGCGAGATCTTCTGCCCATGCAGAAAAAAATTTTGGGAAGAAATTTATAAGGAAGAAAAAGAAAGTCAATTAGTCAGAAATGAGATTAACATGTAAGTAATATTGAGAATCGGAATTTCAGGGCGAGATCTTCTGCCCATACAGAAAAAAATGTTGGGAAGGAATTTATAAGGAAGAAAAAGAAAGTCAATTAGTCAGAAATGAGATTAACATGTAAGTAATATTGAGAATCGGAATTTCAGGGCGAGATCTTCTGCCCATACAGAAAAAAATGTTGGGAAGGAATTTATAAGGAATAAAAAGAAAGTCAATTAGTCAGAAATGAAATTAACATGTATGCAACTTTTGAAAAATAATAGCACAATTTTAAATGAATTCCACATTTTTTCTGAAATTCAAACAACCCAAGAATTATGTAGAGATTTTAACATGCCAAGAATTCGAATAATTCAAGAACTATGTAGAGATTTTATCATGCCAAGAATTCGTTTAGTTCTGTAGTTTTGATTTAATTAAGTGTATTGTTCAATTAATCAGTGAACTCGACAAGCGACTGATACTTTATATGAATATCTCAAATACCAGTTGCACCTTAAATACCAAAAACATTGTTAACATTAAAATTTATTTTACAACGAATACTGAAAAGTAATTAATTTTCTTTGAAGCAATATTCTTAGCATTCTTCCTTTGAAGGACATTTAAACTTTCTGTAATTTAAGCAATCAAAGCCTTGTTGCTAACGAGTGTAATTATTTTGCTAATGGTTTAATACAGAGTTTCTATTTAAATACTCTGCTATGGGCTTTTTGCCTTGTTTATAATGTTAATAGTAGTTCATTAAGATTTTCTATGTGATTCTGAGAAACAAAAAAAATCTATTGGATAAAAATGGTTAAAATCTAAATTTTCTTGAAACTCTTCAGCCACTGAATAAAGCATCATATTTATTTTCACTCCTTCATTGTTTTTCCGTATCCTACGCAACGATTTTTGTTTGATGAACGACATTTTTTAAACTTAATTTTTAGAGATATATTTAAATATATAAACTATCTTTTCCAGGTCTTGGTGTTGTTGTTGTTTTATAAAGATAATTAACACCAGATAATTAACTTTTCTCGACATTTATCTTTAGTTTCTGAAATAACATATTAAGATGAAGGCTTGATTTTCTATAGCTAAAAGAGTTCCCAAGCCTTTTTCAACGATAAGAACATAATTGCTTTTATGAGTATTTTATCATAGTATATTCTCATTGAGTAGTTGCGTGTGCTGATAGTCCTTTCAATGCGAAATTGAAAACGCGCGCAGAAGATCCATTTATAAAAAGAAATTATATTGTAAGAAGTAAAAGCCGAAAATGTAGTTTTTTATATTATTTACCATTATTTTCTTTTATATTATTAGTGCACCCTTATATTATTTGTAGGTAACTTAAATGTATGAAAAATGCATTTATTAAAATGTATGAAACTTAAATGTATGAAAGACAACAACAATCCTAATTTGGACTTTCTAGGTGCTGCTGCTCAGTTTCTCGAGCCATTCCGCTATTGCCCAAACACAAGTACATTCCTATGGCTATCCCTGGACGGACTGGAATGATAAAGTTCAAAATTCAAAAAATTTAAATATACTTTGAAAGACAGCGATATGTCAAATAAGATCTTTCGAACTACACCGGATCTCGAGATATTCCCGAAAAACGAGACATTACTATGGTGGTCCCAGGACGGGCTAGACTAAGAAGATTCAAACTCCAAAGAATAAAAATATGCCTTGGTATGTCGTTCAACTTTGTGGACTTTCTAGCTGCTCCGGTTATCTAATTATTCCCCCAAACGAGCACATTCCTATAGCGTACCCAGGAAGGGCTTCCTTGATACGGTTCAAAATCCAAAGAATCAATATGTACCGTAATATACAACGACATATCAAATTTAGACTATCTAGCTGCTCCGGCTTTTCAGTTATTCCCCTAAAACGAGTATATTCCTATGCGGACCCAGTCCGAGATGGCTCGACAATTCTTTTGAATTTAATTCTTTTGAAAATCAAATGAATTAAAATGTACCATAAAAGATAACAGCATACCAAATTTTATGTTACTATGATTAATGGAACTTGCTTAATTAGGACTTCAAAGGTTGGAAACACAATGACAAACAAACGAACACCAGATTAAGTAAATAAAAAAAAATTAATAAAAGGTACTAAAAATAAAAAATACATCACTTTAAGTAGCCCAGTGGTTAGAGCGTTAAGAGACCTGTTTACAAATCCTGAGTAAAATATGAGTTTTTTACACTGCATACACTCCAAAAATAAGTAAAACTGACAATAATAATAATAACAAGAAAGATCAATCATGCTTAAAGCATTGATTATGAAGCACTTTCCAACTTCAATGCAATTTTATTTAAACATGTCTAAAATGCAATACATTCCTCGGTAATATTTTAAAACTTATCACAATACTACATTAATTTATTATATTTGAAAACTTAAACCTTCATCGAAACAAATGAACTTCATTCAAATGACGGCATTGAAATTTAAATTGCCTGGTTTAAACATCTCTAAAATGTGATATATTACTCGGTAATAAATTTAGAATTATCATAATACCACGATAATTTATTATATTTAAAAACTTCATCGAAAATAACTAAAATTCATTCAAATGACGTCATAGAAAAAAATAACAAGCTTGGCTCTCTCTAAAAAAGCAGCATTTCATTCATAAATAATTTCCCATTCATGTCATTCATCACAATACTATAATAATTTATTTTATTTAAAAATTAAGACCATGGAACTACAAGTAATTTAACTCTATGCTTAAAACTTCATCGCAAAAAATCGTCCTTCTCTCGGTAAAGTCAATGAATATTTCTTTCATATCAGCTATGCAGACTCCATGAGCTAAATTCTTTTGCGTTAAAAAAATACAGCATTTCCTATACAACTCATCCTACATATTTTGCTGTTTGCATTTTACATAAGTGAAAAATAGGCTTCGTTGTAGAAATAATCAAGTTTGGATGAGCATTTAAACTCATATATATTGTAATTGCGTTGTTTTAGTATGTAGATGCACAGAATTTAAACCAAAATAAAGTGGTTTTAGGACGGATACAACACTCAATATGAAATAAAAAGAACTTTAAAAATCACGATTTAGAAACAAGATGGATGCCATATATCATTTTGAAGTGGATCACGTGATACATTCATATCATGGTCGCGTGATCGTTTCATTTAAGAGGTGTTATTACTATTTTAATTTTTATTTAAAAAACTACTGAATATATTTCGCTGAATTTTTTTTTATATATTTTATGGAACACTTTGAATATTACCTAAAAATTTCGAAGCAATTTGTGAAGTTTAAATCCGCTTAAAAAAATTTTTGAAAAATTAGGTCCCACAGGGCTCAATGTATTTCATTTTTTTAACCCGGGTTCAATCCAAAACTAATTGGTTGATATTATTCATTTATATTCCCATAGGTGCTACAGACCGTCTGAACAACATACTAAAATTTAATTTTTAATTAAGTCATTTTTACGGCAGTTATCGTGCTAACGGACAGACAGACAGACAGACAGGCAGAATGAACAAAGTCATAAACACTTTTCAACTTTGTTGTAAAATGTTAATAATAAATATTCCAATCTTCTTATCATCAATATTTTCCTTTTTTTAACACTTTACAACAAAGTTGAAAAGTGTTTATGACTTTGTTCATTCTGTCTGTCTGTCTGTCTGTCTGTCTGTCTGTCCGAGTGTTAGCACGATAACTGCCGCAAAAATGACTTAATCAAAATGAAATTTTAGTATGTTGTTCAGACGGTCTGTAGGACCTATGGGAATATAAATTAAGAATATCACACAATTAGTTTATTTATTTATGTAAAATGTAAACAGCAAAATAAGTAGAATGAGTTGTATTTTAGAATTCCTGTATTTTTTTAACACAAAATAATTTAGTCCATGGAGTCTGCATGGCTGATATGAATGAAATATTAATTGATTTTATAAAGAGAAGGACGATTTTTTTCGATGAAATTTTAAGCATAGAGTTTAATTATTTGTAGCTCCATGGTTTTAAATAAAATGTTTAAATAAAATAAATTATTATAGTATTGTGATGAATGAAATGAATGGGAGAAAGTTATGAATGAAATCCTGTTTTTGTAGAGAGATCCAGGCGTGTTATTTTTTCTATGACGTAACTTGAATTAATTTCAGTTGTTTTTGTTGAAGTTTTCAAATATAATAAATTATCGTAGTATTATGATAGTTTTTAAAATATTACCGTGGAATGTATTTCATTTTAGAGATATTTAAATCAGGCAATTTATATTTCAATGCCGTCATTTGTTTGAAGTTCATTTTTTTCAATGAAGGTTTAAGTTTTCAAATATAATAAATCAATGTAGTGTTGTGATAATTTCTAAAATATTACCGAGGAATGTATTGCATTTTCGACTTTTTTTAAATAAAATTGCATTGAAGTTGGAAAGTGTTTCATAATCAATGCTTTAAGCATGATTGATCTTTCTTGTTTTTTATAAATTTTCTTAATCCCAGTAAAATCACGTTTATCCCAATCAAACCGGAGTAATATATGTGCCCCGGATTTCCTAGATTTTCCACTTGATGTCTTTCAAATACAATTTTTATTGATACGGTCATGGCGTAGGCCTGTGTGCACCCACACTATTTTTTTAACACTTTATAACATAGTTGAAAAGTGTTTATGACTTTGTTTATTCTATCTGTCTGTTTGTCTGTCTGCCTGTCTGTTTGTCCGCTCGCATAATAACTACCGTAAAAATGACTTTATCAACATGAAATTTTTGTATGTTGTTTAGACGGCCAGTGGCGCCTATGGGAATATAAATGAATAATATGACCCAATTAGTTTTAGATTGAACCCGGGTTAAAAAATGAAATACATTGAACCCTATGGGACTTAATTTTTCAAACATTTTTTAAACGAATTTAAAATTCACAAATTGCTTCGAAAGTTTTAGAAAATATTCAAATTATCCCATAAAATTTATAAAACAAAATTTCAGCAAAATATGTTCGATAATGTTTTAAATAAAAATTTAAATAATAATTACAGCCATGTCATATGAAGAGATCACGTGACCCATTTTAAAATAAAATATGGCATCCATCTTGTGTCAAAATCGTAATTTTTAAAGTTCTTTTTAATTTATATTTAGTGTTGTATACGTCCTAAAGCCGCTTTATTTTTGATTAATTTCTGTGCATCTGTATTCTGAAACATCGTAATTAGAATATATTTGAGTTTAAAGGATCATCAAACTTTGATTATTTCTACAACAAATCTTAATTTTAACTTATGGAGAATGTAAATACATGAAGCTGTAAGACGAGTTATTTAAGAATTGCTGAATTTCTTTAATGCAAAATTATTTAGCTCTGGAGTCTGCCATATAGCTGATATGAATGAAACATTCATTGATTTTACATAGAGACTTATGTTTTTAAGTAAAATAAATTATTGTAGTATTATGACGAATGAAATGAATGGATAAAAAGTGTATGAATGAAATATTTACTGCTTTTTCATAGAAATCCAGGCGATTTATATTTCAATGACGTCATTTGAACAAAGTTCATTTTTTTCAATGAAATTTTAAGTTTTCAAATATAATAAATTATTGTAGTACTGTGATAATTTTAAAAATATTACCGCTGAATGTATCGCATTTTAGAGATGTTTAAATAAAATTCCATTTCAGTTGCAAAGTGCTTCATAATCAATGCTTTATGCATGATTGATCTTTCTAGTTTTTATTAGGATGTGAATAACATTTATGCTTGGGGTTTCTGTTTCGGAAAAAGGAGCGTTATGAAAAATGTAAACATTTTGGATGCTTATACATTCGAACCTTATAGATAAAAACGTAAATATTCTTTCTTGTTTTGTAGTAAATAGGGTCCAGATTATGAATATATAAAAATAATTTCAATGTTTTGATATTTTAAACTTTTTCGTTTAAAAAAAAATTAAAAATATCTGTCCGAGGAGCCAGTGTTTTTTATTTTTTTTTATTTTTCTTAATTTTACTTGGAGTATCCTCGAAACTATAAAAGATAGATATAAGTAGCAAACGACAAACATATGCATTAGAAAATTTGGTTTCTAAATCATATATAGTATATACACATATTTAAAGCTCTTACAGTTTTCGAGTAATCGTCTTTCCAATGTGAGAAAGATTGAAAATTTTCAATTTTCCAAGATTTTAATGCTTATATTTCAAAAACTAAAAGTACTACCTATGAACAAAGAGTAAGATAAAGCCCATCAAGTGTTTATTAATTGGATTTTGGATCGCGTTTCTTTTTTTTCCAATAAAACTTAAAACGTATCTGTCCGAACGATTTCTTTTTCATATTCTTAGTTTCACTCGAAATATTTTTGAAACTATAAAAAATAGCTATAAACAGTAAGCAACAAATGTATGAGGAAATTTCGTTTTAAAAATCCATATATTTTTAAAATTGCTCTTATATTTTTCGAGTAATCGTCTTGTCAAATTGAAGAAGATTGAAAATTTTCCGTTTTCCAGTATTGTAACGCTTATATCTCACAAACAGAAATACTATGAACAATAAGCAAAATTTTGTATCTCTTTGCAAGCCCTATAAGTGTATATAATTGGATTTTGAATCAAAGTTTTAGTTTTCGAAGTTAGTTATAATTTTGCTATTTTAGTATTTGCACTTGGCTATTCCAATGGGTGAGAAACCTGCAATATTTAACAAATCATGAGTGTTGCAGCTCAGTGTGTTTACTTAATCAATGGGGAAATATTGGGGCACAAGCACGCGATATTTTATTGTATTTTTTTAAATATGGAAGTTAAATGAATTTGGAGATTCTAAAGATGCTAAATTAAAGCTGAGGTTTGAACAGAATAGATGGAAATATGCGTATTCTAATAAGTATTTATGTACCGCCAGACAAGTTTATAGATTGACTTGAATCAAAATCTCGTTAGATATATAAATTTAATTTATATAGCAGCAAGCAATTTAGTAAAATAATGTGATATTTTCATGTGAAGTCTATGGTGCGAGCATCCAGATGAAATCGGTGCGAAAATTAAAAGTGCTAACTAGCCATAAGCCGTTAGCGAGTCATTTGTAGCGCTTTGAAAGTCTGTAAACAAAACAAATGAGTCTGAAACAATCGAATAAGTATAATTAAATTTACTGAGGTTTTATTTTACAAAATGTTCTTCACGCAAAACCATTTCGGCTCCATTGGACTGGAGCAGTTGCTGATTTTTTGTTAAAAGCTAGAGTATTGTTAAATCGTTCTTTGGCTTTCGGAAATGCGATATAAGTTCCGGGGTAGTTTTTATCAGAGATTTGCACAACGTTTTAGAAAATGTACCCGTCGTTGCCCGGGATTTAAGGCACACGAGAAGTATTTATGATTTAAACCTTCAAGAAAATGTGTCTCTTACTCTTATGGATTCTGTTTAAAGTTTGTTGGATAATTTTTCGATCATTCCAATGATGTCAATATGGATACTCTGAAATAATATTTTGGGTCACCAAAGAACTCAGAGGAGCTGTGTGACCGTAAAAACCAGGTCCCAGTTGTATCCCAGAAGAAGAAGAAGAAGAAAGAACTCAATTCTGTGAAAATCGTGCAAAAACATAAAATAACTATATATTCTACTAAAAAAACTAATTCAAATTAAAAAAATTACACCGAGATGCAGATTTTCAGGTCCTGGAGCATATGTGTACAAAATTTTATGATCATACATCGATTAGATTTTCCGCTACACAAGACACAGACGCGAAAACAAACAAAAAGACGAACTGATAAACAGACAGACAGACATCTTGTTTAATTATTATAGATTTACATATAAAATTCTGTGATAAGGCACGGTCAGGTTTTAAACCTATTGGGTCTGCCCATCGCTCACGGTTTTTGATTGATTGCTTGTATCGATTTGAACAATATTGTTGGGTTAGACGCGACTTCTTTGTTCGTGGGTTGACATGTACAGGCGCGCAGCCACTTATGTGCCCACGTGAGGAGCATAAGCCGCGAAACGAAATAATTCGGATAATAATTTCTTTATTTTCATTTCTATTCGTCCGATTTCGGCAATAATGGTGTGTATCATTGCCGTGACCGTGAATATTCGAAGTCAAAGGAAAACATGTTGGAGTATTTTAAAACGGGCTGGTAAGTGGATGATTTGAAAGAGGAAATAAATTAAATTAAATTGTAAAAACGGAATAAGTATGAAGGAGAAGATTTAAAAATGCACTCTTATTGGTTAAAACAAAAAATAACGAATTTATTTATTTATTTTTGCGACCGCAAAGTAAAATCTAAATCTTGTATCATAGAAAGAAACTTTGGCACTGTAAATATCTGAACAATAGAAGATGAATTAGCAAAAATGGTTGCAATAAAATATATCACTTTATATTTTCTAAACTCAAAATTTTCACTCATTAGGAATAACTATCAATAATTGCAATCTAGATAACCCAAAATTTTGGTTAAACTTTTACTACATACAAAATATTTTATTATAATAGGTGTTATGGTAAAGCAACTTACCTATCACCCAAAAGAAAATGAGCCATTCCACAAATGATAAAGGAGGACCACGTACATTTTGTCGAGATCTTTCACTGCCTTCAGTTCTCGTTGAAGCCAAAACTAGCAGCAGTAGAAAAAATCCAAAAGAGGCACTGTGAAGAAGTAATTGAATCATTTTGCAAGCAGAACAGTCATGTATTTATTTTATACAAAATTACTCATATTCAATAATAAAAAATTATTGCATATTAGACATTGCCGTGACATATCAGACTGGCACGAAAATACAGTGCTATGTTTAAATGGTGGTTTTCTTGTAAAATATTCTTTAAAATGCCGAAACCGCAAAATGCTTCATATTATAACAGCATGCTGTGATTAGTTTAATTCAGTCGAAGGATGTTAAAGGATCAGAAGACTTTTAGCGGAAAAGTTTAAGTATTTCATGCATATAAATGTGTTTCCATTTCAAATGACACATTTAAACGTAGAAGGACAACATCTAATGAAGAAAGGATTTTAATTCTTTAGTGCAATTCCAGCATTCAACCGTATTTGCTGTAGTGGGTGAAGTTTTAATTGCAAACGTATATAGTGCTGATCTAACTGCATCAGATTCATATGTTTAAACTCTTGAAATAAGAGAATACACTAAAATATATGATTTTAGCTGATTTGTAGCTTGGAGGATCCCAAATGATATGTAGTATGGAAGATCCCAGAGGCCTTCTATGCAGTATGGAGGATCCCAGATGCTTTGAAGTATGGAGGATCCCAGCTGCCTTGTAGAATGGAGGATCCCAACTGTTTTGTAGTATGGAGGATTCCAGCTGCCTTGTAGTATGGAGGATTCCAGCTGCTTTGTAGTATGGAGGATCCCAGCTACCTTATAGTATAGAAGATCCCAGAGACATTGTAGTATGGAAGATCTCAGCTGCTTTGTATGGTGAATAAACATTTTTTGTAAGAAAAGAAGGTCTATATATTACAGTGGACTGGATTAAAATATTTTGGCATTCAGTAATTCTATTCAATCATATGACTACTATTTTGATCTGGAACTACAGTCTGAAGTAGATTCAGAGCCATTATAAGTAGCGGCTACCAGCAGACCCTACGAGAATATATGGCAACTTATAGATTCTTACCCTTACCTGGGATTTGAATACGGTTCCAGTAGATATGATGTCCAAAGCGCGCAAATTATTTAATCACAAGTGAGTTCTGTAGCTTTTGGCGAATTTTCCATGGCTAGAATTTCTGTATTTGAGACTCTAGTATATCTTTTGTTGAGAGATTTCTGTATTTGGAACATTTTATTTGCCTAATAGAAAAGAAAAGCAATTTTTCTTTCGCGAGATTATAAATTTTAGGGAATAAAATTTTCGAAAATTAGACAATATAAAATTTTCTCTGTAAATAAGAATCGGTCGCAGCAAAAAGAATTAAAAGCCTACAAACGGTAGACAAAATATTTCTGTGTATAGATTCTATATGGCTGCCATAAAGACCTTTTCTAATGTACCAAACTTTACACTTATATCACCGTTTGCACTTTCTTTCCTAACACGACTTTACTATTAAAACGTATTTATAGGTAATAAAGAGTGCACAGAGTTTCCATCTAACTAAAAAGCATATATTGTGTCCTAGTATTCTGGTTGGAAACTGAGAGCTCCTTTAGGTATTTTGAACTCCTAAAGCAGAAAAAGTGAATATTTATGATAAGTGGCTACATTGCAAATTGGGATTCTTTCCAAGAGAAGCAGATCCGTAATCACATTTATTGGTGGCAAAATTTAGTGTGCTCAAACGGCGCCGCAACTGGAACATGATTCCAAGCTATAGGACCCAGTCACACTTCAAACTTTAGGCCATCTTACAGAACCTACTTTGAGTTTGTCCATTGCAACCTTGCGTAGTCTGAGTTTAATTTTCTTTTGGTATGATTCACAAAAATGCGGCTCACAGCAAACTCATTTTAGGAAACTACAGTTATGGACTATTTGGTGCTGAAGATCGCAAAAAAGCTCAAAACCTATGCACTGGAATCCCAATTTCCTAAAGGTCTACTTGAGAATCCAACCTAGAGCTTCACAAACCTGTAAGCCAAATTTCTGCTTTCGAAATGAAGACGAGTACGGATTTAGAGAAACATGGCTATAGTGATAAAAAATCTGATGTGGGCAACACATGACTTTCCTTATATAATGTAATGAATTTACTACTTTTACTGTAAAAAAATAGGTTTTTCTTATAGTAGATACTAATATTCTTTCCAAGATATTGAATTTTCGACAATTAGTCGTCATTTTCATTGATTGAGCATAATTTTTATCCATTTGGCGAGATTTTCATTAATTTGGCAACATTTCAAAAAAAGTCGCCAAGTTGGCGACATTCCGCCAAGTTCGTCGCCAAAATCACGCCAAGCGTTATGCACTAAGAAAAAAGTTATTCTTACAGTAGATAAATGACTATTGGCATTCAAATACAAAAGTATTATTCAAAGTATATTTTTTCATGAATGGAACGAGCTAGATCCACGAGAGTCACTCAATTTATCGCATGGCATTACATATGAAAAGTGAACACGTTTCTCAATAGGATTTTTTTTTTTATGTGACTTTTTCATAATTTTTTTAAAAAATGTACAATATCACGAGAACGGTTCATGTTAGCGTTCTAAAATTTATGCCAATCGTTTTCTAATGAAAAATTACATAAGAAATGTCTATTTGCGTAACTTTATTAGCGGTTTTGATTTTTTGACGATTTTTTCAAAATTTCATTCGAAAATTTAGGAGGGTTCTGAACATTCGATTACGTATAAAAACAATAGGCTTCCAGTGTTTACGGATTGTGATTTTTGTACCAAATTTGGTTCGAATCGGTCCATTCGTTCGTCAGTTATCGTCTCCACAGACTCACTGACATACACACACACACACACATACTTTCACACACACACACACACACACACACACACACACACACACACACACACACACACACATACACACACAGACATCACTCCAAAAATGTTTGATTCGTGATCAGGGATGCTTGAAACGTGCCCTCCCGTCGAAAACTCGAATTCGAATTTTCGACCCCGTCACAATACTTTCCTTATACATTATGTATATAAGGAAAGTAAAAATAACGAAAACTAAAATCGCATTTAAAAACACAACAAAAATATTTCTTTAGAATATTAATACGTTTCTGCATAAATATCTTTTCCATATTGAATAGTTCTGATGATGAATTTAAAATATACTATAAAATGTAAAACATTAATGTAAAAAGCATTGCAACGCCTTAAGATCTATAAAGATGACTCCATTTAATAGTTTAATAGTGCACTTTATACGAGGGAAGAAGCTTGCTAAATGTGTTGTCATTAAGACATGGATTATCGTTTAGGAGTCAGAAATTAATGTAGGGTAAAGTTAAATTTGTCCTGCTTTTTTTTATCTTCGACCTAGATATCAGCCCTTTCGTACAAATGATTATCAATGACTATCAATCGTTTTTCTCGTTATTTAAAAAGAAGACGAAATAATTGTCGTGTCAGAACTTACGACGAATACTTCTCATTGAATGCAAAATTACACTTACTCTGACCCCTAAAAAATTTTTCGAACAAAATTATTACCATCATCACGTTTTGGAAGTTATCATGATCAGGGTTGCCGCAGGGCTGAGCAAATCCAGATTTGAGGTTTTGACGTAGGTTCAGAGAAAAATTGTTATAATGCTTGATATAATGCTTAAAGAAAAAATTGGGAAAAATGAATATATACTAAAAAAAAAAAAACTTGGTAAGCGGATGATTTAACTTTGTAAGAAAAATATGGATAGGAAAGTCTTGGATAGAGAATTTCTTTATTATGGGATATAGGGACCAGGGTAGTAGCTGCAATTTGTGGTTTGAATGATTTTTTACTTTCCCTGCAATACATGGTAATATATAGGGAATGTAGTATTAGAATAGTGCCGAAAATCGCAACTCGAGTTTTCGACGGATCTACACACTTTGGAACCTCTAGAACACGAAAAAACTATTTTTAGCGTGACGTGTGTGTGTGTGTGTGTGTGTGTGTGCACGCAATGTATGTATACACTCTAACTGAAAAACTAATTGACCGAATTTCATAAAATTTGGTAGGTAAGTCCCTTGTGGGTGACCGTGGGGATGATTAGATTTTGGTACGATTTGGGATAAAAGAACCTGCCTTTTTTGCTAAATGGCAGCAAAAATTGCCTGTATTCACTCTAGCTGATAAACTAAGACAAGAACCTGCTTCCTTTTGCGACATGGCCCGCAAAAATCGTTAAAATCTGAAATAAACGACTACGCATGCTGAAATGCATTAATTAGATGCTTGTTTTACATGTAATTTTTGACGATGAAAATAATAAGACTAACCCCATTCCTCTATGACTAGCTTTTCTTTTAAAATTTTAGATAGTTCAGTTTTTTCACATTGACGCTACGCTGGATTTGAAAATAAGTCCAGTTATCAAATGAAAACGAAAGTTGCATTAAATGTGTAAATTCAGTGTAATTTCAATTAATTTATACGTGCTATTAATTAAACTCTATTTAATGAATTATTAATGATACAAAGAGAAAATTAATTTGAGTCTCCAGGGAAAGTCATGTGCTGCTCACATCAGATTTTCAGCTCCCTTAACAAAACAAACTCATTACAAAATAAAGCTGTTTAATTGTTACATTATTTACGAACATATATACAGGTTGTCCCAAAAACATTGACCTCGGCTTTTATTCCTTAAATATTGATCTTAGACATATATAATAAATGACAAAGTTGCTTAAAAAGGTACATAATTTTATGAAATCGATCAAAATTTTCATGGGAATTATATTTTAAAAAATACAAAATTTAAATTTTTATACGGCCCCCGTACAAAAACATTTTGAATGAGTAAAATATGCCCCATACACTAATAACTTGATGTACAAAATTTCAGCATTTTACCATAAAAAGTCCCAGAGATATGAAATAACAAAAATGCTGATTTAAACCACTTTTCGATGCATGGACTTGGGTTCTCAGAGGGGAAAAATCATGTTGACAGATCGCGTTTCAGGGATCATACACAAATTACGAAAGAAAACAATGATTACATAAATAAATAATAATAATTTTATTTATTGGTACAAAAGTATCCACACTGTCTAGAAATAATAATTTTACACAAAGATTACAAAGCTTGTTCAAAATGTTTTCCATCCACGCCAAAGATCCATTAAAGATAAGAGGCAGATATTATTTGCCTATAATGCATTTTTGCATTGCGTCATTTACACTCTTGCTGTAAACATTTACAATTTAATTTGTGATTAATCCCTCACCAAATTTTTTTAAACATATCTCTGGGACTTTTTATGATAAAATGCTGAAATTTTGTGCACCACCTTATTAATGTATGTGGCACATTTTACTCATTGGAAACGTTTGTACGGGGGCCGTATAAAAATTTAAATTTTGTATTTGATAAAATTTAATTCCCTGAAAATTTTTATCGATGTTATAAAATTCTGTATCTTTTTATAAGTAACTTTGTAATTTATTATATACTAGCAGCATAACCGTTCTTCGTACGGAGTATATAATATAAAAAAACTTATAATTCGCAATCATGTGCAAATTCTGTTAAAATATTAAATTTATTGCACGTAAAGAGAAGTTTAAGAATATCTGTTCTCACTATGCAAAATTATGTTCACGGCCAGATCTGAAGGATAAAACATCCTGGTCCCTTTTGTAAGCAAATTTACAAAAAAAAGAATTGAATCAATATATGCAACCCCGTAGTACTTATATTGTCGCAGATTAGAAAATATGCCAGTGTGTTAGTAGAAGATTACCCGTATTACAATATGAGTCTCAAAAATCTTTGCCAAAATAAAAGAGATGACGTAATAAATTGAAAATATCAATAATCTCCGTACTCTTTATACCAAAAGATCGTAATTTATTCCAATATATGCCAATACATATCGAAAAAAATGCCAATATACCTGCACTACTTATGTTCTCGTAGATTAAAAGATGGAGTTTCTACGATGTTTGGAGTTTCTACGATCAGTGGTTCTCGAGATATTAGTAAAAAACGACATTTTCGTTTGTCTCATCATCACGGGAGAATGGCTGAACCGAATCTGATGAAATTTTGTGGATAGCCTTGAAACAGCCCTCCATAAATTTCGCCCAAGTTTCGAGTATCTAAGACCAGAAGTTGTCGAGATATTAATGAAAAACGAAACTTTTCCCTAGGAGTTCTACTCTCTAACTCCGTAGTTTATCCAAACGAAAAGCTTGAAAATCGTTTGAAAGTGAATTTAAACCTTATCTCTGCGTTTGATGGGAGATTTTTTGCGCGAATTAGTCACTTTCTGAAAACATGAATTGTTTGAAATATGATTTAAATGGGAAATCTATCTCCATGGTTTATTTTAAACAAGCTTTTACAGAACAATGAAAAGTATAAAGAAATCAAAATGGTTATTTAATTTCGCAGTTTATGAGGAAGATTCTATCTTATATCATGTTGCTCAGAAACGCAATTAAATTAAATCTGTCTGTTAATTTTAATTATCATTTTTTCGATATGAACAATAAATAAATGGATATAAAAATATATTTTAGAAAAGAACGATTTGATTTTTCTTATAGCATTTTTGACTGGATAATATCAATTACGGTTTTCAGGTTTAAAGGTTATTGTTATTGATATTTTCGGGGATTATTGATTCAGGGATTATAGATATTTTCAAGTTATTATGCAATTGTTTTATTACGACAGAAATTGTTTAAATACATATATTGTAAGTTGTACGAGTAATCTTCTGCAAATACACGAGTATATCTTCTAATCTACGAGAATATAAGTAGTGCAGGCATATTGGCATATGTTTTGATATATATTGGCATATATTAGAATCAATTACAACCTTCTGGTGTAAAGAGTACGGGGATTATTGATATTTTCAATTTATTACGTCATCTCTTTTATTTTGGCAAAGATTTTCGGAACTCATATTGTAATACGGGTAATCTTCTACTAACACACTGGCATATTTTCTAATCTGCGACAATATAAGTAGTACGGGATTGCATATATTGATTCAATTCCTTTTTTTTTTTGTAAATTTGCTTACAAAAGGGGCTAGGATGTTTTATTCTTCAGATCTGCCCGTGAAGACAATTTTGCATAGTGAGAACAGATATTCTTAAACTTCTCTTTAGGATCAATAAATTTAATATTTTAACAGAATTTGCACATGATTGCGAATTAAAAGTTTCTTTATATTATATACTCCATACGAAGAACGGGTATGCTGCTAGTAAATGTCTAAAATCAATATTTAAGGAATAAAAGCCGAGGTCAATGTTCTTGGGACACCCTGTATATATATATATATATATATATATATATAAATATATATATATATATATATATATATATATATATATATATATATATATATATATATATATGTATATATATATATATTATATATATATATATATATATATTATATATATATATATATATTATATATATATATATATATATATATATATATATATATGTATATATATGTAATAGTAGTTTGAAAATCCAATGGACGAAAAGTAAGAAGCTGCAACACGATAAACCTAACTTTCTAAAACACCTCACAGAATGAAATATAAAACAGCAAATCATCAATCAAATCATCAATCCCTGTATATATATATATATATCACCCTGTATATATATATATATATATATATATATATATATATATATATATATATATATATATATATATATATATATATATATATATATATATATATATATATATATATATATGCAGGGTGATAGTAGACATCAAGGCGAACAATATTTGTCTAGTGAGCATTCCACTTATAGCGCCAGAAAGGAGTAAAGTTGCACCAAAAATTTAGCACGTAATGTAAATTTTCATTTTTCGAAAGCGTATTTGAATTTGAGTGGCTGAAAATCGCTGCGGATGAAGATGGCGGTATGCAAATATCGTTTGTTACAGGCAATCACGATTGACTGTCCGGATATATGCTAATTAGGTAGTTGTAGAAGACGCCAGCATTCTGAAGGGTTTGAGGAGGTGCATTTAAATGCTGATACGAAGTGTTTGTAACTTTTGTGGGATTATTTTTGATGATATTCGTGTTTCTATGGCTGAAAGAAGACGAATGACAGGTAGTGAACCCTGGGGTGCTCTCGGGCAAATTGAAGCAGGACAGTCAATCAAAGATATCGTTATTTTCTTTGGCGTTGATAATTCGGAAATTTCTCGAATACGGAAACAAGTCAAACGGTTGCCCGGAGACTTGTGCCCGGTCGTCCAAGGGTTACCACCCCCTCTGATGATCGGTATATTGCTGTAGTAGCCAAGCGGAATCGATGAGCGACCTCCACAACTGTTACATCCATGGTTGCAGCGGCACTTGGTAAGACAATATCCGCCAGTACTGTGCGCCGAAAGCTCCGCGTAAAGAGACTGTACGCCCAAGTACCACGTTTTTGTGTTACACTAACCGTCCAAGCCAGAGGGGCTAGATTAAAGTCGTGTCGTCAACATGTCAATTGGACTGTCTCAGATTGGTACAACGTCCATTTCACGGACGAGTGTAGATATGCCCTGGAATCAGATGATAAGCGTATAAGGGTCTGGAGAGAATGGGGAACACGCAATCAGGCCAAGAACATCATTGAACATCACGCATTCAGAGGTGGCTGCGTCATTGTGTGGGCTGGAATTTAATGAGATATCGCACAGAGCTAAACATTTTTAAAGGCGATTCTGTGACGGCTGCGCGGTATCGGGATGAAGTCCTTGACCCCATTGCAAGACTCTACGCTGCAGCAGTTGGTACTTATTTCCTCCTTATGGACGATAATGCCCGTCCCCATCGAGCTAACATCGTTGACGAATACCTGGAAAGTGAGGGTATTTCTCGTATGGCGTGGCCGGCGTTTTAATCCCATTGAAAACCTTTGGATGCCCTCGGGCGTGCTGTCTCTGCACGTTTACCTCCTCCAGCCAGTCTCAGAGAGTTGGAAACTGCCCTATTGGAGTAATCGCCATTACTCGCATCTGCGATGGTTGATCACCTCATGTAAAGCATGGAAAATCGTTGTAAAGTTTGTGTGAAGGTCCGAGGTGGTCACATACCCTATTAATGCAAGTTTTGTTTGGTTTGTTTGCCTTTAAACCTTATTTTGTTAATTACCCAAATGTGACGCCATCATATAACTTACGAAAATAAAATACTTTTTTCATCTATGTACATAATTCCTGTTTTCTTTAATGCATAAACACATTTGCTACCTTCATGCACAATTTTGAGTTAATCAAAATTTTACTTTTCCATATTTGTTGATTTTACCGTCCGTGCTTAATTTTTGGAAGCTATCCACGTTGATCCTTCAACACGATAAAAATAAACTTAATTTAGGAGTTTCATATTTCCATTCGCATCAGAGAAAAGCTCAAAGTAGCAGCTCAAAGTGGCGTTCGAGGAAGTCGTTGCACAGCCGATAGAAGACTATCGCACCCTCTCGTAGACTCCTGGTGTGGTGTTGATCTTGTCCGCAGCAACAACTGTTCTCGCGATGAGATCTTCCAAGGAGTCCACAGGTATTTCGTACACCAATGTTTTCATGTGTCCTCAGATGAAGTCCAGTGGTTTAGGGTCCGGAGAGGGGGGATGCCAAGCCACAGGTCCACAAATCCATCACCTGGGAAATGTTAGGATGTGTCGGACCTCGGTGGGAAAGTGAGTTGCAGTATTTCATTCGCCGGTGTCGGCTGTGCAACGACACCCTCGAACGCCACTTTGAACAGCTACTTTGAGTTTTTCTCTGATGCGAATGGAAATGTGAAATTTCTAAATCAGTTAAGTATTTTTATTTCACTGTTGAAAGATCAATGGGGATATGTAACTTCACTTCTTTCTGGCACTTTTTGTTAAAGTTCTCGATGGGCGGGGGAGGGGGGGCTCACTCCCTTTACTTTTGATTAGCGGTAAATGTAACCTTTTTACGACACTAATTCGCTACTTTCCTTTGGTGCGTTAGCAGCACTCCTAGTGAGGATCACCTGAATTAGAATTTTCTGAAAAAAATGTTCCCGTGCTTATCCACCAAGCTGTCACATTAAATCTTTACATTGGCGTCCGAGTGTCTAGTCCTTTCTTCGCTTCGATCTAAACCTGTCGCCGCCCAGTCTATGGAATTTTAATTCCTCTTTTAGTTTGGTATAGAATGTCCTTAAATGACTGAATTGGCTCGTATGCAATTCTTTGCCAACAATTATGATGTTAAACAATGTTGAGAGTATAGTTATTTTATACGCACATTTTTCATGTTAGAATGAATCACATCATTTATAAGATACTAACATTTGCCGTACTCGAGGTATTAAACGATTTCTTTACATGAAGTCAAAAAAATCTGATGTGGGCAGCACATGACTTTCCCTGCAGATTTATATTCACGTTCTCTTTATTTTAATTACATTTAATTCACTTTTAATTCAATTTTCGTTCTCATTTGATAACTGGACTTATTTTCAAAGGTGGCGTACAGAAAATATGAAAAAACTAAAATATCTCGAGAACGGCTAGTCCTAGTGTAATGGGGTTGGTCTTATTCTTTTCTTCGTTAAAAATTACGTATTAAACAAGCATTTTATGGATATATTTGAGCATACGTAGTTTTTTATTTTAGATTTTGGCGATTTTTGCAGGCCATTTTGCAAAAATAGGCAGGTTAGTTTTTTCCGAATCATACCAAAATCTAAACAGCACCAGGGTGTCCTACAGGTGATTTATCTACCAAATTTTGTGGAATTCGGTCCATTAGTTTTTCAGCTAGAGTGGATACAAGCTTTTGGCAGCCATTTCGCAAAAAAAGGCGGGTTCTTTTATCTCGAATCGTACCCAAAACTAATCAGCACCAGATTCGCCCACAAGTGACTTACGTACCAAATTTTATGAAATTCGGTCAATAACTTTTTTAGTTAGAGTGGATACAAAATCTGCACAGACAGACACACAGACACACACACAGACGTCACTCTAAAAATAGTTTTCTCGTATTCTAGAGGTCTTGAAACGTGTAGATCCGTCTAAAACTCGAGTTGCGATTTTCGGCATGATTCCAATACTTTCCCTATACATTACCATGTATTGCAGGGAAAGTAAAAATCTGATGTGGGCAGCACATGACTTTCCCTGCAGACTTATATCCACGTTCTCTTTATTTCAATTAAATTTAATTCACTTTTAATTCTATTTTCGTTCTCATTTGATAACTGGATTTATTTTCAAAGGTGGCGTGGAGAAAATACGAAAAAAACTAATATATCTCGAGAACGGCTAGTTCTAGTGCAATGGGGTTGGTCTTATTCATTTCTTCGTTAAAAATTACGTATTAAACAAGCATTTAATGGATATATTTGAGCATACGTAGCTTTTTAGTTTAAATTTTGACAATTTTTGCGGGCCATTCTGCAACAAAAAGGCAGGTTATTTTTTTCTGAATCGTACCAAAATCTAATCAGCACCAGGGTGACCTATGCGTGACTCATCTACTGAATTTTGTGAAATTCGGTTAATTAGTTTTTCAGCTAGAGTGGATACAAACTTTTAGGGGTCATTTCGCAAAAAAAAAAGGCGGGTTCTTTTATCCCGAATCGTACCCAAAACTAATCAGCACCAGACTCGCCCACAAGTGACTTACCTACAAAATTTTGTGAAATTCGGTGTATTAGTTTTTTAGTTAGAGTGGATGCAAAATCTGCACAGACAGACAGCCACACACACAGACGTCACGCTAAAAATGGTTTTTTCGTACTCTAGAAGTCTTGAAACGTGTAGATCCGTCGAAAACTCGAGTTGCGATTTTCGACATAATTCCAATACTTTCCCTATACATTACCATGTATTGCAGGTAAAGTAAAAATTAATTACTCTAATTAAAAAAAATAAAAGTTTTATAAGTATTACGAGAAGTTGATTGAAACAATGCATTAGGAGCCATTCTCGAGATATTAGATTAACATTTTGCTTTCTCTCATTGAATATACTTTGTTTAAAAAGAATAGAATGGCTGGGATGGAATTAGGTGCTATTATATTCGGTAACAACAATAAGTTCATGGATTTGCAGCGAGATCAAAACATATAAATCACCCATTTTGCCCCCCCCCCCCTCACACTCCCCACAAATTCATATATCTCGTTAGTTTGTAAGAAAAGTCATTTATTGAGCACACCCTCTTTTGGGGGCTTTAGAACATACTCAGAATGAAAAAAGTAAGTTTACAAAATATGAACAGTGCAATAAATACATTGCAACGTACAAAATGTAAGGAAAAGTACAGCCAACAAAGTTACATTTATCTGCAACATATTTATTCTTATTAAATGAGCAAATAAGCCCTATAAGTGACCTCGTTTTCTTTGGCGAATTGTGTATGTCATCACTTATGTCAAAACTTATCTCCAGTTCACGCGCCAGTGTGCACTTAAATAAAGGATTTCGGAAGGCCCATTTGAAACAGAAATGATAGAAAAAGAAAGAATATTTTACGTCCGTAGATGAATCATCTGTTTTTGCTCTATTTTTCAAACATGGGAAAATGGTGCGTAGATAAATGAGATGAAACAGAGGAGTGCATGTAACTTATGATTCGATCATGTGAGGAAACTATTGGATATATTTAAAACGTTTGCAATTTCATCTTAATTTAAATTTAAAATTTTAGATTGTTGAAAACTCTGGTAACAATAACAGAATTTCGAGCCTTCTGAAAATTTGACCTAACTCAAAATCCATGGATTTATTATAGTTACCGCATGAAAATATCCGATGTGGGCAGCACATGACTTACCTTACATAATGCAATATCTTTACTCGTTTAACGGCAAAACTAATGATGTGCAATATCCCTGACACAATGTTTTATATGTTGAATTCTTTACTGACAATTAGAATGGATACACGTCAATTTTAATAACCTACTAAATTAAAGACAGCCAATCATAGGTTTAAAATGCCATTTAATAAAACCACCTTTCTTGACGTACATAAGTTTACAAAACCAAAGGGCTTTCGGGCATCACCATACCCTGTGCTGTCCGAAAGCGCTTTGGCTTTTCAAACTTATGTACTTCAAGAAAGGTGGTTTTATTAAATAACTTTTTAAACCTATTATTGGTTGTCTTTAATTTAATAGTTTCTTTACTAACATTTGGCGCTTTCCTAGACGACAATATGTAAAACTATTTCGAAGTGCACAATTACAGAAGCTCGTTTGCACTTCATGGAAACTATTTTGATAATTAATTTTTCTGCATAAATGGCGTATTTCTTGCGGCGATTTGCTTCTATCTGATAGTCTGGATTCTTGACTATAGTTCTAGCTCGAATTTTCCATGAAAGTAAGCTTTTTCTTAGCACCATCATGTTAATTTTATCCCACTCTTCTTGGGTCGTTTTCCAAAGTCCGTTCAGTGTTCTTGGATGCCGTTTTCCTAAGGTTCGTTTTAACAAACCGAAAGCGCAAAAGTCCATAGGAGAAGCGTCAGGTGATTTTACAAGTATTTCATTAAATGGGATCCATTTTATTCCTGTTTCTGATTCTTTCTTTGTTAAATATGCGGCAATTGACTTAGATGTGTGACTAGAAGCTTTGTCCATATGAAGCTCAAATTTATTGATCTCCTTTCCATATATGGCTGGAATTTCTTATTCAGAAATTGGTTCTAAAATATTCTGCTGATAGTAGAGTGAATTAATTTTAGCTTTACTTGAGACTTTTTTTTAGTTTCAATTTACCGTTGTAACAAAATCCTGCAACTATCATGACTCCCTTTGGAAAATTTTCTGTATATTGACAAAGCAATTTCGTACGGTCATTTTCGTCAGTTGAGCAATAGAAAATCGCTCTTTTTTTATTACAGTCACTTAAATATACCCATGCCTCATCGAGTGCTACCACAAATTTCCATTTATCAGCAGCTAGGTGTTTTTCATATAATTTTCTACAATTTTTTCTCCACAATATGCTTTGGCAAAAGCAGATGAACTTTAGATTTAAACATCTTTTTAAACTTCAAATCTTTATAAATGATTTTACTTACAGGACCAGAAGACATTCCCAGTTTCGATGCAATGGATCTTTGAGTCGGTGGATTTTCTTTTAGGGTCAGAGACTTCACTTTTCTTGACCCGCGTTCGAACAGTCTTATGATGCGATTTTGCGGCCATTTTTTGATTTTTACTTTCAGCTAGACGCTTTTTTCCTTTCAAATTGAATATATTAAAAATACCTTTTTTTAAAAAGCAATAATTTACACCGCTTTACAATTTATTGATACAAATATTTTTCCTCGGAAAGCACATTTACGTAAACTTTGAGCCATCTATCCATTTCAGGAGCCATTTTCAAAATAAATCTTTTATTCTACATTCCAATCAAAACAAAACAATAGAAGATGATTATATTGAAAATGCCAAATCTTTATCTGAAAATGCTAACAAGAACAAGAAACATAAATACAAATTCCTTTCCATAAAGTGCGAACGACCTTCTGTAATTCATATTGCGCATAAATCTAACTTAACAATTAGGAATATGGCTAGAATCCGCTAATCGATATAGTCTATATATTAAACGATTTTAATCATTAAAAATTATTGAATTTTCATTCATTTTGGGGTAATTGTCGTCAATTACGCTTCAGTTCTTCCAATTTGGCAACATTTTAAAAAAGGCGCAACGTTAAGTATACTTTGCCAAATCTATTGCCAGGTCAACCTATTTTTAAGGATACTCGTTACTTATTTTAAATGTATGTAACTTTTTCGATAAACTTATTTCAAAACCTGCTTTAACTCGATTACGGTTCGTGCTAGCGTTCTAATGTCAACGTACCATTCGTTTTTGAATGATAAATTATGTACGAAGTAATAAATTATGTATTTTTGAAATATTATTGTAAATCCTAAACTTTTAATGATTTTTTTAAAGATTCATTCGAAAATTAAAGGGTGGGGGCATACTTTCGTTCGCGTTTAAAACCAATAGTGTTCCTGTATTTACCGATTGCAATAATTGCAATTATTCTTTTTTTTTTAGTTCACATTGTAATCACAGTTATAATATCTTTTTACTTTCCCTGCAATACATGGTAATGTAGAGGGAAAGTACTGAAATCATACCGAAAATGGCAACTCTTTAAAAAAAAAAAAAGGTTAAAAAGGTTTCGACGGATCTACACATTTTGAGACCTCTAGAATACAAAAAGACTATTTTTAGCGTGACGCCTGTGTGTCTGCGCAATGTGTGCATCCACTCTAACTAAACAACTAATGGACCAAATTTCATAATATTTGGTAGGTAAGTCACTTGGGTGTGACCCTGGTGCTGATTAGTTTTTAGTACAATTCGGGAAAAAAAGAACCCGCCTTTTTTTGCGAAATGACCCGCAAAAATTGCCTGTATCTACACTAGCTGAAAAACTAATGGACCAAATTTCACAAAATTCGGTAGATAAGTTGCTTGTGGGTTACCTTGGTGCTGATTAGATTTTAGTACGATTTGGAAAAAAATAACCTGCCAGTTTTTGCGAAATGGCCCACAAAAATCGTTAAAATATAAAATAAAAACTACGTATGCTCAAATATATCCATTAAATGCTTGTTTTATACGCAATTTTTAACGAAGAAGGAGAATCAGGCCAACCCCATTACACTAGGACTAGCCGTTCTCGAGATATTTCAGCTTTTTCGTATTTTCTCTATATCACCTTTGAAAATAAGCCCAGTTACCAAATGTGAATGAAAATTGAATTAAAAGTCAATTAAATTGAATTAAAATAAAGAGAACGCGGATATAAGTCTGCAGCGAAAGTAATGTGCTGCCCACATCAGATTTTTTTGAGTTCGTGGAATATGGGTTCCACAGACTCAGGAAAATACGCAATAACACACACACACTAATATATGATATACATACACACAGACATTATCTAAAAAATGTTCAATTCGAGTTTAGGGATGCTTCTGTCAAAAACTCGAATTTGAATTATCGACCCTGTTAGAATGCTTTTCCTATCTATATATTATACCGTGTTTGTAGGGAAAGTAATATATCAAATTTTATGCAATTTGCTCGATTATTCCAAGAAGTATCGGACTTTCCATTGTAAAGTCGTTTCTAATATTTCAAAAGAAGCTCACAAAATCTCTTACGCAATAATTACCATTTATTTCTGTTAAAAAGTACGCAAAAACCATTTACTTATTACTTTCTCTATATGCATAGTATAATGCATAGGGAAAATATTGTGGCGGGGTCGAAATTTCAAATTTGAGTTTCGACAAAAGATCCCGTTTCAAGCATTCCTGAACTCGAATCGATCGTTTTTGTGGTTGTGTCTGTGTGTGTGAGCGCGCGCGTGTGTAAGTGATTGTGTGTGTCTAATGATTGTATACAATTTTTCGCTTGTCCTTAAATTTTTTCTACCATTGTATGGGCAGTTCCAGGAACCTAAGCAGAATAAAAATTTGGTGAATGCAAGCCATTTCGTTTAACCAGGGTTTCAGCCAAGCAAAGTTCGGATAACAGGGGTTCTATTGTACATATTTTTTAGTCTATTGGGTACTAATTATTTATTTTTAAATTTTTATAAGTTGATGTAAAAGGTTTCATGCTGATTTAAATCTCATTGTTAGCATTTTTAACACTTTACAACATAGTTGAAAAGTGTTTATGACTTTGTTCATTCTGCTTGTCTGTCTGTCTGTCCGTTAGCACGACAACTGCCGTAAAAATGACTTTATCAAAATGAAATTTTAGTATGTTTTTCAAACGATCTGTGGGACCTATGGGAATATAAATTAATAATATCACCCAATTAGTTTTGGATTGAACCCGAATTGAAAAAATGAAATACATTGAACCCTCTGGGACCTAATTTTTCAAACATTTTTTAAGCGAATTTAAAATTCACAAATTGCTTCGAAAATTTTAGAAAATATTCAAATTATCCCATAAAATATATAAAAAAAATTTCAGTAAAGTATGTTAAGTAATTTTTTAAATAAAAATTATTTAAAATATGGGGAGAGCAGCAAATTCAATTAAAACAAATTCAATTAAAACAAATTCAATTAAAAACAAAATTAAATTCTGATTCTTACTATATCCTCCAGAAAGAAAAAAGAGATATATTATAGAATAAATATCTTTCCAAGAGTTGAATTATTTATATGTAAGAAAGAGGTTTCACATTTTAAAATAAATATGGTAGATAACAATTTTTCAAATTTTTAAATAAAATAATTTATTATAATATTGTGATGAATGAAACGATTGGAAAAATGTTTATGAATGAAATGCTGCTTTTACAAAGAGGCGATTTATATTTAGATAACGTCATTTAAATAAAGTTCATTTGTTTTCGATGAAGTTTTCAAATATAATAAATTATTGTAGTATTATGATAGTTTTAAAAATATTACCGAGGATTGTATCGCATTTTAGAGATGTTTAAATCAGGCAATTTTTATTTCAATGCCGTCATTTGAATGAAGTTCATTTTCTTCGATGAAGTTTTAAGTTTTCAAATATAATAAATTAATGTAGTATTGGGATAATTTTAAAAATATTACCGAGGAATGTATCGCATTTCAGAGATATTTATATAAAATTGCATTGAAGTTGGAAAGTGTTTCATAATCAATGCTTTATGCATGAATGATCTTTCTTGTTAAATTTTAGCTCTTGTCTTCGGATTTAGACTGCTGTCCATTAATAAATAAAAAATGCTATACGCAAAGGTGAAAACTTGAGCAAAGTATTTAAGCACAGATATAATAATAATAATGCGGAATACATCTGTTTCGACAATGTTTACCATTAATCAGTAGTAGACAACCAACAAACCTGAAGTTAAAAACACGAAATGGGCACAAATGGAAGAAACAGAGAGGGCATATAACAGAGGACTAGCTCTCACAAGAGGACTCAATCTACTATTTGATGGGGATTAAAGGTGGAGTGAAAAAACGAAAAGATTTTTTTTTTAATGCCTATATTTACAATACCCACCTGTTGGTTAATTACGTTTTTCTATGACGTTTCACCCGTTTTGAGTTTCACCTTCAGGTGGTACAGAAGCGATGAATTTCGAAAGGAATTGTCTTTTTGAATTTCGAAAGAAATTGTCTTCGAAAGAATTTGTCTTGCATTTAGATATCTTACTTCGAAACGAGATGACTTTTTAAATTAGACGATGTCCATTTTTAAGTCAATTCCTTTACTTCTTTGAGATCGCCATCATAAAAGTGATGGGTGATTAATGGCTCGTTCTATGGATGCTAAAAACTCTAATCTTAAGATAGATGCTTTACCCTGTAAAGAGCCTTACTGCCCAACCGGGAATGGAACCCTGGATCTCCGAACTGGCCAGCCGACGCTCTACTGTTGAGCTACTGAGACGAAATTGCAAGCTCTTATAGTTGAAATGGACTCTGCATTCTCCACCCTCTAATGTCAGATTGGCGAGCAACTGACAATCTGACTGACCACCTCCTGCAATTTTTACCTCAGGTTAGCTTCCTGCTACTTTTACCTCAGGTTAGCTTCCTGCTACTTTTACCTCAGGTTAGCTTCCTGCTACTTTTACCTCAGGTTAGCTTCCTGCTACTTTTACCTCAGGTTAGCCTCCTGCTACTACTATTTTTACCTAGGTTAGTATCCTGCGTGGCCGTTATCCTCTCAATTTGAGATCGGCACTCCATCTTCCAGAGTCCACTGAATCGGTACTAGTTGTACTAGAGTCACTCTTTGATCTCTGACATCTTTGCACTAACCTACAGGGTTGATTTGTTCGGATGTCATTGTAAAGAACCTTGCTGCTCCAACCGGGAACCTGGATCTCCGAACTACTCAGACGAAATTGCAAGCTCTTATCGTCGAAGTAGACTCTGCAACCGCAAGATATTTTTTATGATCAAAAGATATTTGAGAAAGTTTCTACATTAGTTCGTGACAACTATTACGGTTATAGGTGAATCAAAAAAATAAAACTTTAATTTTGCGCTCTACCCTATTGGGTATATATATATATATATATATATATATATATATATATATATATATATATATATATATATATATATATATATATATATATATATATATATATATATATATATATATATATCCCTATGTTCCTTCTATTTGTGCTCATTTTGTCTTTTCCACTTGGGGTTTGTTGTTTATCTAGTACTGACGAAAGAGACCTAGAGTATTCCCGAAACATCTGTCTGCTGTGTTATTATATTTGTGCTTAAATAAATTGCTCTATTTTTTTTAAAATGTTGTATAGCCCAAACTCTGAATTCTTCAAGGTGACAGCTCACTTAGTCTGAAAGATTTATTATCTTAAACTTTCATTGAAACATACAATTAGTTTAATGGTACCTCTCAATTAATTCTGAAGCTATTATATTATTTTTCCAAGTGCCGCCATACATAAGAGTTAAAATGTTTCATACGGACACAAACAATTTCCGTCGTCAATTAAATTAATGTGAAGGATGCATTTGCAATTAATAGAAACCAGTTTAAATGTATATTCTGTTCGAACAATTTCATTTACACCGTTCAACATGTATTCTTCTTCACTTAACTAAACTTGACAAAGTGCATTATATTTTCCTCAATATTGTCTTGACAAAACTTAGGTTTTTATTTTTCCTGCAATTCATAGTATAAAAGGAAACTATTGAAAATGGAGTAAAAAATCCGACGTTCGGGCCTTGATGGATTTACACATTTTGAGCATCCCTGATTATTAATCCGCCATTTTTAGTGGCAATCAAATTTGCAATAAACATATCTTTCAAATAAAATTTTTTAAAGCATCTTTTTTTCAGGATTCACTATAGATAAAATTATCACCTTTGAAGGGGTTATCCACATCCTTGTCGGTCATATCAACATATTTATGGTACATTTGCTGAAGATATTTTTGTTCTTCCTCATAAATTGAATTTTTTCGCCATGCTAAAACGTAAAAGAACCCCCAAAATAATATAAACTCAACTTTTTATATACGCAGACAATAAACAGAATTTTATACGTGTTACTCCGACGATATAAACCTTTGTAATGAGAGTGCAGACTCTGTAATGAGGGTGCTTTTTGAAGGTTGAGACCAGTTGAGATGCGCTTACATTCCCCCTAAACATCCTTGACGTTCCGAAAGTTGCAAGGAACTCACGGATGTAAATCAAAGAACAATTTTTCTATGTTCCAATATTCTTCAAGAACTAATAATTATAGTGCAGTTTTCACAAGCAAATCAACAATAAAAATACGTGGCCACAAAAATATGTGGGATCAGTTTTTAACACTTTACAACAAAGTTGAAAAGTGTTTATGACTTTGTTCATTCTGTCTGTCTGTCTGTCTGTCTGTCCGTTAGCACGATAACTGCCGTAAAAATGACTTAATCAAAATGAAATTTTAGTATGTTGTTCAGACGGTCTATAGGACCTATGGGAATATAAAGGAATAATATCACCCAATTAGTTTTGGATTGAACCCGGGTTGAAAAAATGGAATACATTGAGCCCTATGGGACCTAATTTTTCAAGCATTTTTTAAGCGGATTTAAAATTCACAAATTGCTTCGAAAATTTTAAGCAATATTCAAATTGTTCCATAAAATATATAAAAAAAAATTCAGCGAAATATATTCAGTTGTTTTTTAAATAAAAATTAAAATAATAATAACACCTCTTATATGAAGCGATCACGTGTCCATGATATGAAACGATCACATGACCCACTTCAAAATGATATATGGCATCCATCTTGTGTCAAAATCGTGATTTTTAAAGTTCTTTTTAATTCATATTGAGTGTTGTATCCGTCCTAAAACTACTTTATTTTTGCCTAAATTCTGTGCATCTACATACTGAAACAACGCAAATGACAATATATTTCAGTTTAAATGCTCTTCCAAATTTGATTATTTCTACTATTAAGCCTATTTTTCACCTATGTAAAATGTAAACAGCAAAATATGTAGAATGAGTTGTATTAGAATTGCTGTAATTCTTTAACACAAAATCATTTAGTCCATGGAGTCTGCTTAGCTGATATGAATGAAATATTAATTGATTTTAGAAAGAGAAGGACGATATTTTTCGATGAAGTTTTACGCATTGAGTTTACTTACTTGTAGCTCAATGGTCTTAATTTTTAAATAAAATAAATTATTATAGTATTGTGATGAATGACATGAATGGGGGAATTATTTATGAATGAAATGTTGCTTTTATAGAGAGAGCCAGGCGTGCTATTTTTTTATGACGTCATTTGAATGAATTTCAGTTGTTTTCGATGAAGTTTTCAAATATAATAAATTATCGTAGTATTATGATAATTCTAAAATTATTACCGAGGAATGTATCATATTTTAGAGATGTTTAAACCAGGCAATTTATACTTTAATGCCGTCATTTGAATGAAGTTCATTTTTTTCGATGAAGATTTAAGGTGTCAAATATAATAAATTAATGTAGTATTGTGATAAGTTTTAAAATATTACCGAGGAATGTATTGCATTTTAGACATGTTTAAATAAAATTGCATTGAAGTTGGAAAGTGTTTCATAATCAATGCTTTAAGCATGATTGATCTTTTTTGTTTATTCCTTTTTCTAATCTGGCAACCAGTGTAATGCGTTAAATGTGTCTGTGTAATGTGTTAAACAGTGAAATTAAAGACTACCAGTCTTCTGATCTATAACAAATTGTGTATCTTAAGAATTTTAAGTTTTAATTTGGAGCATAGAATCGATTTACATATAATTTCGTTTTGTTGCATCAAAAATCTGAATTTTTTGTCAAAATACTGCAGACGTTCCATAAAAAATTGCCACTTCCTTTTACAACAACAAAAAGAAATTCAAGTTCATTGAGATCGGCTCATTAGAACGTGAGCAGTAAGTTTCATACGCCTGTGTAGGATGCGAATGAATTCATAAAAACCAAGATACGTTTCATATTTATTAGATACGATGTTCTTAAATAATTTCTTCTGAGTGTAAGTTAAAGTCTTGTTAATTAGCTTACCTAAAAATTCAAAAACATATTTAATAGTTACATTTCATATTAGTTTATTTTTAAAATTGATTAATCACAATAATCCAGTTCATAGTTCCGTTTAGTACATCCTCTAAAACACATCTGATATGTAAAAAATGTGGGCAGCACATGACTTTCCCTGCATACTCATATTCACGTTCTTTGTATTTCTTCAATAATTCATTAAATTGATTCTAATTGCATAAAATAACACCCACAATTATTTTAAATTACACTGAATTTGCACTCATATAATTCAATTTTCGTTTTCATTGGGTAACTGGACTAATCTTTTCAAAGGTGGTGCAGCGAAAATACGAAAAAACTGAAATATTTCGGGAACGGCTAGTCCTAGTGCAATGGGGTTGATGTTATTCTTTTTATCGTTAAAAGTTACGTATAAAACAAGCATTTAATTGATGTACTTGAGCTTAAGTGGTTTTTTATTTTAGAAGTTGACAATTTTTGAGGGCCATTTTGCTGAAAAAGGCAGGTCATTTTTTCCGAATCATACCAAAATTCAATCAGAACCAGGGCAACCTACACGTGACTCATCTGCCAAATTTTGTAAAATTTGATCTAATAGTTTTTCAGCTAGCGTGAATAAAGGCAATTCTTGAGGGCCATTTCGCAAAAAAAGTCAAGCTCTTTTATTCCGAATCGTACCAAAAACTAATCAGTACCAGGGTCACACACAAGTGACTTACCTACTAAATATTACGAAATTTGGTCCACGCACAGACAGACACACAGACAGACGCACAGACGTCACACTAAAAATCATTTTTTCATATGCTAGAGGTCACGAAAGCTGTAGATCCGTCGAAAACTAGAGTTGCAATTTTCGGCATGATTCCAATACTTTCCCTATACATTACCATAACAGGAAAGGTAAAAATTTGATGTGGGCAGCACATAACTGTCCTGCGATCTCAAATTCATATTTTCTTTATTTCTTTAATAATTCGTTAGATTGAGTTTAATTGCACCAAATAACACTAAATTTGCATAATTCAATTTCCGAAATCGGCGTAACGAAAATGCAAGAAATCTCAAATATCTTGAGAACGGTCAATCCTAAAGCATAACGGAGTATGTTATATTCTTTTCCTCGTCAAAAATTACGTATAAAACAAGAATTTAATTGATACATTTGATCATACGCAGTCATTTTTTTTTTTTTTTAGATTTTGGCGATTTTTGCAGGCCATTTCGTAGAAAAGGGCGTAGAAAACGCGATTTGTGATTTTCGGTATGATTCCAATACTTTCCCTATGCATTATCATATATTGCAGGGAAAGTAAAAATCTGATGTGGGCAGCACATGACTTTCCCTGCAGACTCATATTCACGTTTTCTCTATTTCATCAATAATTCATTAAATTGAGTTTAATTGCACAAAACAATAACCATAATTATTACTTTCCTTATATACATAGTACAATGTATAAGGAAATTATTGTGACGGAGATGAAAATTCGAATTCGAGTTTTCGACGGGAGAGCTCGTTTCAAGCATCCCTGATCACGAAACGAATATTTTTGAGGTGATCTGTAGTCTGTGTGTGTGTGAAAGTATGTGTGTGTGTGTGTGTAAAAGTATGTGTGTGTGTGTGTGTGTGTGTGTGTGTGTGTGTGTGTGTGTGTGTGTGTGTGTGTGTATCAGTGAGTCTCTGGAGATGATATCTCACGAACGAATGAAGCGACTCGAATGAAATTTGGTGCAAAAATTACAATCCGTGAATACTGGAAGCCCATTGTTTTTAAACACAATCGAATGTTCAGAGCCCCCCTAACTTTTCAAGGGAAATTTTGAAAAAATGATCAAAACATCAAAACCTTTAATAAAGTTAAACAAATAGATTGACACAAACTTTAGAACGCTAGCATGAACAGTTCTCGAAATATTGCATATTTTCAAATAAATTTATCAAAAAATACCATAAATTAAAAAAATATATTAACTGTTGAGAAATATGTTCACTTTTCACATGTAATATCATGAAATACATTTGGTGACATTATTCTCGTGGATCTAGATCGTTCTTTTCATGAGGAAAGTTACTTTGAGTTAGACTTTTGTATTTGAACGCCAATATAGTCATTTATCTTCTATAAGAGTTACTTATTTCTCCGTCCATAACGCTTGGCGAGATTTTGGCGACGAATTTGGCGGATTATCGCCAACTTGGTTACTTTTTTAAATATTGCCAAATTAACGAAAATATCGCCAAATAGATAAAAATGACCCTAAATCAATGAAAATGACTACTAATTGACGAAAATTCAATATCTTGGAAAGAATGCAAGTATCTACTAAGAATAACCTACTTTTTCTTTTACTGTAAAAGTAGTAAATTCATTGCACCATATAAGGAAAGTCATGTTCTGCCCACATCAGATTTTTTTTAATTACACAGAATTTGAACTTTTAATTCAATTTTCGGTTTCATTTGGTAACTGGACTTATTTTCAAACGGTGACGATGGCGTAGCGAAATTACGAAAAACTGAAATATCTCGAGAACGGCTAGTTCTAGTGTAATGGGGTTGGTCTTATTCTTTTTATCGTTAAACATTACGTATAAAATAAGCATTTAATTGATATATGAGCATACGTAGTTTCTTATTTTAGATTTTGGCGATTTTTGCGGGCCATTTAGCAAAAAGAGGCAGGTTATTTTTTTCCGAATCGTAACAAAATCTAATCAGCACCGGGTTCACCCACAAGATACTTATCTACCGATTTTTGTGAAATTCGGTCCATTAGTTTTTCAGCTAGGATATAGGCAATTTTTGAGGGCCATTTCGCAAAATAAAGCGGGTTTTTTTTATCCCGAATCGTACCCAAAACTAATCAGCACCAGAGTCGCCCACAAGTGACTTACCTACCAAATTTTATGAAATTCGATCAATTAGTTTTTTAGTTAGAGTGGATACAAAATCTGCACAGACAGACAGACACACAGACACAGACACACAGACAGACACACAGACACACACACAGACGTCACGCTAAAAATGTTTTTTTCGTATTCTAGAGGTCTCGAAATGTGTAGATCCGTCGACAACTCGTGTTGCGATTTTCGGCATGATTCCAATACCTTCCGCTTACATTACCATTAATTACATTACATTAATTGCAGGGAAAGTACAAATCTGATGTGGGCAGCACATAACTTTCCCTGCAGACTTAAATTAACGTTCTCTATATTTTAATTAAATTTATTTCACTTTTAATTCAATTTTCGTTCTCATTCGGTAACCAGACTTATTTTCAAAGGTGGCGTAGAGAAAATTCGGAAAACTAAAATATCTCGAGAACGGCTAGTCTTAGTGTAATGGAGTTGGTCTTATTATTTTCGTCGTTAAAAATTACGTATTAAACGAGCATTTAATGGATATATTTGAGTATACCTAGTTCTTTAGTTTAGATTTTGACGATTTTTGCGGGCCATTTTGCAAAAAAAAGGCAGGTTATTTTTTTTCGAATCGTGCGAAAATCTAATCAGCACCAGGGTAACCCACAAGTGACTCTTCTACCGAATTTTGTGAAATTCGGTCTAGTAGTTTTTCAGTTAGAGTGGATACAAGCTTTTGCGGGCCATATCGCAAAAAAAGGCGGGTTCTTTTATTCCAAATCGTACCCAACACTAATCAGCACCAGACTCGCTCACAAGTGACTTACCTATCAAATTTTGTGAAATTCGGTCTATTAGTTTTCTGCAAAATCCTTGATACAAAATCTGCACAGACAGACACAGAGACAGACAGACACACAGACAGACAGACACACAGACACACACACAGACGTCACGCTAAAAATGGTTTTTTCGTATTCTAGAGGTCTTGAAACGTGTAGATCCGTCGAAAACTCGAGTTGCGATTTTCGACATGATTCCAATACTTCCCCTATACATTACCATGTATTGCAGGGAAAGTAAAAATCTGATGTGGGCAACACATGACTTTCCCTGCAGACTTATATCCACGTTCTCTTTATTTTATTTCAATTTAATTCACTTTGAATTCAATTTCGTTCTCATTTGGTAACTGAACCTATTTTCAAAGGTGGCGTAGAGAAAATACGAACAAACTAAAATATCTCGAGAATGGCTAGTCCTAGTGTAATGGAGTTGGTCTTATTCTTTTCTTCGTTAAACATTACGTATAAAACATGTATTTAATGGATATATTTGAGCATACGTAGTTTTTTTATTTTAGATTTTGGCGATTTTGGAGGGCATTTCCATAAAAAAGGCAGGTTGTTCCTCTCCGAATCGTCCCAAAATATAATCAGCACCAGATCATCCTACAAGTGACTTATCTACCAAATTTTGTAAAATTTGGTCAGTTATAGTATTTTAGATAGAGTGGATACATGAAATTTCTACGGGCCATTTCGCAAAAAAAGGCGGGTTCTGTTTTTACGAATCGTACCAGAAACTAATCAGCACCAGCGTCATACCCAAGTGACTTACCTACCAAATTTTATGAAATTCGATCCATTAGTTTTTGAGTTAGAGTTGATACATACATTGCACAGACAGACACACAGACAGACAGACAGACACACAGACAGACAGACACACACACACACAGACGTCACGTTAAAAATGGTTTTTTCGTATTCTAGAGGTCTCGAAACGTGTAGATCCGTCGAAAACTCGAGTTGTGATTTTCGGCATGATTCAAATACTTTCCCCATACATTACCATGTATTGCAGGGAAAGTAAAAAGGAGAGCGAGGGCGAAATTTTCTATTTCAGCTTACGAACTCGTATACACGTCTGTCTCACAAATCTGACATTTTAGTAACGAATTTGTCGAAATATTTCCAACTTGCTGACTTTATAAATGTTGCCAAATTGACGAAAATGTCACCCAATTGATAAACATTCGCCAAATTGATGAAACAGACGCTAAATCAATGAAAAAACGACTAGATGAAAGTTTAATATCTTGGAAAGAACATAAGAGTAGAATATTAGAATAACTTATTTCTCCGTCCGTCCGTAACGTTTTGGCTAGAAATGTAGCGGGACGTCGCCAACTTAGCGACCATTTCAAATCTTACTAAAGTGACAAAATGTTGCAAAATGGATAAAAAGGACGTCAAGTGGAAAGTAACGTTTTGCAAATTCTGATTTATATTTCTTATATATTTATATTTCTGATATTTATTTCTTATATACTAGAGGTATGACGGGCATACCTTCCAGTATATAAAATAGATCCTCCTCTCCGTTTGTCTGCAACACTTGGTGATGTATTTGGCAAACTTCGTGAATAATCTAGCAAAGTATCGTCAATTTGGAGATATTTCGCCCCAGATTGACGTAAATATCTTCAAAATTGCAAAAATGACACTAAATTAATGAAAATCACGCCTAATTGATAAATTGATTATTAAAATATTTTAATATATGGACTATATCGCTTCTTGAGGATGCTATCAATATTGATAATTTTTTATTTAGAGTTGCGCGAAATATAAGTTAATTGGGTACTTTGAAATAGTTTTGCATGTTGTCATCAGGAAATTCGCCAAATGTACAATTCAACGTTAAAAGCACAGTATCGTGGATCTTATGCATTATTACTTTCCTTATATACATAATGTATAAGGAAAGTATTGCAACGGGGTCGAAAATTCGAATTCGAGTCTTCGACGGGAGAGCACGTTTCAAGCATCCCTGATCACGAATCAAACATTTTTGAAGTGATGTCTGTGTGTGTCTGTGTGTGTGTGAAAGTATGTGTGTGTGTGTGTGTGTATGTGTGTGAAAGTATGTGTGTGTGTGTGTGTGTGTGTGTGTGTGTGTGTGTGTGTGTGTATGTGTGTGTGTCAGTGAGTCTGTGGAGACGATAACTGACGAACGAATAGACCGATTCGAACCAAATTTGGTACAAAAATCACAATCCGTAAACACCGGAAGCCTATTGTTTTTATCGCAATCGAATGTTCAGAACTCTCCTAAATTTTCGAGTGAAATTTTGAAAAAATCGTGAAAAAATCTAAACCGCTAATAAAGTTGCGCAAATAGACATTTCTTATGTAATTTTTCATTAGAAAACTATTGACATAAATTTTAGAACGCTAACATGAACCGTTCTCGAGATATTGCACATTTTTTAAAAATATTATCAAAAAGTCATATAAAATAAAAAAAAATATTTCCTATTGAGAAACATGTTCACTTTTCATCTGTAATACCATGCGATAAATTAGGTGACATCATTCTCGTGGATCTAGTTCGTTCCATTCATGAAAAAAGATACTTTGAGTAATACTTTTGTATTTGAACGCCAATAGTCATTTATCTGCTGTAAGAATAACTTATTTCTTCGTCCATAACGCTTGGCGAGATTTTGGCGACGATTTTGGCGGAATATCGCCAACTTGGCGACTTTTTGAAATGTTGCTAAATTAACGAAATAGATAAAACGCCAAATGGATAAAAATGACTTTAAATCAATAAAAATGACGACTAATTGTCGAAAATTCAATATCTTGGAAAAAATATAATTATCTACTATAAGAAAAACCTATTTTTTTATTGTAAAAGTAGTAAATTCATTACATTATATAAGGAAAGTCATATGTTGCCCACATCAGATTTTTTTATATGGAAACGGTATCTGAACAAGAAAGAGGAGGAGGATAAGAAGAAAACTCTAAAATAACTACTAAATTTTTCTGAAATTCAAACGGGTATATCTATCTCTCTTTTGAAGATACAATCATGCATGCAACTTTGAAATATTACACTAACCTACTATAGACCATTCAAACAAGGCCATCTTAAATTTTTCTAGCCACTGTAGTTTTAGAGATATAGATATAGGGTGTAGTGTGAAATAATTTCTTCTGTAATATATTATGCAGTGCCTTCGCTCCGTGTCGCTGCTGTGACCTAACTGATTAGATTTGCTGTTGTGATCTTGATGGTTATGTGATTTTCATCTTCAATCCAACCACACATTTCAAGTTAATTAACTCCCACATTTCTTAAAAAAAATTAAATAATCTTAGAGTGTAAAAACCTTCGAATGTAATTAAATTCCTTGGATTGGAAGAATAACTATTGGGGAAAATATTGATTAAAAAATATATGAACTTCGTTAGCGAAACTATTAATCTTATGAAAATTATTTGAAAGGAATATGTAAAAAATGAAAACAAAATATGAGGCTTTTATTCCAGCTGACATCTGCATTAGGCAGCAGTAAAAAGTTTGTTTCTAATCTCATGCAATTAAACTAGATCTTTCACATTCCGAACTAAAGTATTTTTTTATAAGGAATCGAAAATAATTAGTGCATAATTTTGAAAATTTCGTTTTTTAGTCAAATTCCATTGCATCTTAAGAAATCTGACGTGGGCAGTACCTGACTTTCCCTGCAGACTCAATTTCATTGTTCCTTTATTTCTTTAATAATTCATTAGATTGAGTTTAATTGCACCAAATAACACTAAATGTGCATTTTTAATTCAAATTTTGTTTTTATTTGGTAATTGGATATTTTTCAGGTAGCGGCGTAACAAAAATGCAAGAAATCTCAAATATATTGAGAATAGTTAGTACTAAAGTGATGGAGTTGGGTATATTATTTTCCTAATCAAAAATTGCATATAAAATAAGAATTTAATTGATACATTTGAGCATATGTAGTCTTTTTTTGTTTTAGATTTTGGCGATTTTTGCGGACCATTTCGCACAAAAGGCAGGTTGTTCTTTTCCAAATTGTACCAAAATCCAATCAGCACCAGAGTAGCTTTACTTTTTGTAAAAAAAGGCGGGTTCTTCTTTTCTGAATCGTACCAAAATATAATCAACACTAGAATGCCCCACAAGCAACTTATCTATCAAATTTTGTGAAATTTGGTTGATTAGTATTTTAGCTAGAGTGGATATATGACATTTTTATGGCCATTTTGAAAAGAAAGGAGGGTTTTGTTTTTACTAATCCTACCACAAACTAATCAGCACCAGGGTCTCATCCAAGTGACTTACCTACCAAATTTTATAAAATTCGGCCCAGTAGTTTTTTAGTTAGAGTGGATACATACATTGAACAGACAGACAGACAGATACACACGCACAGACGTCACGCTGAAAATAGATTTTTCGTATTTTAGACGTCTTGAAACGTGTAGATCCGTCGAAAACTCGAGTTGTGATTTTCGGTATGATTCCAATACTTTGCCTATACATTACCATGTATACCAGGGAAAGTAAAAATCTGATGTGGGCAGCACATGACTTTCCCCGCAGACTTATATCCATGCTCTTTTTATTTTAATTAAATTTATTTCACTTTTAATTCAATTTTCGTTCTCATTTGGTAAGTGGACTCATTTTCAAAGGTGGCGTAGAGAAAATACGAAAAAACTAAAATATCTCGAGAAATGCTAGTCCTAGTGTAATGGGGTTGGTTTCATTCTTTTCTTCGTTAAAATTACGTATAAAACAAGCATTTAATGGATATATTTGACCATGCGTAGTTTTTTATTTTAGATTTTGTCGATTTTTCAGGGTCATTTTGCAAAAAAAGGCAGGTAATTTTTTTCCGAATCGTACCAAAATCTAATCAGCACCAGGGTGACCCACAAGCGACTTATCTACCAAATTTTGTTAAATGCAATCCATTAGTTTTTCAGCGAGAATGGATACAGGCTTTTGCGGGCCATTTCGCAAAAACAGGAGGGTTCTTTTATCCCGAATCGTACCGAAAACTAATCAGCACCAGATTCGCCCGCAAGTGACTTACGTACCAAATTTTTTGAAATTCTGTCAATTAGTTCTTAGTTAGAGTGGATACAAAATCTGCACAAACAGACAGACAGACAGACACACACACAGACACACACACAGACGTCACGCTAAAAATGATTTTTCCGTATTCTTGAGATCTCGAAACGTGTAGATCCATCGAAAACTCGAGTTGCGATTTTCGGCATGGTTCCAATACTTTCCTTATACATTACCATGTATTGCAGGGAAAGTAAATATCTGATGTAGGCGGCACATGACCTTCCCTGCAGACTCAAATTCATCAATTTTTTTTTCAATAATTATTCATTAAATTTAGTTTAATTGCACTAAATAACACGCATAAATAATGGACTCAAAATGGGCATAGCAAAAATGCGAAAAAGCTAAAATATCTTGAGAATGGCTTGCGCAATGGTTTAATTGCAAAAAATAGCTGCCACAATTATTTCAAATGACAGTGACTTGGCACTTCTAATTCAATTTTTGTTCTCAGTTGATAACTGGACGTTTTTTCAACGGTGGCGCAGCGTAAATATGAAAAAGCTAAAATATCTCGAGAACGGCTAGTACTAGTGGTGTTATTCTATTATATAGTAGTTGGTCTTATTATTATATTGTAGTTGCTCTTATTCTTTCCATTGTTGAAAATTATGTACAAAACCATCATTTAATTTATATATTTGAGCATACGTAGTATTTCATTTTAGATTTTGAAGATTTTTGTTTGCCATTTCGCAAAAAAAGGCAGGTTATTTTTTCGATTCGTACGAAAATATAATCAGCACCAAGGTAACTCACACGTGACTTATATAACAAATTTTGTAAAATTTGATCCATTAGTTTTTCAGCTAGAATGGATACAAGCCACTTTTGCGGGGCATTTCGCAAGAAAAGCGGGTTCTTTTATCCCGAATCGTTCCAGAAACTAATCAACACCAGGGTCACACCCAAGTAACTTACATACCAAATCTTATGAAATTCGGTCCATTAGTTTTTGAGTTGGAGTGGATGTATACATTGCACAGACACACAGACACACAGACACGCACAGAGATGTCACGCTGAAAATTGTTTTTTCGTGTTCTAGAGGTCTCAAAACGTGTATATCCGTCGAAAACTCGAGTTGCAAATTTCGGCATGATTCCAATACTTTCCCTATACATCACCATGTATTGCAGGGAAAGTAAAAATGGAATGGTAAATCCAAGAGAAGAGAAAAAATAGATGTTCAATAGCAATCAACATAAGTTACATTTACACACAATACATGTTAAACATATTTGAATAGTGAATACTTATATCAAATTTCATTGACGTATTGTTTATTCAATTGGTGGTCTTCCTAGCAATTATTTTTAATTGGTGTAAAGATTAATACATTGTAAGGTTTAACAATTTCTAATCTCGTCTTCTTATTTTTCAAGCAGTGTCTTCCTCGGGAAAAGAAGAGTCTAAATTTGAATAGCAGTCGCGCAGATTGTGGACGGTAGAGGGTGCTGGCAACCAGGTTCTAAAAAAGGCGAAATGCGAAGCACAAGATGGTCAAGAATTCGAGATGGCACTAGATAACATGAGTTAGTAAATGGAACGTGGCGTGTGGGGATGCAGACGATGTTAGAAAAGCTGGACAGTGTACATTCTGATTTATTATGTTAAAGGAGTTTATTACGTTAATGGAGTTTATTTTATGATTTCCACAGTTTAAGAATAAACTTGTTGTTTTTATCAAACGATGCCTACGTGTTTATTCCCACACATTCACAACATTGCTTTTTATTCCGTCAAATATAAAGTGAAATCATATAAAAAATCTGATGTGGGCAGCACATGACTTTCCCTGCAGACTCAAATTCAGTTTCTTTATTTCTTCAATAATTCATTAAATTGAGTTTAATTGCACAAAACCCCCTAAATGGGGTTTATTACTTTAATGGAGTTCTTCATTCCGACACCTTTAAAACATTGCTTTTTATTCCGTGAAATATAAAGTAAAATCATGTAAAAAATGACCTTATTTGTGTGGCGTTTTATAATGAAACTGATTTATATCGCACACATACAAAAAAAATAAATTTTGAATCCTGTATTATGTATGTCAAACATATAAAAAATATCACTAAAAACACTGCATGAAATCTAAAGCAGTATATCTCTACTTCAATTTTTAAATTTTTTTCGAGTCATTTTTTGCCTGCAATAATTAATCATTTCGCAATATTATTTAACGATGTGTATTTAACTGACAAAAACATTGCTGTTTTGCCAAGGACTTTTGCATTAATCATGCAAAATATTTGAAAGGATGTTGTATGCCATGTAAAGAACATAAGAGTGGTAAGAAAATAAAATGAAATGAAACTTAGTTTCATACTCTTTCTTCACGGTGCATGGGGAATAAAGTGGGGATAGGACACTGTCTCCGTGAAATATGTGAGCGAAATAATGGTTTTTATTTTGTTTCACGCATTTCCCTGTAAGAAGCATTATAATATCTTTAATATTATACATCCATCTGCCAAAATAACATATCTCTCCTCGTTCTCTGTAGGTCCTCATTTAGCAATGATAACCACTGGCCACGGAATTGGTCACAAGTTTTAAAACTATAGAATAAAACAAATTTCACCATTTTTACAATGGACAAAAAGCACAGAAAACTTCTAAATCCAAAGATATCAATTACCTCTCAGTCATACAGTATAGATGTAGGCAAATTTTTACACGCACTATTATGTGAGAAATAGTAAGATCTCCCAGATGAGTATTTTAAATAGTATAAGTACATGATTTATGATGATCAATCCTCATCGAAAGATCAAAGTGAAGATTGCAATGAAGTTCCAGTACATGTCGCAGTCCTAAACTTGCAATATGTTGCTTTTTTACTACGTGGAGCAGGTTGGAGCTTTTGCTAACTACCCCAAAATGCATGCGTAAACCAACACCACGGCATGCTTGAAGGTTTACGTTCCTCTAAACGTCACCAAGTTATAGTAAATTTGTTGTTAATGATTAAATTATACCTCAGGATACTACAGAAGGTCTTTCGCACTTTATGGAAACGATTTTGTATTTATGTTTCTCGTTAGCATTTTGAGATAAAGATTTGGCATTTTCAATAGAATCGTCTGCTACTGATTTATTTTGATTGGAATATAGATTAAAAGATTTATTTTGAAAATGGCTCCTGAAATGGATAGATGGCTCGAATGTTACGTAAATGAGCTTTCCTTGGGAAAATATTCGTATCAACAAATTGTAAAGCGGTGTAAAAATCGAGATTATTGCATTTCGAAGAAAGGTATTTTTAATATATTAAATTTGAAAGGGAAAAATCATCTAGCTGAAAATAAAAATGAAAAAATGGCCGCAAAATCGCATCCTAAGACTGCTTGAACACGGGTAAATATTAAGAAAGTGAAGTCTCTGATCCTAAATGAAAATCCACCGACTCAAAGATCCATTGCATCGAAACTGGGAATGTCTTCTGGCACTGTAAGTAAAATCATTCATAAAGATTTGAAGTTAAAAAAGATGTTGAAATCTAAAGTTCATCTGCTTTTACCAAAGCATATGGAAAAGAAATCAACAAAGTTGAGTTTCATATGGACAAAGCCTCTAGTCACACCTCCAAGTCAAGTGCCGCATATTTAGCAAAGAAAGAATCCGAAACAGGAATAAAATGGACCCCATTTAATGGAATACCTGTAAAATCACCTGACGCTTCTCCTCTGGACTTTTGTGTTTTCGATTTGTTAAAACGAGCGTCAGGAAAACGGTATTCAAGAACACTGAACGGACTTTGGACAGCAACCCAAGAGGAGTGGGATAAAATCGACATGACGGTGCTAAGAAAAAGTTTCTTTTCGTGGAAAATTCGAGCTAGAGCTATAGTCAGGAACCAAGGTTATCAGATAGAAGCAAATCGCCGCAAGAAATACGCCCTTTATGCATAAAAATTAATTATCAAAATCGTTTCCATAAAGTGCAAACCACCTTCTGTATAAACATGACACAAATAAAGTAAGGAATAGTCAAATATATTACATACAGTATCGATTTATAAAGCGACAAAAAATTACTTTGTGCTATCAAAAAGAGACAAATACTAAAATTCGATAATTTAAGTGTTAATATAGTCATGAAATTTTGTTTACACGTGAAGATTTAATGCGTAATCCTATGAGGATACCCTTAAAGTGATCTGAATAAAAAAAGTTGCTAAAACTGCACCTATCTGTCCCTGTAGCCTGCCTCTGTTGTTTCAATAGGTGAGCCTCCGTCTTCTCAATTGAAAATATAAAATTTTCCAATTGATAATTAATTGTTTCTAGTATTTTGTATATCAGCTGTGAGGATTTTTTAGATCATGAACATTCAGTTGTCTTGTATTTATAATTGCGAACTGTCATGTTCTAAAAATAAAAACGTGTTAAATAAATAGTGATGTTTTAAAAATCTTAATTACATTTATCATTTACATTATTATGTTTATTAAAATTCATTTAACTAATAATTTAATAATTACGAGAATACACTTATAATATTGGAAAAATTCATTATTTCTTTGTGGAAGCTAAGTGGGTCGTTGATCGACTTCAACTTTTCATCAATAATCAACTCTACCCTCATCAATCGTAGGTGACAATAGTGGTACTGGTCTTGAAAAATTTGCTCTAAGAACTCAAACGTTTACCTTAATCAACCCTTTATAAATACAAAAAGAATTGAAATTTAACTTCGCATATTTTCGTATATTATAATGAATTAACAAAGTTAAGAATTTTTTACACAAATAAGGCAATATATAAAACACATCCCAATTAGCTTTTGTCGTTTTTATAATGGCAACAGCATTCACAACAACGCTTCTGCATCCCAGTTAAGTAGTGGAATGGATTAGCAACATTATTGGTCGACAAAATGCGAAATTAATACGACGATTTGCTTTATCCACTAAATCTTATCTGCTTTGTCTACTATGTCCCATTCTTCCCTGATGAAATATTCTAGAAGGAAAGTTTTACTGTCTATACTCAATTGTTGTTGAAGGTGTTGCACTTCAAGTTTTTCAGTCTTTCTTTAGTTACAACTTTACACTATTTAAAAGATATACCCTACCTTTTTACTTTCCCTGCAATACATGGTAATGTATAGGAAAAGTATTGGAATCATGTCGAAAATCGCAACTCGAGTTTTCGACGGATCTCCACGTTTCGAGACCTCTAGAATACGAAAAAACTATTTTTAGCGTGACGTCTGTGTGTGTGTGTGTCTGTCTGTCTGTGCAATGTATGTATCCACTCTAACTCAAAAACTAATGGACCGAATTTCATAAAATTTGGTAGGTAAGTCACTTGGATGCTGATTAGTTTTTGGTGCGATTCGTAAAAGCAGAACTCGCCTTTTTTTGCGAAATGGCCCGTAAAAATTTCATTTATACGCTCTAGCTAAAATACTAATTGACCAAATTTCACAAAATTTGGCAGATAAGTTACTTGTTGGATACCTCTGGTGCTGATTAGAATTTGGTACGATTCGGAAAAGACGAACCCGCTTTTTTTTACGAAATGGCCCTCAAAAATTGCATGTATCCACTCTATCTAAAATACTAATTGACCAAATTTCGCAGAATGTGGTAGATAAGTTACTCGTGGGATACTCTGGTGCTGATTATATTTTAATACGATTCGAAAAAGAACAGCCTGCCTTTTTTTACGAAATGGGCCGCCAAAATCGCCAAAATCTAAAAAAAAAATGACTAAGTAGTGTAAGCTCAAATGTATCAATTAAATTCTTGTTTTATACGCAGTTTCTGAAGAGGAAAATCATATAACACACTTCATTATACTTTAGGACTAACCGTTCTCAAGATATTTGAGATTTCTTGCATTTTTGTTACGTGGGAAAACTTGCATTTTTGTTACGTTTTGTTATGTGGGTTTCGGAAAACTGTCCAATTTCCAAATAAAAACAAAAATTGAATTAGAAATGCAAATTTAATGTTATTTGGTTCAATTAAACTCAATCTAATAAATTATTAAAGAAATAAAGGAAATATGAATTTGAGTCTGCAAGGAAAGTCATGTGCTGCTCACATCAGATTTTTTATTTTCAAGGAAATCCGTTGTTTCTCTTTCAAGATTTTCTGTTTATACTGTAGAAGATATATGCAATAGGTCACGAGGGTCTCATTACATGTTTCTGACAAAGAAAAATCTTTTAACCTAGAATTCATTTTCTTTATTGTGAAATATGGGTAGAAAGATAATACTTTTTAACACTGTACTTCAAGAGTACTAAGAAAGGGTCATTTTACTAAAATTACCTATACAAATCCGTAGAGATAAACGTTGCACATCCAATATAGAAGCAGAACCAAACTTCTGTGTCTCTTACGTACAATTACAGTGCACTTAAACCTTGATTGTTTTTATGGAAGTTCAGGTAGAAAGTACGTTAACACCTAATGAAAACAAATGCTTTATCCGATATCTTGACTAAACTTAATGAACATTCTTCCTTTTTGCGTCGCAGTTCGTATCATTAATCAGAAAATCGAACATTTCCTTTTTTCATAGCTTCCAATTTATAACGTCCAAAACTTAATCCCATGCTGTTGTAAATGTTCATCAACTTTCCACATATCCCAAAAGGACATTACACCTGCTTCTCTAAAGGTATTTTGTAGTCTTAATGGGAAATTTTTGGAAATCTCGAGAGTTGAGTTTGCAATAAATTTCAGTTGAGCAGTGAAAAGAAATATGTGCGAGATATTAAAGAAAGAAATTTCGTTTCTCAATAACGTTGAAACTTTATAGTCAATGGTGCACAGATGGCTATGAATCATTAATTTTGCAGTTCGTTAATTCCTCTAAAATGATATGCAACTCAATGCACAGATATATTTAGAAACTCCAAGTACTATGCTATCTTGTTTATGTTAAGCATTTTATGGCGTGGAGTTCTTAGTTTCCTCACTATATATAATTGTATAACATTGTTGTTATTGAGACCCAGACCGTCCGACCTACCAGTAAGGTAATTGTATAATGCGTATATCTTGTATTACTCTAATTGTATAACGTTTTTTATCTTTCCGGACCCTCCAGAAGCCCCAAAGGTTGAATCTTTGAATAATTATAGTATCTACTACGGTACAGAACATAATGGAGTCGAATTTTCTATTTACCTCTCCTCCGAGGGAGGAGAAAATAGAGATGAACAGTCTTTAAGACCCTACAGAAGCCCCTGTTGACCTGGAAAACTGAATCTCAATACACTTATAGTACCCCCCGCGAACCGAGTAGCTGCAAATCGTGAGAACACTGAAAGCGGACGCTATCCTTTTTTTTATATATAAAAATAGACCTGACACCCCCGAATTTTAACCAAACCTTTGAAAAGGGTTCACCCGATAATCCACGTACCCAATACGACGTCATTGGGTATATCGGATTACTCTGCGTAGCAAATGCGAATATCAGCCAGGATAGCTCATTTCTCTCCAGTTGGGGGGTGAGTAGTTACAAGTAAGTTGCATATATATATATATATATATACAGGGTTGTTATAATTAAAGTTCGCCTATTCAGAAGGCTCTAGAGCCGGTTCTATGGCTCCTAATGAAACAATATTTAACTAGTATGTAGTACAAGTGATGCGCTCTGCGAAAATCGAAAAAAAAAAATTAGTTACAATTGTCGTCAGTAGGTGGCGCTGTGCCAATAGCTAAGGCGATTGTTGCAATTTGTTTATAAAATAAATAAAGGAAAATGTATTGAATAGTTGGTACAATGACAATTCGCTAATGAAGAAAGCTCTAGAGCCAGATCTATGGCTCCAAACAATACAGAAAAAAGGAGATAATTTCATGTGATGCAATCTGCGTCCAGAAAAATAAAACATGTCGCTCGCCAGCGACGAATAACAGCATTACTCAAGCTCAATGAACCATTCATTATTTGCAATCACGCATTCCATTCTCACAACTGTGGTTTCTACTGCAGAGCGTAAAGTGTCCTGTGGGATTGACCCGATGTGACGCCTAATACTGTTCTTCAGATCAGAGATCATCCAACATCTGTCTTTAGACACAGAGTCTTTCAAACATCCCCACAGCCAAAAATCGCATGGTGTGAGATCAGGCTGTCGTGGTGGCCAGATTATTGTAAAATAACGACTTATCACTCGGTCTTGTGTGAAATGGTGTTGCAAGAAAGTCCGAACTGTTCGAGTAATGTGAGGTGGTGCACCGTCTTGCATATAAACGGTATTTTGAAGGCAGCCTCGCTGTTGCAACTCGTAAATCACGAAACGTGACAACATATTGAGATATCTTGTCCCATTTACGGAACATGTAATGGGTCCTGTGGGTGTTGATTCCTCATAAAAATATGACCCTATCATAAACGTAGCTGTAAAACTGCACCACACTGTCACTTTAGGTGCATGCAATGGAACTTCTTGAACAACGTTAGGATTCTCTTTCGCCCAAATTCGACAGTTGTGTGTGTTCACTTGTCCGTTTACATAAAATTGTGCTTCTTCGCCCCACAGAATATTCCAGGGCCAAGAGTCATCCACATTCATTCGTGCAAGAAATTGTAGTGTAAATGTTAGCCGAGTTCCTGTATCACCCTGTTGCACCCTCTGAATCTTGTATGGATAGTAGTGCAAAATTTTACGCATCACTTTTCTCACCGTGGAAATCGACATGTCGACTTCATATGCAATAGCTGGCAAACTGGCATTACCATATGGTGAATGGTTTGATAAATCTACGGCAGCAGTAGCAATATCTTCAACGCTAGAACTGTCCACTTGTTTTCGTCCTCTGCCAGAAAGAATGTCGAGTCTTCCTGTTGCCTCAAATTTGTGAATCATTTTGTGAACGCCACGATCAGACATTGGTCCACGTCTAACATGTTTCTGTTTCCGGAATTCTCGAAGAGCTGCAGCTTCGTTGCTGTTCTGTTGATAAAATATGTTGATAAAATAACTTTACGATAAAATACTTAGAAGAGCCTTTTCTTTCAACTTAACCATTTTCCACAAAGCGTCAGATTCTAACGCTTTTCAGAAACAATAAACTCGTTCAGTATCAAAGGAATCACAGACACATTTTGTTAGCTTGTTTTAAATCGTAAGTTGATTTGAAGCGTATTTCAGTGTTTCGAAGTTGTGACATCACTGCCGTATCGAAGATTTGAATCAACAAGTGATCTTCTTCAAGCGTTTGTTGAAATTTTGTACACTTTTGTGTCTTTCGTGTGGATTGATCGAAATTGATAGAATGAATCTGTACAATTTTACTTTTACCAACTGTAACATAAATTTTCCTTCATTTTTTTTTTACAAAGAAACTTGCGAAAATCACCTTAGATATTGCAGCAGCGCCACCTACTGACGACAATTGTAACTAATTTTTTTTTTCGATTTTCGCAGAGCGCATCACTTGTACTACGTACTAGTTAAATGTTGTTTCGTTTGGAGCCATAGAACCGGCTCTAGAGCCTTCTGAATAGGCGAACTTTAATTATAACAACCCTGTATATATATATATACAGGGTGTCACAAAAAGATTAATATGCGCTTTAATTCTTTACCTGTTGGAGATAAGTGTGCAATGTAAATTGCAAAAATGTTGAAAGTAAGGTTGGAAATAAGACTATGTTAATGAAATAGTCCTCCCATTAATTTTCAAAAAAGTTACACTTTTTAAATTTTTATACGACCCCCTTAGACAAATTTGGTTAATCAGAAAATTTTATTTTTAATGCAACAAGATCGCTTAAAAACCCCGCATATCTGTATCTTTAAAATCAACTGAATTATGATAAAGGAAAAAAATCTGACTTATGCCACTTTTTCGTACCATGTGAAAGGATGTTTCATCAGTGAACATAGGGATCATAAACAAATTGACGATGGAAATTGTTTATATCAAAAATACATTAATATGTGTCAAAATTTTTTATCACAAATGCATCTAAATAAATCATTACACAGACAGAGGTCAAGGCCAACGGCCGTACTGTGCTGAAAACACCGGTTCTCGTTAGATCACCGAAGTCAAGCAGCATCGGGCGCGGTTAGTACTTGGTGGGTGACCACCTCGGAACACCGCGTGCTGTTGGCCATCTCGGGTGCGGTATCCCCGTGGTTTGCGCGCTAGATTTGCGCGCTACCACAAATGCCGCCGTGTTCATGCGGAGTACGATCACGTTAAACATGTGGGTCCGTAAGTCCTTCCGAGAGGTTGGTGGTAGGGGAAGGAGGGTACGGTCCCTGTGGATGCCTCCCCCACTGGGTTCCGGTCTAAATTGGGTGGCACTTCCCGGCCGTCCATACAGTTACCTTACACCTTTCTGGTAGGTCGGACGGTCTGGGTCTCAACAACAACAGACAGAGGTCATATAAAGCAGTGGTTGGGTATCCTATGTATTATCATCCAGTTTTATCTTTTTTGTGATATGACACAAATTTACATTTCTAATTTAATATATGGTCCCCATTCACAATGTTCAATTTTCAATTAAATATAACTCGTTCAATCTTAAAGATACAGATATGCGAGTTTTTTTAATGATCTTGTTGCATTAAAAATAAAAATTTTCTGATTGACCAAATTTGTCTAAGGGGATCATATAAAAATTTAAAAAGTGTAACTTTTTGAAAATTAATGGGAGGAATATTTTAATAACGTAGTCTTATTTCTTACCTTACTTTCAACATTTTTGCAATTTACATTGCCCGCTTATCTCCAACAGGTAAAGAATTAAAGCGCGTTTCAACTTTTTGGGACTCCCTGTAATATAGTCAATTTAATAGATTCAAGAAATAGTTAAAGTTATGCCTATCTTTAATTAATAGTAACATTACATTGAATGAAATTTAATGAGGCTGCTTTATTATAATGTTTGCAATAGCAATTAAGATTGAATATAATTGTTACTTTCCCTGCAATACATGGTAATATATAGGGAAAGTATTGTAATCATGTTGAAAATCGCAACTCGAGTTTTTGACGGATCGACACGTTTTGGAACCTCTAGAATGCAAAAACTATTTTTAGCGTGACGTTTATGTGTGTGTGAGTCTATCTGTGCAATGTATGTATCCACTCTAACTCAAAAGCTAATGGATCAAATTTCATAAAATTTTATAGGTAAGTCACTTATGGGTGACCCTGGTGCTGATTAGATTTTGGTACGATTCGGAATAAACAGAACCTACCTTTTTTGTGAAATAGCCAGCAAAAATCGCATGTATCCACTCGAGCTAAAAAACGAATTGACCAAATTTTACAAAATTCGGTACATAAGTTACTTGTAGGTTACCCTGGTGCTTATTAGAATTTGATACGATTCGGAAAAACACAATCTGCTTTTTCTGCAAAATGGTCCGCAAAACTCATTAAAATCTAGCATAAAAGGCTACGTATGCTCAAATGTAAATATTAAATACTTGTTTTATATGTAGTTTTAGACGATAAAAAGAATAAGACCAACTTCATTACTCTAGGATTAGCCGTTTTCGCAGTTTTGCTGCGCCGCCTTTGAAAATACGTGCAGTTTCCAAATGAAAACGGAAATGAGAATTAAAAGTGCATATTTTGTGTAATTTCAAATAAGCATGCGTGCCATTTTGTGCAGTAAAACTCAATTTAATGAATTATTAAAGAAATAAAGATAAAAGTCTGTAAGGAAAGTCATGTGCTGCCCACATCAGATTTTTAATATTAAGAAAATTATGCTAAACAATATAAGGTGTGTTTTAAATAAATCATGTTATTATTTTTAATTGATGTTTTTACTTTCCATGCAATACATGGTAATGTATAGGTAAGGTAATGGAATCGTGTGGAACTCGCAGCTCGACTTTTCCACGGATTTACACGTTTTGAGACCTCTAGAACACGAAAAAACGATTTTTAGCGTGACGTCTATGTGTGTGTTTGTGTGTGCAGGGCCTTATTACTGAAAATGCACAGGAAGCATGTGCTTCTCTTCAAAAGATTTAAAAAGCCCCCCAAATTGCATCCACAATTAACATATTTTTCTTTATTTTTTTAAATTTAAATTATTAGTTCAATAATTAAGTAAAATAATCTCTATAAATTTAATCGCTATTTTTTTTTACTTTAAATATTAAATGATTAACGAAAAAATGTGACATAGCAGTTAATATTTAATTTTGAATTAATCACAAAAGTAAACTTTGACCACTAGTGATTAAATAAGAAAATATGTTATGGCAGTTAATATTTAATTTTGAATTAATTACAAAAGCAAACTTTGACCACCAGTGATTAAATAAGAAAATATGCTATGGCAGTTAATATTTAATTTCGAATTAATTACAAAAGAAAACTTTGACCACCAGTGATTAAATAAGAAAATATTATGCTGTGGCAGTTAATATTTAACTTTGAATTAATTACAAAAGAAAACTTTGACCAACAGTGATTAAATGAGAAAATATTATGCTATGGCACTTAATATTTAATTTTGAATTAATTACAAAAGAAAACTTTGACCACCAGTGATTAAATAAGAAAATATGCTATGGTAGTTAATATTTAATTTTGAATTAATTACAAAAGAAAACTTTGACCACCAGTGATTAAATAAGAAAATATGCTATGGCAGTTAATATTTAATTTTGAATTAATTACAAAATAAAACTTTGACCACCAGTGATTAAATAAGAAAATATGCTATGGCAGTTAATATTTAATTTTGAATTAATTACAAAAGAAAACTTTGACCACCAGTGATTAAATAAGAAAATATGCTATGGCAGTTAATATTTAATTTTGAATTAATTACAAAAGAAAACTTTGACCACCAGTGATTAAATAAGAAAATATGCTATGGCAGTTAATATTTAATTTTGAATTAATTACAAAATAAAACTTTGACCACCAGTGATTAAATAAGAAAATATGCTATGGCAGTTAATATTTAATTTTGAATTAATTACAAAAGAAAACTTTGACCACCAGTGATTAAATAAGAAAATATGCTATGGCAGTTAATATTTAATTTTGAATTAATTACAGAAGAAAACTTTGACCACCAGTGATTAAATAAGAAAATATGCTATGGCAGTTAATATTTAATTTTGAATTAATTACAAAAGAAAACTTTGACAACCGCAGTGATTAAATGAGTAAATATGCTATGGTAATTTTGGTATAGGCTATCAGTTTAAAAAAAATAGTTGCTTGATAACAACTTGGGGGCCCCGAAATGGGGTGGCATATGGTTCTTCCCTCAATTTGATAGCTTATTCAGGCCCTGTGTGAGTGTCTGTGTATCTGTCTGTCTCTCTGTGCAGATATTGTATTCCCTCTAATTGAAAAACTAATTAACAAAATTTCATAAAATTTGGTAGGTAAATTACTTGTGGGTGATCATGGTGCTGATTAGATTTTGGTAAGATTCGGGATAAAAGAACCTGCCTTTTTTGGCGAAATGGCACTCAATAATTGATGAATCTTAAAATAATAGAATGTGTAAGCTCTTCATCCATTAAATGATTATTTCATACGTAATTTTTGGCGACAAAGAGAATAAGACCCACCCCATTACTCTAGGACTAGCCGTTCTCGAGATATTGCAGTTTTTTCGCATTTTCGCTACGTTACCTTTGAAAATAAGTCAGTTAAAATAATTATAGGTGTTATTTTAAACAATTAGACTCAATTTAATGAATTATTGAAGAAATAAAGAGAACCTGAATATGAGTCTGCAGAGAAAGGCATATGCTGCCCACATCAGATTTTCATTATGCATTCCTGTCTTTACATGATTCATTATGGTAAAGGTAAGTTCATGCTGGGTTATACTAGATAAGTTGTTCACGCTGGGTTATACTCTATAACAGTCGTGCACAACCCGCGGCCAGCGGGCTGCATGCGGCCCTCGGCTTAATAGTGTGCGGCCCGCCGCCAGCCTCAGCTTGGCGAACACATAAAAAAAATTCCAAAACTTTTGCAAAAAGAAAAAGAAAAGAAAAACTGCACCATAAACTATTATAAAAAATTTATATCACATTTTCTATATCACATTTTCTTTAAGACTAGTAGAAAATCTGCAAAATGAGTTCAGTCGTCGATTTCAAGATATCAAAAAACTTGAGAAATCGTTGGAAGTGTTTGCAATACCATTCGCGACAAATATTGAAACAGCGCCCGTCAATTTTCAGATGGAGCTTATCGAAATTTAGAGTAACTCCGAATTGAAAGCTAAATTTTCCGAAGTCTCTTTGCAAGAATTTTACAGAAATTCCTTGCCTTGTGAAATGGAAAAATTGAAAATTCACGGTCGAAAAACGATAACATTATTCGGGAGCACCTACTTATGTGAACAATCATTTTCATTAATGAAACAAGTGAAATCAGAAGGTCGTTCTCGTCTAACTGATGAACACTTGGAGGGAAACCTATGGATCGCTATATCCAACACGGAACCAGACATTGAAAGAATAATGGAAAACAAACAATGTCAAATTTCCGACTAGCTCAACAAAAAAATAAAAGGATTTTGGCGAGGTCTATACATTTTTGAAGCAAGTGAGCTGTTTTGTTCATTTCTGTATTTGCTTCTAATTTTCACTTTTAATTTTTTGTTTCGGTATTTACTAAAAATATATTGCTGGGTGGTACCCCCCCCCCCTCCCAATTGCGGCCCGCCGTCGCTTAGTCTATGTGAAATTGGCCCGCAAGTGCTAAAAGGTTGTGCACCCCTGCTCTATAAGTTGAGTAAGTGGCGTGTAACGATCATCGGCATGGCGGCATATACTAGATATGAAGTTAATTTTACGAGAGCAATGCCACAGTCTGATTTTTGATTCCTCCCCGGGGTGGAGATTACTGGCTGTTTTAAAGTCTTTGCAGATTCTCGATCAGCCCTTCAATGGCTTAGAAGTCTAAAATTTTGCACACGTATAGTGTCTACTACTAGACCGAACATAATAGAACTGAATTTTGTACTTTCACTGCAATACATGGTAATGTATAGGGAAAGTATTGGAATCGTGCCGAAAATCGCAACCCGAGTTTTCGACAGGCCTACACATTTTGGGACCTCTAGAACACGAAAAAAACTATTTTTAGCATGACGTCTGTGTGGGTGTTTGTGTGTCTCTCTGTCTGTCTGTGCAGATATTGTATCCACTCTAACTAAAAACTACTTGACCGAATTTCATAAAATTGGGTAGGTAAGTCCCTTGTGGGTGACCCTAGTGTTGATAAGATTTTGGTATGATTCGGGATAAAATAACCTGCCTTTTTTTGCGAAATGGCTAGCAAAAATCGTTAAATCTAAAAATAAAAGACTGCATATGTTCAAATATATCAATTACATGCTTATTTTATACGTAACTTTTGACGACGAAAAGAATAAGACCAACCTCATTATTCTAGGACTAGCCGTTCTCCAGATATTGTAGTTTTTTCGCATTTTCGCTGCGCCACCTTTGAGCTCAATTTAGTGAATTATTAAAGAAATAAAGAGAACGTGAATATGAGTATTCATGGAAAGTCGTACTGCTCACATCAGATGTTTTTTATTCTCATAGAGTGATCAAAATGGGGGGGGGATGGGGAATTCTCTCAGAGTATTCCGCAGTCCCCACCAGGAACATATATAAGGCTGAAACTCGATCACGGGGCAGAACCTGTAATTTGACCAATTTTCGATTAAAACAACTATTTTCGACGCTAAGCACCATGCATTATTGGACAAAATAAACCCTATTAAAAAAAGTTGCAGCTTAAGTTTTAAGAGTATTAATTTACATGTCTATGGCAGACTTAAATACTGGACTTGTAAGAATACTTCTTATTACAATACAAGTTTTAAAAAGTAATATTATATATATTTCTCTAAGAACTAATAATTAGTCATATTTAATATCATAAATATATTTATACTAGTGCATAACCGTAGAAAATCACGTGGAAATTTTTATTCCCTGAAAGTTTATAATGTAACAGATCTTTAGGTTTAATTTTTTTACGTCAAAGGTATCTTCAAAAAGAATATTTTTGGTATAAATTTTATATAGTATTTTATATAGTATGTATAGTATAGTATTTTATACCCTAATAAAACGGCTCAAAATTATCTCATTAAATCGGTTTTGATATTCCCTTCCTCAAATGAGCGGAGAAATAATGGCGGAAGCTTTAGCTCTCGGTTAGGCCTAACTGTACTCCTACGGAGAATCTTCGGCGAGCATATAGAACTTTTACTTTAAGATTTAATTAGTCAGCTAAAAGTTATAAAGTAAGACAAAAATATTCTGTTAAAAATGTTATTGCAAAAGGCTATTTTAAAATTACGTAATATTTTACTTTATTAAAAGAGAATAACGTAAAGAAACCCAAATCGTCGAAGATACGCATATGCTTTTTGCCATAATGTAAATGATAATAACGTGCGTAAATTATTCCCACTCGAAATTAAGTTGTTTAATAATATGCTAGTTCCCATTCGAGAAACGATAATAATATGCTTAAATTAGTCACACTCGAAATTATGTTGCTTAATAATACACTCACGGACAATGAAAGTTGCGCACCAAGAAGGAAGCATAGGATGGACCTGAAATTTTATTGATGGAAGGATACAGATGAATGATATACATGATCACAAAAACAGCACAGCAGAACAAGTACAGAGGGAGCTGTGGTACACAGTCAGGTCATCCTCAATAGCGTGTCGCATCACCTAGTGCTGTCCACAAGCAGCAATACGGTCCGGCATGGTATCAAACAGATGCCTGATGTTGTCCTGCGGCAGACGAGTCCACACCTGTTGGACGTTACGTTCCAAATCCCGAAGTTTGCGGCAACGAAGCAGCTGATGTTTCAACTGCTCCCACACTAGCTCGATAGGGGACAGGTCTGGGGAGCGGACAGGCCATGGAAGTGTCCGGACATGACTCGGGCATTCCTGGGCGACCCGAGCCGTGTGCAACCGGGCATCAACCTGCTGGAATTGCTCGCCTGGAATCCCAGAAACGAATGGGAGCACGTGGGGCCGTAGAATCGCCTCCACGTACCGCTGTCGCGTCAATGTTCTAGGTACCTCTACTAGAGTGGATCGTCTATCGTAGGCTATGGCTCTCCGGCCCATGATGCCTGCAGTGGGACCGGTGTGGCGGTCGATAACGAGGTTGGGATTATGGCGTTGTGCAGGGGACCTCCATACCTGGACACGTTGATCATCGGTCCCCGAAACGAAGCGGCACTTACTGCTAAATACCACACATCGCCAATCTGTGGCTTTCCACGTTGCTCTGGCCCGGCACCACTGAAACCGGAGCCGCTGATGTTTCCGCGTTAACTGCAGCATACGTAAGGGACGATGAGATCGCAGATTAGTTCCCTTCAGGCATCTAGATATGGTTCGTAGGCACACAGGAGTCGCTAAGTGTGCCTGTATCGCAGATCGGTTCGCCGTGGGCTCTATACGTGCCACGATCATTCGATCCTCTCTACTAGTGGTATTCCTGGTTCGTCCAGAGCTGATCCTCTGTGCCTGGGTGGCGTCCCGTGACCAGTGCTCCCAATACCGTCGGACGCTATAGTCCGAACGATCCACGTGACGGGCTATCCGGCGCGTTGACCACCCTGCGGTTTTCAGCCCGATGATCAGACTTCTCTCGAAGTCCGTCAGTTACGTATATCGACGCTTCTGGCATCTACACACCATTTTTTCCACTCCGTACTCATGCTTGCGTCGGCCGAAGCTTCTTGCATTCATGGGGCGTCCACTACACGCCGGTTTATAAGGCCGCTGGCTCTTGCTTGCAGCTCCACTCACGGATGTACGGTCGTGCGCAATCACACCAGACTGGGATCATTTGCATACCAGCCCATCCTCTAGCTATTTACATCATTTCGCAGTTGTACCATGTTTTCTTGGTGCGCAACTTTCATTGTCCGTGAGTGTATGTTAGTTGCCATTCGAAATACGATAATAATGTGCGTAAGTTACTCCCACTCGAAATTATGTTGTTTGATAACAGATAACAGTAATATGCTTGATAAATATTATTTGCGTTAATTAATTGTGTTAAATGGCGCCCAATCAATAATAAACTGAATAACAATGCAAAATGCAGCGCAAATAAAGAAAAACAAGAAAGATCAATCATGCTTAAAGCATTGATTATGAAACACTTTCCAACTTCAATGCAATTTCATTTAAACATGTCTAAAATGCAATACATTCCTAGGTAATATTTTAAAACTTATCACAACACTACATTAATTTATTATATTTGAAAACTTAAACATTCATAAAAAAAAATGAACTTCATTCAAATGACGGCATTGAAATATAAATTGCCTGGTTTAAATATCTCTAAAATGCGATACATTCCTCGGTAATATTTTTAAAACTATCATAATACTACGATAATTTATTATATTTGAAAACTTCATCGAAAACAACTGAAATTCATTCAAATGACGTCATAGAAGAAATAACACGCCTGGATCTCTCTATAAAAACAGCATTTCATTCATAACATTTTCCCATTCATTTCATTCATCACAATACTATAATAATTTATTTTATTACAAAATTAAGACCATGGAGCTACAAGTAATTAAACTCTATGCTTAAAACTTCATCGAAAAAAATCGTCCTTCTCTCTGTACAATCAATGAATATTTCATTCATATCAGCTATGCAGACTCCATGGGCTAAATAATTTTGTGTTAAAGAAATACAGCAATTCTAATACAATTCATTCTACATATTTTGCTGTTTATATTTTACATAAGTGAAAAATAGGCTTCGTTATAGAAATAATCAAATTTGGATGATCATTTAAACTCAAATATATTGTAATTACGTTGTTTCAGTTTCTAGATGCACGGAATCTAAGCAAAAATAAAGTGGTTTTAGGACGGATACAACACTCAATATGAATTAAAAAGAAATCACGATTTTGAGACAAGATGGATGCCATATATCATTTTGAAGTGGGTCATGTGATCTTTTCATATCATGGTCACGTGATCTCTTCATATAAGAGGTGTAATTATTATTTTAATTTTTATTTAAAAAACTACTGAATATATTTCGCTGAATTTTTTTTTATATTTTATGGAACGATTTGAATATTACCTAAAATTTTGGAAGCAATTTGTGAATTTTAAAAATGTTTGAAAAATTAGGTCCCATAGAGTTCAATGTATTTCATTTCTTCAATCCGGGTTCAATCCAAAACTAATTGGGTGATATTATTCTTTTATATTCCCATAGGTCCTACAGACCGTCTGAATAACATACTAAAATTTCATTTTGATTAAGTCATTTTTACGGCAGTTATCGTGCTAACGGACGGACAGAGAGACAGACAGACAGACTGACAGACAGACAGACAGACAGACTGACAGACAGAATGAACAAAGTCATAAACGCTTTTCAACTTTGTTGTAAAGTGTTAAAAAGCATACGTATGTTTCGAAATCTTACGTACTCTTTCTTTCTTATCTTTAATTAGGCTACATATTACGTTGGGATCCCCTTTATTACACCAATAAGTCTTATATAATAAATGAAGATGTCTGTGTGTGTGTTTGTAGTCTGTAACGAGAAATCTAACCATCATACGGTCATAAAATTAGATACACAGGTACCAGGACCCAGGAAGGTGCACATCCGCGAGAATTTTTTTAAAATTTGAAATAGTTTTTTTGTTATTTTATGTTTTAGCACGATTTTGTGCGCTTTTCACATAAATCGGTTCCGACTGAAAATATTATCCCAGAATTTCCATCTTGACACCCTTAGAAATATTGATGAACGTTATTTATAATGAACCGCATCCGTAGAATAATTCATTTATTTTTAAATACATTAAAATTTGTAATTTTCAGGTTATCTGATACTTCTTTCGCCGCATCCAAAAAAGTAACATAAACGCAATTCTATAGTTTGTAAAAAAGTTGTGGGTGTATCTTTGCATTCCAACATTTTTGTTTTTCATTTAATACGTATTTTAGTTTTTTGTGATTTTTAAGCGAACGATCTCAAGCGATATAATTGATCAGGAACTTATAATTTTCCCCTCATATGCGATTGGTTACAGGCGACTGCACATGCGCTTACAGTCTTCTCCAAGAGAGAGGATTCCGTTTTGAACATTTTTAACACTTTACAACAAAGTTGAAAAGTGTTTTAACACTTTACAACAAAGTTGAAAAGTGTTTTAACACTTTACAACAAAGTTGAAAAGTGTTTATGACTTTGTTCATTCATTCTATCTGTCTGTCTGTCTGACAGTTAGCACGATAACTACCATAAAAATGAATTAATCAAAATGAAATTTTAGTATGTTGTTCAGACGGTCTGTAGGACCTATGGGAATATAAATGAATAATATCATCCACTTAGTTTTGGATTGAACCCGGGTTGAAAAAATGAAATACATTGAACCCTATGGGACCTAATTTTTCAAACATTTTTTAAGCGAATTTAAAATTCACAAATTGCTTCGAAAATTTTAGATAATATTCAAATTATTCCATAAAATATATAAAAAAATTTCAGCGAAATATATTCAGTAGTTTTTTAAATAAAATTTAAAATAATAATTTCACCTTTTATGTGAAGAGATCACGTGACCATTATATGAAGAGATCAAGTTACCCACTTGAAAATAAAACACGGCATCCATCTTGTCTCAAAATCGTGATTTTTAAAGTTCTTTTTAATTCATATTGACTGTTGTATTCGTCCTAAAACCTCTTTATTTTTGCTTAAATTCTGTGCATCTACATACTGAAACAACGCAATGACAATATATTTGAGTTTAAATGATCATCCAAATTTTATTATTTCTACAACTAAGCCTATTTTTCACTAATGTAAAATGTAAACAGCAAAATATCTAGGATGAATTGTATAAGAATTGCTGTATTTTTTTAACGCAAAAGTATGTAGATCATGGAGTCTGCATAGCTGATATGAATGAAATATTCATTGATTTTACACAGAGAAGGACGATTTTTTTCGATGAAGTTTTAAGCATAGAGTTTAATTGCTTGTAGCTCCATGGTCTTAAGTTTTTAAATAAAATAAATTATTTTTGTACTGTGATGAATGAAATGAATTGGAAAATGTTATGAATGAAATGCTGCTTTTATAGAGAGAGCCAGGCGTGTTATTTTTCTATGACGCCATTTGAATGAATTTCAGTTGTTTTCGATGAAGTTTTCAAATATAATAAATTATCGTAGTACTATGATAGTTATAAAAATATTACCGAGGAATGTATCGCATTTTAGAGATGTTTAAACTAGGCAATTTATATTTCAATGCTGTGATTTGAATGAAGTTCATTTTTTCCGATGAAGAGGTTTAAGTTTTCAAATATAATATATTAATGTAGTATTGTGATAAGTTTTAAAATATTACCGAGGAATGTATTGTATTTTAGCGATGTTTAAATAAAATTGCATTGAATTTGGAAAGTGTTTAATAATCAATGCTTTAAGCATGATTGATCTTTCTTGTTACAACTGTTGTAGTGTCAATTATTAATCAGTTATCGAGAAAATCTCGACCCCACTTCGATGAACGTCCATAAAATATTTCAAAATATATCGCGTTCCATTAATTATTCAATATTTTAGAACGATGATAAATGGCATGATCAAAGAATTCATTGCATCATCTGATTATACTTGTCACACAGAAAACCTCTCGGAGGACATTTTAAAATTCTTCAGAAAAGTACTTTAATTCAATAATCAACTGAATAAAGAATTTGTTTCTCATCACTGAAAACGTTTACTGAATAAATGTCGTTTCCAGTATTTTAATGGCAAAAATTTGCAAATAGAAATCGATTAACAACGCATAAAGAAAGGAAAATTTTGCGTTTAATCATCCCTGAGTTTTGAGTCGTATTCGGTAATTTCTTTTTGGAATAGCATATTAAATGGTTTGTTTTTATAATGGCTCGCTTCAAATTATGAAAAGAATAATGTGAAATTTTTAACTATTATATAAAATATCACTTAAGTTACATATCTTGCTAATTAAAAACTAAACCTAAAGATGTATTAAAAGCGAATGATAATTTAAATATTTTTATTCTTTGCTGTAAAATCACGTTTTGAAGAGTCGTTATATGATTTCTTAGTTTTCAATTTACTTCGTTTATGTTTGAAAAAAGCTATCCTAACGTTTATTCTGTTTGAATAAGATGAAAGTTAATCAACATATTAAAGCAACTCACCCCTTACAGAAATTTTACGTGTAACTATTAGGCGATATCATATTTTAAAACATATACTGTTTCGTTTATTATAATGAAATTGGTTCTAAAAATTATAAGCCGTTTTTCCAAAAGGTAAGTTAAGTTGACCTCTGTCCGTAGTTACAAGTATTCTGCTGGCTGGGTATCGATTGGAATTCCAGTAATATGCCTTCATACCACTACATAGCAAATTAAATGCATAGAAAACTCGAAGCAACGCATCCCTACCTTCAACACAACTATTCACCCAACATAACCTAATAACGAGAAAATAATATATTAAAAGTTCATCTGCAACAAAAATGATTGCTTTCTGCATGCTGAAATAAAAAATATTATAAATGTTTGCTGTTAATAAGACGCAAAAAATATATGCATCCAATAGAAATTTAGCTGCAGTCGCGAAACTCGTCATGTATATATCGTTTGAGAAGTATGCAAATGATTAGAATTTCAGAGCAAAAAAAGTTTTAAGAAATGGTGGCAACAAGAAAATGACATTTTAGTAAGTGGTAAATTCTTCCCTGGCAGCTATAAAAGCCGGTATTCGGTGCAACATGGAGTCAATAAGTTTCCTATGTTTATCTGCGAAGATTTTACCACAAATTTTGCAACTGTTCATCTAATTCAGTGGTATTCCGAGAAGGCAGCAATTGCCGTCCCTGTGTGTTTTACTGGTGATAAATCAGGAGACCGGGATGGCCATGGGAGGGTATTAAATCTTTGAAGACAGTGTTGAGAAAGTCATGCAGTATGTGCTCGATGCGTTGTCTTGTTGGTAAATGGAAACTGGGCGGCTGGACAGCATAGGCAGAACAATCGGCTGCAGAATATCGTCGATGTACAAACGAGCTGTCAGACTGACCTTCAGCAAAACTGAAAGATATCAGCTGTCCCACGATATGATTCCCCAGAATGTCACACCACGTGTGATGACCGTGTGCTGCTGAACAACAAATGTGGGATCGGAATGCTGGCCAGTCATTTTCCACACACGTATGCACACGTATGCAGATGTGTCATCAGCACTGAGAGAGAAGCAAGATTCGTCGCTAAAGACAACATGCATCTAATCGGCACTGTTAAGGCTGACCGAGTTCAGCACCAATCTAGACGATTATTCTTTTGTTGTGGTGCCAGGAGCTTTCATGGACGTCGACACCTAATCCCACCTTCTGCCAGTCGCCTCCGAATTGTATTCCTTGATACAGGATGCATGGAGAACGGCAAATGGCTTCGAATGGCTGATGGCGACGCCATTGGTGTGGCCATGGCTCCTCTCCTGACTGCACGATCCTCTCGAGCAATTGTCTGTCTGGGGCGTCCTGAGCCTTTGAGATATTTACATGTGACTTCTCTGATCCACTGTTGCCAACACCCAGCAACTACCATTATATCGCTCTGACCAAGAGGGCATCTAACATCTGTTGGATCAACAAGCTTTCCTTAGGCCTATGGTACGGCCTCTCTCTTCGACAATTGTTTATAGCGCCGTCAAGTACGTCTTAAAATCATCTTTCTGCACAACTTGCAGTATCAAAGTCGAAATTCCAGTTCCAATTATCCGTGGATGAGAACACTGCTCGTTTTAAATGCTGCATGATGCTTCGTTCTCATGCGCGTTGCATGAGCCCTATAACATCATTGGCGCTGACAGTTTGGTCATTTGCATAACTCCTAACACGACATTGGCGTGCCGTGTTTCGCGGCTCTTGCTCAATTTTTATGGGTCTTTATATTTTTTGCAAAAGAATGTATTTAAAAATCTATATTAGTTAATTGTGATTTAGGATAGAGAATGAATATAAATTGAATATGTAGTGAAGGAGATTCAATTACATAAGGAGGTATATTTATGACCATTCTCTCTAAATTTATCATGATACCAACAGAACTCGTCAGAGCGCGAACCGGACGAAGATCTATATCTTTCAAGTTTGAAACTACTTCTAGTCTTTTTAGGCTATGAACTAGTTGCGGAACTGAAATTCTGAAATGCAGCTCTCAATTCAGTTATCTCTGCTCAGATTTCGTTCAAGGCAGAAGTACTTCCTGAAACACTCGCAACCAAAGTACTATTTTTGGGATAATGACGAATTTTGTCAGCAATTTTTGCAAGCTTAGATCATTCTAAAGATTTTTCTGAGAAAACACTAAGGATTTGTAGCACCTGAGAAAGTAATCTTTTTCATCCATAGCGTCGGTAAGGTATTTTCATTAGGTTTGCTTCCATTCAATCTCTCTATCTCAGATTATAACTGTGACGGGCGTTGATCGCCTAAATGCAAGACATTCAACAATACGCTTAAAGTTGGATCTTTTGACTATTTATAAGAAACTAGAACTCGTTACTATAAGTTTTTTTCTGCTGGAGGGTTAACAATAATATTGCGAATACATTTCGGTGCCCGAGTATGAAGTGCCGTGACTACCGAATGAAATTTAGTCAGGTTAACAGAAATTCCAGCGACTATATAAACTGTGGTTCTACTTGTGCAAATTACAACGCCGGATCTGATTCCCAAACACTAGGTGCCTTAAAAGCTACCCTGCACACATTTGTTTGTTCTGGGGATGTTTCCAGCTCAACCTGACCACTTTTCTCAGTTAAAGCATTCCCCGGTATGTTTGTCTTGAATAACTAGTAGAAAATCAGCTGTAATATGAATTCGATAAATTTAAACGTAATTCTATATCTATTACTATACAGCTAAATTTAAAAACAGTTTACATCGGTGCAGCATATTATACATTGTCACAAAGTTATACATTGTCACAAAAATTCGAGCATAACCCATCTTCCAAACACATTTAAGCAGCACAAAAATACACTGTATAAACCACGAAAACCTGTAACTCTATTAAGCAATTAAGCAAGTGTAAGAAATAATATTCCCACTAAACCCCTATCAAGGCAAAATACAGGAATCCCTAATTTAAAAGCACTATATACAGTGTATATAGCCAGCTAACCCAAACTTTTATTTCACTCAAATATTTTAACTGTTCTGACATTAAAATATACATATTCAAACTAACACTCAAATAACATATGCTGTAAACTTTTGTATCCCATACTTGAAAACCTAATTCTACACATCAAAATCTCAAATGCAATTTTCATCCTAACAGCATTTTTTTTCACAGTGACGTAAGATTTACGTCACAGGACGTCGCAGTACGTCTCGGCAATGTCATATTGAGGTCACAGCGAAGTTGGTCATTTTGGTCATTTTCATGGTCGTTTGTGACTTCGCATATTAACTTGTTTGTGACGTCACATTGTAATTGCCATTGTAATGTCGTCACATTATTACGTGTTAATTAAATTGTGGAAACGTCACAGAATATAGTCACAATGAAGTTACAAAGTTACTAATACGTAACTTCGCATAGAAGTCACAAATATGATGTCATATTGTGACCCAGGTGTCACGTGACTACAACGTCACTGTCGCACATGTGACGATCTTTGCTGTTAGGGCAACAGATTCTACACCAAAAAAGTTCGCACACATATCCGGCCGCGAGAAATATCACAAACTTTCACCTACCTGAATTTCTTTTGCTGCCTTTCTTGCCAATATTAGGTATTAATTAGGTATTAATTATTATAAACCAAACAATTTTATTAAGTGTAAATTTATGGCGATCTGTTTACATAAATCATACCTAGACGGATCCGGCCACATGTAATAGTTTATTGTTTTAAAATGAGAAGTTTACCTAAGCTTAATTTCATATTTAATAAATATTTATTCCAAATTTATTACATTTTATTTAACAGACATACTTATTTTCGTGATATAATTTTTCTTTTACTTTACCAGAGTCATTATGGTTGAAAGTTCTGTCGTCTGACCCGACATCGTAAACGTTCGAGAAAACTTAGTTATAAAAGTATAACACTTACACACAAAGAAACAAGAAAGATCAATCATGTATAACGCAATGATTATGAAACACTTTGAAACTGCAATGCAATTTTATTTAAACATCTCTAAAATGCGATACATTCAGTAGCGATATTTTTAAAATTATCACAATACTGCAATAATTTATTATACTTGAAAATTTTATCGAAAACAATCGTTTTCTAATAAAAAAACTGCATAAGAAATGATTATTTACGTAACTTTATTGAATGTTTTATTTTTTTGATGATTTTTTTAAAATTTCACGTCAAAATTTATGAGAGTTCTGAACATTCAATTGCGTGTAAAAGGAACAGGCTTCCAGTATTCACTGATTGTAATTTTTGCACCACATTTTGTTCGAATCGCTTCATTCGTTCGTGAGACATCGTCTCCACACACGCACACAGAGAGAGAGAGAGAGAGAGAAAGAGAGATCTCCTCAAAAACGTCTGATTCATGTTTGGGGATGCTTGATACGCGCTCTCCCGACAAAAACTCGAATTCAAATTTTCGACCCAGTCACAATACTTTCCTTCTACATTATACTATGCATATAAGGAAAGTAATAATTACGCAATATATATGAAAATATCACTTCTGATATTATTTCTTATTACCTCAAAAAAGTTTAGCAGATAGTATATAACTGCACCTATGAGATTTCACTTTACTATCACAAAAATTTCAATTTCATTCAAAGCCTTCTTTGCAAAATATAGTTTTAGCACTTTCTTAAAAATCATTCAACTCAGAGTGATTTTAAAAGCAGAATTTCTGCCAAACAGAAAGGGTTTTATTTTTATTATTTTACTAGTATTCTACACAAATTGTTTGTATTCTTTACAAATGGTTGACAAATATCTTTTTTGCAAGCATTTCGCTTGATATATAGTTGAAAGTTTTCGAAGCGATTTGAACGAGTTTTTGTTATAGATTCTTACAGCTCCGAACCCATCGATTGCATTTCGTGAACGAGATTACAGAGTTGTACCAGAATGCAGATCAAAAAAATATTGCGTTAGAAAATAGCATTTATTGGGAAAGAATTGTTTTCAAAATGTTATGGAAAAACTACATGTCATAGTCATATATTGTTGATCGATTTCGTAAGTTAAAATCTAAAAACCTTTCACACGACCAGTTCACTTGTATTTGATGTGGCACAAAAAATACCCATTTGATGTTCAGTGGGACATATAGAAACTTTCAGAACATCTAATAAGAATTTAGCTCATGACTTGTGCTAAAAGATGATTAAAAAAGAATGCTCTATTTGCATAGTACTTCGAAAAATACTGCAACACATATTTTTGGAATTTTACAAAAACAATTTCATAAAAAATATATAATAGTTAGATTTAAAAATATATTTATAAATTCATTTTTTAACTTTTTCTATGAACGGTACTATAATTTCTCAAATTATTTAAGGGGACGGTGGACGTTGAAATGAACAAAAATCGACTAAAAAAAGTTTTAATATATAACATTATTTTACACATTTAACATTTGCTTACGGGTGGGACAGCGTCCATCCCAAACAGCAGGTGCAATGTTTCTGTTGGCGAATTCCATGGATGCCAATGCTTGCAAAGGGGATCGAACTGTTTGGGATAGGGTATGTCAAATACCTGTCTTTTTGGGAGGTTCGTTTGGAATTGACGTTATCCCACCCGTAAGCAAAAGATTGTATGCATTTTTTTCGAAATGGAATTTTCAAAGGTTTTACATTTTTAAAATGCTCCATGCCTCTTAATTTTTGTCTGAGATGCATGAAATTTGGCAAGAAGACACCTCTCATACTTTTTAATGAAACTGGGTATGCATTTTATAATTGGACTTTGTTAAGGTAATTAAAAGTGAATAAGAACCTAATTGATGAAAATTAAGTTTTAATGCAGAAAAATATTTTTAAAAAAATTAACTTTCTAAGGGATTTAAAAATGAATACCCAAATGTGTTCATAATGTGTTTTTGAGTGATCATAATGTAAAATTAGTCAAAAATGTGACACAAGTGGCACTCTAGGAGAATTTTCAAATTTTTGTTTAATTAAATTAAAAAAATTAAATTAAAAAAAATTAAATTAAAAAAAATACAATATTATAGCAAAATTTAATGGTATTGTATATAGTAATGTTAAGAGGAATATTTATACAAATTTTCACGTTTCTAAGTCAATAAATAAGTAAAAAATTTCAACGTCCACCATTCCCTTAAAAGAACATTTTAAGCGAATTTTTTTGATATTTATATTAATACAGCTGAATAACAGCGCTCATTTAAGCTATTTATTCATTGTCACCACTGTCTGTATAAAACAATTTCTCTTCTCATTCAATTAGTCTCTCAACGGTTTATCTATCCATTAAAGTATTTTTTTATTATCAACTAATGAATGGCATTACTCAGCCATGCTATGCACACAAAATGGATGCATATTTTTATAACAAAATAGGTGAAATAGTAAAGCGTGTGTTTCAAACTGATGTACTAAGGATTTCATTAATGAAATGATTCTTCATAACGTAGCATGTCATTTTCGTATTGATTTGCATTTGGCATTTAATCAAGGAAACAATCGATTCCGGGAAGCTGAAAATGATAACCTCTATTATTCTTGACTAATGACTTTGCCTTAAGTAATATGAGAGTAGTTAATTCAGACAGAAAGTTTTGAGATAACAATTTTATTCATTCTTTACAGAATCAAACCTATGAGTTGACGCATACATTCCCTAATTTGATACATGCACCAACCAGTTCCCATATGGATAGGTAAATAACCATAGACGATGGAGAATTGCTGTTCAGTAGATTGCAGGTTCAATTGTCAGATATTCAGTTCCTCAGAAATAACAAACAAAATTTCTAAATTTTACAGAGCCCAAAAACGTAACATGAATGCAATCCAATTTCTTTAGGCAGCTCATGCATGAAAGACACTCTATGGGAACATCTGGACCTCATGTAGAATTTCCTTATTAAAGACAATATATTTTCATTATGGCATAAATTAGTTTTAAACAATATGCCTGTTGATGCTGTCTCTAATGAAATTCTATACTTCATAAGAAGTTATGGCATATTTATTAATGAGTAAGTCATGCGAGTAACAAATATATCATAATATAACTACCTAAAAACATCAAACATAATAATTTCATTTAACTAAAGTGGTCATATATATTTTATTATTTGTAAAATTATTAAAGTTGGTATGATTATATGCAGTATTTTTCTGATAATTTGCTAGACCTTTAGGTAGAACATTTTATCAAATTTATCGTGAAATGTTTTGACATTAGCTTGCTATTAATTTCGAAGTTTGAAGCAGTTTAGCAGGTGTTTAAAATAAATGTCTTTTTATACTATACAATGGCTTACAAGGTTTTATTAAAGAAAGCAGGCATATGTCAATTAAGTGATGACAATATTTTCGAAGAGATCATCTGACTAATGAAGCCTAATTGACATGAATGCTTTCTTCAAGAAAATTTTGTAAGTCATTAACTTGCAAGCAGCAGTTTGATTTATTGGTTCAATTTTATATACTATTTTAGATAGTTTAAGTTTATTATCTGCATTATACGGTTAGTATTAGACAATAATCATATTTGAGACTCTTTCTTTGATTCCTATTATTTAAAAATAGTATAAAGACATTGGAAAAATAATATTTCCTATTGTAAAATACACACTTAATTACGCTTGCAATGGGGAATATACGCTTGCAATCGGTACATAGTTGAATTTGTTTATGTGCTTGTACGTATTTTTTTTTCTTTTAGCATTGTAAATGCTTCAAGCTTTACAAATGTGGAGAATCTAGAGATAGATACTGAAAAATTGAGACATTTCTGTAAAAGGGTAAAAAGAAGATCTACAAAGCTGTACTGTGTTTAATCGTTGCAAATTAAATAATTATTACACTTAATTAGACGCGCCAACGGCCGTACCGTGCTGAAAACACCGGTTCTCGTTAGATCACCGAAGTCAAGCAGCATCGAGCGCGGTTAGTACTTGGGTGGGTGACCACCTGGGAACACCGCGTGCTGTTGGCACATTTCGGGTGCGGTAGCCCGGTGGTTTGCGCGCTGGATTTGCACGCTGCCACAACTGCCTCCGTGTTCGTGCGGAGTACGATCACGTTAAACATGTGGGTCCGTAAGTCCTTCCGAGAGGTTGGTGGTAGGGGAAGGAGGGTACGGTCCCTGTGGATGCCTCCCCCACTGGGTTCCGGTCTAAATTGGGTGGCACTTCCTGGCCGTCCAAACAGTTACCTTGCACCTTTCTGGTAGGTCGAACGGTCTGGGTCTCAACAACAACAACTTAATTAGACGCAAAATGCTAATTAGAGTTATTGGGAAGAGGATAGATGACTATTACTTCATCTTCCGTGAAACACCGCCTTCTACATTAAATGAATAGTAAAATTTGCATCGGAATGACTAATACAAATTTTAAAATATTAATCATATAATTAAAAGTTCATTTTTATTAAAGAATAATTTCATTCTCATACTCAAACTTCAATCTGTATTTCGAGTCAGTGTGACTTCAGTATTAGAGTCGGAAAATGTCTATAACATGTAAATGTATATAAGAGAATGTGGTTAAAATAATAACAATATTTCTCTCAAGATACATTTCAAGCAGATATCACTAAAGAGAATAAAACAAAAGCGAATAGAATAAATCCCAGTATGAAATGTACTTAGGAAGAAAGCAATCAAAATAATGCCCATCGGTTAGCATGAAACTATTACGCTCATTTAGATATGATATTCATGACGGTCACGCAATTATAACTAAGTCTTTCGAATGAAACGGAAACCATTTTACATGAAGCTGTGATAAAGTAAAATTCATGTCTTTAAATTCATCGAAGAACAATTATCCTGCCTCTCTCAGACTAAATAAAATTGGTGCTTAATATATCTTTTAAGAAAGGTGGAAATGAAAATTTTGAGTTTCTATAACTTCAGATAGTTACTATCAAGGTTGAAGAATTCGAACATTTGAAGGCAACCACAATAAAACTTTCTTTGTCTTCGAAGCAACAACTAAAACCAATTGTTTAATTCCCATACGACCTGTCGCGTTTATCCTTCAAATGTCACGGAGTTTAAACTCTATAACTTGCCGATATTTATTTAATATTGTTAGGCTATATCGTAAAGTCCGTTTAAATCATTGGTGCAGTTCGCATAAGACTGAATGTTTTAGGTTTATAATTGATAGCTCCAGATGGCTAACTACAAGCGCGTAGCCCATTTCGTAGGGATTTTTTGATACTTTTAACACCTTCTGGTCCACGCTTGAGCTGGACGCATTTTCCTCTAACAGACAATGCTCGAGTTCAGCTCGAACAAAAATTCCTTGAGTCGCATTCTTATTTAGTCGACACACGAGTAATCCTTGCGCATTCAGATTTCTAAAAAATATATGAAAGGCAGCATCTGATCTTTTTTTCCCTGATTAATTTTTATTAACAAATTATCTTAATGAATTTAACAATTTCCTTACAAATTTATCATACCAAAAGAAATGTGTGTTAATAATTCATATAAGTTTATGTATCTATATAATTGCTGTAAATAAATCCTGAGTGGGAAAATATAAAAAAAATTTATTCTATAATAGAACGTTTCTTTATCTATGTCGATGAATTCGTATTAGCACTTCATCGATCGCGGTGCATATCGAAAATGTTTTTACTTTATTTTATTTTACGGCTTGACCTTGGGTAGGGCAAGGGTTTTGAAACTTCATCTAACCATCTAACTTTGTTTCTCCGCCCACATTTCTCTTACGGACATTCATTTCTTCTCCATAGTTTGGGTTCAGCTGTATTTGAAATCAATCAGTTCTCGGATTAGATGTACTGTAACCATCGAGATTCAATTATAATTTAATTATACCTCGATGACTGTGACCGATGACGTAACTTTTTAAAAACATCGCATTAGTTCCAGCTATTCTTTTCATACTCAAAACGTTGGCTGAAAAACAGCGTTACAATGATTTAAATAACCTGAAAGACTTGGGTGAAGTTCGTGCTATGCATTTTAAGCATAAAAAAGTGAAAACATAAGCTGTACTTGAAGTCAGTTATCTCTCAAGTGCACTGAAACCGATTGCGTAACTCTTTTAAAGATCATCGTAACCGTGCTAGCTTTCTTCTTATATTAAAACGATGGCCAAAAACAGCGTTTTTATAATTCAAATAATCCAAAATACTGACACAGTTCAATCTATGTACGCATTTTAAGCACTGAATTAATCAAAACATCTTTTAGATGCACCGCCACCCTTCACGTCACAAATTGGTCCGTGACCGATGCAGAGTAAGTACGTATTGTCTTACTCTGCAATTTTATAACTTTAAATTATTTAAAATTACAATAATTCTTTGGATTTTTTTTTACTAAATATTTTACTTTCATTTTAGTTCAATTGTTCACTCTACTATCTATACAGAGAAAATGATTGCTGCGAAATAAATTCACTAACCCTTGATGAATATTTTATCTAAGGGATTTATTCCACAGCTATTCTATGATAAAAAAAAAGAACCTTTATCCAGTATTTGAACCAAACAAGAGATAAAAATGGTAAATTACAGGATACATAAAGATTTTATTGTTTGTTTCATTTAAGAACTGCAATGTCTACCAATAACCCGTTGGGACATAATACCAAACCATATCAATGGTGCGTGACCTTGTTCTTAAGTGAAAATCACAAGCAGCACTCATGAGACTAGAAATAATCCCATAGAATAAAATATTATTCTTTATCTATTGTTGAATTAATTCTGTTTGAAACTTCAAAACTCAGGAAATAAATCATTTATCTTCAATTTTTAAATTAAAATACAGCTAATTTCATTCGTTGTTTTTATTTTATTCCACTTTTCGAAAATCTATTTGCAAGCGCATTTTAGTGATTTTAATAAAATGATTCATTATGTCATATTAATAAAAGTAAAAAGGGAAATAATTTATTTATTCTCGAGCTGACATCAATCAATAATTTATCATTTTTTCAACATCACTTATAACAGCATTATTAACATGCATTTCTTTAACTTCTTCAGAGGTCAAAACGAATGATTTCTAAACTTCATTTTCAAATAAAGCGTAAGATTTTTAAAGTTTCATTACATATTTTTTCATTTGCGCTAATTTACTTTTTAGCCAGGAACCTATTTATTTCAAAGTTTTCTAGAAGCTATAAGTGTGAGGCATAATTTCAGGGTCCACTTCGATAATAAGAGTATGCAATTTCGTTCCAGTAGCTCAACGGCAGAGCGTCGGCTGGCCTCTTCAGAGATCCAGACTTCGATTTCCGGTTGGAGCAGCAAGTTTCTTTACACAATGCATAAAAAACCCTGGTAATGCATGAGATATTGAAGACTAACATTTTGAAAAACTACATGATACACTTTTGCACAATTCACGATGTAAATATTATGATCAAGTGCAATAGAGGTCTGAAGTTTAAAACAATCTACAGGACAGTTAACAATTTGTCCTTTGGTAAAAGAACAGTGGACTGTTGTGGGGAAGAGCAAAATTGAAATAACAATTTGAAAATATGGGGGGAAATGCAAATTATATTATCATACTTCCGTTTTACAGTTAAATAGGGCATAGAGAATGCGATTAATTGTATGGATTATATTGCATGGCCAAAGTGATGCAGTGGTTAGCTTAATTTGACAAAAATCGGAAGACGTGGGTTCTATATTGTTGAGCTTTGAGATGGCGGCAGTCCACAGATGCTTTATTTCTTTTACTGGTATGGTTGCTCTGCCTCCTTGTCCTGAAGACGGATGCTGTTCACCAGTTTAAGAATTTTAATTTAAATTTATTTCAACTGTTTGAAAATATTTTCCATACTGAATTTCTAAACTGCAATATCAGTAACTATTAAGTAGATATTGCTTAAAGAACGGGAAAGATAATTTATAGTTATATCTCAACTGTCTTGCCATCTGATTCACTTCCCACGCATTTATTTACTAGATTTTTAAAAATAATGAAGATTTATTTTGATATACAAGATGATTATAAAAATATAAAGAAATGGCAAGTAATAATACATGTTTCCTATGGCCGTTTCCATTTTCTTTACTTTTCTTTTTTTTCACAAATTTCTAACTTAATTGATCACAAGTGTTTTCTACCTCAAATTTTAGCTTTCTTCCTGTTTCATCAATTGTATTCATTAGGATGCTTTCTTAAAATTATATAAAAAAAATCCTGCATTAACTTTTTTTTAATTTTCTGCACTTTTAATAGAATTTCGATTGATTTGATAGCGATGCAATTTTTGCAACCATTTTTAGAGAAACTATTGTTGTTGTTCGGCCCAGATCGTCTGACTTACTGTAAGGTGTAAGGTATCTTTTTGGACGGTCGGGACAGTGGAGGTGACATCTACAGGAACCGTATCTTTCCCTACCACCAACTTCTCGGAAGGTTTGCGAGGAATTCTTCTATCTAGCTCTTTCAAAATGGTCGTAAATAAAATTGTTAAACTGAAAGGCCACCTTTCTAAAATAAATTCGTTTAACAAAATAATTGATATTAAATAATTATAAAATTTAGTCTGGTAATTCTTAATATGGAGTGTTTTAAACACTTTCCAACATAGTTGAAAAGTGTTTATGACTTTGTTCATTCTGTCTGTCCGTTCGTACGATAACCGCCGTAAAAATAACTTTATCAAAATGAAATTTTAGTATGTTGTTCAGACGGTCTGTGGGACATATGGGAAAGTAAATTAATAATATCACCCAATTAGTTTTGGATTGAACCCGAGTTGAAAAAGTGAAATACATAGAACCCTATGGGACATAATTTTTCAAACATATTTTAAGCAAAGTTATCATAAATTTATTTGAAAATTTTAGGAAATATTCACATTATCCCATAAAATGTACTAAAAAATTTGAGCAAAATATGTTCAGTAGTTTTTAAATAGAAATTAAAATAAGAATTGAACCCATATTATATGAATAGATCATGTGACCTACTTCAAAATAAAATACGACATCTATCTGTTTTTTCCCAATGTCAAAATCATGATTTTAAAAGTTTCTTTAATTTTATAGTGTTGCATCCGTCCTAAAACCACTTTACTTTTGCGTATTTTCTGTGAATCTATATTCTGAGCTAACGCAATTACAATATTTTTTAGTTTAAATGACCATCAAACTTTGATTATTTCTACAACGAAGCCTAATTTTAACGTATGGAGAATGTAAACAAATCAAGCTGTAAGATGAGTTGTATAAGAATTGCTGATTTTTTTCAACGCTACATTATTTAGCTCTGGAGTCTGGAATATAGGTGATATGAATGAAATATTCATTAATTTTACATAGAAAAGCATATGATTTTCTAGCATTGTTCTTTTTTCGATCAAGTTTTAAGCATGGAGTTAGAAAGTACTTTTACCTCCATGGTTTTAAGTTTCTAAGTAAAATAAATTATTGTAGTACTGTGATAATTTATGAGAATGTAGACAAGTGATTGTAAGATGAGTTGTATAAGAATTGCTGAATTTTTTCACACAAAATTATTTAACTCTGGCGTCTGGAATAGAAGTGTATGAATGAAGTATTCACTTCTTTTATATAGAGGGCCAAGCAATTTAAATTTCGATGACGTCATTTGAATAAAATCCATTTTTTCGATGAAGTTTTAAGTTCTCAATTAAAATAAATTACTGTAGTTCTGTGATAATTAAAAAATATCACCGCTGAATGTATCGCATTTTAGAAATGCGATACATTCAGCGGATTGCATTTCAGTTGAAAAGTGTTTCATAATCAATGCTTTATGCATGATTGATCTTTCTTGTATATTTTGACGTAAAGGTCGGGGTATCCGGATGAAATCGGACCAAAAACTGAAAGTGCTGCAAACAGTTTGTGAGTAATCATTTGAAAGCCTCACGAGGATGTATTATTATATTTTAGATCAGGTTCTTAGATTTCGAAACATAGTAATTGAAATTTCGTATTTTAATATTTTGTACAATTTTTAAAATATCCAAATAAAGTAAACCACTTAAAAAAATAAAATAAAATAACATTTTTCTTTGTATTTATCAAATGCCAGCCTGCTGACTATTAAGTCATATGGCTTCGTGCTCTCCAATATTTTTCCACAATACAATTACAATGAGATAATGCAGGGCATTCGTCAATGTGAGCAGCCGTCATGTTTTGTCCAGTTGAACACAAAACACACACAGGTGAATTGACAATATTAAAACGAAAAAGATGGGCACGAAGACAATCGTGCCCAGTCAAAATCTAAAAGTGCCAGTCGCAGCTGCACGAGGAGCATCAGGAACACAATGGGGACTGGTGCTGAGAACAATCCAGAGTTTACCACGAGAAGAGCAAACAGCCGCAGTACGGAAGGTATGTCTAAAGACTCTATTTATTTCAAGTTTTGATGAATGAAAGGGTAAATTTCTGTTTGATTTCTGGATTATATTGCACCCTTTCTTTGCCAAAAAGTCTGCTTTCTCATTACCCTCGACACCGCAGTGGGAGGGCACCCACTGGAAAGACACCTTGCGTTGTATTTTCCAGAGAAGAGATCTACACTGCTGGACGCGAGGGCTTTTCCTCTCTTGATTAGATGATAGAGCCTGAAGGGCAGAAGTTGAATCGGAGAGGATCACAGCCCTCTCAACAGAATTCTGCCGAATGGAAAGCTGTTGAAGTGCAACAAATATTGATTCCAGTTCTCCATCAAAATGGGTTGAGAAGTTTCCAACTGGCAAAAAAGTTCACAGAAAATGCCAGCACCAGCTCCTTGAGAAAAGTCCAAAAGCGAGCCATCCGTGTAGATATGCAGTCATTCACAAGGAGGATAGCGATTATGGATAGTATCAAGAGCGATCGCACGAAGTGCCTCAGGGCAAAATTCTGATTTTTTAATTTTCTGATTTAAGTCCAGTTTTACATCAAGTTCCATGTAGTCCAAGGGGGTTAGCAAAAGAGAATAGTTCAATAGGGGTATTATTAATTAATTGATAGCAGTACAAAGAAAAAATATTATCCTCGCAAAACCATTTCGGCTTCATTGTACTGGAGGCACTTCCGATATGTTCCATTTTGCTCCCTAAAATTCATATTATTTAATTATAATTTAAAACCGTATCGTAAAACACGAGCTGAAAATTGTTTCGCTGTATTACAATTATTTTTTTTTTTTTTTTACAAAATTTGGTTATTTCTTCGCAAACCAATATTGGCTATATTTTGTAGCCAATATTAGCGTTACATATGGAAAATGTTTACATTCCAATATTGGCCTGTTATTGGCGTGTTACAAGGAAATAGGTTTTTGTGCTTATCGATTGAAAAAAGTGTATAAAATTCCATGCAAATTGCCTGATATATATTTTTTTTCGATATATCACGCTACCTATAGAAAAGTAAGGTTTCTGATATTTGAAGTAAAAAGTTACTAAACAAATATGCCCACTTATTTCTTGTTGAAAATACTTACAAAGAATCCATCAATTTCATAGTAGTAAACATATTTATGTTTTCGTTTTTTAACATTTTATATTTAAACAAGAGTGATGAATCATGCATAATGAGTTGATTATGTAACACTTTCCAACTGAAATGCAAAATGCGATACATTCATCGGTGATATTTTTTTGATTATCATAGAACTACTATAATTTGTTTTACTTGAAAACTTCATTGGAAAAAAATGAACTTCATTCAAATGATGTCATCGAAATATAAATCGTCTGGTTCTCTATGTAAAAGCAGTGAATATTTCATTCATACACTTTTATTCCAGACTCCAGAGTTAAATAATTTTGCGTGAAAAAAATTCAGCAATTCTTATACAATTCATTTTTACAATCCCTTATTTACATTCTGCATCCAATAAAATTAGGCTTCGTTGTAGTTGATGATCATTTAAATTAAAAATTACTGTAAATGCGTTAGCGCAGAATATAGATGCACAAAAATTACGCAAAAGGTTTTATAACGGATGCAACACTAAATTTAAATTCAAAAGAATTTTTAAAAATCACGATTTTTACACTGGGAAAAAAGATGGATGCCATATTTTATTTTGAAGTGGGTCACGTGAACGCTTCATATAATAGGGGTGTCATGATTATTTTAATTTGTATTTAAAAAACTACGTAACATATTTTGATGAAATTCTTTTTACACATTTTACGTGATAATTTGAATATTTCCTAAAACTCTCGAAGCAATCTGTGAATTTCAACTTCGCTTAAAAATATTTGAAAACTTAGGTCCCATAGGGTTCAATGTATTTCATTTTTTCAACCCGGGTTCAATCCAAAGCTAAGTGGGTTATATTATTCATTTACATTCCCATATGTCCCACAGACCGCCTGAACAACATACTAAAATTTCATTTTGAAGTTATATTTACGGCCTATCAATGCCTGGCCATTGGAAAAAAAAAAAGTTATATTTACGGCAGTTATCGTACGAACGGACAGAGAGACAGACAAACAGAATGAATAAAGTCATAAAGACGGTTGGGCTATGTTGTAAAGTGTTAAAAAATGAAATATTCAAAAAATGGCGCTTATTAACAGCCTACAAATGATTTCTTTCGATTCTAAACAAAAATATATGATGAAATAGTCCATGAAATAGGTATTTTTATAATAGTTTAAAACTTAATTATATTTTTCAAATGGTTTTCGATTTTCTAAAACAGAAACCCCATGCTAAAACAAGAACGATCAATCATGCATAAATCATTGATTATGAAACACGTTCCAACTGCAATGCAATTTTATTCAAACATCTCTAAAATGCGATACATTCAGTGGTAATATTTTTAACAGTATCACAATACTACAGTAAATCATTTATTATATTTGAAAACTTAAAACTTCATCGAAAAAAATGAACTTTATTTAAATGACGTCATTGAAATATAAATCGCCTGACTCTCTATGAAAAGGCAGTAAATATTTCATTCATACACTTTTTCCATTTCCTTCATTCATCGCAATACTACAATAATTTAATTTACTTAGAAACTTGAAAACATGGAGGTAAAAGTAATTTTAATTCTCTCTATGCTTAAAATTTCATCGAAACAGTCTGCTATAAAATCGTCTGCGTCTCTATGTAAAATCAATTAATGTTTCATACATATAAGTAATATTGCAGACTACTGAGCTAAATAATTTTGCATTAAAGAAATTCAGCAATTCTAATACAACTCATAGCTTGATGTGTTTACATTTTCCATAAGTAAAAATTAAGTTTCGTTGTAGAAATAATCAAAGTTTGATGATCATTAAAATTCAAATATATTCTAATTGAGTTGTTTCAAAATATAGATGCACAGAAATTAAGTAAAAATAAAACGGTTCTAGGGCGGATACAACACTAAATATAAATTAAAAGAACTTTAAAAATCACGATTTTGCCACAAGATGGATGGCATTGATCATTTATACTCAAATATATTGTAATTGCGCTATTTCAGAATATAGATCCACAGAAAAATAAAGCGGTTTTAAGACGGATACAATACTAAATACAAGAAAGATCAATCATGCTTAAAACATTGATTATGAAACACTTTCCAACTTCAATGCAATTTTATTTAAACATGTTTAAAATGCAATACATTCCTCGTTAATATTTTAAAACTTATCACAATACTACATTAATTTATTATATTTGAAAACTTAAACCTTCATCGAAAAAAATGAACTTCATTCAAATGACGGCATTGAAATATAACTTGCCTGGTTTAAACATTTCTAAAATGTGATACATTCCTCGGTAATAATTTTAGAATTATCATAATACTACGATAATTTATTATATTTGAAAACTTCATCGAAAACAACTGAAATTCATTCAAAAGACGTCATAGAAAAAATAACACGCCTGGCTCTCTCTATAAAAGCAGCATTTCATTCATAAATAATTTCCCATTCATGTCATTCATCACAATACTATAATAATTTATTTTATCTAAAAATTAAGACCATGGAGCTGCAAGTAATGAAGCTTTTTGCGTAAAAGTTCATCGAAAAAAATCGTCCTTCTCTTTGTAAAATCAATGAATATTTCATTCATATCGGTTATGCAGACTTCCATGAACTAAATGATTTTGTGTTAAAGAAATACAGCAATTCTAATACAACTCATCCTACATATTTTGCTGTTTACATTTTACATAAGTGAAAAATAGGCTTCGTTGTAAGCATAATCAAATTTGGATGATCATTTAAACTCAAATATATTGTCATTGCGTTGTTTCAGTATGTGGATGCACAGAATTTAAGAAAAATAAAGCGGTTCTATGACAGATACAACATTCAATCTGAATTAAAAAGAACTTTAAAAATCACGATTTTGAGACAAGATGGATGCCACACATCATTTTGAAGTGGGTCACGTGATCTTTTCATATCATGGTCACGTGAGCTCTTCATATAAGAGGTGTTATTATTATTTTAATTTTTATTTAAAAAACTACTGAATATATTTCGCTGAATTTTTTTTTATATATTTTATGGAACAATTTGAATATTACCTAAAATTTTCGAAGCAATTTGTGAATTTTAAATCCTCCTAAAAAATGTTTGAAGAATTAGGTCACATAGGGCTCAATGTATTTCATTTATTCAACCCGGGTTCAATCCAAAACTAATTGAGTGATATTATTCATTTATATTCCCATAGGTCCTACAGACCGTCTGAACAACATACTAAAATTTCATTTTGAGTAAATCATTTTTACGGCAGTTATCGTGCTAACGGACAGACAGACAGACAGACAGAATGAACAACGTCATAAACACTTTTCAACTTTGTTGTAAAGTGTTAATAAATTAAAAAGAACTTTAAAAATCTTGACACAAGATGGATGCCATATTTTATTTTGAAGTGGGTCATGTGATCTCTTCATATGATATGGGTGCAATTATTAATTAATGTAATTTTATATTTCTTATAAATTTGTTTACAAACGGAACCAGGATGTCTTATTCTTCAGATCTGCATATGAAGATAATATTGTACAGCGAAAACAAAGATTCTTAAACTCTTTTTAGGAGCATTAATTTAAATATTTTAATAGAATATTTTGAATAATAATGTCATTTAGAATACTATAGAAATTTCCACATTATTGTTAATTTTAAATTTCTTCATATTATATAGTCCGTACGAAGAACGATTATACTGCTAGTTTAAAATATAGTATAAAATGTAATTCTATTTGCTTAATTTGGTCGAAAATTATTGTCCGTATAGATTGATTCATTGACAAATAGACAGACACACATACATCATTGAATAATTGCTGATTCGTATTCAGTTTTGCCCAAAATAGATACTTTCGTACCTTCTCTCTTAAATATGTTTTACTTATTAAAAGTTTTTAACTTTCTGCTACACTATCACATAATGAACTGGTTTAGCACTTATAATGTGATTTACAGCATTGAATATACAATAGCCATAATTGCGGCAAGAAGGTTTGGCTATATGCCATAATTTTGTGTATCTCTATAAAGACCGACAAGTTCGGTCTGAACACGCAACCCGCATCAAATTGCATAAAAAATGAACTCAGGCTGCAATGGTGAAAATTATGCTCTTAGAACTCGCTAACAGGAGGATTCTTAAAACCATATTCGCGCCCCATTGCAGATAACAGTAGTCCCATGGAGATAACATAAGCCAGAAACCGATCCATGAATGCTGCTATCTGCAATGGAAGCGCTTTCAAAGCTACATGAATACTCCCTTTAGGTGGGCTCTGTGAGTATTTACTATCACAGTGATAACGTTCTAAAACATTGGTAATTATAATTTCTTAAGCTTCGACCCTCTAAATTACTCCAATGAATTCACCATCGTAGTTTTGGTTGGGATACTAAAAGATCTCGAAGACTATCATAAACTACTAAGTATAATGAGCTGCCTAACGCATTAAATTTTCACCTGCGATTCTTGCCCCAATAATGGCCGCCGCTGCGACCTTTTATTTGCAAACAGGAGAATGCTCTCATAGCATTGCGTAGTAACCCATCTTTCCCGATGTTCCGAATCGAAATATTGACTTTGTTTAGCGACCAGATAATGCGTTCTGAATTAGACGAAGAATATTTATATTTTTAAGCATTTCACTAAAGATGGAGTAGTGTTTTTATCAGGTAAAAGCGGGGTGGGCCGAAATATGAAAAACCAAACGAAACATTAATACTAAATACGAAAAAGAGCAGAAAATTTAACATAAGCGGATTTTTTTTTTAAATGTAACAACTGGGTGGGCCGAAATATGAAAAATGAAACGGTAAATTACTACTAAATACGAAAAAGAGCAAAAAATTCAACATAAACGGAAATTTAAAAAAAAAAATTAACACACACAGAGAGAGACGGGGATAGATAGATAAATGGAGAGAGGGAGGGGAGAGAGGAGGAGAGAGACTGGGAGATAGATAGATAAATAAATAAATAGATAGATAGACAGAGATGGATAGATAGATAGATAGATAGAGAGGGAGAGAGTTACTTTTTACTCCTTCCCTTAACCCCCCCCCCCCTTCTAAAAAAAAAAAAAAAGAAAACACGAGCTTCCATAAGATATAGTATTTTTGAAATTCATCACTCTTATCGTTAATCCGTTATAGCCTCTTTCGAAGGAATGATAAAAAAAAAATGATGGATTAAGCTTTATTTCTGTGTATGTCCTACTACACTATTCGGCTAAACCTAGCTCCTTCGCACACAGTATGAGGCATGCGCATTAGTAAAACCGTTTTCTTGAGCGGAGAAGGTAGGAGGAATATTTCTACATTCACTTCTCCGTTATGTGCATACTAACGCAATTCATGTATAGTATCATCGACGAATTGCTGGAGAAACAGGGAAAAGGCTGGCTCGAGCAGCGATGTACGGAACTGTAACAGATTGGATGAAGCACTGGAAGAAAAATCATCGGGATTTGCATTAATGGCATATCACTGTGTAGGTAGAATCTTTACTCCACGGGTATACTAGAACTTTGAAGACAGAAAAATTAATCAAATTTACGTTATTTTTTTTTTTTAAATAAATTTTCTTATCGATCATTTTAATCATATTTTTTTTATAATTTACAGATTACAAGAGCTGATTACTCAGCCTATTACTTTACCTATTATGACATTTTATTCACTCTATCATGGTGTTATTTCATTTTTTGTGAGTTAACTTATATTCCTGTGTGTTTGCGGAAGTAACTGAGTAATCCAATACTTGAGTATCGAGAATTTCAGAATGCCCGTCATTACCTGTTGTTTCAAAAGACACACCATTCAACGTAACATTGATGTTTATACTTTAATGCAATACAAAATAATTTGTTTGTAATTATTAAATACAAATGAGGTAATACGCAATAGATAAATTACAAACTGGGACAGAAGTGAGATAGTTTTCTATTTCATTGCGCTGTACAAATAGTCTCTCTATATGATGATTATATTAGACTTAATTGAGATAATTAAAAAAATAAAACTTTCCAATGTTACTACACTTTATATTACTTTATAATTATTCGTTTTAGAATAAATAAATGTGTTTACAAAAATTAGGAGTTCTACAAGAGGGTTGTGGTAATAATTATCAAAAATACCTGTTTTAATATGAACATGAATTTATATCTAAAAACAATTTCTATTGTAGATATGTAGACAATTTAATTTGCGCCACAACTACTATCACCAAAAATGTACATATTAATCTACACCACACTAACCAAGAATTATACTAAACAGATCAATTGTATGCAGTAGTGTTAATAATTCGGATTTAAATTTAAGCTTGGACCTCCATATCAAATCATATGAAGTAACTAATTTATATGATATAAAGGGCATTATACATTCAATGTCAATAAACAATTTTCATTTGATTATGTTTGATTCATATAATTTTATTCCATTATCTCGAAATACGAGTAATAATATATAAGCTCTTTAAAAATACATAAACTTTCTAAAAAAAGTATCATAATCTACATTTTATAAGTAAGTTATAAAAATTCCTTGAATATTTGTCAATTGTACCATAAGTAGCTGCAATCATTCATTCTATATTATTAATGCATGAAAATCCATGTTTGTATCGCAATAAATAAAACTAATGTTTGAAAGAAATTAACTTACAATACTTCTGTGAATAAAGCAGTCATATGTCAGTTAAGTGACTACAATTGTTTCGAGGGCGCTATAAGCCACCTTCCTCGGGCCAAGAAACAGTATGCGCACTTAACAACCACCAAGAGCGAACTGCCTCGCAGTTCGTTCATTTCGCAGTTTATTAAAACTTTTGCTGTTCGACATTTCACTATAGTCGAATATTTGGTATCCTTATTCCGTGTATCACTATTTAAACGCAAAAAATGCATGTGGGCAAAACATGACTTTCCATATATAATGCAATGACTTTACTTCTTTTACAGTGGAAAAATTATGTATAAATTCTACGGCACAATGTTTTTAATGTTGAGTTGTACATTTGGCGCTTTTTCAGATGATAAAATGTGAAATTATTTCGGAGTATTCAATTAACTTATATTTCACGCTACTCTAAGTTGACAATTATCAATATTGATAGCACCTACAGTGAGCAATATAGTCTATATATTAAAATATTTTAATAATTGTTTCATCAATTTGGCGTCATTTTCGTTAACTTAGTGTCATACCTGCAATGTTAACTATATTTCCGTCAATGCGGTGCGAAATATCGCCAAGATGGCGCTATTTCGCTAAATTAGTCGCCAATTTTGTCAAATTTCTCTCCAAGCGTTACAGACAAACGGGGATAAGAGCATTTCTTATAAATATATAAATAGTTGTTGGCGAATTGCTAGTTGTCAAAATACAAAACTATTACACCAATTATCATCTCGGCTATCCAAACGACAACGACTGCTCATGTCTTAGGACGAGTCGGACTGTCTGGGTCTTCGACAATGTATCATCTTTCGTGAATGGAACAAATTAGATCCACAAGAATGATGTTAAAAAATTTATCGCATAATATTACATTATTGAACATATTTCACAATAGTAATAAATTTTTTAATTTCGTGTGGTTTTTTTGATAAATATTTTTGAAAAAGTGCAATATCTCGAGAACGATTCAGTGACAAAAATTTATGTCACTTGTTTTCAAATGAAAAATTACATAAGAAATAATTATTTAAGTAGCAGTATTGAAGGTTCTGATTTTTTGATAATTTATTAAAGAAAATTTCGAAAATTTGGAGGGTCTTCCCAACATTCGATTACGCTTAAATCTATAGGCTTTTAGTATTCCTTGATATTAATTTTTCTACCAAATTTCGTTCGAAAGGCGGCATTCATTCGTGAGATATCGTCTCTACGCACATACACACGAAGACATCCACACATCCACATGCACACATCACACACACACGAAGATATGCATGCATCCACATGCACACACACACACACGAAGACATCCACACATCATCGGCCGTCCAAATAGATGCTCTTTGTCCTCGGATGAGTCGAACGATCTGGGTCTTCAACACATCCACACATCCACATGCACACACATACACACACGCACACACACGCACGCACGCACGCACACACACACGCACGCACGCACACACACACGCACACATACATACACAATCACACGCACACATACATACACACACATACACACACACACATACACATACACACACACATCACCCCAAAAACGTTCGATTCGTGTTCAGAGATGCTTGAAATGTGCTCGTCCGTCGAAAACACAAATTCGAATTTTCGACCCCGTCACAATACTTCCTCTATACATTATACTATATATATATATTTATATATATATATATATATATATATATATATATATATATATATATATATATATATATATATATATATATATATATATAGGGAAAGTAATAAACGGTGCATGTCGGATTTTTGATCAATAATGCGGATGAAACATGCTCGCCGTTACAATGCTAACCATAAAATTTTCTTTCATTTTTACGATTTTTGCTTGGAAACGGGACACTTGTTCCTGGTGATTAACATTAGTATTTTAATATATGGTAGTTTCAATAATATTTAAATATAAATATTTTAATAAATAATATAGTTAAACATAAATCGTTTTGTGAATAAAGAGACCATTTTTCCTATTTACGGAGTACACCATATATTTCATATCCGTCAAATTATGATTATTATTCATTTTTTTTGTTTTTACGCTCTGATTCCTGTGTGCCCACAGGAGCTAATTTAATCGGGATTCACAGATTAAAGTAGATTCTAAACCACTATACAAATATTCCGGCTCCTCGTTCCTAGAATTTGAACCCTAAACCTGTGGATTCAAAAAACAAAATGTTCAACATTTGGCCCGGTAGAAGACTAAAGACTAGCAAAAAGATGGCCTTTGAATGGACTCTTGCATATGAAGTATACGAGTTGTGAAAAATTTCAAATTAAAACAATTAATTATAAAATTAGAAGTATAAAAAATTAATTGCAATATTTGAGAATTTAAATACAAAAGAGCATATAAGTTTTTAGAACTTGAACATTAAATGTAACACTTTAGAATACTGGAAAACAATTAAAGCATAATAACACATTTAAATCGTAAGATCGTATTTAATACACTAGAACACGTTTAAATCACAATGCATACAAGCGCACACGCTTTAATTAGCTGCTTAAAAGGTGTTGTTTACTTGTTATTTGTCGAAATCGTAGTGAGCATGCGCAGTTGTGAAATGGGCGTTTCGCACTGCTACATTTCGTTTTAGTAATTGAAATTGTGATTCTACAAATGTGCGTGTAATTTCACATATGTATGAAAAATTTCATCTTCCTACCTATTATAGTTTTTGAGAAAAATGAAAAGCACAACCCGGACAAATGCTGATGTCGCTTCATTAGGAATAGAAAATGGACTTCGTTTTGCTCGTCCACCATAATAATTGAAACACACAATCGTATTAAAATATAAAAAAACTCTAATATAAGGATACAATTACTAAAAAGAGGTGTAATACTTTTTCTTGTAAGTAAATTCGAATTAAAAAAAATAAATTTTTTTATCAATATTTATTAACGTGCTATTTGGTTTAAGTTATATAGTATTGGGTTCTTCTTGCTGCATGAATTATTATTAATTATTAAATGCGCACGCAATAAAGCATACCGTCTAAATGTAACAAAAAATATTGGGATTTTGATTGTTTTAAAATGGTTAATTTTACATATTACTGGAAATGTTTAATATGCAGTATCTGATGCATTTTAAATTTAAAGCATATGTAGCAACATTACTCCGAAAAACAATATTAAACCAACTTCTATAAATTACTTTAAACGATAGCAAAATACATGATCGTTACGCGCGCATCTAATGAACTCCCAAATTCATCTTTCCTTAACTGTGCCCAATAACATGCCCAAGTTTTTACTTACTAGAAAGTTCTGGTAAGACATAAGATGATATAAGCGCCGAACCCTTAACCATACCAACACCCGCTTGCCGACTGATATGCGTGACTCACCTTTAAGTCTTTTTCTGACCGAAACACTTGTGATGCACCCTTTTAAATTTGCATCCTTCGAGAATCAACACTTACGTCAAAATAGCAGAAGTACACCATTAAGAATCACGCAAGATCTCAGTTTATATTTAATGTGGAAAATTCGAATCATTCTTTCGAAAAAATTAAAAAAATCCGTATAAACTTCTGGAGAGAAAACTTCAAAATATACTCAGTACTTCTAATTTCCAGAAGAAAAAATACGTTATTTTAAAATGTGTATACTATTTTATTAAAGAAACTCTGGAATCTTTTTACAGTCATTAATATCTACAAATCTTTTTGACAGTTTCAAATTATTTTTTACTTTTTTAAAACAATCTTCCATTCAAGAACTTTTGAAATGTAATAGCTAAAGGTTTGCTCAAATGCATTGGACTTTAACCGATTATGTCAGAATCGACATTTTAAACCGTTTACCCACGAAACTCATTTACAGTGAAAATTTTTACTAATTGTTTTTTGTTTTTCCTATATCATTACTGACTATTAAGATGACAAAAATCTCGTGAAGGAAAAATTTAATTCAAAATTCAAAAATTAAATAAAATTGAGGGAATTTATTTGTACTACACATTCATAAACCTAATCCATAGAATGTCAATGATTATAATTTGCAAAACGTCCTTGAAAAAATCAGGCATATGTCAGTTATGGGGGCATAGGACCTTTAAACAGTCGAAATTCATTGAAAATAGAGTTCTCTTTACAATTTTTTAATTTCAGCCAGGTGTATCCCAGATATTCAAATTTTTTTCTCTAAACATATAGAAAACCTTTCTTACTACACAAATTTTACTGAAGTCATATAATTATATGTACATTTTATATTGTTTTTTAAAATTTATACAATTTTGACAGACATAACGGTGTATGTAGCAGCCGCGCGCAAGATATTTCAAGTAATATTATACTTATGGACTTCAATTTGATAATAATATGTTTATAACTATTACATCTTTAATTTGTACACACTTTTTAAAATTTTGAAATAAATTTAATATTTTTAAAATTTAAACAAAATGAAATTTTCATTTTCCGTGTTAAAAAACATGAAATAAACCTCTTCACAATTCTTTTTTTATTATTTATGGTGAATTTTTGAAGTACAAATTATATATATGGATGAAAGAAGTAAGTCCAAAAAATTTGAAAGTGATTGGCTAAATATATTTTAAGATATGTTGCGCGCAAGGGCTAAAATCCCATATCTGAGAAAAACAGCTTTAAAGTTTAAAAATACATTCAGTGTTACTTATTATCTTATTTTACACCTTAAAATGCCTTTGGTTCATAAATAGCACCTTTCTATGTCTGTTATGTAAGAAAAATCAAAAATCTTCTGTCTTTTAGGGGCTACTTGAGCTCTATATGTTGCTTCGGAAACTCGAACAGACGTTTCGCTCAGTAGATTCTTGTTAGTCAGATGAAGCACGTTTACTAAATTTTTACTTATTTATGAGGAATTTTTATCTATAAATTATGTATATAGATGAAACAAGTAAGAGCAAAAAATTTGAAAGTGATTGGTTACATATATTTTAAAATATATTGCGCGCAAGTGTTAAAATCACATATCTGAGAAAAACAGCTTTAAAATTTAAAAATGCTTCAATGTTACTTATTATCTTATTTTGTACCTTAAAATGCCTTTGGTTCATAATTAACACCTTCCTATGTCAGTTCTGTAAGAAAAATCAAAAATTTTCTGCCTTTTAGGGGCTACTTGAGCTCAATATGTTGCTTCGTAAACTCGAACAGATGTTTCGTGCAGTCGTTTCTTGTTAGTCAGATGAAGAACGTTTACTGAATTTTTACTTATTTATGAGGAATTTTTATCTATAAATTATGTATACAGGTGAAACAAATAAGAGCAAAAAATTTGAAAGTGATTGGCTACATATATTTTAAAATATATTGCGCACAAGGGCTAAAATCACATATCTGAGAAACCCGCTTTTAAGTTTAAAAACGTATTCAGTGTTACTTATTATAGTATTTTGACCTTAGAATGCCTCCAGTGCATAAATAGCACCTTCCTATTTCTGTTATGTTTGAAAAATCAAAATTTTTCTGCCTTTTAAGGGGTATTTGAGCTCTATATGTTGCTTCGGAAGCTCGAACATCAGCTTCGTGTAGAAGTTTCTTGTCAGTCAGATGAAGAACATTTACTAAATTTTTACTTATTTAGGAGGAATTTCTTTTGTATAAATTGTATATATAGATGAAACAAGTAAGAGCAAAAACTTGAAAGTGATTTGTAGAATATATTTTAAAATATGCTGTGCGCAAGTTGTAAAATCACATACCTGAGAAAAACAGCTGCAGTGGTACTTTGATAAACTGAAACTCTAGTGACAAGAAAAGAATGAGTTACAGAAAATTTGACGTATTGAAATTGCTTAAAATTACAAAAATATATAACAAATATGACTTTCGCACATGGAAAATTTTGAGTTATCGCAGTTCGGCTAATTAATGTTTGGCTGTAGTTTATTGTACATCCTGTGTTATTTTATATCTAATTTAGCATCAAAATGCACCTGATGCATAAGTAATTCCTTCCTCTTCCTCTTGTCTTTGAAAATCAAATGTTTTCTGCCTTTTCGAACTTCATATGTAGTACTAGAGGCTCGAAATTCCATCACATTCCATTTTTCCGGCACTACCCGAATGGTTTTTTGAACACACTATTTTATGATTATTTTTCCACTTTTCATACCGAGGTCCACTTTTCTTACTTCTGTAGCTGTTTCAGCCTTTACAAAAATAAAACATTACTTCGGTTTCAATAACCTTCCCGCTTTCTGCTCCGATTAGTGTACACACACCTACAAGTGGCGAATGCCCCCTGGTTTTCCAACTACCATCTCCACTTACAGTAATATCTTTCGATCCATTTGTTAATTCTCTTTCGTCCTGGACAGCAGTTTTCATTGAAGATTTAGCTACAACAGATGTGGCATTTAAAATCCTGCGATTAATTTTATTATATGATTTCTGAGAAACAGGCGCGCTGGAAGACCCATCGTAGAACAAAAAGTAGATAAAACCGATAAACCCTGCCCTATACATCGCATAGAAAATACAGCTCTTCTGTTTATTTCTGGAATATTTTTCTTAACACCAAGCATTTTTGTATTTTTCACAGACTTCAGTTCATCGCAGCTATCACAATATACAAGAAATGTTGATGCTAAACCCATTGAAGATTTTTCACGTATATTTATTGTTCCATGAAAGTTCATCTTTTGAGCTGAACAGTTTTTTTACTTGAAGCACTTAGCTTAGGCGTAGAATCAACATTTTGTCATTCGAATACTTTCGGATTGTTTTTGCTTTTAATTACATACATATTTCATTGAAAACGTCTTCTTTTCCTTCTTTTACCAGAACGAGATTTAGTTGCCGGTGTATCCATTATTAGAAAGCAAAAAGCAAAAAGTTTATATTAAAAAATTGCACCAAACAGTCTTCTACGTTGAAGTTTACACAAATAAATATGCAAACGCGAAGAAGTTTGTAATGTATAATTATAAAATAGATTAACTGTATTTTAGTTCAAAGTCATGCTTAAACAACATAAATGCAGCAAATCAATCGTAAAAAGTAAGAAAATATAATGAAAAGAAATTGAGAAACTCAGAAGAAATTCTCCACGTTATAAACAAGTTAACGGCTCTAGAATATAAACAAACTGGGCTGAGCAGTTCAGTAGAGGTGAGTAGTTGCCTTCCTACTGCTGCAGAAATAATTAAATAAATAATTAAGACATGGTGGTGAAAAAAGTATTAGATTTACATGACAAAACAGCAAACTGCAAACGTAAACAAATAGTGACGTCCCTTTAAAAATGGCGGCGATGGCTGACATGAGAAAATTTTCAAAAGTGTATGTTGCATAAAAGCTCATAACTTTAGAAATAATGCGAATTTTAGAATGCGGTTTTTTGCACAGTGTTCAGAAATGTTCAAGCATTCAGAATAAAATAAAATTGAAAAATTGATTTTAGGAAGGTTTAAAGGTCCTATGCCCCCTTATGTGACTACAATTGTTTCGAGGACGTTATAGCCCCCCTCCTCCTCATCAAGCCAAAAGAACAGGATGCGACCTTAAGAACTGCTAAGAACGAATTGCGACAAGGCAGGCAAAAAGAAATCCAAAGAGAGCTAGAATACTCAAAATGAAAATTCGTTAGCGGGTGGTTTCAACCATTGAAAAAGAAAACCATAAACATATCTCAACACGGGCCGATGAAGGGTCCCCCCTATAATTTTGAAATCCACTTAAAAGAAAACTTCTTTCTGACATCCTGATTCTGTGTCAGATATGTATCATTTTACCTGCAGGTTGAGATAAACTAAACAATTTTAGAATTAATACTTTTCTCGATGGAGTGTGATATAACATTCTATTTCTGTATTACTTTACTAGTCCGATAAAACAATAATGAAACGAAGTTTGAGTGATCGCCAGTTAGAATGCGCCACTAACCATCGAGCATAATGAAAGTGTTCTGCATATGAAACGACAGATCTATAACCAAAATATGTTATTGACAAAAACTGAAAATGTGCTTGAAGAGAAACTGTACCTATGATAGATGAACTTCATAAATGGTGACCGGAAGATGTTGCCGAGCTTTGATCGGGGAAAGATGAGGTAGTAGAGAGCAATCAGAGGGATGCAGGCGATAAGGCAGACGCACAAGATGATCTTAGTGACGGCGTGACGACGCCGCCAGATCGGCAGCCCTTCGTACCAGATGGAAGTCAACAGCTGCTGACAGTTTGGATGCGCAACAAACTAAAAGAGATCATTTTCTATACTCATTTTATGATTTTCAAAATTTTTACAATTCTTTACAAACACCAGTCACACATTTAAGTACATTTCACAAGTGAATAGTGTTGTAGAGGGGGAAAATGACAATAGCTTAGGTCTTATCATCCAATATACATGATGATTCAGAACGATGAGGCAAAACTTTCAGGGTTGATAGAATACACCTAAAAAAGCACTTTTCTTCATACAATGCATGTTTGTAACTCAAGCGGTTAAGCACTAGGGGTTAACACGTACTGTTGCATGAAATGATGAAACACAAGAATGACAGATGAGGTATGAAGAAAGTGAAGAAATTACAGAACATATTTTAACGAGCAACTCACAGAAACTGCTCAAAACAAGAAATCGAAGAAATTAAAAAACAAATTGTAATGGATAACTTACAGAAACTGTTCAAAACAGCGACCGTCAACATGAATGTAGGCTTCACACCTGTAATGTGATCGTCGTACATTGGCGAAAATACTAGGCATTTCTCGTACAGCGGCAGCAACAACAGAAATCCTGGCAACAAGATCCTCAACGGAATCGACTGGGCTATCGTAAATGAGGCTTTCATATGGACCCATAGGAAAAAGTCCAGACATGAGAGATGGGGCGATCGTGCCGACCAAGTGATGAGACCATCCTGACCAATCCATCATCCTGGGAATGTTGATTCCAAGGCGTTTTGCACAGCCACGCTGAAATGGGGTGGAGTATTGTGGGAAATACATACGGATTTGGGCTTTCCTCGCATTCCCGTCCGCAGCTCTGTATATGAAATGTATGTCGGTCTTCTCCTGATTTAGGAAACAATCTATACTTCTTAAATCCACGGTAAAACTGACGACGAGTGCAACAACAGGCGCTTAATGCGTTCGCTTTACAACTCCCCCTAGCACTTAACCGCGTGCGTTACGACCATGCATTGTATGACAAAAATTGCTTATTTAGGTGTATTCTATCACCCTTTAATGTTTTGCCTTATCGTTTTGAATCATTCCTAAGAGGTACACCCTTTCCCACATGTTAACGCCTTTGAAAATGATATGCGTTTTAGAATTGATACCTTCGAATTGATGAAATACGGTATTAAGAAATACTTTTACTGCCACAGAAACTTGAAACTATTTTCAAAAGTACAATTTTAAGATCTTATAACACATTAATATATGGAAGGAAATATTCCAAAATACGCTTCTAAGAGAAATATCGTCTAAAATAAACTATCAATTTCGAGAACACTTTTTTTTTTAGTTGCATTACGAGAAATATTGTGATATAAGTCAAATTTTCCAACTCCAAACCAAGGGACAAGTATAATCATGAAACATGTTTTGTGTATTTGTCATTACCGTTAATAACTCGAAAGTAGATAACCAAATTACACATTTTTTTCACTGGTTAAGTATAATTAGAAATAGTTTCATAACTATTTTTTCAATTCATAGTGTATTAAAAAGTTGCAATTTCCTTCACATTAATAATACGTCAATTCTCCATCATAAGTTATAGATATCATAAAGGCACAATATAATTGAACACTCATATATTAAACATAAAATATTGTTCAAACATTAATATGATTGAACGCGCAAAAATAAATTTTTAAAACTGAAAATTTTCTTAACTTCTGTGAATAAAAATTCGCGAAACACTGGCTTAAACAGCTTGGTACGCGGTGAAGACCGAAGCTAAATCACAATGTGACACAATTTTTTTATACTCATATCTATTCCATATCATTCTACAAGTATATAATTCTACATTGCAAAGCATATGCACCCATCTCTCCCGTAGAATGAAGAAATTCAGCTGCACTGTATAAAACAAAAGATTTTCTTGCTAAACAGCCAATATAACAAAAAAACCTTAAGTCTATTTTTACAAATTTAGGTTTGGTTTGGATTGGCTTATTTTGACATTTTACCCTTCTTTTATGTACACAAGAGCTACTATGACCAAAACACTTGAAACAAATTCCGAAACTATAAGCACGAATGCATACACAGCACTCTCCACCCGATATGTATACACAGCTCCTGTGAATTTGACATCTAGTAAATGAACCATTCTGCTACAAATGGACATTGCAGCTCACAGAAAGTCTGCTATGCATTTGATCTTCCAGAAAATATCTTGCTAAGAGGTTTCTTGCTTTCAAAGCTTTAGGTTTTTCTAAAGAAAACAACTGGTTTGCGATCAACATCTGCTGCATTATATGGCATGTATGCAAATATAGTTCCCTTAATATTTGCATACATGCTATATAATGGTGTAATAATATAACTTACAAATTTGATACATTACATAACGGCAGGGCATTCTGATTATAGGGTTACATAATATATTAATTTCATCAAACAGAACTTTCAATTTGTTAATATTAAATAAACTGTATTTGATAACAAATCATTTCGATTCGCATGAATTTGATGCATTCTATGATCACTGGTATAATCATTTGATTGCAAGCTGATACCTTGTGAATGAGGGCATGTTAAACACTTACTACTGTTTTGGTAATCAATAAATATAATAGATAAGTAATTTCAGAACATATTGAATCATTTAGCTTTTAGCAACCTAACAGTTACTATTTTGACATTTCAACACTCGCGCAGCGTAATGGTGCATGCACAGTGGCACAGCGTACATAGTACGCCAATGAACTTTTTCTATCCAGATTCCTCATTTCCACATTTGTATGTAGTTTTCCTGATTTACATTTATTTTAATTATCTTCAAATATTTAGGCGTATACTTTTAGGAAAAAATATTTAATTTTAATGGCAAATAATGCAGACCTGAGAGTCTGCATATTACTATAACCCATATTGCATTACTATAACCCATAAAAGCCGAACTCGGAATTATCATAATGTGTCTAATTTACTATATAATTTAAATCCCAATTGCCCGTCCCAAAATACAGGTACTCTTTACCTGTTTCTGTTCGTACTTCAGAGCCAGTTTAAGTCTGGAAAGTGTCAACTTGTCTGAATCTTCATCGTCTTCGAAGCCAGATTCAGTCTTCTTATTAAGGACGGCTATCACTTCCTCTGTGCTACGACAGAGGTCGAGTAGATCGCAGGAATATTTCTTGCATTGATTGCTGAGTTCCACGTAGATCTCTTTAAATTCATTTTCTTGCATAGCAAGACGCTCCAAATCCCAAGACAACTAAAAAGAAAAGAATAATGCATAAGGTTTTCTGTTTATACGTTTTTATAATACATCTCATCGAAAACAATTTTGTAAAAAATAGCGAAATTCTTCTGCTTTGCAAGAAGTGTCAACTATGAAAAAAATGATTCAAATAAAGAGATGCAATATATAAGCAGTTCAAATTTTATGATCCCAATTCTTTTCAATTTAGTTTTTTACAACAAAACACTGCTTTAGATCAAATAGGTAAATTTGCTCCAAGTTTATTACAAAACACTTTCAATAACTTCCTATCTGTACTTTTCACTCATAAAGTTTGATGAATTTGGCGACTGTCTCTTCATTTCAACCATTAAAGCTAAAGAACATTGCTACAAGTTTGATTTAGATAAGATATTAGTTTGTTTTTATGTAGATTTTTTTCTTTAGCACACTTGAAGCAGTCGGGATACTCAGCATATCGAAATGCAACTGTCTGTCGTTAATATGTGTTCTGCAGAACTTCGCTAGGGACAATACAGAAATTTTCAGGATTTTGATCTGCCATCTGGGTATCTTAAAATTAAAAATCTTCAAATTTTGTAATTTATCCTATAACGGGAGCTTACATGACAATCAGTATACCAAATGTCAACTATCTAACTTAAACAGATTCCCTGGGGAATTTTGATCAAGAGTGGCATATTTTGTGAAAATGCAAATTTTGACCAGTCATTAGAGTACTTTAAATTTTGAAAAGTTCGAATTTTGTAATTTTTCCTTTAACCATCGTTATATAACACTTGCGCATACCGAATTTAAACTGCGTATCTTAAGTAGATTCTCCTTATAATTTTGATTATAAGTTACCCTTTTTTTGAGAAAAAAATTGATAGATACGACATTTTTTAGATTTTAAATGATCATTAGAGTTCTTTAAAATCTTAAAATTTTGAATTTTATCATTTTTCTTTTAACAATTGCTTCAAGACACTCAGCACGCCGAATTTAAATTATGTAACTGATAAATACGACATTTGCGAGATTTCTAATAGTCATTAGTGTTATCTATTATTTGATAAGTGAAAAATTTTTGTGTTTTTCCTTGGGAGCAGCGGTGGAATACACAGCATGGTGAAAATTCAGATTTTAACTTTAGCATTCGACTTTAGAACTCAGGTGCAAAAGTGGAAATTGTATTGGAAAACAAAATGTACTATCTTTGACATATTGATACAGAAAATTGGCTGAGACAAAACAAACCTAATTAATAATGTCTTGTTTCATCACACCTGCCTACAGAAAATTTAAAATTCTACGTTTAATTTCTATGATACAGGAGGGTTAAAAGAGTCGCTTAATGGCTTGTTTCATTACACCTGCCTATCAAAAATTTTAAAATTCTACTTCGTTAAATTTCTATAATACACAAGGGTGAAAAGGGTCCTTTATTGGCTTGTTTCGTATCCTGCCTATCAGAAAATTTAAAATTCTACGTTTAATTTCTGATACACGAGGGTGAAAAGATTCCTTTATTGGCTTGTTTCGTAACACCTGCCTATCAGAAAATTTAAAATTCTACGTTTAATTTCTATGATACACGAGGGTGAAAAGGTTCCTTTATTGGCTTGTTTCGTAACACCTGCCTATCAGAAAATTTAAAATTCTACGTTTAATTTCTATGATACACGAGGGTGAAAAGGGTCCTTTATTGGCTTGTTTCGTAACACCTGCCTATCAGAAAATTTAAAATTCTACGTTTAATTTCTATGATACACGAGGGTGAAAAGGGTCCTTTATTGGCTTGTTTCGTAACACCTGCCTATCAGAAAATTTAAAATTCTACGTTTAATTTCTATGATACACGAGGGTGAAAAGGTTCCTTTATTGGCTTGTTTCGTAACACCTGCCTATCAGAAAATTTAAAATTCTACGTTTAATTTCTATGATACACGAGGGTGAAAAGGTTCCTTTATTGGCTTGTTTCGTAACACCTGCCTATCAGAAAATTTAAAATTCTACGTTTAATTTCTATGATACACGAGGGTGAAAAGGGTCCTTTATTGGCTTGTTTCGTAACACCTGCCTATCAGAAAATTTAAAATTCTACTTCGTTTAATTTCTATGATACAGTAGTACTTCTATGATTAAGTGAAAAGGGTCACTTAATGTCTTGTCTCACCACACCTGCCTATCAGAAAATTTTAAATTCTGCTTCTTTTAATTTCCATGATACAGGTGTCGTGACGGAATTCGTCACTCCCTTGTAAATTGCATAACTTCAGTACTTTTTAAACTTTTATATTAATATTTAATTAATCTGTGTCCTGGAATCCTCATGTCTTTGTATATATTTTATCATATTTAAATTTATTTGAATCTGTATTGAATCGTGGCCATTTTAATTTCATAATAATTCTTTCACACTCGAGGAACAACGTACGTCGCTCAAGGTCGCACTTGTTTGCTGGCGGAGACGGTTGTCTCCATGTTTTTTCGCTTTGTTGGGTGATGCAATCTTGTGCTGGATATCGTGTGGTTCTGCACGTGCCTTGAGAATTTGCCGTTTGTAGGGGCGGATCCCTGGATGTATTTGAAATGGAAGCATTTTTTGGATTGGAGGAAAAGAGAAGATGTGAGCCCCTCTTAAATTTTAATTGGTCGGGTCCTGGATCCGCCCGGAGTGTTTAAAAGCTGCGAGATTCTTGTTTCGGGGTTCTCTCCCTGGAAAAACATCTTCGAACGCACGTCGGCTCGGGACTTAACCCTCAGGTTGAGTTACCGTGTTGTGGGGGTCGGGAGAGATGCCACTGCCGCTACTATCGCCACTACATTGACTGGGACTTCGCTGATGCCGAGCCTCGATGCTTGCTGCCGCCGTTAACCGTCCGAGAACCACCTGTTCCGGATGCCTAGAGACCGCTTCGATTGAAGTCCAAGATGAAGCCTGAGCCCTGTGCGGGTCGTTGCTCGTACCCTTCGTGTCGGCCTGCCGCCCCTCCTTGGTCGGGGAAGATTTCTCCCCGAGGGAACTCTAGCGGATGTGATGACTTCAACCATTCTGAGTCCTTCCTGATATGGAGGTAAGCGACCCCTTTTCGGTAATTGGAGGCTGCTGCCTCGACTGTCTGGTGTTCCGGCGAACTGAACCTCCTGATGTATTCTCAAGATCCTCTGAGCTAAAATGCTACTAAATTAATTCCATGAAGTAAAATAATTGAATTGAATTAAATTGATAATTAAGCCTTAAGCGTTCCTCGAGTGTTGATGTTGATGACCCAGACCGTCCGACCTACCAGAAAGGTGTAAGGTAACTGTATGGACGGCCGGGAAGTGCCACCCAATTTAGACCGGAACCCAGTGGGGGAGGCCGTTCCTCGAGTGTGACTTTCTCTCCATGACCATACCATAGTTAATATGATTGATATGTGAAATTAATATGTATTAATGATTTATTGAATTGATATTTAAATTCCGGCAAAGAGCCGATGATTTTTGGTAGAAGAGGTCCAGTGGTTTAAAGTTGATTTCGATTCTGAAATTGCATTTGATGTGCGAACTCCATTTCTTAAATAATTAATAAATTTTAGATTTGAATTTAAATTGTGTTTTTATTTGTGTAGAAATTGTGTAGACTTATGTTTTTCAGCTTTGGATGAGTTCTTAAAGGTAAAGGTATTTTCCCTGTTTATTTTGGATTTTGGTTGGGTTTTTCGCAGGTCATCAATTGGAATTCTTCCAATTGACGGGAGGTGTGTTTAGAACCTGGGTAATAGAAATTTCTCTGAGAAAGTTAGACTTTCTCGGTCAGCCGTGTCGGGCGGGAATCCGTTGTGACTTCTGATGCCCTCGGAATTCCCGTTGTGACACAGGTTGTTGTTGTTGTTGAAACCCAGACCGTCCGACCTACCAGAAAGGTGTAAGGTAACTGGTGACACAGGGGTGTGAAAAAAGTCACTTAATGTCTGATGTAAAAGGTGTCCGTGAGCGCCCTCAACATCATATGTTAAATGTTTAAACGAAAAGTGACTGAGGCTCTGAAGTGCAAGTTAATAGTAAATATAAAAGGAATGGTATGTAATGCTTTCGAAAATCTAAATCTCGGATTTTGATATATGTGTACGTTTTGAGCATCCCTGAATATGAATCACCCCTTTTAACACTTTTCAACATAGTTGAAAAGTATTTATGACTTTGGTCATTCTGTCTGTTTTTCTGTCTCTCTGGCTAACTACTAATATGTTTTTAATGTTATGTCTGATAACTACTAATATGTCTGTCTATCTGTCTGTCCGTTCGCATGATAACTAACCGTAAAAATGACATTATCAAGATGAAATTTTAGTATGTTGTTGAGACGGTCTGTGGAACATATGGGAATGTGTGTGTGTAAAGAAATAATATCACCCAATTAGTTTTGAATTGAACCCGGGTTGAAAACATTAAATACATTGAACACTATGGGACCTAATTTTTCAACCACTTTTAGGCGAAGTAAAAATTCACAAATTGCGTCTAAAATTTTAAGAAATATTCAAATTATCTAATAAAATATATAAAAAAAATGTCAGCAAAATATGTTCGGTACTTTTTAAATAAAAATTTAAATAATAATTACACCCATATAATATGAAGAGCCATTTCAAAATAAAATATGGCATCCATCTTGTTTTCCCAGAGTAAAAATCGTGATTTTTAAAGTTCTTTTAAATTTATATTTAGTGTTGCATCCGTTCTAAAACGGCATTATTTTTGCGTATTTTCTCTGCACCTATATTCTGCGCCAACGCGATTACAATATTGAGTTTAAATGATCATCAAATTTTGATTATTTCTACAACGAAACCTAATTTTAACGTATGCAGAATGTAAGCAAATCAAGCTGTAAGATGATTTGCATATGAATTGCTGATTTTTTTTTCACGCAAAATTATTTAACTCTGGAGTCTGGAATAAAAATGTATGAATGAAATATTCACTGCTTTTACATAGAGAGCCAGAGGATTTATATTTCGATGACGTCATTTGAATAGAGTTCGATAAAGTTTCAAGTTTTCAAGTAAAATAAATTATTGTAGTTCTGTAATAATTTTTAAAAAATGTCACCGCTGAATGTATCGCATTTTAGAGATGCGATACATTCAGAGGATTACATTTCAGTTGGAAAGTGTTTCATAATCAATGCTTTATGCATTATTGATCTTGTTTCAGCCATGCCGAAGTGTATGAAGCCCTGTGGAAACAGTATCTTTCGAACAAACTGATCAAACCAAGTACCATTTCTTCCGATTATTTCAATAGATGAATGTCGGAGATCTATTAATTTTTGGTTTTAACCCACCAGAAAACGGCCTTTAGAAATAACTATTTTATAGGCAATTTTTTATTTAAAAGTGATTGACTTTATTTATAGAACTTTTCCATACACCGCTCCTCAGATATTCAACCTTTTGCAACTAAAATTAAAAAAAAAATCGTAAATATGCTCCTTATTTTTAAAGGAGCGGATGCTTTGTAAATACTTTTAACAAGAAATTAATTAAAAATACTGTTAACAAGAAATTACTTAAAAATACTTTAGGATTTATCACAAAGAGATCTCGAGATAATTAAAAATTTTAAATTCTTCCCAGAGAGCGTGATATCTCTTTAAAGAATCGATTGATTTTCAAACTTGGTATCTTTAATCTTACTTAACTCTATATTGCAAGATGTTTTATATTTTCCTGAGACATTTTTTTGCTTAATGATTTTGGCTTAAGTATATGTAAAAAGATATTGAAACAAATTTATTTAACTTTTTTAATGGTTAATTTTTTAATTTTCGGGTTTGATTCATATATGAATCAGTATCCATTTAGCCACAGCGGTCAAATTATATTGAAGAGATTGAAAAAATCATTTACCACCAGATAAATAATAATATTGCTATAAAAACGCTAGATAATACTTTGAATATATTATTTTGAATAATAATTAAATTTCAGATATTTCGATGTATTTTATTTATTATATATATTTATGTGGAATGTACAATTTTGAAACATTTCCTGATTTTGTTAAGACATAATATGACACCACTTTTTTTTACAGTCAATAAAAGAGTGTGCACATTGCCACTTTATATCTAGTGCGGTTCTCATTCCAAATCGACTGGAATTGATATAGTTCTGTCTAACACAAGTGGGAAGAATGTATGTTGCAAAGCCTTTCCTTCTTTTTACATCATACTAGCCCAATACCCGTTGAAAATCAACGGTTTCGTAATAAGCAATCCCCCGAATAATATAAATTTTTGAATAATTCGAGTTTCACATTTAATCGTCAAATCGAATATTTTAGTATGCAGAAACTCTTAAAGAAGAAAATATTGGAAAACTTAAATTGCACACTTCTTCCTTTCGAACTATCTACCCATACGCAAAATTAAAGTCTCTATCTCATCCCGAAGCATGCTATATTATCATTTCCCCATTCGCATAGCCATAAATGGAGCACAGCCATAAATGGACATTTAAGGAAAACTCTATTCGCCTTGAGTTTTTTATCAGATGATTGGCCCATATACCAAATATATCAAGCCTCTATCACATTTAAAAGAGAGCGTATATAACTTATTCGAAAAATCGAACATTTTGGTGTGCGACACCCCCTAAAGTAGAGAATATTGGAAAACTGAAATTGTATACTTTCTTCCTTCCAAATTATCTACTCGTACACCGAATTTGAAATCTCTATCTCATCCCGAAGCATGTTTTTTATCATTTCATATTTCGAACGTTTTTCTCTGGAGCATTCCCTTAATCGAACATTTCTGAGAAACTCTATTCGTCTTGGGTGTTTTCATTAAATGATTAGCCCATATACCAAATTTCAAGCCTCTATCAAAATTTAAAGGAATAATTTCTTATTTATTTGGAAAATCGAACATTTTAGTGTGCGGCACCCCCTACAATAGCAAAAGTTGGAAAACTGAAATTGCACACTTTCTTCCTTTCCAACTATCTACCCGTATACCAAATTTGAAGTCTCTAACTCATCGCGAAGCATGCTTTTTCTATCATTTCACCCTTCGAATGTTTTTCTGTGAAGTACCCCTCCCCCTCCCCCCCTTAAATATACATTATGAAAAACTCCATTCTTCTTGGGTTTTGTATTAAATGATTCGCCCATATACCAAATATCAAGCCTCTATCACGTTCTAAAAGGGATATTTCTACTTCATTCCGAAAATCGAACATTTTTGTGTGAGACACCCCCTAAAGTAGAAAATATTGGAAAACTGAAATTGTACACTTTCTTCCTTCCAAACTATCTACCCGTACACCAATTTCCAATCTCTATCTCATCACGAAGTATGTTTTCTTATCAATTCACCTTTCGAAAGTTTTCTTCGGCACCCCCTAAAGTAGAAGTGTGCGGCACCCCCTAAAGTAGAAAATATTGGAAATCTGAAATTGCACACTTTCTTCCTTTCGAACGATTTACCCATACACCAAAATTGAAATCTCTATATGGCAAAGCATGCTTTCCTATCATTTCACTATTCGAACGTTTTGGTGTTGTCGTTGAGACCCAGACCGTCCGATCTACCAGAAAGGTGTAAGGTAACCGTTTGGACGGCCGGGAAGTGCCACCCAATTTAGGCTGGAACCCAGTGGGGGAGGCATCCACAGGGACCGTACCCTCCTTCCCTACCACCAACCTCTCGGAAGGACTTGCGGACCCACATGTTTAACGTGATCGTACTCTGCATGAACACGGCGGCAGTTGTGGCAGCGTGCAAATTCAGCGCGCAAATCACCGGGCTACCGCGACCGAAATGTGCCAACAGCACGCGGTGTTCCCAGGTGGTCACTCACCCAAGTTCTAACCGCGCCCGATGCTGCTTGACTTCGGTGATCTAACAAGAACCGGTGCATTCAGCACGGTAGGGCCGTTGGCCTGAATGTTTTGGTGTGGAGCACCCCCCTCTAGAGAACAATTTCGAAAAATTCGATTTTTTTTCAGGGGGTTTTATCGAACAATCGAGCCGTGTACCAAATTGCAAATTTCAATCTATTCGGGAAGTGCCTACAAAAGGCGTGACAGACAGATAGACGGACACTTAGCAATTAGTATATACTAGCCGAATACCCGTTGAAAATCAACGGTCTCGCAATAAGCAATCCCTGAAAAATGGACATTTTATAATAATTCGCGTTTCACATTTATTCGACAAATCGAATATGGTATGCAGAACCCCTAAAGAAGAAAATATTGGGAAACTGAACTTGCGCATTTCTTCCTCTGTTTGTCTTGTGCTTTTTATCAGATGATTGGCCCATATACCAAATATCAAGCCTCTATCACATTTAAAAGGAAGCGTGCCTCATTTATTCGGAAAATCGAACATATTAGTGTGCGCACCCCTTAAAGTAGCAAATATTGGAAATCTGAAATTGTACACTTTCTTCCTTTCGAATGATTGACCTATACACCAAATTTGAAGTCTCTATCTCATCGCAAAGCTTGCTTTCCCATCATTTCACATTTCGAACGTTTTGGTGTGGGGCACCCCCTCTAAAGAACGTTTTTCTAAAAATTCGATTTTTCCAGGAGGTTTTATCGAACGACCGAGCCGTGTACCAAATTGCAAGTCTCTATCTATTCGGGAAGTGCCTAAAAAAAGCGTGACAGACAGACGGACAGACGGACGGACACTTGGCAATTAATATATACTAACCGAATACTAATTGAAAATCAACGGTCCCACATTAAGCAACCACCGAATAAGGTAAATTTTTAAATAATTCTAGTTTCTTATTTATTCGACAAATCGAACATTTAGTTTTGAGACACCCCCAAAAGTTCAAAATATCGGAAAACTAAAATTGCACATGTTCTTCCTTTCGAACTATCTACCTGTACACCAAATTTGAAGTCTGTATCTCATTCCGAAGCATGTTTCTTTTTATCAATTCACATTTCGAACGTTTTCCTCTGGAGCACCCCCTTAAACGAACATTTTTGAAAAACTATATTCGTTTTGGGTGTTATATCAAATTTTTCGAGCCTCTATCAAATTTTAAAGGGGCCGCTTCTCATTTATTCGGAAAATCGAACATTTTTGTGTGCGGCTTCCCCTTAAGTGGGAAATATTGGAAGTCTGAAATTACACACTTTCTTCCTTTTCGAACGGTTTACTCTTATACCAAATTTGAAGTCCCTATCTTATTGCAAAGCAGACTTTCCTATCATTTCACTTTTCGAACGTTTTGGAGTGCGGCACCCCCTTAAGTAGAAAATATTGGAAATCTGAAAATGCATACTTTCTGCGTTTCGAACGATTTACCCATACACCAAGTTTGAATTCTCTATCTCATCGCAAAGCATGCTCTCCTATCATTTCACTTTTCGAACGTTTTGGTGTGGAGCACCCCCTCTAGAGAACGTTTTCGAAAAATTCGATTTTTCCAGGGGGTTTTATCGAACGACCGAGCCGTGTACCAAATTGCAAGTGTCTATCTATTCGGGAAGTGCCTAAAAAAAGCGTGACAGACAGACGGACGGTCACTTGGCAATCTATATAAATAAAATTGAAAATCTGTCTGTCTGTCTGTCTGTCTGTTTGTCCATCATCACGGGAGAACGGCTGAACCGAATTTGAGGAAATTGTGTGGGTAGCCTAAAAATAGCCCCACTTAAAATTTAGTCCGTGTTTTGAGTTTCTACGACTAGTGGTTCGATTTCATTTTTTCAAGATTTTTTCGACTCATATTGTAATAAGTGTAATCTTCTACTAACATACAGGCATATTTTCTAATCTGCGACAATATAAGTAGTACGGGGATATATATATATATGTATATATATTCCCATATAATTTTAGTGCTTTCATTCTGTCATATATTGGAATCAATTACGGGTTTATTGATATTTTCAATTTATACATGTAATCTACTAATACAGGTTATATCCTCTAATATTCGAATATATAAATACTACGGGGTCCCCTACAATTTTAACACTGTTATTTTGAATATATTGATTCAATTTCATATTTTTTGTATATTTGCTTTCGAAAGGGGCCAGGATGTTTTATTGTTCAGATCTGCCCGTGAAGATAATTTTGCATGATGAGAACAGATATTCATAAACTTCCCTTTAGGAGCAATTTAATATTTTAACATAATTTGAATATGATTCTGAATTATAAGTGTCTTTATATTATATACTCCGTACGAAGAACGGGTATGCTGCTAGTCTATATAAATAAAATTGAAAATCTGTCTGTCTGTTTGTCCCATCATCACGGGAGAACGGCTGAACCGAATTTGATGAAATTTTGTGGGTAGCCTAGAAATAGGCCCACTTAAAATTTAGTCCGTGTTTTGAGTTTTTACGACCAGTGGTTCTCGAGATATTAGTAAAAAACGAAATTTTCGTTTGTCTCATCATCACGGAAAAACGGCTGAACCGAATTTAATGAAATTTTGTGGATAGCCTTGAAATAGCCCCCCATAAATTTTGTCCAAGTTTCGAGTTTCTAAGACAAGGAGTTGTCGAGATATTAATGAAAAACGGAACTTTTTCTTAGGAGATCTACTCTCCAACTCCGTGGTTTAACCAAACGGAAAGGATGAAAATCGTTTGTTTAAAACGCCAAAATGAAATAAAACTTTATTTCCGAGTTTGGTGCAGGATTTTTGCATTAATTAGTCACTTTAGGAAAGCATGAATTGTTTGAAACATGAATTTAAATGGAAAAATCTACCTCCATGGTTCATCTTTCACAAATTTTTACTCAACGATGAAAAGTATAAAGAATCAAAATGGCTATTTAATTTCACATTTTATGAGGAAGATTCAATCTTATATCATGTTGTTCGGCAATGGAATGAAATTAAATGTGTTGGTAATATTTATTATTATTTTTTCCATTTGTATAATAAATAAATGGATGTAAAAATATATTTTATAAATGAACGGTTTGATTGTTATTTTAATTATATATATTGCGGACTGCGTACATCACTTTCATTTATTTAAGCAAAGAGGTTTCAAGCTCATATATTGTGTTTCGCTAATAAACTCATATATTGTGTTTACCCAATAAATTCATTTAGCCGACTGTTGAAGCAGAAAAAGAGTAGAACGGGTGTATGTATCTTCTAATACAATTTTAGTGTTTTCATTTAGTATATACAAACGGGATCAGGATATTTTATTCTTCAGATCTGCAAATTCAGAGCTACGATTTTAGCGGAATATCTCTATATAACTTGGTAACTTTTCTTAAACTTTATCAAATTTTTGGAAATGTCTCCAAATTGATAAAATCGGCCCAAATCAATGAAATTAATTTTGTTTTTTTAGAATAGAGTACTGAAATGATGTTTCTGCAGCATTTGTCGGTCAGTCCATCCATCCTACTTAGTAACACATTTAAGGAATTTTTTTAATATCACCAAATTGGTAAAAATATTTTTAAATCCATAATAAATATCATGAAATTGATAAAATCGCGCTAAATAAATTAAATAAATTGTGTTTTGTTAGGGGATTGTGTTTTGTTAGTATTGTGATGATGTTTCGTCAATTTGTCGCAAAATGGGACTACCAGTTCTACAGTCCACTTGGCGATAAATTTGGCGATTTTTTATGTTATCGCTAAATTGACGAAAATGTCGCCAAACCTTCCATGGAGATTGCATTATTCAGATGATATGATTTCTATCAATTTATTTGAAGAAAATGATATCATGTCGCTTAGCAATGGACCCAATATATTACGCGGAATACGATTTTTATTAAATCTTTTCCGATTTGATTAATAAAAATATGTATATAAAATAAATTTCATTGACATTGCATTTTTGACTGGATAATATCAATTGCAGTCTTCAGGTTTAAACATTATTATCATTGATATTTTCGGGGACTGTTGATTCAGGGATTATTGATATTTTCAAGTTATAATGCCATTGTTTATTTATGACGAAAATTGTTGAAACTCATATATAGTACGTTGTACGAGTCATCTTCTACAAATGCATGGATATATCTTCTAATCTACGAGAATATAAATAGTACAGGTATATTGGCATATATTTTGATATATATTGGCATATTTTGGAATCAATTATGACCTTCAGGTATAAAGATCACGGGGATTATTGATATTGTCAATTTATTACATCATCTCTTTTATTTTGGCAAATATTTTTGAGACTCATATTGCAATACCGGTAATCTTCTACTAACACACTGGCATATTTTCTAATCTATTAGTAGTACGGGGTTGCAGTCTTCAGGTTTAAACATTATTATCATTATATTGATTCATATTGATTCAATTCCTTTTTTTTGTAAATTTGCTTACAAAAGGGGCCAGGATGTTTTATTCTTCAGATCTGCCCGTGAAGATAATTTTGAATAGTGAGAACAAATATTCTTAAACTTCTCTTTAGGAGCAATAAATTTAATATTTTAACAGAATTTGCACATGATTGCGAATTATACGTTTCTTTATATTATATACTCCGTACGAAGAACGGGTATGCTTCTAGTCAATATAAATAAAATTGAAAATCTGTCTGTCTGTCTGTCTGTCTGTCTGTCTGTTTGTCCCATCATCACGGGAGAACGGCTGAACCGAATTTGATGAAATTCTGTGGGTAGCCTAGAAATAACCCCACTTAAAATTTAGTCCATGTTTTGAATTTCTACGACTAGTGGTTCTCGAGATATTAGTAAAAAACGAAATTTTCGTTTGTCTCATCATCACGGGAAAACGGCTGAACCGAATTTAACGAAATTTTGTGGATAGCTTTCAAATAGCCCCCCATAAATTTTGTCCAAGTTTCGAGTTTCTAAGACCAGGGCTTGTCGAGATATTACTGAAAAACGGAACTTTTTCTTAGGATATCTACTCTCCAACTCCGTGGTTTATCCAAACGGAAAGGATGAAAATCGTTTGTTTTAAACGCCAAAATGAAATAAAACTTTATTTCCGAGTTTGGTGCAGGATTTTTGCATTAATTAGTCACTATAGGAAAACATAAATTGTTTGAAACATGAATTTAAATGGAAAAATCTACCTCCATGGTTCACCTTTCACAAGCTTTTACTCAACGATGTAAAGTATAAAGAAATCAAACTGGATATTTAATTTCGCATTTTATGAGGAAGATTCTATCTTATATCATGTTGCTCGGTAACGGAATGAAATTAAATGTTTTGTAATATTTATTATTATTTTTTCTATTTGTATAATAAATAAATGGATGTAAAAATATATATTATAAATGAACGGTTTGATTGTTCTTTTAATTATATATATTGCGGACTGCGTACATCACTTTCATTTATTTTAGCAAAGATGTTTAAAGCATATATATTGTGTTTAGCTAATAAACTCATTTATTGTGTTTACCCAATAAATTCATTTAGCCGATTGTTGAAGCAGAAAAAGATTAGAACGGATGTATGTATCTTATAATACAATTTTAGTGTTTTCATTTTGTATATACAAACGGGATCAGGATATTTTATTCTTCAGATCTGCAAATTCAGAGCTACGAATTTAGAAGAATATCTCTAAATAACTTGGTAACTTTTCTTGACCCAAATCAATGAAATTAAATTTGTTTTTTTAGAATCAAGTACTGAAATGATGTTTCTGTAGCATTTGTAGTTCAGTCCATCCATCCTACTTAGTAACACATTTAAGGAATTTTTTTAATATCACCAAATTGGTAAAAATATTTCTAAATCCATAAAAATATAATGAAATTGATAAAATCGCGCTTAATAAATGAAATTAATTATGTTTTGTTAGGGGATAGTATTGTGATGATGTTCCGTCAATTTGTCGCAAAATGGGACTAAAGTCCCACTTGGCGATAAATTTGGCGATTTTTTAAGTTATAGCTAAATTGACGAAAATGTCGCCAAACCTTCCATGGAGATTGCATTGTTCAGATGATATGGTTTCCATCTATTTATTTAAAGCAAATGATATCATGTCGCTTAGCAACGGATCCAATATGTTATGTGGCATACGATTTTTATTAAATCTTTTTCGATTTGAATAATAAAAATATGTATATAAAATAAATTTCATTGACATTGAATTTTTGACTGGATAATATCAATTACGGTCTTCAGGTTTAAACATCATTATTATTGATATTTTCGGGGACTGTTGATTCAGGGATTACTGATATGTTCAAATTATTATAGAATTGTTTTATTATGACGAAAATTGTTGAAACTCATATATAGTACGTTGTACGAGTAATCTTCTACAAATGCATGGGTATATCTTCTAATCTACGAGAATATAAGTAGTACAAGTATATTGGCATATATTTTGATATATATTGGCATATTTTGGAATCAATTACGACCTTCTGGTATTAAGATTACGGGGATTTTTGATACTTTCAATTTTTTACGTCATCTCTTTTATTTTGGCAAATATTTTTGAGACTCATATTGCAAAACCAGTAAGCTTCTACTAACACACTAGCATATTTTCTAATCTGCGGCAATATAAGTAGTACGGGGTTGCATATATTGATTCAATTCCTTTTTTTTTTGTAAATTTGCTTACAAAAGGGGCCAGGGTGTTTTATTCTTCAGATCTACCCGTGAAGATAATTTTGCATAGAGAGAACATATATTATTAAACTTCTCTTTAGGACCAATAAATTTAATATTTTAACAGAATTTGCACATGATTGCGAATTATAAATTTCTTTATATTATATATTCCGTACGAAGAACGGGTATGCTGCTAGCCTATATAAATAAAATTGAAAATCAGTTTGTCCCATCATCACGGGAGAACGGCTGAACCGAATTTGATGAAATTTTGTAGGTAGCCTAGAAATAGCCCCACTTAAAATTTAGTCCATGTTTTGAGTTTCTACGACTAGTGGTTCTCGAGATATTAGTAAAAAACAAAATTTTCGTTTGTCTCATCATGACGGGAAAACAGCTGATCCGAATTTTATGAAATTTTGTGGATAGCCTTGAAATAGCCCCCTATAAATTTTGTCCAAGTTTCGAGTTTCTAAGATCAGGGGTTGTTGAGATATTATTGAAATACGGAACTTTTTCTTAGGGGATCTACTCTCCAACTCCGTGGTTTGTCCAAACGGAAAGGATGAAAATCGTTTGTTTGAAATGTCAAAATGAAATAAAACTTTATTTCCGAGTTTGGTGCAGGATTTTGCATTAATTAGTCACTATCGGAAAACATGAATTATTTAAAACATGAATTTAAATGGAAAAATCTTCCTCCATGGGTTATCTTTCACAAGCTTTTACTGAACGATGAAAAGTATAAAGAAATCAAAATGGCTAAAAAAATGGCCAAAAATGGCAAATCGCATTTTATGAGGAAGATTCTATCTTATATCATGTTGTTCGCCAACGGAATGAAATTAAATATGTTGTTAATATTTATTACTAGCAGCATACCCGTTCTTCGTACGGAGTATATAATATAAAGAAACTTGAAATTCATAATCATGCCCAAATTCTTATAGTGTACTAAATGACATGTTTAATCAAAATATTCTGTTAAAATATTTAATATAATGCTCCTAAAAAGAAGTTTAAGAATCTCTGTTCTCGCTATATAAAATTATCTACATGGACATATCTGAAGAATAAAACATCTTGGACCCCTTATGTAAGCAAATATAAAAAAAAATATGGAATTGAATCAATATATGCAAAATAAAAGCGTTAAAATTGTATGGGACCCGTACTAATTATATACGCGAATATTAGAAAATATAACCTGTATTAGTAGATTACATGTATAAATTGAAAATACCAATAAACCCGTAATCTTTAAATCTGAAGACAGTCATTTATTCCAATATATGTCAAAATTAAAGTGCTAAAATTATATGGGAAGATATACACGTACTACTTATAATGTCCGATTATTAGTAGAAGATTACCCGTTTTGCAATATGAGTCACAAATGTTTTTTGGTAAAATACAACAGACGACGTAATAAATTGAATATATAATTAATCCCCTTAATCTTCATGCCAGAAGACTGTACTTGATTCCAATATATATGCCAATATATGTCAAAATATATGCCAATATACCTGTACTACTTATATTCTCGAAGGTTAGAAGATATACCCGTGCATTCCTAGAAGATTACTCGTACAACGTACAATATGCGTGTGTCAGCAATTTTTGCCGCAATAAAACAATGGCGTAATAACTTAAAAATATCAATAATCCCTGAATCAATAATCCCGGAAAATATCAATAATAATAATGTTTAAACCTGAAGAGTATAATTGATATTATCCAGTCCAAAATGAAATGGCAATGAAATTTATTTTATATACATATCTTCATTATTCAAATCGGAAAGGATTTAATAAAAATCGTCTGCCGCATAAACACATTGGATTTAAATCCGTTGCTAAGCGACATGATATCATTTGCTTCAAATAAATTGGTAGAAAAAATATCGTCTAAATAGTTATATTTCTATGGAACATTTGGCGACAGTTTCGTCAAATTAGCGACATTTTAAAAAATCGCCAAATTTATCGCCAAGTGGGACTGTAGAACTGACAGTTCCACTTTGCGACAAATTGACGAAATATCATCACAATACTATCCCCTAACAAAAAACAATTAATATCATTTATGTAGCGCAATTTTATCAATTTCAAGATATTTTTATAGATTTGAAAACATTTTTATCAATTTGGTGACATTTTAAAAATTCGCTAAATGTATTACTAAGTAGGATGGTTGGTTTGACAGATAAATGCTAACCAAACATCATTTCAGTACTCTCTTCTAACAAAACAAAAAAAAATTTCATTGATATGTAGAAGACCCAAGCCACACGACCAACCCGAAGGTTTATGGCAGCTGTTTGTGTGTCGTTTATATCAATTTGGCGACATTTCCGTCAATTTGGCAAAGTTTAAGAAAAGTTGTCAAATTAGCGATATCCCTCCAAATTCGTAGCTTTGAATTTGCAGATCTGAATGAAACATTCTTATCCCGTTTCAATATACTAAATGAAAACACTACAATTGTATTAGAAGATATACCCGCTCTACTCTTTTTCTGTTTCAACAATCGGCTATATGAATTTATTGGCTAAACACAATATATGAGTTTAGTAGCTAAATACGATATAAGCTTGAAAACTCTTTGCCAAAATAAATGCAATTGATGTACGCAGTCAGCAATTAATATAATTAAAAGAAAAATCAAACCGTCCATTCATAAGATATACTTTTATATCCATTTATCCATTTATTTATTATTTAAATCGAAAAAAATTAATAAAAACATTAACAAACACATTTAATTTAATTGCGATGCCGAGCAACATGATATATCCTCCTAAAATGTTAAAATTTATTAACCACTAACAGCACACCCGTTATTCGTACGGAGTGTATAATTTAAAGAAACTTAAAGTTCGCAATCATGTGCAAATTCTGTTAAAATATTAAATTTATTGCTCCTAAAGAGAAGTTTAAGAATATATGTTCTCACTATGCAAAATTATCTTCACGATCAGATCTGAAGAATAAAACATCCTGCCCCCTTTTGTAAGCAAATTTACAGAAGAAAAAATAGGAATTGAATGAATATATGCAACCCCGTACTAATTATATTGTCGCAGATCAGAAAATATGCCAATGTGTTAGTAGAAGATTACCCGTATTACAATATGCGTCTCAAAAATATTTGCCAAAATAAAAGAAATGACGTAATAAATTGAAAACATCAATAATATCCGTACTCTTTATACCAGAAGGTCGTAATTGATTCCAATATATGCCAATATATATCAAAACATATGTCAATATACCTGTACTACTTATATTCTCGTAGATTAAAAGATATACACGTGTATTTGTAGAAGATTCGTACAACATACAATATATGAGTTTAAACAATTTTTGTCATAATAAAATAATTGCATAATAACTTGAAAATATCAATAATCCTTGAATCAATAATCCCCGAAAATATAAATAATAATTTTTAAACCTGAAGACCGTAATTGATATTATCCAGTCAAAAATGCTATAAGAAAAATCAAATCGTTCTTTTCTAAAATAAATTTTTATATCCATTTATTTATTATTCAAATCGAAAAAATAATTATTAAAATTAACAGACAGATTTAATTTAATTGCGTTTCTGAGTAACATGATATAAGATAGAATCTTATAACATGTTAAATATGTCATGTCTTATAACATAAACTGCGAAATTAAATAACGATTTTGATTTCTCTATACTTCTCATTGTTCCGTAAAAGCGTGTTTTAAATAAACCATGAACCATGGGGATAGATTTCCCCTTTAAATCATGTTTCAAACAATTCATGTTTTCAGAAAGTGACTAATTAACGCAAAAAATCTCCCATCAAACTCAGAGATTAAATTTTAATTCACTTTCAAACGATTTTCAAGCTTTTCGTTTGGATAAACCACGGAGTTAGGGAGTAGAACTCCTAGGAAAAAGTTCCGTTTTTCATTAATATCTTGACAACCCCAGGTCTTAGAAACTCGAAACTTGGACAAAATTTATGGGGGGATATTTCAAGGCTATTCACCAAATTTCATTAAATTCGGTTCAGCCGTTTTTCCGTGATGATGAGACAAACGAAAATTTCGTTTTTTACTAATATCTCGAGAACCACTGGTCGTAGAAACTCAAAACACGGATATAATTTTAAGTGGGGCTATTTCTGGGCTATCCACAAAATTTCATCAAATTCGGTTCAGCCGTTCTCCCGTGATGGTGTGACAAACAGACAGACAGACAGACAGACAGACAGACAGATTTTCATTTTTATTTATATAGATTATTTTTTCTATTTGAATAATAATTAAATGTATTTAAAATTATATTTTATAAATCAACGGTTTGATTGCTCTTCTAATTATATAAATTGCGGACTGCGTACATCACTTTCATTTATTTTAGCAAAGATGTTTCAATCTCATATATTGTGTTCAGCTAATAAACTCATATATTGTGTTTACCCAATAAATTCATTTAGCCGATTGTTGAAACAGAAAAAGAGTAGAACGGGTGTATGTATCTTCTACTACAATTTTACTGTTTTCATTTAGTATATACAAACGGGAACAGGATATTTTATTCCTCAGATCTGTAAATTCAGAGCTACGAATTTGGCGGAATATCGCTAACTTGGTAACTTTTCTTAAACTTTACCAAATTAGCGGAAATGTTTCCAAATTGATAAAAATGACGCAAATCAATGAAATTAAATTTGTTTTTTTTAGAATAGAGTACTGAAATGATGTTTCGGTAGCATTTGTCGGACAGTCCATCCATCCTACTTAGTAACACATTTAACGAATTTTTTTAATATCACCAAATTGATAAAAATATTTGTAAATCCATAAAAATATCATGGAATTGATAAAATTGCGCTTAATAAATGAAATTAATTGTGTTTTGTTAGGGGATGGTACTGTGATGATGTTTCGTCAATTTGTCGCAAAATAGGACTATGAGTTCTAGAGTCCCACATGGCGATAAATTTGGCGATTTTTTAAGTTATCGCTAAATTGACGAAAATGTCGTGAAACCTTCCATGGAGATAGCATTATTCAAACGATATGATTTCCATCAATTTATCTGAAGCAAATGATTTCATGTCGCTTAGCAACGGATCCAATGTGTTATGTATCGTATACGATTTTTATTAAATCATTTCCGATTTATATAATAAAGATATGTATATAAAATAAATTTCCTTGGCATTGCATTTTTGACTAGATAATATCCATTACGATCTTCAGGTTTAAACATTATTATCATTGATATTTTCGGGGACTATTGATTCAGGGATTATTGATATTTTCAAGAGTAGTGTGAACATGAGAGAGCTGGCGCAGACCCACAAACACCCCCATAAAAACCCCACCCACTTTTAGAAATGTAATGGTTCTATTTCACCCATTAAAATATCCACCCACTTTTAAAAACAATGGTGCGAAACTCACCCATTAAATATCCACCCACTTTTAAAAACAATGGCTCTCAAACCCCCATTATAACCGGACCCACTTTTAGAAAGTAATGGCTCTATTTTATCCACACAAATGCGATTAAACAATGGTTCTCAAAACCCCATAAAAACTGGACCCCCTTTTAGAATAGTGATGGCTCTATTTCAGCCATACAAATTCGATTAAACAATGGGGTAAAGACCTCCATTAAAGCTACACCCACTTTTAGAATAGTGATGGCTCTATTTCAGCCATACAAATTAAACAAAGCAATGGTATCAAAATCATCCATTAGCAAGGTTCTAGCGCAAGCACCTTCCGAGAAAAGTGATGGCTCTATTTCGACCACACCAATTTTCCGGACCGAACAAGCGCTGAGCCGGAAGGGTACCCCCTATGCATGCCACGCGACCCCTTTTAGAATCTGTACCCCAACAATATTTTAAGCACTTAAAGAAAAGAATTCTAATGTAAAGAAAGAACAAAAACCATGGAACTGTTGAACAAACTAAACGCAATTAGTACATTTGAAGGAAGTTTCAAGAAGATGCATGAGCTCAATATCGACGTAAAATACCCTGTCATGGAAATTAAACAGATCACCACCAAATATGGTAATAAACTAGTAGTGGAGTTAGAAGACGGCTCAAAATTGTATCTACCGAAACGATGCGATGAAAAAGCGTCCGACTATATGGAGCTTAATGAGATTAAACCTCTATTCTTTGTATATTTGGGAACTAAAGATGTAGGGAAAGCACAACCAGGGCAAATGTTTAAATTTGAAAAGTAAATTTTCTTTTAATGGTATCATCACCATTAAAAAATATACAACTTCGAACGCGACCTCCTCGTACGGGATGTCGTTCTTGTCCAGCAGCTTCTTGTAGTTTTGCTTCTGAGTGAATGGCTCGCCCTCGTACCCTAACCAGTCTAAAAGCGGCATAGTCCCAAGACTATGCCGCTTTTAGATGCCGCTCTCTGATGCCCTTGATGGCTTTCCCTGTGGTGGCATGTGTTGCCTTTCCCTTGGAGTTGTTGTTGTAGCGATGTTATCTCACGCTTTGACTCTCGGTCTTTAAAATACAGACAGTATTCAAGGTATGATCTCATTAACTCCTCTAGACGAATATAGTACTCTCTTATCCTATCACCGTTTTTTGTGTTTAGCTTCATAATAACCTTCTTAAACTCACGAGGCTCTACAACTAACCATTTACGGTTAGCAACAACATTAGGTTTTAGAGTTTTCATTTCACTTTGAATGGTTGGATAGTCTTTGATGGTTGGGTCTGAGGCAGTTAACTCAAGTGGGTGAATGTTATTGCTCTTTAAAAACCGTTTGAAGTGTTGTTGTTGAACCCTAAGGTCACCCTGAAACCCTAAGGATTCTAAAAGCATTGCACCGACATGGGTTCGTTGCTTTGCAACCATCATCTGCCAAAAGTATGCATTCATTATAGGGTCTTTTTCAAAGTGCCGTTCCAGTTCTGTCGTCCGATGCATTGTCCAGGTCAAAATTATCAACTATAACACTATCAACTCTGATACGTCAGCTTGTAGTCGAGATCAAGTAGTGACCGTGAGCCAAGGTATGGATACCATCTTCCAATATATGACGCTTGTCATCTTTTCCTGATAGGGCAATCTTATTGACTTGTATGGAATGAATCTCATGCTTTGTGCTCCTGATGAGATTCATGGTTCTATGCTGTACTTCTTGCTTGAATAGGCAGTTCTTATAGTCCTCGAAGGTTATCCTGTTTTTCACGACACATTTCTTTACTCCTTTCGACTTTTTCACCAGGTCAACCTCAGTTTTACAGGCATACATCTTAGATCTTAAGCCAACGAACTCTTCTAAGATCTTCCCTGCATTTTCATCCTTCATCTTCCCCAAGACCTTTTTATTTACTCGAGGCATTCCATACCTATTGTTTTCTGAATAATCTGATGTATCAAAGTAGTCAATCATTCCTTTCATATCCTCATAAAAGTCCTCGGTCTGTATGTCATAGATGTAACTGTCAGTGTCCATGTACAATAGCTTGATATCGTCCCCGTATTTAGGCTTCATAAGATTATAATGGAAGTCATACATCAGATGCTTCGATAGATCTAATATACTCATGCCGACGTATATTGGCTTATTAAAAATCACTTTCGTCTTGTTCATATGCACGGCGGCGGCTAATCTTTCGTCAAAAATGGTCCTTCCCTTGAAGTTGGGCTTAGCAACTAGCTTCTCCGCTTTCTGGGGATCGCATACTAGCCTAATATCGAGTCGCTTCCTGATATTTTCCATCGTCTTGCCAAAGACCGAGTTGTTCATAAGTTTGAAGAAGTCTTTCTCAAAGTCGTTGGTTGCCTTGGTCCTCATTTCAGTGCTCAGGTCTATGTACCTCTTCAACCAAGGAGACTGCTGAAACTCCACTTTGTGCACCTTTTTGAGCTTCATCCCCCAACTGCAACAGTTGCTTCAAAACCCTGTAATGAACCACATAATGCTCTTTGTCATAGAGGGTCGTCAGTAGTTTTGGCTGTTTTGAGCCATCGGGCATCCTGCTCTCAGGTGCTAGAGGTAGGTCTGAATGGAGGTTGTGCAGATGGGTCGGGTACTGTAGGTCGCAATCTACGATATATCCTTTGTCTGAGTCATCCTCTACTTGGGTCACATCTGACACAGTGCTCCACTTGAAGCCACCATGCGGTAGGTATTGACTCATAGCCCATCCGTAAAGGTTGTTGGCGTCAAGGTACATCAGGTAGTTAGACTTCTTGTTCTCGTCATAGTCCCTCATGTACTTGTTGTTCGCCCTCCCATATCGGTTACAGCACTGAGAGATGCCTCCTCTGGTCCCCTTTTCTAGCATGAGTATCATGTCATAGTCTGTCAGCAGCTTTAGCTCAACCTCTGTGGTTTTGAGCATGGCGTCCCACGAGAGTCCGGGTGCAGTGAAGTACCATGCAGGATCCAACTTATAGGTCTTTAGACAGACATCTCTAAAGTGTTCCATGATGTCGGCTAGGATGAGTACATCAGTCTTCACATACAAATCGGAATATTCACCCAATGTCTTAATGTTGAAGGCCTTCCATACCCTTTTAGCGTGCTCGTAGTCCTCATCCTTTATGTGTGACTCATTCAATTGGTTGTAAAAGTCTTCTTTTGGGGGCAGCTTGGTTTCTTCGCATTTGTCCCACGAGTCCATGTAATCGTATGGATAGACGCCTTTTCGGGTGACGAGGTCCAGTTTGTCCTTGGGGAAGTACTTGGCTGTCTCCCTGAACTCCTTTACGTTCTTCGCAAGACTGTCGACGCTAGCGGCCATGAACTTGAATGAGTCGACAAACCTCAACTTTATACCAGGTACCTTTGCTTTCTTCCCATCGCCTACTTCTACAGTTTTTGCCCCGACTTCCTTACTGAAGGAAATGTACCTCTCCTCGTTGTTCGGGATGACGTCGATATCACCTTGGTCTCTACCGAGCTCCTTTATGAAGAGATGGGCGTCGTAGCCAGATAAGTTGTGGATAAACACTGGAATGAACGAAGGCTCTTGGTACTTTAGGTTGCAAAGGTTATGAGCAGGTCCTCTGTAGTTCGATTCACATTTCGCCGGATTGAGAAGATGGTCATGATCTCTAACTTTTCGGAAGTCTGGTTCATCCTTGGGTGAATAGGGTGAAGGTTTCTTCCTGATATCTTCGTCACAGATGTGGCAAACATGGGTCCTTTGGAAATGCTCTTCATCTTCGGTGGTCATTTTGATGGGTTGCTTCTTATCATAAATGTTCTTTATCGCTAGCGCCTCAGTCTTCACTGTATCAAAGAACAGCTTGGTGGCATTGGGTCCTCTGTATGTGATTGGTGCCTTATAGTCTGCGTGTTTATATTTGATGTAGACAGTGAAGCTCATAGGTTCATGCTTTTGATATTTATGTAAGAATGAGCTGTCTTTTGTAGGGCGGCAGGTGTTTATCTTGTTTGTCAAGCACTCGAAGTCTCCGTACATCACAAAGGGTAATCGTAAAGACCTTTGATAGTTTTTGAACCGCAGAGATTCGTTCTCCTTGGGCATTACAATCTTTACTGGTGTATTCTTCCTACAATCCGTTTCATGAGCTTGGAGGTCCTCTTCGGAGTAATAATACAGCAGGCATCTCTCACAGGTGAATATCTTTCCGTTGCGTTTAGTCACTTGTACGCTTATCAATTTGGAGAGGTCTTTTATCCAACAGTAATGACTGTTTCCTTCCTTATTCTTTATGTACAGCAAATTGATGTGTTTGTCTTCCTTATTTTTAGTGATTCTCAATGGGTAAATATCATTACCTTCGTATGAATATATGTTCACCGATATGCTATTCAACTTTTCGAACCTGTTAAATACTCTATCTTCCATCTTCACTGGAAACTCAATGCCTTCAAACGTTAGCTCATTCTCATACGGTTTATATTTGGTGACTCTTTGGGCATCTTTTTCCGCTGGATGTAGTGCAGAGAGTATTGCCCACCTGAAACACTTATTATCCTCATTTTGTACGTTAATGACTGCTTTTTTAGCTTTAATTCTTTTCGGTAAATCAATGTAGGATGATCCTCTCAGCGGGTTGTATTTATTGATCCTCACTTCAAGGCTTTTAATTCTAACAAGCGTCCATCCCGAACCCTTAGCAACAAACTCCTCCATTTCTGTCAATAATTTTTGGATAACCGATCTGTAATAAGCTACCAAATCAGTTGATTCTAAGATGACTGCGTTTTCTGTTTTGAAGTTTTTCTCCATTTCTATAATAGCATCGTCTTTACCCTTTTGATAGTCACAGAGGAATTCGAAATTAACCTTCAAACCATGCAGCCTCTTTATGTGTTTAGTGATGAGTCCCCGGACTAGTGATGCCACATCGTTCAAAAAGTCTTTGGGAAGCATCAGGTTGTGTTCATTTTGGATGTCGTACGTCTTCAAGCGAGATTCAAAGGCCATATTAACTTTGTGGAGGGTGTAGAGCCTTCTCTCTCGCGTATCTAAAAACAGGTCTGAATCAAACCCGAAATGACGGTTGATCAATACGCTTTCTATGTATGCTATGATGTCTGCCTTCCTACGAAATTTAGAATAGCCTGTAATGCCGCGCGTTCGACAAAATTCGCGTAGTTGATTGATGGTCATATAATGCAGCCTCTGCATATTGTCAAAATCATCTCTGTGATCCTCCTGGCTGGTGGTCGCCTTCTTAGGCTTATAGTTTTGATGAGCTTTAGTTTGTAGGTGCTTATTTATGCTGGATTCCTTAATTAACTTACCGCAACATCTGATTTTAAGCTCCCTCTTCTTCTTTTGCTTGCTAAACAAGTCATTGTGGAAACTGGAAAAGCCGTTATGATATTGAATGAGGTCGACCAGCTCCAACTTTTTAAGTTTCGAGTAACCTCGAATATTATTTTCACGACAGTAGCCTTGCAACTGTCGAATGGTTTTAGATTGAAAATCCATTTTGTCTTTCTTTAAAACTACAAATCGTTTCTTTAAATGCTTTTATTATTGAAGGGTTAAACTTTTTACGATTCAATTTTTAATGAGTATTTCAATCATTAAAAATAAAGTCATATCTACATCTATTAAATGAACGGAAAAAGAATTGAAAATCTAAATTACAATGATGGAAGGGCATGTCATCGATGTCGCTTTCGGTCGATCGCTATCACTGTCAGCTTGGAAAAATATATTCAAACTTGAGGAAGGTAACAAAGGGTATCTAAACATTTAATGGTTGATCAACCATTAAATATTATTATGAATATAAAAATTTATGGTTCATTTTTGTCCAACTCGGGTTGTATGTCGACAGGTTCATTTTTGTCCAACTCGGGATGTATGTCGACAGGATCATTTTTGTTCAATTCGGGAGGTATGTCGACAGGTTCATATTGTATCACAAATCTATTACATATGTTTGTCAGAAGGATGCAAACCAGCTTTTTAAAATGGAGTTCGTAAAAGGTATCTGAGAGCAAGTGGGCTTTATAAGTCATGAGGTGACAAAGATCTATACGATCCAGATTTTTCATAATAAAATCTTCGTTAAAGGTTTGCCATTGAACAATTCTACCCCATTCAAGGTAATCTGCGAATTCCGTCATAAAATCTTCAGTGAGCTTTTGTTTGACGCAAATGAGTTCCATATCGATTTTGTCTATATGTCGACGAATAAATTCTTCTGAGAGTACTTGGAATTGAGAAAACATTCTCCAATCTAATTTGGAAGCATGTTTATCCAGGAAGGGTTCTGACATTATCTGATATCTGGAAACTACTTCCCAATCTAAATATTCAGTATTTCTGTCCATGAAATCCCCTGATAGAACTTGATATCTGGATGTATAGTACCAGTTTAACAGACCTTTATGTTTTTCTACAAAAGGCTCCGAAAGTTTCTGATACTGAGAGATGACCATCCAGTTTACCAAACCTTCGAATTCTTCGATAAACTCTTCCGATAAAGTTGAATATTGACTTATGAGCGACCAGTTAACATAATTTTTACTAACTCTGATTTGTTCTTCCGACAAACCGCTTTTTGATATTTCGTTCCACGCCATTTATTATATGTACAATTTTTTTTACGGCAGTTGGAGTGTCCACTTGTTATCTTCAATTTTTAGAAATGGTTGAACTGTGAACTCAGCATCACATCGTAAGAAAATTTTTAATTGGTCATCTTTTTTAACCTCTCCGAGAATTAACACAAATTCAGTGGCTACTTTTATCTTGTGAACGTACTGCTTGCTATTAATGTATAACTTAACAACGATTAATTCATCGATTATCTTTTGAGGATCAAGGTACAATCCCAGTCTAAAAAAACCGTCTCGAGAGAATTTACTTTCTGAGTTCAAAGCATCACCTGAAAACTTCATAAAAATAACGGCATTCGCATTGGTACTAGGTCTAATAGTTATGTATCCTGATGTGGTGGTTGCATAACATACTTTGTTGTCAACATAGTTTTCCAAGTACTTTTTATTAACCGCATTCATGTCTTCAATAGGGTCCGCGACATTACCTATCCTTTTACCTTTAGCGTCAATGGGTCTTCTATCATGTAACCTCAGGTACTTCTGATCTAAATCTTCCAGAATTTTTGCTATATCTTCTCGGAGTTCAACCCTCAGCGCGTGAGTGACGGTAGTGGAGTTACGAATTAACTCAGCTTCCAGATAACTTTTAGTAGTTACATCCCGACTCTCAATCGGCGTCTGACAGTTTTTCAAGATCTTATTTTCCATATCGTAGTTACCATCATGTGTGAGTTTAAACCCTATGCCTGGAATACCAGGAGGTCCTTGTTCTAATTCTTCATCGAAAAGCGGGTAGTAGGCAGCCATTTATTTAAATATAAAATAATTTTTATAGTCATGGACTATAAAAATTAAAAATGGACTATAAAAATTGCTTATAATTTCAAAGTCTTGATCATGGTAATATTTTGATTGTTAATATTTAAGAAGCATTTCTTGTGCTCTTTTAAGATGAAGTAAAAAACATAATCTTTGGGGGCAGCGTTCCTTAACCTCCAGTTAAACTCAATCATTAAGTTATTCGTATCAGTATAGTTTTGATGATGAGAGAGATTAAAGCAGATGATTGGATACAACTTACCAAAATTCGAATAATTGACCATACAACCTGTTTCAGACGTGATGGTGTTGAGTCCAGATTCCAAAAAGGCTGTGTATAATCGATTATAATCACTTTTCTCAAAATCCATCATGTAACTGACAGTTGGCACTTTTACATTGTTGATCATTAACCAACATTCCGTCATATCTAAGTTATCAAACAGCATGTTATTGCGCTTCGAATTTTCGTATCTTTCAGTGTACTGAGGAATTACGTACAAAGATAAGACTTCATCAGAAGTAGCTTTTATGGTATAAGAGCCGCTAGCGTTTTTATAGAAAATATTAGACTTTACAATGCTGTGTTGGTTCCAGTTTATTTCTACATCCTTATTCGATAACTTTAATTCGTTAAATATTGAAGCCGCCGCATTTTTAAATCGTACGTAAGGTAGCCAGAGTGATAAATCTTCTACAACGACTTTATAGATCTTATTTTGCTCGTTGGTGTACAGCATGTTTAGACTGTGATTTCTCTGGAACTCAAATTTGACTTGGAACCCCGTGATTACTTTTTTATATTCACGGAAGAAATCAAACACGTACTTTAGTGGGATCCATATAGTTACAACCTTGCTATTTTTAGTAAATTCGCTTCTTTCTGTAAATCCCTGGTTATGCTTCTCATTAATTCCGAATTTTTCGAAAAACTCAGTAATCTTTGTGGTATCTACTAACGTGCCATCATATTTCAAGCGTTCTCTATCAGCTGTGTCCGACGTATCAGTGTAGAACAGCATATTTGTAGCTTCGGCAGAAGAATAGTCAGGCGTAAAATGTATTAAGCCCAACACTTGTCGCATAAGAGCGGAATAATTAATGTTGGATTCTATTTCAGTGGTTCCTAATGTAAACCTGTTAGCATTGATCAAACCACCTCCATTCACGAGAGCTACATTATCATTCACTATGGCAGTACCATCGTTGTTAACAATTTTCAATTTTTGCTGTATATAACCGTTAGAGTATAAAATGTTGGCGTTGGTGTCTTGAATAAAGAAATGGTAAGAGGCATTTTCCATAGAATTATCACTATTTTCATGCCTTACCTCTCTATATTCGAAACTTTCGATGTCATCATCGTAATAATAATTGGTGCTGTTTAATTCAAATATTTTATTCATTTATTATGAAATAATTTTTTTTTCTTCTCCTCAATTTAATAGCTATATGGCTATTAAATCGAATTTAGAAAAACTTTAGTCCAGCTCCATGTTTTTTCTGCTTTGATAATATCTCCTTTATTTTATCCTGCACATACTTACCTTCTAATTCGGCCTCCTGCAGGACTGGTACGTCGGAAAAGAACCCTCTTCCTTGTATCTTCTTACTCTTTCTTTGAAGTCTGTGTTTATTCATTTCTTTATTATAGGGTGATAAAATTGTATTGTACTTCTTGCTTATTTAGCGGAATTAAATCACCTCTATGATTGGTTACTTGCATTCTGATTCAGTAAACACTATCCATTCGAACAGGGTAAAACAGAGGTTTGTCAAATGATTTTATAATCTGACTACCTGGACGATTACTGTTTGTAAATGAATAGATGACGTTTGTAGAGTTGAAACCGTTGATGTACGCCCCCTCTGCGACATCGCAATGTATATAAATGTTATCGTTTCCCCCAGATAAGTCAGCAATGTACTTTCCTACTTGTTCAAGCTCTTCGTGGATTTTAGGCTCGAAACCTAAAAGTTTATGCAGGTTTTTGGTTTTCGTTAAATCGATCTTATACCCGTCTTTTAACTTAATGGCTATTCGTTGTCGTTCCTCCACTATACCGAATTGTATCGGCGGATCGCTTCCAAAAAAATTAATCATGTAACGATTCAGCCCCTTGATAGTGTAATTTCCATCTGGTATCGTCAAATTTAACCACTGCTGACCATCAAAGTATGAAAATTCCTCATCTTTGAAATTGTCCCATGAAACGTACATCGAAAAGGACTGAAGGGCAATCTGTTTAAAGGTGAAAGGTCTAGTGTATTCAATCGTAAAATCTTCTGATTTTTCCGCGTTTTTAGAATCTAATATCAATAAAACCATTTTATTTATAGAGAACATTTTTTTCATTGAAGTCGCTGGGTTCTTGGGTAAAAGAATATAGCACATCTACAACTGGCTTACCCTTGTTTCTTTCACGAATGTACTTCATACAAAAGTAGCCGCATTTGACGGAAGCAGGGTGCTGTAGAAAGCTCGAGTTACACCCGATTTTTTTCTTTCCAGAAGTCAGTAGATACTTCTTAATGTTAGGATGAATTTTGTATACGTGTTCTCCAAAAGGATCAAAATACTCAACAAAGTTATTTTTAGGATCGTTATAGTAGCAGACCCAGTGCGTACCAGGTCCTGTGACAATGTCCAGATTAATAATACCGTTTTCAAACCGACTCATCTTTTTAGGTAACAGATCGGAAGTATAGACGCCCCTAAACCCCTGTTCATGTTTCATATTTTGTTCAATTACTTCGTCTGATATTCCCAGTTTTGATAGACGCCCTTTCCAATGGGCCTTTTTTTTACACATCCAGATCCTGAAATTTTTTCCAAAGCTTTCTTTGCTCCATATCCAGCCGCCCCACTTGCAGCACCTAGTGCTAAAGCCTTGGCCCCAGCAATTAACGCGGGTAATAGAAAAGGTAGAAAACCACCCGTTTTCTGGAGCTGCGTCTTACTGATAGTGATACGCTTCCCCTTCCCAATTTGAGCTATCTGTGTTCGAGTTAAATGTATATCTTTGTTGGGGGCTTTTGTCTTATCTATTTGTAGAGATACTTCTTCTCCTTTCTGGTATGCAGATTTTAGCTTAGCAATCTGATGATCGCTTAAATGTATTTTAGTTTTTATGTAATTACTCATTTATCTAATGAAACATTTTTGTGGTATTGTTTTACTTGCTCGTTGGACATAGTTCCTCCCCTCAACAATGCATCCAATAAATCGACGACTTGATTGTGTAACTTTTTACTTTTGGATCCTATACATATCTTATCAGTCAATCGGGCTAAACTTTCCATTTTGTTTACTACTCCTTTACCGATATAAATTTCTTTTCTTTGCAAGTCTCTGAGTCGATCCCGATAATCTCCTAACGTAGTCATATGATCTCTCAAATAATCAGCCTTAGCTAATAAGCGATCTTCTCTTTCTTCATCCTTTTTAGTCATTCGAGACATCTGACTCATAATGTTTCCTTTTTGACGAGACATTTTTAGGTAAGTATCATTTACTTTACTCATAATTTCTTGCAAAGTTTCCTTGGTCTCATGGTACAATTTTGAGGGTCTTGGAAAGTTATTTTTCTCTAAAAACTCTACATCCAATTTTTTATCAAAATCATAGACTTCTAAAGACGATTCAATAGCTAGAGGAATGTGATCAACAGCAGCTTTTATAGTCTGAATATTCTCCTTTCGATTAATTTCTTGTTCTTGTAGCTTTTCAGTTACAGGCTTGTGAAAGTCCGATAGTGCTTTCTGGATACCTAATTTTTGCTCAAGTTGTTGTTCGTTGTTTTTTCTAATTTCAGCCTGAAGCTTATAAACTTTAAGTTCATATTCAACTTCCTTTCTTAATTTCTTATTTCGTTCTTTTTGTATAGCATTCATCTTTATTATTATGCAAAAAAAATTTTTACTTAAGCAAATTATATTTTTACTGAAGCAAATTTTTAACATTAAATAAAGATGATTCAAATTAAAAATTATACAGAAGCAGAAGAACTTGCCGATGCAAATCAACATTATTTATTACCTAAACACCCTTTCAGACTTCTAATCGCTGGAGCTTCAGGTACTGGTAAAACGAACTTATTGTTGAATTTTATATACGACTATCTCGAATTTGATAATTTGTTCGTTTGTGCAAAAGATATGTACGAACCCAAGTATGGCAAACTGAAAGAAAAGTACACAATGTTTGAGGGCGTGGATATTGACTCGATAAAGTACCCCAAAAAGAAGAAGAAAATTATCCTAGAGTTATATGAAAGATTCGGCAAGAAAGGAACTTTATTCTCCTCTGATACAAAAGAATTTATAACAGTGGATGACCTGGACCCATCTTATAAAAATGTTGTTGTCTTTGATGACTGTATGACTGACAAGGACCAGAGGAGCATAGAAGATTTTTTCATCAGAGGTCGGAAGAAAAACGCCTCAATCATTTATCTTTCTCAATCTTATTATAGAACACCTATTGTTATCAGAAGAAACTGTAATTACTTGATATTTTTTAATATTCAACCGAGAGAGATTCAACAGATCATAAGAGAGATAGATGGTAGTTTGACAAAAGAAGAATTCAGTAGATTATATAAAAAGTGCATGCAACAGCCGTATGATTTCTTTATGCTTGATTTAGTTAATCCGGCTCTGAGATATCGGAAGAAATATTTCACCCCTATAAATAAAGATGGAAGAATACTTGCAAAAGAAAATTTACGTATATAGAAAGAACTACCACCACTACCATAAAATTAGTGTCACTATGACCGTTAGCAAGTTCGTTTTAAGTTCATTGGGTTTATCAGCTTTTGTACTTGTTCCCTTAGCTGCTCTGAGCTTAAGCGTCGGTATTGTTGAAGTTCTTGATAAAGCTTTGAATATCGCGGAAAGGAAAGAAGAGTACAAACAGTCTTACAAGTTTTACAAACAGCTGCTCAATTCATACAAATCGAATACCCTATCAGAAGAGGAAGTGTATAAGCGAGAGGAGGATTTCATCAATAATTTAGTCTACTTACCCAGAGAAAAATATATGAAACAAACCCTGCTGAATGGATATCAATTTGTGAGTAAATAATTTTTTATATATAAATAAATGTGTGGTAAAAAGACTTGCAATAAAGGAAAAGGTGTTGTTAACGCAGCAATTAATAATTTACCGTTTGAAATGCATCTGCCAGGGCATCAATTTACAGGACCAGGAACTCAACTGCTCAGAGGAAAAACTAGACTGAACCCCGATTTAACATACAAAGAATGGAGTAAGCCTATTAATAGGGTTGATGATAGTGCCTATAAACATGACGTGTGCTACATTAAAAACAAAGATACCGAAACCAGAAACAAAGTGTGTGACTCAAACAGGATAAAAGAATTGGACGACATTCCCAAGCCAAGTTTTCGTGAAAGGCTAGATAGAGCTGTTGTGAAGCCTATTATCAAAGCAAAGAAGACATTTGGAATGGGCTCAAAAATATATTGTCTCAAATGTAAAACACACACCGACACTAAAGATGAACAGCATGTCACCTCTAAAAACGCTAGACCTATGTTGAAAGGAATTTGTGTGGGTTGTGGTTCTAAGAAGTGCCGTTTTTTACCGCTGAAGGGGTAACTGAGAAGGGTTGCCCCGAAAAGGTTTATTACGATCCCGAAACAGGATTTTGTGGCATAAATGTACTGAGCAGAAAAACTGGTTTAAGTCGAAAAGAAGTCTCGGATTTTTTACACCGACAGGATGTATACACAAAGCATAAACCACTTATCCGTAAGTTCAAAAGAAGGAGAATTTACGTGTCATATATCGACGACCAATGGCAAGCTGATTTACTGTTTGTCTATAAATTTGCGAGAAGTAAGTTTAATGATGGTATCAAGTACTTATTAACAGCTGTTGACTGTTTCAGTAAATATGCATGGGCTGTTCCTCTAAAGGATAAATCAGCAGAAGAAGTAACTCAAACATTTAAAAAGATCTTCAAAGAAAGAATACCTGAAAGGATTCAAACAGATAAGGGTTTAGAGTTCATCGGAAAAACAACTCAAAAATTATTCAAAGAAAATAATATCCAATGGTTCACAACAGAAAATGTTGAAATAAAAGCTGCTATGGTTGAAAGATTTAATCTCACTCTTGGTAATAAAATAAAGCTCTACTTGTGTGCAAATAACACTGAAAGATACATAGATGTATTGGGTCAATTAGTGAAGAATTACAACAACTCATACCACAGAAGTATAAAAATGACTCCTGTTGAAGCCAGTCTAGAAGAAAACAGTAGTGAAGTCTACCGCAATTTGTTTAAAGAAAAGGTCATACGTAAACATAAATACCAGGTAGGCGATAAAGTAAGAATATCTATATATAAGTCTACCTTCAGAAGGGGTTATCAAGCAACTTTTACAGATGAAATATTTGTCATTTCTGAAGTATTAGAAACCGACCCAATCACTTATAGAGTTCAGGATTTAAATAATGATGAGGTTAAAGGCACTTTTTATGAATATGAATTAGTAAAATATGATAAGAAAGACAATGTGTATAAGATTGAAAAAATCATCAAAAAGAAAGGGGACAAATATCTAGTTAAATGGCTAGGTTATCCTGAGACTAGCTGGATTGATAAAAAAGATTTAGTTAATTAATTTTTAATAGCCGAATAAGCTATTAAAAATTATAATCACTTATCGGGGTCATACCTCAGCTCTTCGTGACATGTTGTTCAAACGTACCAGCCGTTTTTAATTAATAGGGTAAAAACTCCAATTTAATGCTTCGAAGATGGTTCTGCAGATTTCTTCATTCTGAATAAGCGTCTTCTTGAGTTTAGGTAACTTAACTAGAAGACGTGAAATATAGATGTCGTAACCTCTTTTCCGTAACATATGGTATAAGATATAGTCTTTGCTGATTATGTTTTTTCGCTCTGGGTACATCTCCTCATATTTATGGATAAAAGAAGAAAAGTCGTTCAAAAGCTCTTCTTCTTCAAAGGGTAGGTTATGCAAACCTAACCATTTAGCCAGATTTTTCATTCGATGTTTTCGCCTCTGTTGTTTCCGCATGTTTAAATACATATCGAGATTATTGATAGGGGGTTTATTTGGATTATACCTCAGCTCTTCGTGACATGCTTGGCAAATGTACCAGCCATCATCATTTTGAATTACATATTTGTGTTCACATTCATGAGTTTTCAAGTCTCCGTCTGAGGAAACTTTATTGTCCAGACCTAACATTCTTATTACTTCCAACATTTCCTTATATGTTTTGTCATCAATCATTATATATTTATTGTTAAATAGACCCCTTACTCAGCTATTCTTTTATAAGTTTGACAATTTTTTCAAACTGATCATGCAACTTTTTTAAAGATTTTTTCGCTTCTGAAATGTCACCGCTAAAAACATCTAATTGGAGATATTGATAAAGAATTCTATAGCGATATATCTCAGACTCAATTTCATTCATTTATTTATATCTTTGTTTTCTTTAAATCAGATAAAATACGAAGCAGTATTATTTTCCGTTAGGAAAGTGTCGACCTTGTTTCTACTTCCTGCTTTCAAAACGTCTGTAGCCAGATGCTGACCTTGACTAACATCTTTTCCTCTTTAAAAAAGCGGAGATTACGAGAATCAAAGGGAGATGGCAGCACTATATGGAGAGTAGTAGTATTTATTTTTCGCGATTGATTTTAAGCATTTTATTCTATATTTTTTAATCAGATAAACAATAGTGATAGATATTTTGAAGAATTCTTACATTATAAGAGGGAAATAACTTGTTTAAAGTGCTATTTTTGAAGATTTTCGCCTGTGGTGTAATGGTTAAATTATAGGTATGTGTAAATTTTGATGGGTACCCATGGCAAACGGTTAGCGCACAGACCTATTAACATCTAGGTCCCAGGTTCAAATCCCGACCTCTCCCAGGTTGTTAATCAATCCGGGTTGATGGTTTATTGAACTATACCGAGCCAAAAATGACATGTCGACTGCTTTAGCCGTTGTCCCAATAAAGCAGCACTCATCGATAATAAGTGGTGGGCGGGCCCGACGCAAGGCGTCAAAGTCTTACAGTGTTGTCCTTATATGTTGTTTGTAAGCCTCAGTGGCGGTAGGCTCAGAGTGTATTTGGTCTTGAATTCGGCTCATCAAGAAGGGCCCCTTAGTGGGTCGAATTTGAGATTGAATATACTCTGAGCCTACCGGGGGGCATTTTGCAAAAATTTTTAGGAGTTATGGTGGCCATCGTCTCAAAATCAGGGTATCCTCGGGACTACCCTGCTTTTAGAGTGGTTGGGGTACGACTGTAAGTGTGAGTATTTAAAAGAAGATAAGGTAAAAGAAACAAGAAAGTAGAATGGAGGTTGTGAAAATATTTAACTTTAACATAGAGAAGAATGAGATTATTGTTAACGACACTAGAATAATGGTGGTTGGAGACCACGAAAGTCCTTGGTTCTCAGGAGAGGAGATGTGTGAGGCCCTTGGCTATCAAGACACTCAGAAAACACTCTTCAAAAAACGTCAAGAGCAAGCACAAGAAAACTCTACTGGAGATTAAAGAGGTGCAGGATCTTACGTCCTGCACCTCTTTATGGGTAAAAAGAGACTTTTCATATAATGATGGGCGGGCAGTCTATATCTCTGAAGCAGGACTTTACAGTCTAATTAATCACTGTCAAAGACCCAATAAAAACACAGTAAGATTATTTTTTGATGAGTTTTTCTTTAATCTCCGCTATGAGCGCGGCATGATCGACCTTTTCACCTTCATTAAGGGTAAAGCGCTATCCATTGACATCGAGAGTGACTGGTTCAAGGAGTTATGGTGGCCATTGTCTCAAAAGAGGCATGTCCTCGGGAGCATGCCTCTTTTAGAGTGGCTAGGGTACGAAGGAGAGACATTTCTGAAGCAGCGCAACTTCAAGAAGCTGCTGGACAAGAACGGCATCCCGTACGAGGAGGTCGCGTTCGATGACCAGCGTATTAGGGGTGGCCATTGACATCGCCTGGTTCAAGGAGTTATGGTGGCCATTGTCTCAAAAGCAGCATATTCTCGGGACTATGCTGCTTTTAGATTTTCTCACTTCCATTAGAACACCTCCCACCATATCTAACTCCAGCCACCCAATGATTGTTGTTGGTCTCTCTTATCTCGTAAAAGTTGCCGCTGCGATCGCAGCGGCAACTATAGTATTCGAGTAGTTTCTTAGATTTTTCGAAGCTTGCCCAATTGCGAAATCGCTTGGTTGCTTCGCTGCATAACTTAGTGGCGTTGAAGCAACCCGTGCTCTTATCGATCACCAGCCTGAAGCCACCTGAAAATCGGCGTATATTTTTTAATGGTGATGATACCATTAAAAGAAAATTTACTTTTCAAATTTAAACATTTGCCCTGGTTGTGCTTTCCCTACATCTTTAGTTCCCAAATATACAAAGAATAGAGGTTCAATCTCATTAAGCTCCATATAGTCGGACGCTTTTTCATCGCATCGTTTCGGTAGATACAATTTTGAGCCGTCTTCTAACTCCACTAGTTTATTACCATATTTGGTGGTGATCTGTTTAATTTCCATGACAGGGTATTTTACGTCGATATTGAGCTCATGCATCTTCTTGAAACTTCCTTCAAATGTACTAATTGCGTTTAGTTTGTTCAACAGTTCCATGGTTTTTGTTCTTTCTTTACATTAGAATTCTTTTCTTTAAGTGCTTAAAATATTGTTGGGGTACAGATTCTAAAAGGGGTCGCGTGGCATGCGTAGGGGGTACCCTTCCGGCTCAGCGCTTGTTCGGTTCGGAAAATTGGTGTGGTCGAAATAGAGCCATCACTTTTCTCGGAAGGTGCTTGCGCTAGAACCTTGCTAATGGATGATTTTGATACCATTGCTTTGTTTAATTTGTATGGCTGAAATAGAGCCATCACTATTCTAAAAGTGGGTGTAGTTTTAATGGAGGTCTTTACCCCATTGTTTAATCGAATTTGTATGGCTGAAATAGAGCCATCACTATTCTAAAAGGGGGTCCAGTTTTTATGGGGTTTTGAGAACCATTGTTTAATCGCATTTGTGTGGATAAAATAGAGCCATTACTTTCTAAAAGTGGGTCCGGTTATAATGGGGGTTTGAGAGCCATTGTTTTTAAAAGTGGGTGGATATTTAATGGGTGGGTTTCACACCATTGTTTTTAAAAGTGGGTGGATATTTTAATGGGTGAAATAGAACCATTACATTTCTAAAAGTGGGTGGGGTTTTTATGGGGGTGTTTGTGGGTCTGCGCCAGCTCTCTCATGTTCACACTACTTTCAAGTTGTTATGCCATTGTTTATTTATGACGAAAATTGTTGAAACTTATATATAGTACGTTGTACGAGTAATCTTCTACAAATGCACGGATATATCTTCTAATCTACGAGAATATAAGTAGTACAGGTATATTGTCATATATTTTGATATATATTGGCATATATTGGAATCAATTACGACCTTCTGGAAATGACGGATAATAATGATGATAATAAAGATGACGGGGATTATTGATATTTTCAATTTATTACATCATCTCTTTTTTTTGGCAAATATTTTTGAGACTCATATTGTAATACGGATAATCTTCTACTAACACACTGGCATATTTTCTAATCTGCGACAATATAAGAAGAACGGGGTTGCATATATTGATTCAATTCTTTTTTTATTTGTAAATTTGCTTACAAAAGGGGCCAGGATGTTTTATTCTTCAGATTGCCCGTGAAGATAATTTTGCATAGTGAGGACAGGTATTGTTAAACTTCTGCTTAGAAGCAACAAATTTAATATTTTAACAGAATTTGCACATGATTGCGAATTATAAATTTCTTTATATTATATATTCCGTACGAAGAACGGGTATGCTGCTAGTTAGTATATATAACTAGTAGCATGCCCATTCTTCGTACGGAGAATATAATATAATGAAACTTATAATTCGCTATCATGTGCAAATTCAGTTAAAATATTAAATTTATTGCTCCTAAAGAGAAGTTTAAGAATGTCTGTTCTCTCTATGCAAACTTATCTTCACGGGAAGATCTGAAGAATAAAACATCCTGGCCCCTTTTGTAAGCAAATTTACAAAAAAAAAGAATTAAATCAATATATGCAACCCCGTACTACTTATATTGTCGCAGATTAGAAAATATGCCAGTGTGTTAGTAGAAGATTACCAGTATTACAATGAGTCTCCAAAATCTTTGCCAAAATAAAACAGATGACGTAATAAATTAAAAATATCAATAATATCCGTACTCTTTATACCAAAAAGTCGTAATTGATTCCAATATATGCCAATATATATCAAAACATATGCCAATATACCTGTACTACTTATATTCTCGTAGATTAGAAGATATACTCGTGTATTTGTAGAAGATATACTCGTGTGTGTGTGTGTATTTGTAGAAGATATTCTCGTGTGTGTGTGTGTATTTGTAAAAGATATACTCGTGTATTTGTGGAAGATTACTCGTATACAACGTAAAATATATGAGTGTAAACATTTTTTGTCATAGTAAAACAATTGCATAATAACTTGAAAATATCAATAATCCCTGAATCATTAATCCCGAAAATATCAATAATAATAACGTTTAAACCTGAAGATTGTAAGTGATATTATCCAGTCAAAAATGCTATAAGAAAAATCAAATCGTTTTTTTCTAAAATATATTTTTAAATCCATTTATTTATTATTCAAATCGAAAAAATAATAATTAAAATTAAGACAGATTTAATTTAATTGCGTTTCTGAGCAACATGATATAAGATAGAATCTCCCTCATAAACTGCGAAATTAAATAACCATTTTGATTTCTTTATACTTTTAATTGATCAGTAAAAGCTTGTGAAGAATAAACCATGGAGATAGATTTCCCTTTCAAATCATGTTTCAAACAATTCATGTTTTCAGAAAGTGACTAATTAGCGCAAAAAATCTCTCATCAAACTCAGAGATGAAATTTTAATTCATTTTTAAACGATTTTCAAGCTTTTCGTTTGGATAAACCACGGAGTTAGAGAGTAGAACTCCTAGGAAAAAGTTTCGTTTTTTATTAATATCTCGACAATCCCTGGTCTTAGATATTCTAAAGTTGAACTAAATTTATGGGGGCTATTTCAAGGCTATCCACAAAATTTCATCCAATTCAGTTCAGCCGTTCTCCGGTGATGATGAGACAAACAAAAATTTCGTTTTTTACTAATACCTCGAGAACCACTGATCGTAGACACTCCAAACATAGACTAAATTTTAAGTGGGACTATTTCCAGGCTACCCTCAAAATATCATCAAATTCGGTTCAGCCGTTCTAGTGTGATGACGGGACAGACAGACAGATTTTCAATTTTATTTATATAGATTAGCTCAGTAGTTTCAGCCTGCTGGGCAATACCATAAGTGTGCAAAATTTTAGCCTTCTAGGTCGCTCACTTCTGGAGGAACTGAAAATAACGTTTTCGACCTTCCACTCATTTCGTCCGCCGCCCGGAGGGGAGAGAATCGAAAATCTATTCTAATTGAAAATGCAATTTATAAATTCCATTTTAACATTGTCTACATTTCAAGGCTTTAATTACTGGTATTTATGAGAAGAAAAGGATGAAAACACATTAACTTTAGCGAAATACAATAGAATGATTGAGAGATATCTCTAACTAATTATTGAAATCATTATCAATCTTACACATTAACATCCTATAATAAGGCTTATAGCAGCTTTCGAGAATTCGTTGAGAAACCGGTTGATCTTTTACCGCTTTCTGCTTTAATTCAATGTTTTATCTCAGAAATGAACACAAGCAATTCTGTAAAAATATAAGTCTTATCATATCCTGGTTACAGAATATTCGCATGTTCAACCATGCAGGGATCCCGTGCAGATCAAAGAAAAGTGTGCCGCTCCATATTTTTTCCATGTTGACGAGTGCCCCCATCCGGATTCGTAGTACATTTTGTTATGAAACTGTGATTCTATACATTTTACTTCCCGTCGTTAAAGGGAAGTACAGTAAAAACGCTCTATAGCGAAAGCCTTGGAACCTGAATAACATGTCCGCTATTTGGAATAGTTATGATGAGCTCAATTACAGGAAACTATACAAAACTATTAATTACAGTTTTTTTTTTTTTTTTTTACGTAATTCAAAATTAAGTACGTGCAGTCTATTCTTACATTGTAGTAAGTATAGCGTTGCCAGAAAAAATAATGTTTTTGCTGGGGAAGGGGTTGGATATCCAATATTTCGTTTCCCATTTCGCCAAATATGAGTTCTCTGAATTTCAATGGGTTCCAATGGGTTCATGATACAAAATACTTTCTTACAGATTCAAACTTAAATATTGCAGATTGGTCCTTATATGCTGGGGTGAGTTACTATGGAAGTGTCAACTTTAATTTTCAATAAACTTAAACACAAAATAAGTGTATGAATTTGAATAACTGAAATATACTTTTTTTTCAGGGTAATGATGTTGCACCTAGGGCCTCCAAAAGCACACACACACAGATTATATATATATATATATATATATATATATATATATATATATATATATAATACAGACACTTTAAGCTTTCCGCAATAACGCGCCCTTTTCTTTCATAATTCTTATTCCAAATTTCTATTTCATGTCAAACACGTATTGCATTTATATTACATTCTATCCCATGCCACTAATATTAACAAAGTCTGCCAGCACTTCCTCTTTTCCTCGACCATACCATATATGGTCACAATCTTAACCTCTGCGTAAACTTTCTCATATGAAACTGCTTCCCCATCACATTTTTAAAGCATAAAGAACGCGAAGACAGCATCTTTCCCATATCATCATATCGCCCTCCCCCTCCGATGTAACTGTACATTGTGTGAACCAACGCAGACTGCATTGAGGTTTCTTGAGAGCTGGTCGACGATCAGGAGTTCGACCTATGTAACAAATGATATGTTTCGAGTGTCATATAATAAAATAAATTTTTGGTGACCTGAAATGTCTCTTCCCTGGACTATTGTAGAGCCTATGTTATACACACACACATATATATATATATATATATATATATATATATATATATATATATATATATATATATATATATATATATATATATATATATATATATATATATATATATATATATATATATATATATATATATATATACAGTGGCTCCCTAAAATGTTCGTACACTTATGAATTTCAATGAAATATTGCTCTATCCATTAATGAAAATTAATTTTTCAGAATGGGAATTTTTTAATATCCATAACATGTTCTTAACAAAACGACATAAACTATTTTAGAAACACTAGCCGAATACGCGTTGAAAATCAACGGTCTCGTAATAAGCAACCACTGAATATTGTCATTTTTTTAATAATTCGCGTTTCACATTTATTCAGCAAATCGAATATTTCAGTCTGCGGAACCCCCTAAAGAAGAAAATATTGTAAATTTTAAATTGAGCACGTCTTCCTTTCGGACTATCTAACAGTACACCAAATAAAAGTCTCCATCTCCTTCCGAAACATACTATTTCATCATCTCCCTTTCGAACGTTTTTCTGTGGAGCACACCCATAAATGAACATTTTTGAAAAACTCTATTCGCCTTGGGTTTCTTATTAGATAATTGGCTCTTATACCAAATATCAAGCCTCTAGCACATTTAAAGGAAGCGTGTCTCATGTATTCCGAAAATCGAACATATTGGTGTTCGGTACCCCCTAAAGTTGCAAATATTGGAAATTTGAAATTGCACTCTTTCTTCTTTTCAAACTATCTACCAGTACACCGAATTTGATGTCTTTATCCTATCGTGAAGCATGTTTTTCTATCACTTCATATTTCGAATGTTTTTCTGTGTTGCACCCCCTTAAATGATCATTTTTGAAAAACCGTAATTATCGTAGGTTATTCTTACCAAATGATTACCCCATATACTAAATTTTAAGCCTCTATCACATTACAAATGATGCGTTTTTCATTTGTTCGTCAAATCGAATATTTTAGTGTGCGGCACCCCCTACAATAGCAAATGTTGGAAAACTGAAATTGTACAATTTCTTCCTTTCTAACTATCTACACGTATACCAAATTTGAAGTCTCTATCTCATCGCGAGGCATGCTTTTTCTATCATTTCACCTTTCGAATGCTTTCCTGTGGAGTAACTCCTCCCCCCCCCCCCCTCTTAAATATACATTTTTGAAAAACGCCTTTCTTCTTGGATTTTCTATTAAATGATTCACCCATATACCAAATATCAAGCCTTTATCACGTTTTAAAAGGGATGTTTCTACTTCATTCCGAAAATCGAGCATTTTTGTGTGCGATACCCCCTAAAGTAGAAAATAGTGGAAAACTGAAATTGTACACTTCTTCCTCCCAAACTATCTATCCGCACACCAAATTTCAAATATCTATCCCATACCGAAGTATATTTTCTTATTAATTCACCTTTCGAACGTTTTCCTCTGGAGCACCTCTTTAAACGAATGTTTTTTAAAAACTATAATCGTCTTGGATGTTTTCATCAAATGATTATTCCATATACCAAATTTCAAGCCTCTATCAAATTTTAAAGGAGCCGTTTCTCATTTATTCGGTAAATCGAACATTTTGTTATGCGGCACCCCCTTAAGTAGAAAATATTGGAAATCTGAAATTGCACACTTTCTTCCTTTCGAACGATTTACCCATACACCAAATTTGTCTCTATCTTATGGCAAAGCATGCTTTCCTATCATTTCACTTTTCGAACGTTTTGGTGTGGAGCACCCCTCTAGAGAATGTTATCGAAAAATTCGATTTTTTCAGGAGGTTTTATCGAACGATCAAGCCGTGTACCAAATTGCAAGTCTCTATCAATTCGGGAAGTGCCTAAAAGAAGCGTGACAGACAGACGGACAGACAGACAGACGGACACTTGGCAATTAGTATATAGAGACGAACCGAATACCCGTTGAAAATCAACGGTCCCAAATTAAGCAACCACCGAAGTGCATTTATATTTTTGGGTTTTCGAAATTTGCGAATTTAAAAATGTCATCCTATTTTTTTTTATCTGCTATTATATTATTATTAGAGTACTGTGCCGTCCTAACACCGCTTTATTTTTGCGTATTTTCTGGTCATCTATATTCTGTGCCAAAGCAATTACAATATTTTTGAGTTTAAATGATCATCAAACTTTGATTATTTCAACAACGAAGCTTGATTTAAATGGATTCAGAATATAAACAAGTGATTGTAAGATGAGTTGTATAAGAATTGCTGATTTTTTTTCACGCAAAATTATTTAACCCTGGAGTCTGGAATAAAAGTGTATGAATGAAACATTCACTATTTTTATACAGAGAGCCAGACGATTTATATTTCATAGATGTCATTTGAATCAAGTTCATTTTTTTCGATGAAGTTTTAAGTTTTCAAATATAATAAATTATCGTAGTACGATAATAATTTAAAATATATTAGCGCTGAATGTTTCGCATTTTAGAGCCGTTTAAATAAAATTGCATTTCAGTATGTTGTTCAGACGGTCTGTGGGACCTATGGGAATATAAATGAATGATATCACCCAATTAGTTTTGGATTGAACTTGGGTTGAAAAAATGAAATACATTGAACCTTATGGGACCTAATTTTTCAAACATTTTTAAGCAGATTTATAATTCACAAATTGCTTCGAAAGTTTAATAAAATATTCAAATTATCCCATAAAATACATAAAAAAATCAGCAAAATATATTCAGTAGTTTTTGAAATAAAAATTAAAATAATAATTACGTCCTTTATATGAAGAGATCACGTGATCATTATATGAAGAGATCACGTGACCCACTTCAAAATAAAATATAGCATCCAACTTGTGTCAAAATCGTGACTTTTAAAGTTCTTTTTTATTCATATTTAGTGTTATATCCGCCCTAAAACCGCTTTATTTTTGCTTAAATTCAGGGCATTTACATCCTGAAACAACGCAATTACAATATAGTTGAGTTTAAATGATCATTCAACTTTGATTATTTCTACAACGAAGCCTACTTTTCACTTATGGAGGATGTAAATATCAAAAGATGTAGAATGAGTTGTATAAGAATTGCTGCATTACTTTAACGCAAAATTATTTAGCCCATGGAGTCTGCAATACAGCTGATATGAATGAAACAATCATTGATTTTACAAAGAAGCAAACGATTTTTTGATGAAGTTTTGAGCATAGAGTTAAATTACTTGTACCTCCATGGTTTTAATTTTTAAATAAAATTAATTATTATAGTATTGTGATAAATGAAATGAATGGAAAAATGTTTATGAATGAAATGCTGCTTTTATTTGAAGAACTAGCCGATTTATATTTCGATGACGTCATTTGAAAAAATTTATTTGTTTTTGATGAAGTTTTCAAATATAATAAATTATTGTAGTATTATGATGATTTTAAAAATATTACCGAGGAATGTATCGTATTTCAGAGATGTTTAAACCAGGCACCTTATATTTCAATGCCGTCATTTGAATGAATTTCATTTTTTTTTTTCGATGAAGTTATAAGTTTTCAAATATAATACATTAATGTAGTATTGTGATAATTTTAAAAATATTACCGAGGAATGTATCGCATTTTAGAGATATTTAAATAAAATTGCATTGAAGTTGGAAAGTGTTTCATAATCAATGCTTTATGCATGATTGATCTTTCTTGTTGATAATGTGACAGGTTGATAGGCTGCAGGAATTGACCTTTTCGACAATAATATTTGGAAATACATATTCAAAGGTTATCTATAAATTTTTGTTAAACTGAAAAGCGCTTGTTTTAAAATTTTATATTTCCCATTGGTATTAAGAAATGCTAAGTTTATTTTCCTTTTGAAGCCTGGAAATGATCCAGGCACTTGTTCTTCGTACAAACCCATTTGCGTATTGCCTACTTTAGGAAAGATTATTAAGAGGGTTTTCGACAGCAGGCTTATTTATTGGATTAAAACTAATGGGGTTTATATGATAATCAATATGGATTCAGAAAGATGAGGAGCTGCGAATATGTGTCGTATAAGCTGATCGAAACTATTAATGCATTCAAATGTTCTAATCATCTCTCTAAAAGTTATATCACTACAATCTATATTAAACGGCATGTGATCATTTAAATTAGAGTAATTTGGCGGTTAATAGGATCGAGCTAAATTTTCCTCTGATGTTTCAAAATTTCATTTTTTAATATATAGAGAATCGTTGGGTATCGTGTATTAAGGATAATATTTTTATTTCAAAATTTGTTTCTAAAGGGTCTCCACAAAGCTCCGTCATCGCGCCGTTCCTATGGATTATATCTATATCTATATAAATAAAATTGAAAATCTGTCTGTCTGTCTGTCTGTCTGTCTGTCTGTCTGTTTGTCCCATCATCACGGGAGAACGGCTGAACCGAATTTGATGAAATTTTGTGGGTAGCCTAGAAATAGCCCCACTTAAAATTTAGTCTATGTTTGGAGTTTCCATAATCAGTGGTTCTCGAGATATTAGTGAAAAACAAATTATTTCGTTTGTCTCATCATCACGAGAGAACGGCTGAATCGAATTTAATGAAATTTTGTGAGTAGCCTTAAAATAGCCCCCCATAAATTTTGCCCGAGTTTCTAATACCAGGGGTTGTCGCGATATTAATGAAAAACAGAACTTTATCCTAGGAGATCTACTCTCTAACTCCGTGGTTTATCCACACGGAAAGGATGAAAATCGTTTGTTTAAAACGTCAACGTGAATTAAAACTTCATTTCTGAGATTAGTGCAGGATTTTTGCATTAATTAGTCACTATCTGAAAGCATGAATTGTTTGAAACATGAATTTTAATGGAAAATCTAACTCCATGGTCAAGCATTTACTAAACAATGGAAAGTATAAAGAAATCAAAATGGTTATTATTTTTGCATTTTATGGGGAAGAGTTCAAAATGGTTATTTAATTTCGCAGTTTATGACGAAGATTCTTTATTATATTATGTTGCTCAGCAACGCAATTAAATTAAATGTGTTTCTTAATATTTGTTATTATTTTTTCTATTTGAATAATAAATAAATAGATGTATAAATATATTTTGTAAATGAACGGTTTGATTTTTCTTTTAATTATATTAATTACGAACTGCGTACATCACTTTCATTTGACAAAGAGTTTTTAAGCTTTTATATTGTATTTAGCTAATAAACTCATATTGTGTTTACCAATAAACTCATTTATCCGATTGTTGAAACAGAAAAAGAGTAGAAAGGGTATATTTTCTAATACAATTTAAGTGTTTGCATTTAGTGTATACAAACGGGATCAGGATGTTTTATTCTTCAGATCTGCAATTTCAGAGCTACGAATTTGGCGGAATATCGCTAACTTAGCAACTTTTCTTAAACTTTGCCAAATTGACGGAAATATCGCCAAATTGCTAAAAACGACGCAAATCAATGAAATTAAATTCGTTTTTTTAGAAGACAGTACTGAAATGATGTTTCGGTAGCATTTGTGGGTCAGTCTATCCATCCTAATTAGTAACACATTTATCGAATTTTTAAAATATCACCAAGTTGATAAAAATGTTTGTGAATCTATAAAAATGTCATGAAATTGATAAAATCGCGCTTAATAAATGAAATTAATTGTGTTTTGTGAGGGGATAATATTATGATGATGTTTCGTCAATTTGTCGCAAAATGGGACTATCAGTTTTACAGTCCCACTTGGCGATAAATTTGGCGATTTTTTAAGTTATCGCTAAATTGAAGAAAATATCGCCAAACCTTTCATGGAGATAGCATTATTCAGACGATATAATTTCCATCAATTTATTTGAAGCAACTGATATTATGTCGTTTAGCAATGGATGTAAATCCAATGTGTTATGTGGCATACGATTTTAATTAAATCTTTTCCGATTTGAATAATAAAGATATGTATATAAAATAAATTTCATTGGCATTGCATTTTTGACTGGAAAATATCGATTACGGTCTTCAGGTTACACATTATTATTATTGATATTTTCGGGGATTAGTGATTCAGGGATTATTGATATTTTCAAATTATTATACCATTGTTTTATTATGACAAAAATTGTTGAAACTCACATATTGTGCGTTGTGCGAGTAATCTTCTATAAATGCACGTGTTATCTTCTAATCTACGAGAATATAAGTAGTACAGGTATATAGGCATATATTTTGATATATATTGGCATATATTGGAATCAATTACGACCTTCTGGTATAAAGATTACGGAGATAATTGAAATTTGCAATTTATAATGTCATGTTTTTTAGACTCATATTGTAATAAGGGTAATCTTCTACTAACATACAGGCATATTTTCTAATCTGCGACAATATAAGAAGTATGGGTATATATATATATATATATATATATATATATATATATATTCCCATATAATTTTAGTGCTTTCATTCTGGCATATATTGGAATCAATTACGGGTTTATTGATATTTTCAATTTATACATGTAATCTACTAATACAGGTTATATCTTCTAATATTCCCGTATATAAGTAGTACGGGTCCTATACAATTTTAATGCTTTGATTTTGCATATATTGATTCAATTCCTTTTTTTTGTAAATTTGCTTTCGAAAGGGGCCAGGATGTTTCATTCTGCAGATCTGCCCGTGACGATAATTTTGCATGATGAGAACAGATATTCATAAACTTCTCTTTAGGAGCAATAAATTTAATATTTTAACATAATTTGCATATGAATCTGAATTATAAGTTTCTTTATATTTTATACTCCGTACGAAGAACGGGTATGCTGCTAGTATATATATAAAATTGAAAATATGTCTGTCTGTCTGTCTGTCCGTCTGTCTGTTTGTCTCATCATCACAGGAGAACGGCTGAACCGAATTTGATAAAATTTTGTGGGTAGCCTGGAAATAGTCCCACTTAAAATTTAGTCTATGCTTGAAGTTCCTACGATCAGTGGTTCTCGAGATATTAGTAAAAAACGAAATTTTTGTTTGTCTCATCATCACGGGAGAACGACTGAATCGAATTTGATGAAATTATGTGAATAGCCTTGAAATAGCCCCTCATAAATTTAGCAAAAGTTTCGACTATCTAGGACCAGTGGTTGACGAGATATTAATGAAAAACGAAACTTTTTCCTAGGAGTTCTACTCTCTAACTCCGTGGTTTATCCAAACAAAAAGCTTGTAAATCGTTTGAAAGTGAATTAAAACTGTATCTCTGAGTTTGATGGGAGATTTTTTGCGCTAAGTATTCACTTTCTGAAAACATGAATTGTTTGAAACATGATTTAAGTGGGAAATCTATCTCCTTGATTTATTATTCACAAGCTTTTACTGAACAATGAAAAGTATAAAGAAATCAAAATGGTTATTTAATTTCGCAGTTTATGAGGAAGGTTCTATCTTATATCATGTTGCTCAGAAATGCAATTAAATGAAATCTGTCTGTTAATTTTAATTATTATTTTTTCGATTTGAATAATAAATAATTGGATGTAAAAATATATCTTAGAAAAGAACGATTTGATTTTTCTTATAGCATTTTTGACTGAATAATATCAATTACGGTCTTCAAGTTTAAACGTTATTATCATTGATATTTTCGGGGACTGTTGATTCAGGGATTATTGATATTTTCAAGTTATTATGCCATTGTTTATTTATGACGAAAATTGTTGAAACGCATATGTAGCACGTTGTACGAGTAATCTTCTACAAATGCACGGATATATCTTCTAATCTACGAGAATATAAGTAGTACAGGTATATTGGTATATGTTTTGATATATATTGGCATATATTGGAATCAATTATGACCTTCTGGTATAAAGAGTACGGGAATTATTGATATTTTCAATTTATTACGTCATCTCTTTTATTTTGGCAAATATTTTTGAGACATAATGTAATACGGGTAATCTTCTACTAACACACTGGCATATTTTCTAATCTGCGACAGTATAAGTAGTACGGGGTTGCATATATTGATTCAATTCCTTTTTTTTTGTAAATTTGCTTACAAAAGGGGTCAGGATGTTTCATTCTTCAGATCTGCCCGTGAAGATAATTTTGCATAGTGAGAACAGATATTGTTAAACTTCTCTTTAGGAGCAATAAATTTAATATGTTAACAGAACTTGCACATAATTGCGAATTATAAGTTTCTTTATATTATATACTCCGTACGAAGAACAGGTATGCTGCTAGTATATTATTAAGGTTTTAATTCATAACAATAGCATTCATTATTTGCAAGCATATGCTGATAATTTGGCAGTGGTTTCCTATAGTTGTATCCATAATATTTTAGAGGACAATACCAATCTTTACTTAATATTACTTCTGAAACCTAAATTGTTTTACATTGGTAATAGCTGTTTAAAAGTGGAGTTGTATTGTTTGGGTTTAAAAAATCGTTAAAAATTAAAAACATTTAAAATATTCGGGAATAATTATGGAGAATAGAATTTCTTGGAGCCCGCATTTATATAATTTTCAAAGAAAGTGTTACAAATATGGTTTATATTTTGGAAGAACTTCTGGTAATTATTAGGGGGGGGGAGGGGTTAAGGTAAAAATTTGGTACCAGGTGGTTATTGAAAAAAAAAATTTAGTGCAGGGGTCTGGGCTAGTAAAGTAAATGAAGATAAGTTGGCGAAGCTGGTATCTCTACAGATAATTTATCTAAGTAAAATATCTTCTGCTACAGGACATCCTCAAATATTGCCCTTTTCTCCATTCTTGGTACAATTTCCATTAATATTACTATCAGCATGTTAAGCACAAAGTTTCTGTTTTGGAGAAAAATAATCGATTGTTTCAGTGAATTTAATTTCATTAATCCTACTATGTGGGATTTAAATTGCTGTTTATGTTTAATTCTACCTCCTAAACGATTTATCGAGTTATCTAAATGTAATAATGAAATTAGATATAATGTATATTATCGACGATAAATAGATACAATGTATATTATCGACGATAAATAGATATAATGTATATTATCGACGATAAATAGATATAATGTATATTATCGATTGATATAATGTATATTATCGATATAATGTATCGACGATCGATAATAATATTGGGTTTACCGTTTGAGTTTATGATATTGATATTTTAACTCAAGTTTTTAGTTTTAAATCAGATAATAATAATTCGGTATTTCAAGAAGAGTTGGCAGCGATTAGTTAAACAATTAAATGGGCTTCTGAAAACCAAAACAAGGTTAATATTTTTAGTGTTTGTTTACAATTTTGGCCCTGGGTTCCACTAGTAATAAGTCAAAATTTTTATTGGATGTTAAATCTCTAACTTTGGAAAACTAGAATTTGGTGAATGTAAGTTGGGTTAAAACACATGCTAGTAATATGGGTGATATAGTAATGTATAATATAGTATATGGGTGATATATTAAATAATAATAATGAGACTGCAGATTTCCATGCAAAGCTTTCGGCCACTGATGGTGTTAAGAATCCTTTATCTTTTTTTTATTCTTTCATTACTCATTTTTGTAAAAAGTTCATTACTGAAGATTGGCAACTTTTATTGGATACCTCTTAAAATTCTAATATGCTACTTGCTACAATTAGATCATTTCTACCTGTGGTTAATCCTAAGATTTAAATTGTGAATGAATATTTGATATTTTTTATTAAGGGACATGGACCATTTATGGCATACCTAAACAGATTTAAAAGTAAAAAGTCCCCAAATTGTTTTTGCCTAAAGTATGATATCATTGACCCCTGTGTTTTTGATTGTGCTTATACCAATAAGTTTCATTTGACTAGGACAAGGGACGATAACAAGACATTATGGTTATCTAAGGTACTTGAAAATGGTAATTCAGCATCGAGAATTGGGGAATGCGTTCGCCTAGCTGGTCAAATTGCTAACAGTTTAATTTAAAATTGTAAAAAGTAATATTATTCTAATATTTATATATGTGTTATCTTATATATTAATATTATATTGCTATTCTAGTTTGCTATTATATTGCTGTTCCTTAAAAAAAATCGTAATTTTTGTTAAGTAATTTAAAATTCCTAAAAGTTTTGGATGAGAAAGTTTGCGGGAGTAGAAACGATGGTGATGGTGCTTTGATCTGTTTATGAGTTGTTCATGCTTTAAATGTTATACTGTTCAATGCCGCTTTGTTTCACTATTTGCGCCGTTCTTTATTATTATTATTATTATTCATTATAAATCGTCTTATTTTTGAAAAAATTATCTTTTGCCTCAATTGCTTTGGCAAGTGCTAAATTCTATCATTTTAAGATATGCCCATTTCATCCTGAAAACTGCAACTTTCGTCTTATGCATGTCGGTTTATGGCTATGTATATTGCCACTATATGTCTATGTATAGTGTCCATGAATTTTTATGTGTATTGTTATTTCTGTGTTTTTCCCGGTCCGTCACTTGTAACTGTTTTGGATGAGCTGGATGACCTAGGTAATAAAGGAATTTCGTTATACAGCCGTACCCAAAATCTGTTATAAATTCAATTTCATTGTCAGAAAACCCATTTATAATTCATTAGTTGCCAATATGTGCATTTAATTAACTTAGCAAAGAAATAATGCTTTGATCATAAATAGGCTAAATTAAATCATGCAATGATTTAAAGCACATATAATATCCATAAAAATTCTAAAGCGCTTAATTATCCAGCTCCCAAATCAAATATTTCAATTGATAAAAAACAGTTTACATTCAAAGCTTCTTAAGTACTTCATATTTAAAACCAAAGCTGATAAGAAAGAAGGGGGCAAAATATTCAGGATAAGTATAAAAATTAAAAGCTGGAATCAAAATTAACTAAAATAAATGGTGTGGAATTTGTTCCTCTATCCGTTAGCAATCAATTTTACGCTTTTAAGAAAGGAATGCGGTTTCGTTGAAATTTTAACTGGGTTAATTATAGCGGCTAATACGTGTTAAACGAGAGCGTAATTAATAGATTATCTTTAGTTCTTGGATAAAGTAAGCCAAATATTTTAATTATCAAAATAAATCAACAGTCCTTAGAGAGTTGAACCTTTTGTTGCGTAATTTAACTCAATAAACATTATTTCTGAAATTAGTTAAATTGGTTCTCACATTGAATTTTGAGAGTTTATAATTTTCTCTAAATCAATACATTTAATCTATTCAAGTGTTATTATTTATTGTGTTATTTCCCTTTAAAATGTATCAACTTAATTTTCACGGATATTTTAAATAACAGGGATAAACGTGTATTATCAAGATCAAATTTCTTCTGAAATTTACAAATATCTGAAAAGGTTAACGATATCAAATGTAAATAAAAATCAAAAGCAAATTACTCAGCACAAAATGGCGCTAATGCTAATAACACTGTATATAACCGCTAATGCTAATGCTAATAACATGTACGCTAATGCTAATAACATGTACGTTAATGCTAATAACATATACAAGGAAATAAGACACCTGTTATAATGAATACATATTTAAAGTCAAGACAAGAGACAACTCTTGAGAAATATAGCAATGCTATCAGAATTTTTTACAAGGTTATCTTACTCAGGTAATAGATCTCAAATTCAGAAGTTTTCTTGCACTCTAAATCCATCCATAATGACAAGCTTAGTTTGAGATCAAGCGTAAAACATGCAAATGGACGTGAACAAAATAAGTTATTCCTTGGTGGTCTAATTTGTTACACATAATGAGCTAGAAACTTTAATAGCAAACTTGAGCCATGTGTAGTAGAAAAGACAAAATATATAATGATCTGGAACTAAAAACTCAGAAAAGAACTATGCGGATAAAAATAACAGAACATATTAGTGTATTTATTATAGATCATTCAGACAGACATTATATATATATATATATATATATATATATATATACAGGGTGTCCAGTGCTATCGGTGCCCAATGGCTGTTTCCTCAACCGTTAGTCACAGATATATACTTCCAATGGCAAAAATGTTTTAAATTTTAAAATCTATTATCTTAGAAACAGTTTAAATCAATAAATACATTTCTGAAAGAAATACGAAATATAAATTTTTATACGTTCCCCCGGTCCTACCAATTATATTCAGGAAAATCATCCTCATACAATTTCATACAAAATAAAAAAAAAAAGTCTTCCTTTTACGACCAAAATTCACCGAGTTATGAAGCATTAAACTTTATGACTTAAGTTTTTCCACGCATAAAAATGTCCCGTTTCAGGCAACCAACCAATCAGGGACCATACTGACCATTTCTCCAGGCAACCAACTAATCAGGGACCGTAATGACCATTTCTCAGCACAAAAAAGTGCTTCATATTTAAACAGCTATAAGTCGGTCAATTTTGGTCGTAAAAGGGTGATTTTTTTTTGTATTTTGCATAAAATTGTATGAGGATGATTTTCCTAAATATAATTGGTAGGACCGGGGGACTGTATAAAAATTTATATTTCGTATTTCTTTCAGAAATGCATTTATTGATTTAAACTGTTTCTAAGATAATAGATTTTAAAATTTAATTGGAAGTGTATCTCTGTGACTAACGGTTGAGGAAATAGCCATTGGGCACCGATAGCACTAGACACTCTGTATATATATATATATATATATATATATATATATATATATACAGAGTGTCTAGTGCTATCGGTGGATATATATATATATATATATATATAATTTAACTAAAAGGCTGTTAATAAATACCAGATTATGAATTCATTGGAATGCAAATCAATAAAAACAAATTAGTTAGGGTTAACAGAACATCAATCCGAAGGAAATAAATCCGATTAAAAAAATAGAATGATTAAAAATGGATAAAAAGCAGTGGAATTGTAAAATCATCAGGAGGTGTATATAAATCAACTGTTTTCTAGAAATTGTTCTTTTCATTAAATAAATTTGTTACATTGAACAAAAAGGTTATTTAACACCCCAAAAGACTAGGGGGAAAAACCATGAATAATAATGGAGAGAAACTAAGAGATTTTCTAAAAATAGAAAAATAGCTTAAACCTACTACTTACATGTGCATAGATGGGAAGAAATAACTTCAATACTATTGCCACACATGAAGTTAAAAGTCAGTGTAACCAAACATAAAGAATAAAATATAAAATAAGTGTTGCCACTCAAGAAAATATAAACATAATTACCAATCAAATGTAAAAACAGGAAAAACATAAGATATACAACATTTGAAATATATATAGCATATGTGTGGCAACAGTGTTGATGTGGATCTTTCAAGATACTACTTACCATTTAGAGAGGCAAAGATCAGCGACCGACCAATTGAATTCACAATGGGAAGCAATTAGCTTCATGCTCCATGTCCATAGTGACCAACGTAATGCGTGCTTGTCTTAAAGACGTAGCAGTCCAGAGTATTACCTTACTTAGATAGAGATATTATAGAGATTACTTAAGCAGTACACCATCTTAAGTAATCTCAAAAAACTAAATCGAGCAAAACAGGAGAGATGTAAAAATTGCATTTCTATATTTTACGATATCTCTCGACTGCCTCAGAAGATACGAGTTGAACTGGACTAACTCAGAATAGGATAGACACGGGTAACAAGTCACCAATAAGTTTCCCGAAGACTTCCATTCGCTAAGAAAGAAGAATTATATAGTCTCCCAAAAGACATGCAAGAAAGCGATGCGATAAAACCATCGTCAAGTACATAAGCCTCACAAACCGTCTTGGGAAAGAAAGATGCATCGACTAGATTCTGTTCCAACTATAGAAGCCGCAACTCCTTGATAAAAAGAGACAGCTGAGCACAGCCAAGAATTGGCCAAGAAGGCATTTTAGATACTCTGTCCGGGGCAAAGTGGTTTTATACTCTAGATTTCAAGAGTATCTACTGTCAAGTGGGAAAATGTCCTGATGATCGTGAAAAAATATCTTTCACATCCGGACAAGTACTTTGGAAGTTCAAAATGATGTCTTTCGGTCATAAAGCATCCGCAAAATTTGGCCGGTTATTGGAGACTGTATTGCAAAGGCATTCCTATGAATACTGTCTGTTCTATTTGGACGATATAATTTTTGCTGAGTGATTATTTGATGAACATCACAAACACCTTAAGGAAGTATTTGGAAAATTAAGATGAGCTAAGTTAAAGTTAAATCAATAGAAATGAAAACTTTTCAGAAATAAATCCCTGTTTTGGGACTTCTAATCTTTGCGAATGGTGTAAAAACGGATACTGACAAAATCAATTTATAGTCGATACTGATGAAAGTGGATAATAAATAGGAATGCTCTTTTCAAAGGAAATATTAAGACAAAAGCGTATCATCGCTTATTTTAGTTAGTGCCTGTTAGACCCCAAAAAATTATTGTGTAACAAGGCAAGGATTTCTGGAATACTGTAATACTGGCATACTTAGTATAGATTCTTTGAAATGAAGTAATTGTGCATATCCTTTGAAGAGATGTATATTTATGTTAAATTATCTTAAAGAAATTGAACTATAGGTGACATGCCAGGAGAAATTCTAGAAGTTAATGCACATAGTTGTTTTGTTTACAGCTGAATTGTACAGGGTGTTTCACTCGCTCTCGGTCCTTGATTTTCTTTTATAACTTTCAAAATAATGGATGCAATTCAGTAAAATTTCACATGGACGTACATAGGTAAATGAGAAACGTTGTTACGGAAGGACACGAGTGGCGGCACTACTCTGTAGCCCCAAAGTGAAAAACATATTGCTGGCTTTCCCACATAAGTCCTTATGTAAACTGTCGGAGGAGATGAGGGCGTTTCCAGAAGCACATGTCAACGAGCTACAAAAAAGCAAAGCTGCTTCTCATACACCAAGTATCAAAATTCACTGAATGAAAATACACCAAGTATCAAAATTCACTGAATGAAAATACACCAAGTATCAACATTTACTGAATGAAAATACACCGAGTATCAAAATTCGCTGAATGAAAATACACCAAGTATCAAAATTCATTGAATGAAAATACACCAAGTATCAAAATTCACTGAATAAAAATACACCAAGTATCAAAATTCACAAAATTCACTAGTTTGAAAGTTATAAGAGAAAATCAGGGGCCGAGAGCGAGTGAACCACCTTATACTTTCACAATTCTTCGACTTAAAAATTTATTAGGTTTAAAAGATAAGTTTATTACATTAGCATCTATTTGAAAACTTTTAACTTATTCTTAACTGATGTAACATGCATTCCAATAAATCAAATTACTACACATAAATCAGCTTCCCGGTCATCCAAACAGTTATCTTACACCTTTTTGGTAGGTCGAGCGGTCTGGGTCTCAACATAAATCAGCTTGACACACAGCAAAATCTATCAATTACTTTTAACGGACGGTGAACGTTGAAATTTTTTTATTTATTAATTGACTTAGAAACGTGAAAATTTGTATAAATATTCCTCTTAACATTACTATATACAATACCATTAATTTTTTTTTCAATTTTGTTAAAATTTTGTATTTTTTTTAATTTAATTTTTTTTTTAACGAAAATTTGAAAATGCTCCTTGCGTGCCATTTGTTTACAAGTTTGATTAATATTTTACATTATGATCACTCAAAAACACATTATGAACAAATTTGGGTATTTATTTTTAAATCCCTTAGAAAGTTAATTTTTTTAAAATATTTTTCTGCATTAAAACTTAATTTTCATCATTTAATTAGGTTCTTATTCACTTTTAATTACTTTAATAAAGTCCAATTACAAAATGCATACCCAGTTTCATTAAAAAGTATGAGAGGTGTCTTGCCAAATGCATCTCAGACAAAAATTAAGACGCATGAAGCTTTTTAAAAATATAAAGCCTTTGAAAATCCCGTTTCGAAAAAAATGCATTCAACCTTTTGCTTACGGGTGGGACAGCGTCCATCCCAAAACGAAGAACCTCCTCAAAAAATAGGTATTTGATATACCCTATCCCAAACAGTTCGACCACCCCCTTTTCAGGCATTGACGTCCATGGAAATCGCTGACAGAAACATTACACCTGCTGCAGCAGGTGCAATGTTTCTGTCAGCGATTTCCATGGACGCCAATGCCTGCAAAGGGAGTAGAACTGTTTGGGACAGGGTATGTCAAATTCCTGTCTTATTGGGAGGTTCTTCGTTTGGGATGGTCGCTGTCCCACCCGTAAGCAAATGTTAAATACGTAAAATAGTGTTATATATTAAAACTGTTTTTAGTCGATTTTTGCTCATTTCAACGTCCACCGTTCCCTTAAAACAGCACGAGCAAATATATAACTAAAAAAATTCCAAACAGTCGAATAAGGTAAATTTTATTTAGAGGCACTCGTTTTGCATCCATGTGTATAATTAAGCTGAGATTTATAAAATAACAGAGAAATCTAGTTCCCTTTTGAAATATTAACTTCATTCGTTTCAACAAAATTCGTGCTGTCAAAGAATGTTTTAATGCATTTAAAATCCTAGCAGCTCTGAAAACACAAACAGGGCATCCAATGTTCATTTTGAAAATTTCCATCAAACACTGTTACAGAAAACGCACATGCTTATGAAGCAGCCGGTTTAAATATCATGCAACATAATTAATCATATGTTTGAGTCTAAAATCAAGTTGGAAAAGTTATTGATGTCAAAGTCAGATTTTGCGCAGTGTTGTCTACGACGTTAATTAGAAAGTTATCAGAAAGTAATAATATATATCTATTACTTAAAATGTAACCAGTTTATTATATTTCATGTAAGTTAACAGTTTGATAAATTATTTTGCTGAATTTACTTTTAGACTTTATACATTCAATAAATACTGCTATTCAAGATTTTTATTCTATTTTATGAAGCAATTTGTTTTAATTCTCATACGTTTAGTTATTCTTTATTTAGTGCAAATAATGATTTGTAAAAGCTTTATGCAGAATAAAAGTGGATTTGACTAGCCGTTCTCGAGATATTTTAGCTTTTTCGCATTTTCGCTACGCCACCTTCGAAAATAATTCCAGTTACCAAATGAGAACGAAAATTGAATTAAAAGTGCCAATTCAGTATAATTTTACATAATTATGGGTGTTTTTTGTGCAGTTAAACTGAATATAATGAATTATTGAAGAAATAAAGAGAACGTGAATATGAGTTTTCAGAGCGAAAGCCATGTGCTGCCCACATCAAATTTTTGCAGTTACTCTATGGAATAGACATATAAAACTGAATTTTGTGGGTATCTGGATCCAAGTATACATTTACCCCTGCATTTGAGCAATATAACATTTATTCTTTTATTGACGCAAATATTTATTAGAGTTTACAATTATTAGAACAAATTTCGGGGAAACAAAAGAATTTCTGTCTAAAGGGAAATTGCTTATGACTCATTTCTTTATGTATTTTCCTAATTATTCTCTAAAAGACACGCAAAATAAAGTTTGGTATGTCAAGCCTATTTTGTTTTCCCCATAACGAACAAAAATTCCTTATTGAAGTTTTGGTACACTGTATCTCATATTTTTATAATTTTTGATTCCATATCAGAAATTACATATTTTAAACAATGAATAATGAAATAAGATAAGCAAGGGAAAATTTCGTTACACGTAGCCTTATAATATGCTATCAATTTAAAATAGAGCAATACCAAATAAGCAATCCTCTTTTAAAGTAAAGAACTTTTTCAATACCTCTTGGGATGTCACCCCCTTCCTCCCCTCATCTACATACGAAAATATTCGAAATCTCATTTACAATTCAACATTAATGTGATAATTTAAAATTAATTTTAGTTCCTGCGCATTCTTAATTATGATTTTGTGATGGAATTTTTCTTTGATCTTGCATGCCATTTGATATACCGCAAAACTTGGCAACCTTGCCTTTTGATGCCTATGGAAACCCAGTGACTGTCCGTTATATCATATCAGATGAATTAATGAATGAAAATTAATGAATTCTGAATTTTGATCAATTGAAATGAATTCCGAATTCTAGAGATATATAGGAATTTTTTTCTGATGTATTATCAATGCTGACTTGTACATTTTTAACACTTTCAAACATAGTTGAAAAGTGATTATGACTTTGGTCATTCTGTCTGTCTGTCCGTTCGCATGATAACTGCCTTAAAAATAACTTTATCAGAAGGAAATTTTAGTATGTTGTTCAAACGGTCTGTGGAACATATGGGAATGTAAATGAATAATATCTCCCAATTAGTTTTGGATTGAAAACGGATTGGAAAAGGGAAATGCATTGAACCCTATGGGACCAATTTTTCAAACATTTTTTAAGCAAAATGAAACTTCACAAGTTGCTTCGAAAATTTTGGGATATATTCAAATTATCCCATAAATTATATAAAAAAAATTTCAGCAAAATATGTTCGGTAATTTTTTAAATAAAAATTAAAATAATAATTACTACACCCATATCATATGAAAAGATGACGTGACCCACTTCAACATAAAATATGGCATCTATCTTTTTTCGCAGTGTCAAAATCGTGATTTTTAATGTTCTTTTAAATTTATATTTAGTGTTGCATCCGTCCTAAATTTTTGTATATTTTTTGTGCATCTATATTCTGACCCAACTCAATTACAATATTTTTTAGTTTAAATGATCATCAAACTTTGATTATTTCTACAACGAAGCCTAATTCTAATGTATGCAGAATGTTTAAACAAATCAAGCTGTAAGATGAGTTGTATAAGAATTGCTGAATTTTTCTTAGAGCAAAATTATTTAGAATGAAATATTCATTAATTTTACATATAGGAGTAGACAATTTTATAGCATTGCCTTTTTTGATGGAGTTTTAAGTTTCCAAGTAAAATAAATTATTGTACTCTGATTTTTTCGGTTGGCAAGTGTTTCATAATCGATGCTTTATGCATGATTGATCTTTCTTGTTTGTTTTTTTAAAGAAGGTTGTACTTTCATGATATTGACACTGAGTAGACACAGAATGTCGGGGATCCATTTCCTCTATTTAGCAAAGTAAAGGAAAGAATATGACATAAAGATCCACCCTAAATTGGAGATAAAGTTGCAATTTCGACATTGAAGAGCTCTCTAAAAGGGGTAGGTCCGGTGTCCTCCCCCCTGTTTTCGTCAATGATTATTTAGGTTCTTCCCATCCCCCGCCACTTACTTAAATATCAAACCCGTTCTTCCTGCAATCTTGAAATTTGGGATTTAGTGCCCAATAACAATAAAAAATAAAATTACAACTTTTTTTTTTAAGATTGAGGATACAAAGACGACGGTAATAAAGTATGTGGGGAGTGAGGGGGCGATATATAACAGAAACATTTGAGTACCGTATTAAAACTCAAGTGCATCTGTACTGGGGAGAAAATGACAGTGTTTTACTTTTCAGTGACTGTATTGTGTAAAGACCAATATTTTATTTCTAGTAGTTGTGCAGAAGAATAAGGTGTGAGGGTGTAAACAATAAACGCATTAAAAATATTCGAATATAGTACAGAGTGACACAAAGGAAAGGGAAATTTTGAAACGTGTTGTAGAATCTTTAGGAGATAAGTGGCGCTGAATGACGTATAAAACCCTGCTAATAATATATTGCCATGTAGTAATCATGGAGCAATGGAATAGTATATTGCCCTTTGTGATCGTGTCTTTGTAAAGGAAGATGGGCGCGCGACAGCTGTAACGTCTGTTCGGTAAGTTGCCATGCTAGAAAACTTTGCGCATGAACTGTAGAATTTTCCATAAATAATTAACAACACTTAGTTCCAACAAGACGATGCAACAGCACACGCAGCATGAATATCGATGATCGATTTCCCGTTCTATAGTCACCTTATATAAAAAAATTAAGCACATTTAGACAGGTAAAAAATGTTTCTGTGATGACGGACGTTAACAGAGGGCATATTTTTTACTACACTGCTATGATACAAGAAATAAACGTCAAATCTTGGTATCAGCTCGTCGTCAGCAATTGCTCACCAGAACTAATATTTTATTGCCCAAGCCAAGCTGACGCCAAGATTTGACGATGAATTCGAAGTTATTTATGATGGGGCCTTAAGGAAGTTTCACACACGGCGAAAAGTTTCGTGGTCACCGGAATCTAGAGTGGTAATGCCCAATGTAGCTCCGACCAGTGTAAATCTTCCTCGAACAAGCTCATCATCCAATGGGCAGATGAAAGCGGAGCCAGTTAGAGTGATGCAAATCCACGTAAAAAACCACAACAGAAATAAGATAAAAAGATAATTCGGAGAGAATTCAGGCAGACACGAGTCAGAGATGGAACAGAGTGATGCAAATCCACGTAAAAAACCACAACAGAAATAAGATAAAAAGATAATTCGGAGAGAATTCGGGCAGACACGAGTCAGAGATAGAACAGAGTGATGCAAATCCACGTAAAAAACCACAACAGAAATAAGATAAAAAGATAATTCGGAGAGAATTCAGGCAGACAGGAGTCAGAGATAGAACAGAGTGATGCAAATCCACGTAAAAAACCACAACAGAAATAAGATAAAAAGATAATTCGGAGAGAATTCAGGCAGACACGAGTCAGAGATAGAACAGAGTGATGCAAATCCACGTAAAAAACCACAACAGAAATAAGATAAAAAGATAATTCGGAGAGAATTCAGGCAGACACGAGTCAGAGATAGAACAGAGTGATGCAAATCCACGTAAAAAACCACAACAGAAATAAGATAAAAAGATAATTCGGAGAGAATTCAGGCAGACACGAGTCAGAGATAGAACAGAGTGATGCAAATCCACGTAAAAAACCACAACAGAAATAAGATAAAAAGATAATTCGGAGAGAATTCAGGCAGACACGAGTCAGAGATAGAACAGAGTGATGCAAATCCACGTAAAAAACCACAACAGAAATAAGATAAAAAGATAATTCGGAGAGAATTCAGGCAGACACGAGTCAGAGATAGAACAGAGTGATGCAAATCCACGTAAAAAACCACAACAGAAATAAGATAAAAAGATAATTCGGAGAGAATTCAGGCAGACAGGAGTCAGAGATAGAACAGAGTGATGCAAATCCACGTAAAAAACCACAACAGAAATAAGATAAAAAGATAATTCGGAGAGAATTCAGGCAGACACGAGTCAGAGATAGAACAGAGTGATGCAAATCCACGTAAAAAACCACAACAGAAATAAGATAAAAAGATAATTCGGAGAGAATTCAGGCAGACACGAGTCAGAGATAGAACAGAGTGATGCAAATCCACGTAAAAAACCACAACAGAAATAAGATAAAAAGATAATTCGGAGAGAATTCAGGCAGACACGAGTCAGAGATAGAACAGAGTGATGCAAATCCACGTAAAAAACCACAACAGAAATAAGATAAAAAGATAATTCGGAGAGAATTCAGGCAGACACGAGTCAGAGATAGAACAGAGTGATGCAAATCCACGTAAAAAACCACAACAGAAATAAGATAAAAAGATAATTCGGAGAGAATTCAGGCAGACACGAGTCAGAGATAGAACAGAGTGATGCAAATCCACGTAAAAAACCACAACAGATATAAGATAAAAAGAAAATTCGGAGAGAATTCAGGCAGGCACGAGTCAGAGATAGAACAGAGTGATGCAAATCCACGTAAAAAACCACAACAGATATAAGATAAAAAGATAATTCGGAGAGAATTCAGGCAGACACGAGTCAGAGATAGAACAGAGTGATGCAAATCCACGTAAAAACCACAAAAGAAATAAGATAAAAAGATTATTCGGAGAGAATTCAGGCAGACACGAGTCAGATATAGAACAGAGTGATGCAAATCCACGTAAAAAACCACAACAGAAATAAGATAAAAAGATAATTCGGAGAGAATTCAGGCAGACACGAGTCAGAGACAGAATAGAGTTATGCAAATCCACGTAAAAAACCACAACAGAAATAAGATAAAAAGATAATACGGAGAGAATTCAGGCAGACACGAGTCAGAGACAGAAGAAAGTGATGCAAATCCACGTAAAAAAACCACAACAGAAATAAGATAAAAAGATAATTCGGAGAGAATTCAGGCAGACACGAGTCAGAGATAGAACAGAGTGATGCAAATCCACGTAAAAAACCACAACAGAAATAAGATAAAAAGATAATTCGGAGAGAATTCAGGCAGACACGAGTCAGAGATAGAACAGAGTGATGCAAATCCACGTAAAAAACCACAACAGAAATAAGATAAAAAGATAATTCGGAGAGAATTCGGGCAGACACGAGTCAGAGATAGAACAGAGTGATGCAACACCACGTAAAAAACCACAACAGAAATAAGATAAAAAGATAATTCGGAGAGAATTCGGGCAGACACGAGTCAGAGATAGAACAGAGTGATGCAAATCCACGTAAAAAACCACAACAGAAATAAGATAAAAAGATAATTCGGAGAGAATTCAGGCAGACACGAGTCAGAGATAGAACAGAGTGATGCAAATCCACGTAAAAAACCACAACAGAAATAAGATAAAAAGATAATTCGGAGAGAATTCAGGCAGACACGAGTCAGAGATAGAACAGAGTGATGCAAATCCACGTAAAAAACCACAACAGAAATAAGATAAAAAGATAATTCGGAGAGAATTCAGGCAGACACGAGTCAGAGATAGAACAGAGTGATGCAAATCCACGTAAAAAACCACAACAGAAATAAGATAAAAAGATAATTCGGAGAGAATTCAGGCAGACACGAGTCAGAGATAGAACAGAGTGATGCAAATCCACGTAAAAAACCACAACAGAAATAAGATAAAAAGATAATTCGGAGAGAATTCAGGCAGACACGAGTCAGAGATAGAACAGAGTGATGCAAATCCACGTAAAAAACCACAACAGAAATAAGATAAAAAGATAATTCGGAGAGAATTCAGGCAGACAGGAGTCAGAGATAGAACAGAGTGATGCAAATCCACGTAAAAAACCACAACAGAAATAAGATAAAAAGATAATTCGGAGAGAATTCAGGCAGACACGAGTCAGAGATAGAACAGAGTGATGCAAATCCACGTAAAAAACCACAACAGAAATAAGATAAAAAGATAATTCGGAGAGAATTCAGGCAGACACGAGTCAGAGATAGAACAGAGTGATGCAAATCCACGTAAAAAACCACAACAGAAATAAGATAAAAAGATAATTCGGAGAGAATTCAGGCAGACACGAGTCAGAGATAGAACAGAGTGATGCAAATCCACGTAAAAAACCACAACAGAAATAAGATAAAAAGATAATTCGGAGAGAATTCAGGCAGACACGAGTCAGAGATAGAACAGAGTGATGCAAATCCACGTAAAAAACCACAACAGAAATAAGATAAAAAGATAATTCGGAGAGAATTCAGGCAGACACGAGTCAGAGATAGAACAGAGTGATGCAAATCCACGTAAAAAACCACAACAGATATAAGATAAAAAGAAAATTCGGAGAGAATTCAGGCAGGCACGAGTCAGAGATAGAACAGAGTGATGCAAATCCACGTAAAAAACCACAACAGATATAAGATAAAAAGATAATTCGGAGAGAATTCAGGCAGACACGAGTCAGAGATAGAACAGAGTGATGCAAATCCACGTAAAAAACCACAAAAGAAATAAGATAAAAAGATTATTCGGAGAGAATTCAGGCAGACACGAGTCAGATATAGAACAGAGTGATGCAAATCCACGTAAAAAACCACAACAGAAATAAGATAAAAAGATAATTCGGAGAGAATTCAGGCAGACACGAGTCAGAGACAGAAAAGAGTTATGCAAATCCACGTAAAAAACCACAACAGAAATAAGATAAAAAGATAATACGGAGAGAATTCAGGCAGACACGAGTCAGAGACAGAAGAAAGTGATGCAAATCCACGTAAAAAAACCACAACAGAAATAAGATAAAAAGATAATTCGGAGAGAATTCAGGCAGACACGAGTCAGAGATAGAACAGAGTGATGCAAATCCACGTAAAAAACCACAACAGAAATAAGATAAAAAGATAATTCGGAGAGAATTCAGGCAGACACGAGTCAGAGATAGAACAGAGTGATGCAAATCCACGTAAAAAACCACAACAGAAATAAGATAAAAAGATAATTCGGAGAGAATTCGGGCAGACACGAGTCAGAGATAGAACAGAGTGATGCAACACCACGTAAAAAACCACAACAGAAATAAGATAAAAAGATAATTCGGAGAGAATTCGGGCAGACAAGAGTCAGAGATAGAACAGAGTGATGCAAATCCACGTAAAAAACCACAACAGAAATAAGATAAAAAGATAATTCGGAGAGAATTCAGGCAGACACGAGTCAGAGACAGAACAGAGTGATGCAAATCCACGTAAAAAAACCACAACAGAAATAAGATAAAAAGATAATTCGGAGAGAATTCAGGCAGACACGAGTCAGAGATAAAACAGAGTGATGCAGATCCACGTAAAAAACCACAACAGAAATAAGATAAAAAGATAATTCGGAGAGAATTCAGGCAGACACGAGTCAGAGATAGAACAGAGGGATGCAAATCCACGTAAAAAACCACAACAGAAATAAGATAAAAAGATAATTCGGAGAGAATTCGGGCAGACACGAGTCAGAGATAGAACAGAGTGATGCAAATCAACGTAAAAAACCACAACAGAAATAAGATAAAAAGATAATTCGGAGAGAATTCAGGCAGACACGAGTCAGCGATAGAACAGAGTGATGCAAATTCACGTAAAAAACCACAACAGAAATAAGATAAAAAGATAATTCGGAGAGAATTCGGGCAGACACGAGTCAGAGATAGAACAGAGTGATGCAAATCCACCTAAAAAACCACAACAGAAATAAGATAAAAAGATAATTCGGAGAGAATTCAGGTAGACACGAGTCAGCGATAGAACAGAGTGATGCAAATCCACGTAAAAAACCACAACAGAAATAAGATAAAAAGATAATTCGGAGAGAATTCAGGCAGACACGAGTCAGAGATAGAACAGAGTGATGCAAATCCACGTAAAAAACCACAACAGAAATAAGATAAAAAGATAATTCGGAGAGAATTCAGGCAGACACGAGTCAGAGATAGAACAGAGTGATGCAAATCTACGTAAAAAACCACAACAGAAATAAGATAAAAAGATAATTCGGAGAGAATTCAGGCAGACACGAGTCAGAGATAGAACAGAGGGATGCAAATCCACGTAAAAAACCACAACAGAAATAAGATAAAAAGATAATTCGGAGAGAATTCAGGCAGACACGAGTCAGAGATAGAACAGAGTGATGCAAATCCACGTAAAAAACCGCAACAGAAATAAGAAAAAAAGATAATTCGGAGAGAATTCAGGCAGACACGAGTCAGAGATAGAACAGAGTGATGCAAATCCACGTAAAAAACCACAACAGAAATAAGATAAAAAGATAATTCGGAGAGAATTCAGGCAGACACGAGTCAGAGATAGAACAGAGTGATGCAAATCCACGTAAAAAACCACAACAGAAATAAGATAAAAAGATAATTCGGAGAGAATTCAGGCAGACACGAGTCAGAGATAGAACAGAGTGATGCAAATCCACGTAAAAAACCACAACAGAAATAAGATAAAAAGATAATTCGGAGAGAATTCAGGCAGACACGAGTCAGAGATAGAACAGAGGGATGCAAATCCACGTAAAAAACCACAACAGAAATAAGATAAAAAGATAATTCGGAGAGAATTCGGGCAGACACGAGTCAGAGATAGAACAGAGTGATGCAAATCCACGTAAAAAACCACAACAGAAATAAGATAAAAAGATAATTCGGAGAGAATTCAGGCAGACACGAGTCAGAGATAGAACAGAGTGATGCAAATCCACGTAAAAAACCACAACAGAAATAAGATAAAAAGATAATTCGGAGAGAATTCAGGCAGACACGAGTCAGAGATAGAACAGAGTGATGCAAATCCACGTAAAAAACCACAACAGAAATAAGATAAAAAGATAATTCGGAGAGAATTCGGGCAGACACGAGTCAGAGATAGAACAGAGTGGTGCAAATCCACGTAAAAAACCACAACAGAAATAAGATAAAAAGATAATTCGGAGAGAATTCGGGCAGACACGAGTCAGAGATAGAACAGAGTGATGCAAATCCACGTAAAAAACCACAACAGAAATAAGATAAAAAGATAATTCGGAGAGAATTCAGGCAGACACGAGTCAGAGATAGAACAGAGTGATGCAAATCCGCGTAAAAAACCACAACAGAAATAAGATAAAAAGATAATTCGGAGAGAATTCAAGCAGACACGAGTCAGAGATAGAACAGAGTGATGCAAATCTACGTAAAAAACCACAACAGAAATAAGATAAAAAGATAATTCGGAGAGAATTCAGGCAGACACGAGTCAGAGATAGAACAGAGTGATGCAAATCCACGTAAAAAACCGCAACAGAAATAAGAAAAAAAGATAATTCGGAGAGAATTCAGGCAGACACGAGTCAGAGATAGAACAGAGTGATAATGTGCCCAGTGTGACCATCCAGATGAGTTCAGAGACTCAAAGCAAAAATGACTACAACTGCTATGCCTAAAGACGCCTTCAGATGACTGTGAAAGCCGAACCAAAAGTACCCCTTTTATCGTCCATGAGAACATTTGATTTTAATAATAAATGTGATTCTATCGTGAATCAAAACTTCGGCCTGTAATCACACCAGCAATACCAGCTTTAAAACTTTATATTGAAAAAAGTAAGAATTGCAAAATATTATTTGTAAATTGTTAATGAATATTTAAGTAGCTATTTTAATTATTTTAAATAGTAATTTCAATACATAATTAAAATTGGAAATAAGTGACTCGTTATTTCGAAGGCTGCACGTTACTGGTTATCTTTTATAAAGTATGTTATTTACAGGTTGAAACCGGTCTGCTTATCAGGTGGACAGGCAATGTACGCACGGAGTTATACTATATGCACTTTTACGATCTCGAGCTCGAATCAACCTAATCATTAATTACGAATTAAATAACCAATTTTTACACCACAGTTTCATTTAGGTAGTCACTCGAGGAAGAAACTAAATTTCCGCTTTTTATTAACTGTTGTTGTTGTAGAGCTCCAGACCGTCCGACCTACCAGAAAAGGTGTAATGTAACTGTTTGGACGGCTGGGAAGTGCCACCCAATTTAGACCGGAACCCAGTGGGGGAGGCATCCACAGGGATCGTACCCTCCTTCCCCTGCCACCAACCTCTCGGAAGGACTTACGGACCCACATGTTTAACGTGATCGTACTCCGCGTGAACACGGTGACAGTTTTGGCAGTGGCAGGAATCGAACCCGGGCCTACCGAGTGCAATTTCCGCGCGCTAACCACTGGGCTACAGTGCCCCTGCTTTTTATTAAATGTGGAAAAGTAAAGAATGAACACATCAGAAACACTTTTCCGGGACCCAAATCAAACTTTGTAAATATAACAGCCGTTTCAAGCTGATTACAAAATGAGGGGTAGTAAAATGTGGTTTGATGGAAGTTATAAAACGATAAAAACATTCCAATAAAAAAATATCAGGTTAGCCAGACAAAGAAAAATACTAAATTTCTTTTAAATTATTTTTCAATTACTAGGTGGAAGGAGCTGTTAAAATGTAATGAACGCATCTCAAAAACTTTTCCGAGATACATAAACTTAGCTCAAATATTAAAAAATTAATACAGACACTTTAGGTTAGTAGAAGGGAGGGAAAATAAAATGTTTGGGGACGGGAGTGAAAATATTTGAGTTAGGTGTAAAAAAACCAGGCGCATCGAAACTAAAAGAAAAAATACCAAATGTTTAATCTTTTTCAGTCATTGGTGAGAGAAGAGGTAGTGAAATAACATTTTTGTTTTAGTTATGTATGAAGTAATTAGCAAATACATCTGAAACAATTTTCAGAGTAACATCAACCCAACTCAACTGCAAAATAACAGGGATGCACCCATTTAATTAAAAGATAGAGGGAGAGTAATAAAATGTGTGGAGTGAAAGAAATCACGGTATTCATGTGGTGTAACATATACATGGCCACAGTATAAAATAAAGAGAAAAATGCTTATTTTTTACATTCACTGCGGAGAATAACAATGAAAAATTCGAGTTTCCATTTTATTGTTTTGCAAAAGTAATAAACGAAAACATCTAAAAGTTTCACATACATCAAGCAACATAACTTATAGTAATAACGTAACAATAATAACGTAACAATTTTGTTTGAAGAGAAAGAATGTGAAAGAATGTGAGGGTTGGAATTAAACGAGTTTCGAAAATTTTAATTGGGGGTGTCAACTGAAATAAACCAACATTTCACACCAACACTTGAAATGCAATTATTACAATCTCGTTTTCTGTATATAGATTAAGTACTTAAATTACGGAATCCTTAATGAACATTGCGGATCCACGTGCTTGCTTCCCAAATTATTTTGTCATTTAATGCCAATACTTTTTGATAGCTTTTTTTATATTATTTTCTGGATAACAAATGTAGCATCAAGAGGCCAAATAACATATAGCAAAACGACAAAAAGCTTGATTTCGGGACAAGGGGCCCACACTTATCCGACGCTACATTTATTGTTGACATTATATCTTTTCTGGAAAGAATGAAATTGGGGTTATAATATTATTGATTTTTGCTTTAAAATGCGAGAATACATTACATCATGATTCTTTTGCTATGGTGTTTAGAATATGAAATGTGGTGAATTATGGATTTTGAGTAGTGTTGAACGCACCAAGATACTTATTTATGTTTTTGCATTTTGAGTAAGGTTACGACCTATTAATTAATGAAAAACCAAACTTCTTATAAAGAGAATATATTGCACGACTGACTACACGAAAAACATCTGCGTGCCTTGAATTTTCCAATGTAATTAAACAGAGGAAAGAGAAAAAATAAAAATCATGGTTTCAATTGAAACTAACTGAACCATTGTTTTAATTTTTAATCTATATAAATAACATTGAAAATCTATCGTTTGTTCCATCATCACGAGAGAACGGCTGAACCGAATTTGATGAAATTTTGTAGGTGGCCTAGAAATAGCCCCACTTAAAATTCAGTTTCGAGTTTCTAAGACTAGTGATTCTCGAGATATTTGTGAAAAATGAAATTTTCCATTGTCTCATCATCACGAAAAAACGGCTAAACCGAATTTAATGAAATTTTGTGAGTAGCCTTGAAATAGGCAGACTTAAATTTAGTCCTAGTTTTGAGTTTCTAAGACCAAGAGTTGTCGAGATATTAATGAAAAACGAAACTTTTTTTCTAGGAGTTCTACTCTCTAACTCCCTGGTTCCTTCAAACGGAAAGGTTGAAAATCGTTTCTGAAAGGGAATTAAAACTTTATCTCTGAATTTGGTGGGAGATTTTTTGCTCTAATTAGTCACTTTCTGAAAGCATTAATTGTTTGAAGCATGAATTTAAATGGAAAATCAATCACCATGGTTTATTTTTCACAAGCTTTTACTCAATAATGAAAATTATTAAGAAATCAAAATTGTTATTTTATTATTAGCATTTTATGAGAAATATTCTACTTATATCATGTTGCTTGGCAACGCAATTAAATTAAATGTGTTTGTTAATGTTTATTATTATTTTTTCGATTTGAATAATAAATAAATATATATTAAAATATTTTCTTTTAAATATATTAATTGCGGACTGAGTACATCACTTGCATTTATTTTGGCAAACAGTTTTCAAGCTTATATATTGTGTTTAGCTAATAAACTCATATATTATGTTTAGCTAACAAATTCATTTAACCGATTGTTGAAACAGAAAAAAATAGAACGGGTATATATCCTAATACAATTTTAATGTTTTCATTTGGTATATACAAATGGGATCAGGGTGCTTTATTTAGATCTACAAATTCAGAGCTACAAATTTGGCGGGATATTGCTGACTTGGCAACTTTTCTTAAACGTTGCCAAATTGACGGAAATGTCTCCAAATAGTAATTAACGACGCAAGCCAATGAAATTTATTTTGTTTTCTTAGAAAAAAGTACTGAAATGATGTTTCGTTAGCATTTGTCTGTCAGTCCAACTATCCTACTTAGTAACACATTTAGCGAATTTTTAAAATATCACCAAATTAATAAAAATGTTTGTAAATCCATAAAAATATCTTGAAATTGACAAAATTGCTCTAAATAAATTAAATGAATTGTGTTTTGTTAGAGGATAGTATTGTGATGATGGTTCGTTACTTTGTCGCCAAGTGGGACTGTCAGTTCTACAGTCCCACTAGGCGATAAATTTGGCGATTTTTTAAAATGTCGCTACATTAACGAAAATATCGCCAAACCTTCCATAGAGATAGCGTTATTCAGATGATATTTTTTCCACCAATTTATTTGAAAGCCATAATATTATGTCACTTAACAACGGATTTAAATCCAATGTGTTTATGCGGTAGACGATTTTTATTAATTCTTTTCCTATTTGAATAATGAAGATATGTATATAAAATACATTTCATTGCCATTGCATTTTTGACTAGATAATATCAATTACGGCTCTTCAGGTTTAAACATTATTTTTATTGATATATTCAGAGATTATTGATACAGAGATTATCGATATTTTCAAGTTATTATGCCATTGTTTTATTGTGGCAAAAATTGCTGAAACTCATATATTGCACATTGTACGAGTAATCTTCTACAAATGCTCGGGTATATCTTCTAATCTAAGAGAATATAAGTAGTGCAGGTATATTGGCATATATTTTAACGTATATTAGCAGATATTTTAACATATATTGGCATATATTGGAATCAAGTACGACCTTCTGGTATGAAGATTACGGGGATTATTGATATTTCCAATATATTACGTCTTCTGTTTTATTTTGGCAAAGATTTTTGAGACTCATATTGTAATACGGGTAATCTTCTACTAACACTCGGACATATCTTCTAATCTACGACATTATAAGTAGTACGGGTATTCCATATAATTTCCCATATAATTTTAGCACTTTCATTTTGGAATATATTGGAATCAATTACTGCTTTCAGGTTTAAAGATTACTGGTTTATTGATATTTTCAATTTATACATGTAATCTACTAATACAGGTTATATCTTCTAATATTCGTGTATATAAGTAGTGCGGGTCCCATACAATTTTAAAGCTTTTATTTTGCATATATTGATTCAATTCCACATTTTTGTACATTTGCTTAAAAAAGGGGCCAAGATGTTTTATTCTTCAGATCTGCCCGTGAAGATACTTTTATATAGCGAAAACAGAGATTCTTAAGCTTCTTTTTAGGAGCATTAAATTAAATATTTTAACAAAATATTTTGATAAATAATGTCATTTAGTATACTATAGGAATTTGCACATGATTGTGAATTTTAAGTTTCTTTTTATTATATACTCCGTACGAAGAACGGATGTGCTGCTAGTTTGGTAATAAAACTTACGAAGTTGGCAAATAGAACGATAAAATTGATAAAAAAGGGATTCTGTATATTAATCAGAAAAATAAACATATTTACATTTTGTCAATTAAACAGTTTTGTCTTTTATAAAAATATTTACATCATCATAGTGTATTATTCATTATATTGCTATTAATCAATATTCATTTCTCATATTTTTACCTATATTTTCATATTCATGCACGTATAAAATATTACTTTAATTGTAAGCATTACATAATAATAGATACATTATGTAGTAATTAAATTTATGCGCATACATATTAATATTCTATTTTCTTTAAATTAATTATTTTACGTAGCGCTTATTACCTCATTTCGAGCCAATTATTATCATATCTATATATGAGGTATATACATGTAAATTAAAGAAGAATATGGGAAAAACTTATTTTAAAAGTGACCTACCTTGAAAGCAGTAAGGATTGGATCTTCACTTGTTAGAGACATCCATGCCGGGCTCGCAAGAGCTCGATATGTATGTATTCGCCTGAGAGAGTACCTCAGGCTGTCAGTATGCATACCTTCGTGACACTTTTGACAGCAACAAGACAGAGGATGGGGTTTTTCTATCACAGCTCCCCTTGATAAGAGTAGTTGAAGGATTTCAAACTGGTTGCAATGAGCGGCAAGAATGATGGGGGAAATATCAGGAGAATAATCTGAACTCTCTTCACCAGGTTGTCGAGTTTTTGCCCAATCATTTGCCAACATTTCACTAGTAATACTAGGGTGATTGATAAGCATCTCAACAATTTTATAAACCCCTTCCCTGATAGCGTATAAGAGAGCATCTCCAATTTTCACGCTCTCTTGCAACAACAAGAGTTCGACGATTTCTACATTTTCGTTGTCAACAGCAATCTGTATGGCACTTCGACCTAAAATGTTTGTGCAGTTCACATTGACCGGGTTTGGCTTCTGCAAACATCGAACCATTGTTGGTCTATCGCCTCTCTCAGCTGCCTCGAGAAAAGTTCTTTCTTTAGGATCCATGCTGGGACCATCTTTTAAGGGTTCCAGAGGTATGGGAATACGGTATTGATTACTACTTCGGGATGCGTTCTGCTTACCCATTTTAACACTCTGAAAGCTCACAAGACGCATCAGCCTTTGGAATAAACCAGAATCACTTTTAGCATTTCATAGAATTTACTTCTCTGCAGCCATCTTTGAAAACATCACCTGTAAAAAACAATGCCGTTGTATTATATTGTATTTACATTGTATTTAAAAATATGTTTGTATAACGAAAAAGTTATAGACAGTCAATATTTTTATTACGAACATAAAAAGTATGCAAGTATCACTATTTACCTCAACCGTTAGGCGCATTTGTATGGGTTCTAACTATAAAACGCATACTCCAATCGACAACAAACGTTTCAGGTGGATTTATTTATATAACATTTTTGTTAATATTGAATTTCATAAGGACCGATTGAAAAAATATTTCAAAAGTCATCCGCATTTTGTGAGGTCCATATAACCTTTAGTTTATAATTTTCCTCTGTTTGACGTTTTGAATACTTGAGCTATTTTGCGCTAGCAAACTTCTTTATTGGTTACTGTTAAATAGATCAATCAGAGAATCAGCCGAGTTTCTACGATCCTGTTGGTAAGGCAGGATAGAGCTTTCGGTTCGGTTTTAGAAAGAGGGGAATCAACAATCCATGGATCGGAGTGAAACCGGAAAAAAAAAGGTCGATGAACCCCAAGTAGACGTTCGTGCACTGAAATCGAGATGAGATTACAAAGGAACGAAAAAGGATCCTCCTGAGAACAAACAGCTCAATATAATTGAGAAATAGTGCTCTAGTGGTCATACCAAAAGTCGACAATAGTTGGACCTGGGTAAGACAAAGCTTTGCATATTATTAAATGTGTACGAGAGAGCGCGAGTTTCCCATATAATATATTACCAAACACAGGATGATTAGTTGTGGTAGCACAGGAAGATTAGTTGTGGATTAAGTTGAATTGAGGACAGTGCAATACTTTATATTGTAAATGTACAAAATCTTTATTTAAACAGCCAATAGCTGTCTCTGTTCTATTGAGTTAATAAATCAGTGTATGTGTGCTCTTTACTTAGCCGTTAGAGGCATAATTGATGAGGTCAAGAAAGTATTGAATTGCGCCACTTTTAGTATAGAGATAAAAACATAAATACTTTGTAATTTTATTAATATAACATTAATAAAATACTATTTCGTTAAAAGCATTTAGAAATAACTATAAAATGATTACAGACTAAAAAGGTCTTTATTTTTTTTGACGTCTTGAACATTAACTAAATTTAAATTGTTAAATATAAATTTGGTTAATGCACAAGCTTGCACTTTGCTTGTTTTGGTTTGAAAAACAAGCAAATATTGTCACGTAGTTCAATGGATTTGCACGCTGCCACAGCTGCCGCCGTGTTCATGCGGAGTACGATCACGTTAAACATGTGGATCCGTAAGTCTTCCCGAGAGGTTGGTGGTAGGGGAAGGAGGGTACGGTCCCTGTGGATGCCTCCCCCACTGGGTTCTGGTCTAAATCGGGTGGCACTTCCCGGCCGTCCAAACAGTTATCTTACACCTTTCTGGTAGATCGGACGGTCTGGGTCTCAACAACAACGTAGTTCAATGGTACAGAACGTTAAAAGCATTTGTTGCCGTGTTTAAAGGTTGCATCAAAACTACAATTGCATGGATAACGTGAAGTTAATATTTTAAACTTACTAATACGTAAAGATTAAAAATAATGCAACTTCATCAGTTCGAGAAAATCAGTTCAAAGCGATATGTACCACAACCACCACACGGCAATTATTTACTTTAAATAGTTCAATCTGCTGCAAAAATAGCTAAAAAGTGAAACTTTAAAAATGAACATGTAAAAAATTATTAACTGTATAAATCACTTTCGAAGACAAAAATCATCTGTTCTGTAAAATACAGTTAAACTTTGTTAATTGTTTAGTATAATTGTTTCGAATTAAATCCTGATTCATAAATATATTTTTCGATTTAATCAAATTATAATAAATCTTTATTTTCATTATTATTAAAAAAATTGTAAGAAGCCAAGAAAAACTAGTATAAAATATACAGGGTGGCCATAATTAAAGTAGAGGTGGTTAGAGCCCGATAGTAGAAAACTGTTGGGCCAAACTCAACCAAATTTACAGTAAATATTACTTAGACCATGGGGTTTTGATTTTTAAAAGAACAAATAGTTCGGATTTTTGCCACCGCGGGCCAAAGTGGCGCTGTAAGGTCCATTTTTGGAGTAAAATAGGCATAAGAAGTACAGAAAGTTCCGTCAATGCTGAGAGGTATCGAACAATGCTGCTGAACTTTGTTATTCTGCAATTTCCACAGCGTGGATGTCTTGAATCTACTATATATATATGCAGGATGAAGCACCCCCCTCACATTGGATTGCGCGTACAGGAAGTCCTACGACACCATTTTACCAACAACCGAATAATTAGTCAAGCGTTTCTTATGAAATAGCCAGCCCGTTCGCCTGATCTCACCCCTTGTGACTTTTGGTTATGGGGTCATGTAAGGCGTTTGGTATACTAAGGGAATGTGGATAATTTAGCCACTTTAAAGAACCGGAAAGTATTATGATAGGACAAAAGAAGTCAGACTGTCATACATTCATGCACATTTAAGCGCCCTTGAACACGAATCAACAATTTTTAGATGAAACTATGGACTATGAAACAAAAAGAACGTTCTTGATTAACGAGCCTAAGGATATGTATCTAAATTATGAGCATCCCTAATAATAGGCTGCATAGAATGATATCTACAGAAATCTTATTAAGAAACTGGTTGAAAATCACAGACAAAAGCTGTTGAAAAATAGTTCTTTAGAATCATTCCCTGGGGCAATACGATTTCTGCATAACAAAATTACCGAAAGCTTCAATAACAAAATGATCATATCAAAAATTGTTGTATTGAAATTGTACTATGGACTTCCTCAGCTCAAGTTGATCGTATGACAGCAGCCCACGTCAAGTGAACCTAAATAAAACAACGGGGTACGTACAGTTGCAGACAAATAATTATAGATGAAAAATAAAATAAGTTACTATGTAAAAATTTAATCTATTCAATGTCAAGAACATTGTAATGAGAAGAAAGGAATACCTGAACCAATAACTTTAGCAACTACAAAGCATATATATATATATATATATATATATATATATATATATATATATATATATATATATATATATATAAATTAGTAAATTCAATGTTAGAATGTAAGTAGTAACTCATAATACACTATTCCAAAATTTTTCTACAAAATACAAAGAAATAAAAGAAATTAAGACATAAAGAGAAAATAATAAAGCGTAATGCAGGTCATAAAGACATGGACAATCAACAAATTTCAAAGATGAGGAATGAAAATAAGAAAACAAAAAAAATCAAGCAAAAAAGCTATATATATATATATATATCGTTTACCTACTAAATTTAAATTTAGGCATGAATTAATTTGTAAATAATTAATATTTGACTTAAATAAATTTATTTATAAAATCATCTATAAATATCTAATTCCTGTAAAGGCCTTTAAACCTTGGAGGTTCCTATTAAAGCAATGCTTAAATCACTATATAAATATTCAGAAAATTAATAAATCATATAAACTTAATTCAATTAAAAGGGATATTAAAGAAATTCAAAAAGATTGTGTTATTACTCATGTCGATAAGGCTAGTAGTAACTACTCTATCATTTGTAAATATTACTATATAAGTACCCTCCAGTCACTCATTCTTAATAATTATAATTATAATTAACATAATACTAACATTAAAATCTTATCTAATAGAATCTCAGCAAAATATAAGCAAATCCATCTTAATAATAGTAGTAATAACATTCCATATCTAGTTTTGGTACCCAAGTATCATAAATCTCCTGTTGCTTTTCGAACTATTACTGTTGGGGGCATAATTCTTACTTTACTATAATGCTCGTAAATTATTACAAAATATATATATAAATACATATATATATATATATATACATATATATATATATATATATATATATATATATATATATATATATATATAAATATATATATATAAATATATATATATATATATATATATATATATATATATATATATATAAATATATATATATATATATATATATATATATATATATATATATATATATATATATAAATATATATATATATATATATATATATAAATATATATATATATATATATATATATATATATAAATATATATATATAAATATATATATATATATATATATATATATATATATATATATATAAATATATATATATATATATATATATATATATATATATATATATAAATATATATATATATATATATATATATATATATATATATATATATAAATATATATATATATATATATATATATAAATATATATATATATATATATATATATATATATATATAAATATATATATATATATATATATATAAATATATATATATATATATATATATATATATATATATATATATATATATATATATATATATATATCTATATATCAATGGAAAAAATATTAAATACAATGTGTTATCCTGATATATATAAAATATGATTATCAGGCCTAAAAAAGAATGGCGCTAGGCCTAAGTTGAAGGTTAATTAAAATTAGATTCTTTATCAAGACTAAGCAACTTTTCCAAATTAATCAAAACAAACGCTTGCATCTGAATATGGTGATAGTTAGTTACTGGGAACACCATGTGATCAATCTACAAGCATAATTAAATAATTAAGATTGAAAAAATATTAAGAAATCAAGTAATTACCAGGAGAAAAATAATGCTAGAAAAAGAATGCTAATGCAAATGAATAAGATGTTCACTTAAGACAAAAGAATCGACGCACCAAGAAAGAATTAACCAAATGAGACAAAATTTGGTACGTGTAATGAGGATGTACAGAAAAAGAAATTATTAGAATTTCAGAACAATTGGATGATTTATTGCACTGAAAGATCTACACAAAGTGTAACACGTGAATATGGCATTGGTCCACTTCTGGACTTGATACAAGCTATTAACCGACGTGGCATTGATGTATAAAGTTGCCGGATGGTGTTCTGAGGGGTGTCGTTCCAAATGGCCTCCAATTGACGAGCTAATTCGTCTACAATCTGGGATGGTCGCAGGCGACGCCCCATCTCAGCCCAAATGTGCTCAATAGGCGAAAGATCTGGGGATCTGGCTGGCCAAGGAAGTGTGTCGTAAGCACGCAGACAATCAATAGAGAGGCGTGCCGTGTGTGGCCTGGCATTATCTTGCTGAAAAATTAGTCCGGGGTGTCGCGAAATAATGGCAATACAAGGGGTCGTAGAATGTCGGCAACGTACCGCTGTGCTGTGATGGTGCCACGGAGGACTATCAAAGGAGTCCGGCTATCAAACCAAATGGCACCCCAGACCATAACTCGCTGTTGTCGGGCCGTGTGGTGTGTGACACTAAGAGCAGGGTCCTGACGATGTCCATACTGTCTCCAGACACGTCTGCGTTGGTTGTCGGGACTCAGTTCGAAACGGGGCTCATCACTGAAGAAAATTCGTTCCCAATCCGAACAATTCCACGTTGATCGGGCCCGGCACCATTGCAATCGCTGTTGACGGTATACTGGTCAGTGATAGGTAACGTAATGGGAGCTGCGGGTATATGTTCTTCTCCCATAGTCTTCTATTAATGGTCCGGGTGGTCACTTCCGTGTTTGTTACACGTTGGACGGTTGATAACGACGAATCTCATACTGTCGCAGCTGCTCTGACAATCGCTCTATTTTCCCGTTCTGTCGTCACTCTAGGCCGTCCGCCGCCCGCTTGCCGCTGAAATCTGCCGTTCCGGAGCCATTCCTGCCAACATCGTCTAATTGCTGCATCGCTCCTACCCAAATGCCGAGCGATTCGTCGGTGTGCCCATTCAGACTCATGCAGTCCGATCGCACGCCCTCTTTCAAACTCCTTCATATGCTCGTAGTGGCCGCGAATTCGCCGACGAGGCATTGTTACCATCAAGGTACGTAAACGCAATCGAAATCCACTGAACGTTTTGTTCCTGAAAGCGAGGTTCGCTCCTTATATACACCACCATGGTGTTCAGTTTCAATGCGGTGTATTTCCGACTCTTCCTTCATTGACTGGCAAATTTTGACTATGTGTATATTCGGACGAAAGGTGTTTGCATGCAAATTTTCATTATTATCGGATAATTTTGCGGGATAAGTCGATTTTTTTGTCTTAGATTCTATTTAAGAATATCTTACTAATTCAAACATTTTTATAACACTATTCACTAGATATGCTGGGTATTTATATAGTTAACTAATATTTTTTAAGGTTACTAACATACAAATAATGATATTTTTATTATATGAAATTGTCTTTTTTATCATATAAATTAGTTATCATCATATAAATTAAGATGGTTCAATACTAAGATTTAAACCACAAAAACTAACATTATTACTAATTGAAGGTTCATTAGGTCAAATTACCTGGATCAAAATTTAATTTGATATTATTAGATATTATTATCTGTTATAAATAAACAAATCAAATCATCAATGTAAAAGTATGTCCATAATGTTAAAGATACAAATTATCCAAAATACTACTACGACTGCCAAGTATAATTTTTTACTCTGAAATGTATATAGAATCGTTAAATAAAGCAAAGTGAAGAAGTTTGAGAAAAATTTGAATTTTTATCTGATCAGAATTATTAGTAATAAATGCACTATATATTGCTAAAATTACATAATAAAGATCTTAAATATTAATGTTATTAAATAGATCTTTAAACTCAAATATTTGTTAACCAAAAATATTGCTTATTATATATAATTTATTAATTAATTCTTTGCTATTATCTTGAATGAAATAATCATTCTTAGAGCAAGTAAACTATCATTTAATTCTTTTAAACTAGTTTTAGTAAATTTACTAACAGTAGTAAAATAAGTATTATTGCCACTAGTGACAGTTCTAAATTTAATAGGATGTTTGTAAAATTTTGATATTAAAACAATATATGGAAATTCTTTAAATTTGGAATTTAGTTTTAAATCATTATACATATTGATAATTTTATGCTTGATACTGATTAGAAAGTGTACATAAAATTGAAATATAGTGTTATTGTTTATGTAATCTAATAGATATTGTAATTATTTGAGACTTTATCTACATATGTGATTACAAAAGATATATGACTAGCAAGGAATACCCGGTGTTTCCTGAGATTTAAGATTTTAAGATGCAAGGCAAAATTGCGTCCCAATATACAGAGAATTATCGAAACTAAACAACAGTTCTCGACGCTACAAACAACTGTCGGACTTAAAGAGAAGTCGCATGATAGGCCTAAGGGATGACTGGTTGATCCAACAAACGTATCAGTAGCCCTCTTGGTCGGAGCGATATGGTAGTTCCTCGGTGTTGTCAACAATGGATCAGGTACATGTAACCGTCGCAGAGCCTCAGGAAGCCCCATACAGACAACTGCTTAAGAGGATCGGGGAGTCAGGAGAGGAGCCATGTCTACACCAATGGCGTTACTATCAGCCATTCAAAAATATGTACCATCTTCCATGTATCCTGTATCAAGAGATACTATTCGAAAACGGCTAGCAGAAGGTGGGGTTAAGTTCAACATCCATTAAGGCGCATACCACTGACTCCTCAACATAGGCAAAGCCGTCTGGATTGCCGCCGAGCTCAGTTAGCCTGGACAGTGTCCGATTAGGGTCATATTGTCATTAGCGACGCTTTTCTCTCAGTGCTTATGACCGCTGCATAAGTGTGTGAAGGGGGCATTTCGATGTCGCATTTGTTGTCGAGCGGCACGCAGCTATCACACGTGGTGACAGTCTGGAGATCCATCTCATAGGATAGCTGATCTCCTCTAGTTGTGCTGCAAGCCAATCTGATCGCTCACTTGTACTTCGACGATATTCTGCAGCCGATTGTTCTGCCTATGCTGTTAAGCTACCCAAGTTCCATTTACCAGCAAGAGAACGCTCGACATACAGCACGATTTTCTCAACAATGTCTTTGGAGATTTAATATTCTCCCATGGTCATCCAGGCCTCCAGATCTATCACCAATAGAACACGTCTGGCACATGTTAGGACGGCAATTGTAGCTTTCTTAGAATACTACTAAATTATCTGAGCAGTTTGAACAAGCTTGTTCAATTTGTGGCAGAAACTTCCACAGAGGGACAGAAGCAACATTATTCACACTATACCGCATCGAATATCTGTTTGTATAGCTGCCAGGGCTGGATTTGCCAGTTAATAAAATATCATCTCCTTGTTGCCATCATTTCTTAATAAAACATTTTTTTGCCAATTCTAATCATTTGCATATCTCCTCAAACTATACATACATGCTAAGTTTCGGAGCTGTAGTTCAATTTCTTATGAATGAATATATTATTTTGCAACAGAGTATATGAGTATATATATATATATATATATATATATATATATATATATACTTGCATTATATATATTCCTGAGATATATATATATATATATAGGTGTCAAACAAAAAGTGAACAGTGGAAGATTTTTAGAACCGAGGGATACATAGATTGATAAAACAGAGAGAAGTTGCAACTCAAAAATCCTAACTTTAAAAAAATTCCTACATAATAAAAAGAAATAATAAATAGAGAATCATCAGTCGAATGGGGGAAAAAATGCATATTGCTAGTCATCAAGCTAAAGATAATCAACAAATATCAATGGAATGGAATCGATAATTGAAAAACAAATAAAATCCAAGCATCAAAGCTCTACACGCGAATACGCGCTAGGTCCAAATAAATGAATTGTTCAGTTTGAAAGAACTCTTCGTCAGGTCCAAGTATTTAATCAAAATGAACACAAAATGTGTGTTTCTGATTTTAGAGATAGATAATATCTATAAACTCTAAAAACTTGAACTACACACATAAAGATAGAAAAATAGTAAAGGAAACAAGAAGAATAAAAACTACAAGTGTACTAACCATTGGAGCCCAAAATAAAGTGACCAGTGTTGCCAATCGCAAAGTTTAAAAGTAGAGATCCACTGTTGCCAATCGTGTGAAACAAATAACAGTAATCCGAAAAGGCATTAAAAGATGATATGCTACAGTAAGAGCTACAAAATAATGGGGCGTATAATCGAAAACAGTGAGGTTAATATATAAGGGGATGTAAATACATTGTAATGTTAAATCAAGAGAATGTTGATGCTCGGCTAATATAAGATACAAAGAAGAGAATTCATGAATATTCAGCTAATCCCAACTTTTTAACAATGCCATTTACTAAATATGCTGGATATTTATATAAATTGCTGGCAATTTTTAGATTATTTATATGCTTAGCATGAAATTTTTTATCTGATAATCTATAAATTCTAAAAAGTTGATTAAGAATAATATTTCTAAACATTTGAATGGAGTTGCAGGAATTAAATGGTAATATTTTATTATTGTTGAAATTAAAATAGTCTTTTTTATCATATAAATTAGTAACAATTCCATGAGTAGGTTCACAAATTAGATTTAAATAAAAAAAAAATTAATATTATTACTAATAGTAGCTTCATTAGGAATTAATTCCAAATTGTCTGGATAGAAATCTATATCTATGACATAATTTTTAGTATATACTAAACAAATCAGATCATCAACATATTTGTAAATTTTATAATCTATTGAAGTAAAAGACTGTTCATAATGATAAAGATATAAATTAGCTAACATACTGATACTGCAACCACCTTGTGGAACTACTGATACTTGTAAGTATAATTTATTTCTTTGAAAAATATAATTATTGAAAAGAAAAATGTGAAGAAGTTTGGGGAAATTTATAAAAATTGATTAAGTAGTTCGATTAGTAATATAAGCATTATATAGAGCTAAAATTACAATATATAAATCAGAGATCTTAATATTATTGAAAAGTTCTTTAAAGTCAAAAGTTTGAAATCCAATTAGTTTACCTAGTGATGTTAATTTAGGTTTTAGTTCCTTACTATTATTTAGAATAAGGTAATTATTGCTAGAATAACGTAAACTATCATTTATTAGATTTAAATAATTTAGTAGTAATTTACTCGCTGTAGTAGAGTAAGTATTATGACCACTAGTAACTGTTCTAAATTTAATAGGATTTTTATAAAATTTAGGAATAACCACTATATATGGAAATTTAAGAAATTTTTAATTGATATTGAAATCACTATACATATTGATACTTTTCAGTTTGATACTATTAATGGAATGTGAATCTAGTTTAAATAGACTATTATTCTTTAAATAATCTAACAGAAATTGTATATAGAATTTTTTACAGATAATAGCATAATTATTAGAGGCTTTATCAACATACGTAATAAGAAAAAATATTTTAAAATCATTAATGGAGTGTCTTATATTATCAATATTATATATAGATCTAGACAATTTAGAACTACAAATAATACTTTTATTAAATTTTAATAAAGTAAATTTTCACACATTAAATGCCTCGAAAGGCAGAGAATATTTTGAAGCTAATTTATAAATATATCTATCAAGGTCGAGATTTATTGACTTTAAAACTTTAAAAAAATTATTTTAAGGTGGTAACCTGAATTTAGTGCCAAATGAGATAATGGTTCTTAAGGTGTCGTCTTTAACTATCTCCTGTCTTTAAGTCTCCTGTAACTATATGCCCCAAGTGTGGACAGAGGGTGTCCCAAAAACATTGACCTCGGCTTTTATTCCTTAAATATTGATCTTAGACATATATAATACATTACAAAGTTGCGTGAAAAAAAGTACAGAATCTTATGAAATCGTTAAAAATTTTCAGGAGATTAAATTTTAAGAAATACAAAACGTAAATTTTTATACGGACCCCGTACAAAAACATTTCCAATAAGTAAAATGTGCCCCGTACACTAATAAGATGATGTACAAAATGTCAGCATTTTTTCCTAAAAAGTCCTAGAGATATGTTTAAACAAAGTTGGTGAGGGATTAATCACAAATTAAAATGTAAATGTTTACAGCCAAAGTGCAAATGACGCAACGCAGATATGCATCATAGGCTTGTTACCAGGCGAATGCAGCTCTGTATTGTCATGGATGGAAAGCATTTTGAACAAGATTTATAATCTTATTATTTCTACACAGTATAGATATATTTGTACCAATAAATAGCACAATTATTATTTATTTATGTAATCATTGTTTTCTTTCGTAATTTGTGTATGACCCTTGAAACGCGTTATGCCGACATGATTTCTCCCCTCTGAAAACCCATGTCGATGCATCGAAAAGTGGTTTAAGTCAGCATTCTAGTCTTTTCATATCTCTGGGGGGACTTTTTATGATAAAATGCTGAAATTTTGTACATCACCTTATTAATGTATGGGGCACATTTTACTCATTGGAAATGTTTTTGTACGGGGACCGTATAAACATTTAAATTTTGTATTTCTTAAAATTTAATTGCCTTGAAAATTTTAATCGATTTCATAAAATTCTGTACCTTTCTTTAGGCAACTTTGTAATTTATTATATATGTCTAAGATCAATATTTAAGGAATAAATGCCAAGGTCAATGTTTTGGGACACCCTACATATATATATATATATATATATATATATATATATATATATATATATATATATATATATATATATATATACATATATATATATTTTAAATACCGTAGCAAACTTTAAAAATTATGAAAACTTTGCAATTATGCAAATGTAAAAATTGCAGCTTCTCACTTTTCTTTCATTGGATCTTCAAACCTTTTTTTCTTATATATATATATATATATATATATATATATATATTTATTTATTTATTTATTTATATATATATATATATATATATATATATATATATATTTCGTGAAATAAATGCCGAAAAGTAAAATTAGATAATTAAATGCTATCTCCGAATATTTTCGTGCTATAGAAGAGATTTGTCAAGCGAATTCTTATAAAATAATTGCTCGTTTAAAAAAATCAATATGATATCTGTAAAATTCTGGAACTTAGAATTTTTGATTTCATCACCCACATTGTTTCGCGCTAATTGTCTATAAACATCTGCCATTCTGCAAACAATAGTCTGCTGGGATAAATGGATTTAGAAACAACGAAATTTCGACTTTAAATGTTCATAATCTTTAAACTAATTGAAATTTAAAAAAAAAAAAAATCCCGGCGAGGTGCATATTTTCATAAGCTGAGATGCCAACTCTATATAGATCTTCGAAGCTGTTGAAAGCTTGAATTTTCTGCTACGTGTTACACACACACAGAAACAGACATCCTTTTGAAAAATAATAAATATGTAATAATAATGCAACATTTACTCGACCGTTCGATATTAAATTGTATATAGATTAGAATGTTACAGTAAAATGTTAACTACGTCAAAATGTTTTTATAAACCTTTTATTAATGTTGTAAATTTTTTAATGTAAAATATGTTAAATAGTTGAGAGCTTCCAATAAATCAAAATTTTCATTAGTTATAATTTTACCGTTGTAAATTTTGTAGACACATTTTATATATTATATTTTTATTAATAAATAATCATTAACTTACTTATAATTACTATTATTTTATTTTTAAATTAAAATATTTCTTTCTCGTTCAAATAAAAATCCCCCAAAATATTATTTAAAATTAAACAGAGTTATTTCAAAATAATATACCAACATTGATAGTTGCGAAATATTATATTCAGATTTTTGTGGTCATCTTTCGGTATTTATATAGTCACAACCTCTCTACTAGAGTTTACCCTACAAGTAGGAAACATAAAAGTAATGAAATGATCCTACATATTCAATTTCAATAAAGAAGCCAGTAAAATAGATCAAAATAATGAATAACATAATTTTTTGTTTTTGAAAGTCAGCTGTCCATAAAATATGGTGATGCTTTATATTACTTCATTCATTTCTGATTCTGTTTGCACCACTTAATATGCACTCGTTTCCAGTAATAATTTACTTATACTAAGGATTTTGGTGTTCAATTTAAAAAAAAATTGTTTTTTTATTTTGTGGACTTCCCATCTCTGCAAATTGGTTTATTTAATCTTACGTTCTTTCGAAATATTTATTTCTCGAAGACTTTGATCGAAGTTGAAATTTTTTTATAAACTAGCAAACTTCCGCGCACTTCGGGCGCTAAGCTCATCTAAGTACACCACGGCCATGCATGAGAAACAGGAACCGGCGGACATCAACTGCCACCGATCCTCCCACCCACTTATAATATCCACAGTCACATAGCAGTCATACACCCCCCCCCCTATTATTATCTCTTATAGGATAATATCTCCCTATAAAGACATACATACTATACCGACTCCTAACATAACGCAATGAAGTTATGTTCCCCTATAACCTTAGCAAATCAATTTATCAAGTTTAATACCTCAAACTTTTCATCTTAAGTTTTTAATTGGTCTAGCAATACCATAGAAGAAAAGAGTCTAACTCTCTCCAACTTTATGGATCATATAATTCAGCTCCAACCAATCTATCTATAAACAAAGTTTGTATAATTGCATCGTTTACAAGGTGATTTTGAAAATAAAGCAGAAAATAAATCTCTCTAAGTCCATGGCTTAGATATTCATATTCTGAATTTTTAAATAGGGATGACCTCACAAAATTAAATTTCCTAGTCAGCTGAATCATGGAGGTGGTCTCACCTCTAACTTCATGAGTTGAATACAGTTTTCCTGTTATTTCTTCAAGCATTAAGTTCTCATAACCATGCAATTGCATCATGTTGTGGCAACATCTTCGATCTGAGATTATAAACACAAAAATAGCAAAAAAAGCCAAACCCCGAGAGGCTATCTTCCCAGATCCAAGGGTTAATTTTAAAAACGACTTTCAGATTTAAATTCAGCATGGTAAAATCAGCAAACAGAAGTTTTTTAGCCTTCGAAATTGCATTTGGTGCTCTGACGAAATGGCACTGCGCTTTTAAAAAGGTGATTAAAAATTCGTTCAAATCAGTGATGAAAAAGCATTGAAGCTATACACATAAAAAATTATAAGCACCCATAAGAAATTGAGCCTACAGCCACGAAGATCGGCATGTATGTGTCGTTTGAAATAATATGCAAATGATTAGAATTTGGAACCAATAAAAAACGTTTTATTAAGAAATGGTGACAAGAAGCTGATATTTTATTAAGTGGTTATCGACTATACAAGTCGATATTCGGTGCGGCATAGGGTCAGTTAGGTTGCTTATGTCCCTCTGCAGAAAATTCTGCCACAAATGTTGCAACTGATCAGCTAATTCAGTGATATTCAGAGAAGGCTGCAATTGCTGTCACAGCATGTCCCATACGTTCTCTATTGGTGATAGGTCTGGAGATCTGGATGGCAATAGGAGGGTATTAAATCCTTGAAGACATTGTTGAGAAAGTTGCGCAGTATATGTTCGAGCTTTGTCTTGTTGGTAAATGGAACCTGGGCGGCTTGACAGTATAGGCAGAACAATCGACGGGAGAATATCATCAACCTACAAGCGAGTCTTCAGATTGGCTTGCAACAACTAGAGGAGATCTTTCCACTTTCGACCCAGACCGTATGACATACACCAAAGTGTAAGGTATCTGTTTGGATGGCTGGGATATTCCCATTTAATTTATACTAGAATCCAGTGGGGGACTCAACTACAGTTACCGTACCATCCTCCTACCACCAACTTCTTGTAAGCCACATATTTAGGTCTTAGATAAAAGCCCGCTATACTACATAAAGAATTGTATTTTCAAACGCGGATGATTTTTTGCCAACTCCGAAAGGAACTGCGGCCCAACAATGTTAAAGTGTAACATGCACTCACTCCAGTTGTATTCAATAGCTCACTGTTTTTCGAAGTTTTTTGGTCTCGGAACCCCTTTTGGAAATTTAATTTAATATCGGAACCCCGAAATGAGAAAAAGTCCAATGTGGTCCAAACTGTACATCAAAATTCTTTAATTTTCCGTAAATTTACACGAAGCTATAACACACGTTGAAAAACGCTGTATAACTCAATGTTAGTTTCAAACCAAATTTATAAGCATGCGATCTACAAACCTGCAAAGAAAATAAAAGATCCTTTCTCTAGGAGAGTGCTCAGGCATGTGCAATCTGCCGGGGAGAAATAGCAGTCCTATGCATCTCATTAAGGGAGATGCATTTGTTGCTTTGATGCGTTTTCTTAAAAAAAAATGTAGTAATTAAAATAAAAATTGTTAGACTGCAAAGAAAAACACAACTTTCTGTAGAATTCAAACTGTAGAATTAAGCTAATCGGATTTCTTCCTGTTTTGGATGCTGCAAAATAAATATCATATAAACTAAAAAATGCAATTTCGATGTATTTAAGAATATGTGTATAGCCACATGCAAGTAGGTTTTCTGGTGGACCATTTGGAATTTTTTTTAAGTCCGTGTCTAGACGATTTTTTTAAAACAAATATCCAGGAAATGAAACAACGGCATCCCTTATGAGCACTACAAATCATATCATATTAATTTCCTTTGAACAATGTATGTGTGCTATTATGCACATCCCGTGTTTTACAAAGATAATTCTTGGCCTAGAAACGCGTGTTTTTCTCCTTTTTTGAGGATATTATTTGGAAATGTGCAATGTGCATTCGAAAATTAGAAAAAAATAATAAAGTTTTAATTATTTACAAAAACCTATTAAAAGACCCAAATTTAGCTAAAAAAAATATATACACAACCAATATACATACACAACCAAAATTTACACAACCAATTCTTGGCCTAGAAACTCGCGGGTTTTTAAGTGCTAGGCAATCATCTGGGAATGTGTCAAGTGCATTCGAAAAATAATCCCAAAACATACGAAATTTAATACTTTTTCAAATATATTTAACATTCTGCTAATCCTTGCCCTAGAAACTTGCCTTGTTTCAAATGATAGCTAAAAATTTGGGCATTTGCATAACACATCCGATAATTAAATAACAAATGTAAAATTATTTATAAAACAAAACCCTCAAAACCAAACATTTGGTTTTGAGACTTTTTTCTTTTTATAAATTGGGATATGATTTGGATATATACACAAAACATTCGAAAATTAAAACAAATAATTGCCGTGTAGACTTTGAACTGGACAAAAGTCACTAGAACAGCAATGCACTCGTTCAAAACCAAAAGTTAACTCACTTGCTTGTACAGTCGGAAATTTTCAATATTAGTCGGAAAAATTTCTTTCACCCCCCCCCCCCCCCCCCAGCCAAGATTGCCCACTTACGTCCCTGGTCATCCGTATTCATTATGACGAAGCATTTCTCCAACAAGCATACAAACAGCAATATCCCATACCTTTTATGAAACATTATATCAATAATTTTTGTGGTACAAATAATGAATATTGTTTAAAATTAAAATCAATATTATATCATCTTGGTTGTTGATGGATCGCATAAAATGAGTATGATTTACCTTAATAACCGGACCGCAGAACGATACCACGCAGTTATATTTAGGAAGCCACAAGTCGTCTGACGGACTTGTATCCGATAAAGTGATAGACTGGATATTTTTATTGGACTTTTCTTTCTCTAAAGGTCTTGTGATAATTGTTATTGTCACTTCGGAGGTTGGCTTCAGTCAGTGCTGGCGTCCAGGAGTGCAATGCCGCGGCATTTATGACATGCATGTTGACAACTGGGGTCGAAAACCCAGGCCGTCCGACTCATCCGGAGTAAGAAAACATCACTGACGAAGGTCGGAGAGGGTGCAGCTCCACTTTGACGAGGACCCAGAAGGCGGCAGTCTGACTTTATCCTCAAGAAACATCCATGCCTTATTCGGGATTCGAATCCGAGCCCCTCATGACAGCAGTCGAAGACGCTATCCACTTCACCACCGGGGCGGCGTTGACAACTGGGGTGTAAGGTCACAACCCCTTACCGCCTTTAAATAAGCTACTCGCTAAGCTTCCTTCTTTTTTCCATTTTTTACTTTCCCTTTATACATTATATATATATACAGGGGTGTTGCCTTGAAGTGGCGACAAACTCAGAGGGGTGATATTAGACATCAAGAGGAACAAAAATTGCCATAGAACATGGTATCGCATAAGTACTACTATTTTTACATTCGAAATAAAGTCCTAATTGAAACCCCTTTACAATCATTTTTAATTCTTTTAAAGCATTAAAAATTATGGGTTACATTTAAATATGAACCCTATATATGCAATACCATTTTACTGTATATCCATATCGTGTCAAAAGTTACATTCTTATTATAAATACGCTTATATTAATACGATACGGAGAAAAATCATTAAAAATATTTCCATTTATATTTTTATATACGAGTACCTTGGTCCCTATAAAGTATATAAGTTTCATAAAATTATCAGACGAGCAACTCACACTTTTCCAGTCATTGATTTTGTATCAACTCCTATTAGTTTCCAGAAATTTCTATGGTAAGTTTGAGGAAAGTAAAGAGTTCCACCCCCTCTAGTGTATTCATCGCTCCTTTATCTTACCGCAAACAAACGCTCGACACCACAAGTGTGCACTTTCCCACGAGATTCCCGGCAAAATGAGAGATCCCTCACACTGAGAGAGGAGTTCGTGGGTTAAATCTCTCTCCATGAATAGATTTCTCGAGCAAATACTCTGTGTAAGGGAGAGGTGTAGATGTTGTTGCAGTCTAGCAAAGAATTGTAAAGCATTGTAAAATATGTGTCGGTATATGTATGTGCATGTGCGTGAGTGCAAGCTTATATGTATGCGTATGTGTATGCGTATGTGTATGTACATGTGCGTGCATTCGTATGTGTGAGAGTTCATACGTGCACGTGCTTGCGTGTATGTCGATCGATCTGTTGGTGGAAGAACGACCACAATGAATAAAATAAATCATTGGGATATATATATATATATATTGCAAACTTTTTAGATTTAAATTTAAATTTACAAAATAGTAATATGGTTATAAACTTGTATGATAAAAGACAGGATTTTAAATTTAATACATCAAAAATTCAACATTTTGTTTCTTGTTTGCATATATCTGTATTTAGAAATATTATAATAAACCAGGCTCTTAGAATCAATAAAATTTGTGATGAATATTATAAATTAGCACATTTTATGGAATTATTGAGTACAGCGACAAATAATGCATATCCTCCCAAATTCGTTATTAAGATTATCAACTCAATGTATCAACTTTGACTCGATTACATCCTAGAAATCTTTCCAATTATAGTGGCTAATATATTATTTAAAAAAAAAATTATATATAATTATTTATTAATTATATAAATAAATAAAAATGCAAAATAATAAACTAAGTCAAAAAAATTAGAAAAATAAAAAATCGGAAAGTAAGATGCATTAACATTAATGTTTTGAATTTTATTTTCGCTAAAAAATTGTAACTTTTGCCAGTATTGAAACTACGATTTGAGCGCCCTTATTATGGTGTATAGTAGCATTCTCGTTTATCCAGTTTTCCTTTGAATTACTTGTTTAGTAAGATTTTTCATCTTTGATTCATGTTCATATTCAGATTTGCGTACTGGGTTGTTCATATCCTGAATGGCTTTTCCGGTCTCCAGCTTACACTCACTGAACGGGTCTGGGAGTATTGCTGTGAACGTTCGTACTGCCTCCCTGGTAGATTTCGACTTGTTCATTCCGGTGCTTCTAGATAATTTAAGCTGTTGAGGTTGATCGTGTATACACGTGATGAAAGAAGAAGGGTTCATGACGCATGGTAATACAAATTTTCTTAATGTATCCTATTTTCATTTTTTCATTTCTTGTTGCCTGTAGTCTGAATTAGAGTATTTAAAGTAATGTACTATTGCTCTATCTGAAACAGGCATGTGTTTGGGTTAGTTAGAGTTAAATATTCAGATCCGAGGAGGAATTTATTTCTGACTAATCATCGAAGTTGAGCTGGTGCTGTTTTCTTCTTTTATCGGCATTATGGTCGTGAATTTGCTTCTTTGGTGATGTTAATATTACTTGTTTTTTTTATTATTACATATTTCTTATGTATATATATATATATATATATATATGTGTGTGTGTGTGTGTGTGTATATATATATTCAAATTTGTTTTATTACTTTGTGTAATATCAGACACCCATATTGCTTATGCACTAATATTGAAAATGCAGACTATTGTATTGTCAAATGCTCCCACACTAAAATTTTCTACCTTGTCAAATCTACTGAAGCGAATAACGACATATGATTTCATAAGGTGATGAATAAGAAAGTTATATTTACTATATTAAAAATGTATTCTGATCACTAGTCAAAGACCTGACCAAATCGATTAAAATTTTAACTAAAAGCAATACAAGTGTCCTTGTTAATAATGTTAGCTTTATTATCAACATATTGTAGGCTTTACTAATGTACTTGCTTTATATCCTGTTTATATTAATATTGCATCTTATTATTATTGCTTTATTGATTTGACTGAAGATTTAAAAGCTAAAAAAATACTATTTTGTTAGCTTTTAAAACTTCCACTACCTGCTTTGAAAGCTTCCGTTGATCAAAAATTCAATGTTGGATCGCTTGAACTGAAGATAGCCTCCAACTTTCACAAACGACTAGTTCCTTATATTCTTCTCCTATTTTATACTGGTACATTTTATTTTGCGCTTGTAAATTATTCTTCACAAACTTTTCACCCACTCTTTTCATTACAATGATATTTAATAAACGCCAATGAAAATAAATCTGTATAGATGGGAGTTAAGGTGCGGATATTCTGATTGCTAAACAAACGTAACCTCTCAGCTACCAGCGATCTATCAATTCCTTTTAAAATTACGGCTAATATAATATTTTCTTCAAATGACAAATACACTCTAATGCAAAAAAAAATATATGTACACATAAGAAATTGAGCAACAGCCTCGAAACTCGTCATGTTTGAGAAGATATGCAAACGATTAAACTCTGCGAGCAAAAAAACGTTATATTAAAAAATGGTGGCATTAAGACGATGATATTTTAGTAAGTGGTAAATCCTCCCCTGTCAGTGATATAAGCCGATTGTCTGTGCGGCATAGAGTCAATAAAGTTGCTTATGTCCCTCTGCGGAAGATTCTTCCATAAATGTTGCAACAAGTCAGCTAATTCAGTGGTATTATGAGAAGGCTGTAATTGTCGTCAGAGAATGAATGTTTTCTATTGGTGATACGACTGCGCACCTGGATGCTCATGGCGGCTTAACAGCATACGCATATGCAGAACAAACAGCTACAGAATATCGTCGACTTATAAGCGAGCTGTAAAGATAGGATTGCAGCACAACTAGAAGAGATTGGTTACCCCACGTAGCGTCGTCGATTACGTCTCAACAGCGTTTTTGTACACAACTTGCAGTATCAAAGCCTTAAATCCAGTTCCAATTTCCTGTGAGTGGGATCACCGGTCGTTTAAATGCTGCTCAACGGGTCGTTCCAAGGCCCGTTCTCATGCGCGTTGCATGAGCCCTATAACATCATTGGCGTTGACAGTTTAACCATTTGCATAACTCATAAAATAGCATTTGTATGCCAAGTTTCGTGTCCGTAGCTCAAATTTTTACGAGTGCCTATATTTATTTGCAACAGAGTGTATATACTTTTTAACACTTTACAACATAGTTGAAAAGTTTTCATTCTGTCTGTCTGTCCGTTCGCACAATAACTGCCGTAAAAATGACTTTATCAAGATGAAGTATGTTGTTCAGCCGGTCTATGAGACCTATGAGAATATAAATGAATAATATCACCCAATTAGTTTTGAACTGAACCCGGGTTGAAAAAATGAAATACATTGAATCCTATGGGACCTAATTTTTCAAGCATTTTTTAAGCGAATTTAAAATTCACAAATCGCTTCGAAAGTTTTAGAAAATATTCAAATTATCCCATGAAAAATATGAAAAAAAATTTCAAAATATATTCAGTAGTTTTTTAAATAAAAATTAAAATAATAATTACACCCATATTTTATGGGGGCGCGGTAGCCCATTGGTTAGCGCGCTGGAGTTGCACTCGGTAGGCCCGGGTTCGATTCCAGCCACTGCCAAAACTGCCGCCGTGTTCATGCGGAGTACGATCACGTTAAACATGTGGGTCCGAAAGTCCTTCCGAGAGGTTGGTGGTAGGGGAAGGAGGGTACGGTCCCTGTGGATGCCTCCCCCACTGGGTTCCGGTCTAAATTGGGTGGCACTTCCCGACCGTCCAAACAGTTACCTTACACCTTTCTGGTAGGTCGGACGGTCTGGGTTTCAACAACAACAACCCATATTTTATGGGGCCAACGGCCGTACCGTGCTGAAAACACCGGTTCTCGTTAGATCACCGAAGTCAAGCAGCATCGGGCGCGGTTAGTACTTGGTGGGTGACCACCTCGGAACGCCGCGTGCTGTTGGCCATCTCGGGTGCGGTATCCCCGTGGTTTGCGCGCTAGATTTGCACGCTGCCACAAATGCCGCCGTGTTCATGCGGAGTACGATCACGTTAAACATGTGGGTCCGTAAGTCCTTCCGAGAGGTTGGTGGTAGGGGAAGGAGGGTACGGTCCCTGTGGATGCCTCCCCCACTGGGTTCCGGTCTAAATTGGGTGGCACTTCCCGGCCGTCCATACAGTTACCTTACACCTTTCTGGTAGGTCGGACGGTCTGGGTCTCAACAACAACAACCCATATTTTATGAAGAGATCACGTGACCCACTTCAAAATAAAATATGGCATCCATCTTGTGTCAAAATCGTGATTTTTAAAGTTCTTTTTCATTTATATTTAGTGTTGTATGCGTCCAAAAACCACTTTATTTTTGCTTACTTTCTGTGCATCTACATTCTGAAACAACGCAATTATATATATTTGAGTTTAAATCATCATCAAACTTTGGCTACAACAAAGGCTAATTTTCACTAATGGAGAATGTAAACACATAAAGATGTAGGATGAGTTGTATAAGAATTGCTGAATTTCTTTAACATAAAATTATTTAGCTCTGGAGTCTGCAATATAGCTGATATGAATGAAACATTCATTGATTTTACATAGAGAACAGACGATTTTATAGCAGAGTTTTTCGATGAAGTTTTAAGCGTAGAGTTAAATTACTTTTACCTCCATGGTTTTAAGTTTTTAAATAAAATAAATTATTGTAGTATTGTGATGAATGAAACGAATGAAATAAAAGTGTATGAATGAAATATTTACAGCTTTGACATAAAGAGCCAGGCGACTTATATTTCAATGACGTCATTTGAATAACGTTAATATTTTTCGATGAAGTTTTAAGTTTTCAAATGTAATAAATTAATGTTGTATTGTGATAATTTAAAAAATATTACCGCTGAATGTATCGCATTTTATTGATGTTTAAATAAAATTGCATTGCAGTTGGAAAGTGTTTTATAATCAATGCTTTATGCGTGATTGATCTTTCATGTTCAATATTAAATAGCTGTAATAAAAATAAATAAAATCGTTAAAGAACTATTATATGTCTTGTACTAGTACTTATTTATATATATTTTTGCAATATACATTTCAAGGAGCAGCTTTAAAGCCAAAAATGATTGATTGTTCCTCAATAGTAAAGGTGTGGTTCTTTCTTTATATTTTGTAATTTTTGGAGTTACCCACCTCCACTGTAAAACAAAAACAAATTTTCTCCCATTCATCCATTTCGTAGAATATATTCTGACAGTTCCATTGACTATTCGTTTTTGGTGCTATGTCAATGTTTTCTCCTGCATCTAATGGTTCTCTAACTCAGAATCTCTTGAACGATAAGAATCGTAAATAAAATGCATATAGCGAGTGTTTTGCGCTTTGTGTGGATAGTGTAGTTCTTGTTTTTGCAGAATTTTATAAGTTTTTAATGCAAATATTGTGATATGTTGATTTCTAATTTCGGGCCACAATGTATTTCATAATAAATTTAATCGCTCTCCTAATCTTTTAAATGTGACTGCGTTTCAAAATTTCTGCTTTTTTATAAGAGCTATTGAGGACTATTTCAAGTAATTTAAATTCACTTCTCATATTAGGTAGAGATATAATTTAAGGCTGTGATCATAGTATAAGGTATCGGTACATTTGATCAACATAGCATGCTCTGCGCTACTTTTAAATAAAAGCGTAATGTTTCACATAACATTAACATGTTACATAACTTTAATGGGTCCCATGACTTAACACATGAATTTCACAACATATTAACAAATTTGTATACTATAAAAAAGCATTATTAGGAAGAAGAGCTTTTTATAACTCGATTTAAGTGAACATCAATAGGCTTTTTATTATTACCGATTTAATCTCAATTGTATAATTACTTCGAGAGAAAGAAATCTATATAAATAAAATTGAAAATCTGTCTATCTGTCTGTCTGTTTGCTGTCCCGTCATCACGAGAGAACGGTGAACCGAATTTGATGAAATTTTGTGAGTAGCCTGGAAATAGCCCCACTTAAAATTTAGTCCATATTTTGAGTTTCTACAATCAATGGTTCACTAGATATTAGTTAAAAACGAAACTTTCGTTTGTCTCATCATCACGGGAGAACAGCTAAACTGAATTTAATGAAATTTTGTGGATAGCCTTAAAATAGCCCCCCCCCCCCCCCCCATACATTTTGTTCAAGTTTCGCGTTTCTAAGACTAGGGATTGTTGAGATATTAATGCGAAACGAAACTTTTTCCTAGGAGTTCTACTCTCTAACTCCATGGTTTATCCAAACGAAAAGGTGGAAAATCGTTTTAAAGTGAATTAAAACTTTATCTCTAAGTTTGGTGGGAGATCTTTTGCGCTAATTAGTAACTTTTTGAAAATATGAATTGTTTGAAACATGAATTTAAATGGAAAATCTTATCTCCATGGTTTATTTTTCATAAGCTTTTACTCAACAATTAAAAGTATAAAGAAATCAAAATGGTTATTTAATTTCGCAGTTTATAAGGAAGATTCCATCTTATTTGTTTTTGCTCAGAAACGCAATTAAATTAAATCTGTCTGTAAATTTTAATTATTACTTTTTCTATTTGAATAATAAATAAATGGTTATAAAAAATATATTTTAGAAAAAAACGGTTTGATTTTTCTTTTAATTATATTAGTTGCAGACTGCGTACATCACTTTCATTTATTTTGGCAAAGAGTTTTTGGGCTTATATATTGTGTTTAGCTAATAAACTCATATATTGCGTATACCCAATAAATTCATTTATCCGATTGTTGAAACAGAAAAAGAGTAGAACAGGTATATCTTTTAATACAATTTTAGTGTTTTCATTTAGTTTATACAACCGATATCAGGATGTTTTATTCTTCAGATCTGCAAATTCAGAGCTACGAATGCTTTGCCAAATTAACGGAAATGTCTCCAAATTGATAAAAACGACACAAGTCAATGAAATTAAATTTGTTTTTTTAGAAGAGAGTACTGAAATGATATTTCGGTAGCATTTGTCGGTCAGTCTATCCATCCTACTTAGTAACACATTTAGCGAATTTTTAAAATATCACCAAATTGATAAAAATGCTTGTACATCTATAAAAATATCATGAAATTGATAAAATTGAGCTTAATAAATTAAATTAATTGTGTTTTGGTAGGGAATAGTACTGTGATCATGTTTCGTCAATTTGTCGCAAAATGGGACTATCATTTATAGTCCCACTTGGCGATAAATTTGGTAATATTTTAAATTATCGCTAAATTGAAGAATATGTCGCCAAACCTTCCATGGAGATAGCATTATTCAGACGATATGATTTCCATCAATTTATTTGAAGCAAATGATATCATGCCGTTTAGCAACGGATGTAAATCCAATGCGTTATGGAGCATACAATTTTTATTAAATCTTTTCCAATTTGAATAATAAAGATGTGTATATAAAATAAATTTCATTGGCATTGCCTTTTTGACTGGATAATATCAATTACAGTCTTCAGGTTTAAACATTATTATAGATATTTTCGAGGATTATTGATTCAGGGATTATTGATGTTTTCAAGTTATTATGCCATTGTTTTATTATGAGAAAAATTGTTTAAACTCATATATTGTACATTGTACGAGTAATCTTCTACAAATGCACCGGTATATCTTCTAATCTACGCGAATATAAGTAATACAGGTATATTGGCATATATTTTGATATATATTGGCATGTATTTTGATATATATTGGCATATATTGGAATCAATTACGACCTTCTGGTATAAAGATTACGGGGATTATTGATATTTTCAATTTATTACGTCATCTGTTTTATTTTGGCAAAAATTTGTGAGACTCATATTGTAATACGGGTAATCTTCTACTAATACACAGGCATATTTTCTAATCTGCGATAATATAAGTAGTACGGGGATATATATATACTTACCCATTTAATTTTAGTGCTTTCATTCTGGCATATATTGGAGTCAATTACGAGTTTATTGATATTTTCAATTTATACATGTAATGTACTAATACAGGTTATGTCTTCTAATATTCGCGTATATAAATAGTACGGATCCCATACAATTTTTATGCTTTCATTTTGCATATATTGATTCAATTCCATTTTTTTTGTAAATTTACTTACAAAAGGGGTCAGCGGATGCTATATTCTTCAGATCTGCCCGTGAAGATAATTTTGTATAGCGAGAACAGAGATTCTTAAACTTCTTTTAAGGAGCATTGTATTAAATATTTTAACAGAATATTTTGATTAAAAATGTCATTTAGTATAGTATAGGAATTTGCATATGATTGTCAATTTTAAGTTTCTTTATATTATATACTCTGTACGAAGAACGGGTATGCTGCTAGTTTCTAATATATCTAGAAGTACTCGTGATTATTCCTTAACTATGATTTCAGATTATTTCGGTTAAAAGTACTTACAAGACGTTTACCAATATCACAACTGGTCTAAGGTTCTTACATATTTATATAAACTTAATACAATGACTAGAAATATCAAGTAGTTGCCATAACATCATTTTATTAAATAGAAGGAAGAAACATTTAATATAATCTGAAATATAAAATGTATAACAATAATAATATAGACCATGGGTCGTACTTAGAAAACGTTGATTCATTCAGCTCTGTTTATCTACATTATCCCACCTTGAGATGTGGGCAACTCAACACAGTTAGAGATCTTTACAAAATTATTCTGTCAGTTATGTGTCTCAACTTATTTTACGGTAAATTTCATTCAAACAATGCATTTAACAAGACTTTTCCCCGCTGTTTTTCCTTCCATTGAAAATCCAATTTTGCGATCTCGAAGAAGTATATTTAATGGAATTTAAGCATACGCGTGAGAGTTACTTATATGATACCACATTATGAGTCTTTGCATAATTTCGTGTTTTGACGTAGGATCATGTGTTTTCTCAAATGTTCAATATCCTTTCGAAGTACATTTTTTTTCAACTCAGATGTTACTATCTTCTTTGTAAGTTTCTAGAGTTTTTAAGTTAGAATCCTTCTCACTAATGAAATATATTTCTTTAATCATGCTTATTATTATTTTTTCTGCCTTAGTAAGTCCCGTGTCGCGTTCACCGCTTTCCTAAATTCTGTATTGTTAAGACAGATTTTAGTGAATCTAAGAATCCATCCAATTAAACGAACATTTTTCTCATATTTTAAAAACGCTTGTAATACCAATCCATTTTGTTCAATGTCTTACTTTTACTTATCAAACAGCTTGATTTAGCCTTTATATTCTCATAAGTGTTTGCTGTCAGTGGATAAAGTATTACATTGGTGCGAAGTCATTGATCTACTTCAGTTTTCATCCACTGTGGACCATCCCACCATTTAATCTCAATCAAAGTTTCAGCTTTATAACTTCTGGATGGTAGATCGACTGGATTTGAATCTCTAAGCACATAGCCTCATATAGAAGGAAAATTGAGGCTTTTTATCTTGTACTCTATTCCGAGCAAAAATAATTCAATTTCCTTCTCTGGTTATCCAAGTCTGTAGAGTCAGACAGTAGTCACACCGCAATCACTTCTGCATTGAACATTGTCGCTGAGGCAAATTATTTTCGTTTTCATGAAAATATCATTTTGCACATTATAGATGCCCCTATGGGTAGTCCCGTTTCTGGTATTTTAGTTGTGGCTGTGTTTCAGGAGCTCGAGAATGAGATTTTGCTTTTTTATCCCCTAAATTGTTTCTTTGGTGCCGTTATGTGGATGATGTCTTTATTATTTGGAACCATAGTTTGAGCGATGTCCTTAATCTTTTGGATACTGCTAACGATTTTTACCCCTCTATTAGTTTCACTGTTGAACATGAGGCTAATTGTTCTTTGGCTTTTTTTAATTGTCTCTTGACTTTCATACTACTGGTTTACGTAAACCCATTATCTCTAATTATTTTATTCCCGCAAACTCTTCTTACCCTATTTCGTCTAAAAAAGTCTATTTTATTGCTTATTTTAATCGAAATTTTAACGTTCGTTCATCTGTCTCGGCTTTAGTTACTGAAATTGACGTTATTGACCTTGGCTGTGAGGCCGCTTATACTCTTTCGATTTCATTTACAAAATCTTTTCCACTATTCGCTATTAATTTATTTATCCTAGTACTAATCTTACTCCTTTTTCTGACATTTTGCCATATAAATCTAGTCTTCCTTTTCATCCGGCGGATTTTCGTCCTCTGATCCAATTTTGTCATGCATTTAAGTTTAAGTCCGCTCTTTCTACCGTTACTACGTTATTTAATCGTATTCGTTCTGATAAATTTAAGGATAAAAATAACTTCCAGTGTCAGGCGGAGGTGTACGTTGTCCCCCTTTTATCTCCCAAAAATAATTATAAGTTCAACATTGGTAGTACTAAGCGTACTGTCGGTATTTGGTTATCTGAGCATGTTCGTGATGTCAAAAATAGAAAACTGCCCACGGCTCTTGCCCAGTTTGTTATTTTCACCCTATGTTTGATAAGACTTTTCTCTTAATTAGCTGCAATAACTCCCGCAATATTTTACTTTATGAATCCCCTTTCATTTATATTTACAGTGATTCTATTTGCAATTTTGATTCCGTTCAGACCCTCAGTTATGCTTGGCGTCTCGTTCTCGACTCACTGCGTGTTAAACCATTGTATGATTTTTTTTACATTTAGTACCTTTATTCTTTTGCGTCTGATGACGTATCTGTTGGTTACCCTGTAATTTTTTATCTTTTAGCATTTATGTATGTTGTAATTAAATTATATTTCTTAAATATATCAATGTTTTATAAATGATTAATATGCAAATTTTGTCTCGAGGTTGTGGCCTGTATATTAAAGCTCATGTTCGCTACCTATTTTTTACTTTATCACTGATGAAGGACATAATAATATCCAAAAGCGCTCTGGTTATGTAATTTTTATGTACGTCATGGAGATTTTATTAAATACATTTTAATAATAGCCAACTTTGGTTGTCTTTATATTACTAGTCACACCAGTAGTATATTTTCACCTGTTCCCATTTAAATGCTTTAATTACAGCAGCTGTTAATCGTATTCCCATCAATACAGCTTACAGTTAAATACCAGGCATAGTAAAGTTTTTAGTGGTACAACACGAGATTTTGTAGCAAAGATATTCACCACTACTTCACTATTCATTTCTATTCTCAGATATACGACCACGGTGTAAACATTTTGTAAAGCATCACAGAACGTGTGGATACTTCTCATCTAGAAATACTAATACTATTCTTTAAAAGCTGGATTTTTTTTAAACCATCGGGAAAATTCCTATTCAATATCAGCAGTCCCTTTCTCATCCCAACTTGTCGCTATTATCTTTTTGTAGTATAAACTTGGGACAAAACATAGCAAGTGAAGGAAAACCAATAGAATCAAATACTTTATGAGTTATGAATATCATTGTCATTTTGTAATGCAACTTCTTGTAATAACCTGATGTTAATCTAGAGAGCATCCAATCAGCTATCCCACCCAAAACCTAAAACAAGGGTCAAATATGTGTGTTCTTTATTCGACCCTTTCTTCAATTATTCTCAACCTCTGAGAATAAAAACATTTCATGTTCTCTTGTTCATATCTAAAATCTTTGACTCCTGTCACAAACTGACTCAAATTTTCTTCATTATTTACAATTATCACAACGTTATCTACATAAAATTCGTTTAGCAAGATATGTGATACAAGTGGATCTAGATTTATATTTATTTCTAGGCGATATTTGATAACTGAATTTAAAAGGAATACATTTACCCCACCACCAAACTACTTGAGCATGCCGAAAAACACTTTATATTTACCTTCTTTTAAATTTTCTCTACACAATAAACGTAGGAAATCCCTGTCATTTTTACATATATAAGAAAGTATTTTTTAATATTAGCAATTACACCAGTTTTCTTTTCTCTAAAGCGTAGTAAAATCGTAGCGTAGTAAATGTAACTCAATTAGATTAGGACCACACTCTCGATACTCATGCAAAGACGGATGTTTTTGCTGTCTTGCCGAGGCATCGAAAACAGGACGTATGTGAGATTTTTTTTCCCAATGGCCAGGCACTTGGCTCTTCGTCATTCGCCCTATATTGGGCCGTAATCGTGAACCATTTCGTCGTCCTACGACGTTGCCCCAGGCGCACCAGAGGGGGGCGGAACACACTGCGCCCACATCACACAACATCCATGTCTTACGTGGGACTCGAACCCACAACGCGGCGGCCGATCGATCGCTGGAAACGCTCGTCTTGACCGTTTGATCGATCGCTGGAAACGCTCGCCTTGACCGTTCGGCCACCACGCCGACCGTATGTGAGATATACTGCTACTTTCTTTTATTATTGGTCGGTGTAGTAAGTCATGTCCATATGAGTCAATTTTTTTCTGCTAGAACTCCCTCAATTATTCCCTCTATTAACCAAGCAAATTTCACATCCATTACAGAGATTGTCCTCCACAAGCACTTTGCATAAATTATCAGAGAGAGGATGATGGCCTTTTGTCCAGGATAAAGAAACTTCATAATGTCCTTTATTATTAAACTTAACTGTTTTCAAAAACATTCCTCTGTTTGAAAGTCATGTTGGCATTTTGGTGTTTTTCCCCACTGTATCATTTATACTTATCAAGTCAAATCTCCAAAAATATTAGACGTTTAATTATTTTCTAAATAATACTATCGCCATCATGGCTGTTAATGAATTAGTCAGCCAATAGTGTGAAACTTTTCCTATTAATATCCACTCTAAATATGTCTCAACAGTGACTAATCTACCAGACAGAACATCTCGGCGACCTATTAACAATTTACTTATAGAGTGAGCTCCAATTAAAATTCCAATTCTTTCGTAGTTATCTACACCTATTAAAAACCTAATCTTCTTAAGTTCATGTAACTATGACCCTTCTCCAATGGGAAATATGTCTCTGCATATAATGTGTTGGTCTAAGACATCAAAATAACACCTAAATTTTTATTGAGGTTTCCCAAACTAATCGTGGAAGACCCAGACCGTCCGACTCGTCCAGAGGACTTAGAGTAACTAGTTGGACGGCCGGGAAGGCCCAAACTAATCGTGTAAAAGTTGTGTTTATGACATTCTGAATCTTTACCTCCAAACAGAGAGTGAACAATAATTTCTTTACGAATGGTTATATAACCCATTCTTTCTGCAGTTTCCTTTACGATATACGAAGTCTTAGAACCTGTATCTACCAATGCACGAACACATATTACATGTTCATCAGATTGCAAATACACATTCAAGGTCTAAAGAAAGACTTTCTTTCTTGGGCATAGTATACAGAAAAAGGCCTATCGAATATATGTCAAAATCAAGAAGCTTACTTCATCTCATCGTTTTAAAAACATTAAAATATATCATGTGCGGACATTTCATAACAAGAAAGATCAATCATGCTTAAAGCATTGATTATAATAAACTTTCCAACTTCAATGCAATTTTATTTAAACATGTCTAAAATGCAATACATTCCTCGGTAATATTTTAAAACTTATCACAATACTACATTAATGTATTATATTTGAAAACTTAAAACTTGATCGAAAAAAATGAACTTCATTCAAATGACGGCATTGAAATAAAAATTGCTTGGTTTAAACATCTCTAAAATGTGATACATTCCTCGGTAGTAATTTTGGAATTATGATAATACTACGATAATTTATTATATTTGAAAACTTCATCGAAAACAACTGAAATTCATTCAAATGACGTCATAGAAAAAATAACATGCCTGGCTCTCTCTATAAAAGCAGCATTTCATTCATAAATAATTTCCCATTCATGTCATTCATCACAATACTATAATAATTTATTTTATTTAAAAATTAAGACCATGGAGCTACAAGTAATTAAACTCTATGCGTAAAACTTCATCGAAAAAAATCGTCCTTTTCTTTGTAAAATCAATGAATATTTCATTCATATCAGCTATGCAGACTCCATGAACTAAATGATTTTGTGTTAAAGAAATACAGCAATTCTAATATAACTCATTCTACATTTTACATAGGTGAAAGAAAGGCTTCGTTGTAGAAATAATCAAATTTGGATGAGCATTTAAACTCAAATTTATTGTAATTGCGTTGTTTCAGAATGTAGATGGACAGAATTTAACCAAATATAAAGTGGTTTTAGGACGGATATAACACTCAATATGAATTAAAAAGAACTTTAAAAATCACGATTTTGAGACAAGATGGATGCCATACATCATTTTGAAGTATGTCACGTGATCTTTTCATATCATGGTCACGTGATCGCTTCATATAAGAGGTGTTATTATTATTTTAATCTTTATTTAAAAAACTACTGAATAAATTTTGCTGAATTTTTTTTTATATATTTTATAGAACAATTTGAATATTACCTAAAATTTTCGAAGCAATTTGTGAACTTTAAATCCGCTTAAAAAATGTTTGAAAAATTAGGTCCCATAGGGCTCAACGTATTTCATTTTTTCAACCCGGGTTCAATCCAAAACTAATTGGGTGATATTATTCATTTATATTCCCATAGGTCCTACAGACCGTCTGAACAACATACTAAAATTTCATTTTGATTAAGTCATTTTTACGGCAGTTATCGTGATAACGGACAGACAGACAGACAGAATGAACAAACAGACAGACAGACAGAATGAACAAAGTCATAAACACTTTTCAAATTTGTTATAAAGTGTTAAAAACTACTTACATTTTTGAGGAGTTATCTTTGGGCGTCTATTTGCGCAACAGGTATTGCCTCAACAGCTTGCGCAATTTTAATCTGACCTCTCTCTGCAACGATGCGCGTCTATACAACATTAAAATACACATTGCATGCAACATTTTGTCAAAATCGGTTAACTGTTAAGCCCCAGTTATTGTTTGGTAATATATAGAAGTGTAGTAGTACAGCACAAGAAATATGTGTCCCCCTGAGCTCAGCAAATAACTGGACCTGTAAATTATTAATTTACACCACATACCCAATTAAAAAACAAGAAAGATCAATCATGCATGAGCATTGATTATGAAACACTTTCCAACTGAAATGTAATTTCATTTAAAAATTTCTAAAATGTGATACATTCAGTGGTGATATCTTTTACATTATCACAGTACTACAGTAATTTATTATACTTAAATATTTAAAACTGTATCGAAATATAAATCATCTGATTCTTTATGCAAAATCAATGAATATTTCATTCATATAACTTGTATTCCAGACTCCAGAGCTAAATAATTTTGTGTGAAAAAAATTCAGCAATTCTTATGGAATTCATCTTACAATCGCTTGAGATATTTGCATTCTGCATATGTTAAAATTAGGCTTCGTTGAAGAAATAATAAAAGTTTAGGGATCATTTAAAATCACTACTATTGTAATTGCATTGGCACGGAATTTAGCTACACAGATAATACACAGATACACAGATAATACACAGATACACAGATAATATATGTGTGTATGTGTATGTACTCAAAGTATTGGAATCGTGCCGAAGATCGGAACTCGAATTTTCAAAGTATCTACACGTTTTGGGACTTCTAGAACACGAAAAACTATTTTTAGGAAGACGTCTGTGTGTGTAAGGGTGTATCTGTGTGTGTAAGGGTGTTTCTGTGTGTCTGTGTGGATATTACATCCACTCTAATTGAAACACTAATGGACCGAATTTAATACAATTTGGTAGGTATGTTTTTTGTGGGAAATCCTGATGTTCATTAGATTATAGTACGATTCGTAATAAAAGAATCTGCCTTCTTTGCGAAATATGGCTGCAGAAATTGCCTTTATCCACTCTAGCTAAAAACTAATGGAACAAATTTAACAAAATTTGGTGTATAATATTTCAATAACCTACAAGTGATTTATATGCCAAATTTAACAAAATTTTGTATATAAATCATTTGTAGGTTATTCTAGTACGATTCGGGAAAAAGGAACGGGCTATTTTTGCGAAATGGCCGCAAAAATCGTTATATATAAAAATAAAAGACTACGTGTGCTCAATTATATCAATTAAATTCCTATTTTATATGTGATTTTTGACAACAAAAAGAATAAGACTAACCCCATTACTCTAGGACTAGCCGTTCTTGAGATATTCTAGTTTTTTCGCGTTTTCGCTACGCCACCTTTGACAATAAGTCCAGCTATCAAATGAGAACCAAATTTAAGTTTAACGTGTAAATTCAATGTCATTTAAAATACTTATTGTTGTTATTTTGTGCAGATAAACTCAAATTATTATTGAAGAAATAAAGAGAACGAATATGAGTTTGCAGGGAAAGACATGTGCTGTCCACATCAGAATTTTTAACAATATTACAACAATGATTTATAGAAGTGAACGGGGATTGTTTTCAGGACATTTCGAAAAAAATGTATGATCTATATTTAAAGATTCATCAAATTTTTGTCGAATAAAATGTTCAACAAATTTAAGCTGTGTACCAAATTTTAACTCTCTAGGACGTAGGAAAGTGCATTAAAAATGCCATCAAATAAATATATCATGAAGAGTTATATAAAATTAAAAAAAAAATGAAAAATTGTTATCTGCCAAATTTATTTTAAAATGTGAAGCCTCTCTCATATGTAAAACGTTTAAACACCTGGAAAGATATTTATTATATAATATATCTCTCTTTTCTTTCTGGAGGATATCCCAAAGTCAGAATTTAATTGAATTTGTTTTTTTCCCTATATTAAATAAATTTTAATTAAAAAACTACCTAACATATTTTACTGAATTTTTTTTTATATATTCTATGGGATAATGTGAATATTTCTTAAAAATTTCGAAGCAATTCGTGAATTTTAAATTTACTTAAAAAATGTTTGAAAAATTAGGTCCCATAGGGTTCAATGTATTTCATTTTTTCAACCCAGGTTCAATAAAAAACTAATTGGGTGATATTATTTATTTATATTCCCATAGGTCCTACAGACCGTCTGAACAACATACTAAAATTTCATTTTGATAAAGTCATTTTTACGGCAGTTATCGTGCTAACGGACAGACAGACAGACAGACGGAATGAACAAACTCATAAACACTTTTCAACTTTGTTGTAAAGTGTTAACAAGAACGATCAATCATGCTTAAAGCATTGATTATGAAACACTTTCCAACTTCAATGCAATTTTATTTAAACAAGTCTAAAATGCAATATATTCCTCGGTAATATTTTGAAACTTATCACAATACTAAATTAATTTATTATATTTGAAAACTTAAACCTTCATCGAAAAAAATGAACTTCATTCAAATGACGGCATTGAAATATAAATTGCCTGGTTTCAACATCTCTAAAATGTTATACATTCCTCGGTAATAGTTTTAGAATTATCATAATACTACGATAATTTATTATATTTGAAAACTTCATCGAAAACAACTGAAATTAATTCAAATGACGTCATAGAAAAAATAACACGCCTGGATCTCTCTATAAAAACAGGATTCCATTCATAACTTTCTCTCATTCATTTCATTCATCACAATACTATAATAATGTATTTTATTTAAACATTTTGTTTAAGACTATGGAGCTACAAAAAATTAAACTCTCTGCTGGAAACTTCATCGAAAAAAATCGTCCTTCTCCTTATGAAATCAATTAATATTTCATTCATATCAGCCATGCAGACTCCATGGACTAAATTATTTTGTGTTAAAAAAATACAGGAATTCTAATACAACTCATTCTATATATTTTGCTGTTTACATTTTACATAGGTGAAAAATAGGCTTAGTTGTAGAAATAATCAAATTTAGATGAGCATTTAAACTCAAATATATTGTCATTGCGTTGTTTCAGTATGTAGATGCACAGAATTTAAGCAAAAATAAAGTAGTTTTAGGACGGATACAACACTCAATATGAATTAGAAAGAACTTTAAAAAATCCCGATTTTGCAACAAGATGGATGCCATTCATTTTGAAGTGGGTCATGTGATCGTTTCATATCATGGTCACGTGATCGTTTCATATAAGAGGTGTAATTATTATTTTAATTTTTATTTAAAAAACTACTGAATATATTTCGCTGATTTTTTTTTTTATATATTTTATGGAACAATTTGAATATTACCTAAAATTTGCCAAATTGACAAAAATATCGTCAAATTGATAAAAATGACGCTAAATAAGAGGCAATGCTTTGCAAATTTTTAATTCCGTCATTTGACGAATAATCCAGCTAAATATAGACAACATTGCGATGTTTAGCGCCAGATTGACGAAAATATCGTCAAAATTGTAAAAATGCCGCCAAGTTAATGAAAATGACGCCTAATTTATGAATTTATTATTAAAATATTTTAATATATGGACTATATTGCTTATTGAGGATGCTACCAATATTGATAATTATTAATTCAGAGTTGCGTGAAATATAAGTTAATTGGGCACGAAATAGCTTCACATGTTGTCATTCGAAAAAGCGCCAAATGTACAATTCAACGTTACAATTACTGTGCCGTAGATATTTTCATCATTTTTTAACTGTAAAAGAAGTAAATTCATTATATTATATAAGGAAAGTCATGTGTTGCCCACATCAGACATTTTATAGTTATTAAATTAGCAGAATTATGGAATCTCTAGTCAGTTTTACCAAATTATCTACCTCGTGCCAAATTTCGAATGTCTATCTATTAAGCTAGAAACTTGCCAAAATGAAATATCTTTGCACTATATGGATCGTCCCGAGACACATTTTCATACTATATCAACAATGAAAGAAAATCATTTAATGGGTTAGTTTATTTAATGAAAGAACGCAAAGGTATTTTGTAGCTTTATCTAACAGTCGGATTTTCGTCGAATAACGAAAGGCATACTATACAAGGTATAGTACAATTTTTTCATCTGAAACTAGTTCCAAAATCCACTGATAACAGAGAGAAAATATAATAGTATACAAAGGGTAAACTACAGTAGAAAGTTAATTAAAACAAGTCACAAAATAAAGAAAAATTAAATAAATTAAAAATGCTAAACCTTATTAACTTAAAACCACAAAGCGAGCTTCACTAGTCTGTAAAAAAACTATTGTTCATCCAGTAAAAGCAACGTGTGGTATTTTATTGGCAACTAATTTCTTCTTCAAAAACCGACTGATAACAAGATTAATTTTGTGTTTAATACTGCTAATCAATTGGGATTTTTTTAATTACAAGATTTTATATTCATTTATCTAAACATTACGATGTTTTCTCTTGTAAATTGCCATATTCCTCCTCTCCTATTGGCAGATTTTATAATTTACATATTTCGTGGAATCCACAAAACCCCCATGCTTTGAATAACATACCCAAGTGTTTGGTAATAAACGTATGTTATAGCTACCAAAAATTCTGAAAAAGAAAAATCTTTTAATTGCCACCCATTATTTCAGTATAATTTATAATAAGTTTATATTTAAGAAATAACTGTATTACTGCCAATTATTTGATCTTTATTTTACTAAATTTTTAAATTGATGTTATTTAGAAAATGCAATTATTCTCATTTACAATTTTAATTAAAAGCCACCAAAACACTCAACTTAAGGATACAGAACACAGTATTCACATTATTATCAGTAGTTAAAATAATACAGGGACATATATGCATTCATAAGTAACAAAAATGCTAGAAAGACATTACCAAAAAATAAAAACTTAGATTTTAACAATTGAGATGGCAATTAGTTTATTCACATTTTATAAAGAACGTAATTACATTCTTTTTTAAATATACGTGTTTCTAAAAGTTAAACATATTTATTTTATTCTCTAAATTTTATTATTTATTTTTCTATCTACATTTCAGACAGATTTATATTGTAGTGGCATTTGTTAACAGAAATAATATTCAGCAATAAAAAATTTAGCGTAAATGCACATCTTCGATGAGGTTATAAAAATATATGCAATATTCCAAGTTGCAAATTATACAGCAGAGGTTGAAACTGTATATTGATTATAAATATCGCCTCATAGCGTTATACGTGTACAGCTTTGACTGTAATAATTAATGACGTTAGTATTCTCTTATATCAGAACATTTCCAATTAATTTCTATAATTTCACTTACCTATTGCAATTACCTATATAGCCCCATGATATTAAATCCCGAGTCTACAGCATGAAGCAAATTCCGGAACGTAAAATGAGTTGCAGTTTACCATTTAGTGAATATGAAATAAAAATCCGAAAGCTCTAAGGAAGACTTACAGCTGCATTCTGGATATTCCTGTGTGGCTTCAGAAACTTGTCTGCTTCAACGGAATTTTATTTTTATTATATCTCACAATTTTTTTATCCGTACAGATTACTGATATATATGGTTATTGGGAAAAGATTGATTTTGCAAGTTTATATTGGAGCAGCAACTCTCCACATATCAGATAGGGAAATATTACAACACAGTATTGAACATTGAATATTTTCTACAGTATCAAATAATAATAATGAATGAGTATCGAAATATTCCAAAATACTTTTACACAGGATTAATTTTGGAAATATAAAATAGAAAATTTTAGAATTTTTCCAATATTAGATAATTTTTAGTAAAATTTATATCAGACAGCAGTAAATATCACAATAAAGAGATTTCAAAAACTACCTTTCACCCCAGATAATTTAAAATGAATATTTCTAGAATGTGGTCGCTATTGGGTTTCTATTTAAATGTTACAGGTTACTTCAATTTTTTTTAATACTAGGGACTCCACGTCCTACTAGCTATGCTAGCCAATCCCCGTAACTCGCTTCGTGAGTTGAGGACTGTGTCCCCTGCTGGTTGGTGCTCGATGAGCTCGCTTCTCAAGCTCTTTCGTGTCGCTTATTCCGACATAAACCACCCCGTTGGGGGGGGGGGGCACGGGGGGGGCACCCCTTGTCGACAAAAATGATTGATTTGTGTTCAGTGCTGCTTAAAATGAGTAAATCTAGAAAAAATCCAAAAATCGGATTTTGACCACATCACAATATTTTTCCTTACATATACTATGCATTATAGGAAAAGTAAAAATGTATCTTTACAGCTAGATTTATGTTTGATTCAACCTCTCAGAGAACTATGGATGCCAAATGCAATTAGAGTTAGTTTATTTGCTACAGATGCATAGTATTTATTTCCAACGACCGGATAATATGCTCGCCCAGCTCGCTGTAAAAGTGGAAGTGTTAAAGTGGCAGTCAAAGGCGCTTCCCCGTTAGGAGGCAACAGATGTAAAATATTATAATTCTATATATCACTTTTATTTTAATGCAATGCTGCCTAATCTATTGAAATCATACATAGGGACAAAAAGGTGTGGACGCATGGGCGAGAACTTCTACTTCATGGGCTTTTACACATGGGCGCTAGTAAAAAATAAGTCTTCCTTACAATAATAATACAAATATGAAGAAATTAATTAATAATGAAATTTAAAAAGCATCACTTGAAATTTAATTCCTTAAATTTGTAACAGTCTTAAGTAATACTCTAGTAAATAGCCTTCAGAGTCTATTTACTAACTTGCAAACATCGTCATCAAAAATGCTCAATAAAGGCTTACTAAAAGATGTTCTTACTAAAAGATGAAATTAAAAACATACTGGCCATTTATTAAAATAAATGATTTATTTGAATGAACATTTATTTTTCCTTTAATTATAAACACGGAGTAATTTAATACACATTAATTGAGCTATAGGCGACGCAAAAGGAAACTTGTTTTCAGAACAATTTTGGTATCTGCTTTAATACACTGTCACAATATTTCATTTCTAAAGAGCATAAAAATTATTTTTTAATGCTCCTTTCTATCTATCTGCGTACCACTTATCATCATTCCACGGGCTATTAGTACTTCACTAACGCAACGGAAGGTGAGTTTGTTCTTTTTTCAAATGCCTATGTTTATGTATTTTGCTACGAAAATTAAATGGATAGTTCTTGCATTTTGTTTTGAACGAGGTATTGATTAAAAGTTGTTAGAATTTTTTATAACGGATATGCTTTCAGTTGGATGAATGATGACACTTTACGAAAGAAGAATCAATTAGACAAACAATTAGATGCATGTTAAATTTTGTAAAGTAATAAATATGAATGAAATGGCATTCAGCGGTAGTAAGCATATTCGTATATCATTTTGAAACGGTAAAAGATCTAAAAATAAGCAAATAATTTAATAATTGTTTGATGTTACCCTACAAGCTGAAACTATGCGTTTTGGAAACAGATATGGTACCATTTCTAATTCATGTTTGTGACCCATTCCATCACCCTATTGTTTGTTAACAGTTACTTCAAATTCTAATTTTTGAAAATACGGTTTTCCAAATGTCTTGCTAATAAGGAATTCAGCTTACTTGAGTACATGTCAACAAGAATGCAAAGAATGCAAAGAAAGTTCTATTTACCCCCCCCCCCTTTTTTTATTGTCCATCTCAACTGTGCCTCATGTCTCACGTACAAGAAGTGATCATTTATTACTAGAAATAGCAATGAACCGATTAATATGGTTGCTAAAATTTCAACTCGTAATTTCCGGTCTTTTGTTTTAGTAAAATTCTTATAACCAGGTTTCTTTTTTGTTGTTGTTGTTGTTGTTTCTAACGCGCAAAGCGTACAATTTGTGCAGTACGAAAATGATTTGTGCTGTATAAAACAGAAATTTGGACAGTGTGAAGAAACGTTTTCTTACGGAAACAATGTAAGTAAATGTTTTTGGAGTTTAGCAGATATATTTTTTATAATGATTATATTTGCCTATTCTTATGGCCGTACTGATTGCTTATTATCAATTTTGAAAATCAACTAAAATAATAAGCTACTATTAATTACCTATCATACTATACTACTAATTACCTAATATACTATACTATTATCAGTTACCTTACAGACTAAACTGTTACCTTACACCTTTCTGGTAGGTCGGACGGTCTGGGTTTCAACAACAACAGACTAAACTGTTATCAATTCCTGTTATCAAAAGACAATTATTGAACTGTCTACAGGAAATTATAATGGTGTCAATAGAACGACTGCAACAGGACAAACAGTAGAAGGATGCAAAATAATTCTCACAAAAAGCTGTAAAAATACCTATAAGTAATTTATTAATAAACAGTATATAATAAAATTATAATGACATTAAACTATTTTGGAAACTAAATAAACTTCCATCTTTAAAATAAGGAAAGCCGAGTAGCTGCACCAGCAAAGGTCAAACTGGTTGTCAACAACATCGCAGCATATACCACATACGAAATATTGTTAAACTGAAATTTAGAAAAATCAAACAAAATACCTTTGAGAAATGAAATAAAGAACTACAGCAGGTTGATGAAGTAAACAAAGTATTACGAAATTAAAGATAAAAGAAATTTTAAGAAATAATAGGAGGATAGAAAATGACGGTGAAAAAATTAAACGATTGTCGAATAATAAGCAAAAAATGCAATAAATAAATAAAATTAGTAGAAAACAATAATTTAATGATATTAACTATTTTTAAGTTAATTTAAAGTAATAAAATATAAATATAAATGTAAGTATCTGAATAAAATATAAAGTATTAGATACAAATTAAAAGATCAAAGGTATTAATTTGAATCTTCTTTAAAAGGGGAAGCAAAAAAAAATGTAGGCAATACATTTCCTGGCATAGAAAAATTAATTATGTTTAACAAGACAGACCTATTAAGAAGATGTAGATTTCTAAAATTAAGTACAATTCAGAAACATATTCAGATGTAAGGATGCACGAAGTGTCAAAACGTTTAAAAATGTGAACGTTCAAAGTTTCGCAAGAATGCCAGCAATTGAACGTTTTGGTAATTCTTATTTAGAAACATAGCCTTTGTGTTCCTTAATAGAAAGTGTTATGACTATTTTAGAGATGAACATATCAAGTCTTTTTTTTCCTGGTATTCGAACTGTCGTGTTAAGGATAATTCATCCTTTATTTCCTTTACCGGGAAATTATTTCTTTTAATTTAATTTGCATTTCCTTTCTGAATTAATTTTAACTTATCACTTGTATTAGTTTAATATACTTTTTACTTTTTCTATTGATTTTATATCTTTCTTCTTTTGTTACCACCGCCTTTTAATTTCAATTTTGTTATGTATTTAATTAATTTAAATTTCATTCGTTCATTTATTGCATTGCTTGCTTATAACTTTTCTATAGTTTTCTTTCCATTGCCACTTAATTAATTCGCTTCGTAACACATTGTTTAAGTTATTATCCTTTAGTTCCTTGTTCACTGTCTCATTCCTCATCATTATCTGTTTGTTTTTTATGACTTCTAGCTTAGAAAAACTCTTACTGTGCGGCGTGTGTAGATATTATTTTATGGTCCAATTTCCCTCTGCTAATGTAGCTGCTCTATCTTTTTATCCTGGAAAAGGAAACTCATCTAGCTTCCGAATCGTTCTATACCGTCATAATTTGTTATCTGCTACTTATCAATTAAGCACTTCATCTTCAGGTATATTTTTTAGCATAATGAGCAAAATGTAATCTTTGCCGTATTTCATTGTTTCACTGATGTTTTTCATTTGATTTATATTATTTATGGTTTGTGGATGCCTTACTTTTCGTGAGGCATATACTGATATTCTGTTGACAGTTAGTTCCACTTGTCCTGGTATAACTGTTGTTTCTCTTGTCTTGGAAAAGGAAACTCGTTTTGTTTCCGAATCCGACAGATACCGTTAAATTTTTATGATATGCGACTTAATATCAATGTCTTTATTTAACAGGTATTTTGTGTAGTAGCTTGAGAGAGTTTTTGTGTTATAAATTACAATGCAGACTAAAATTTACACATTACTTTTCCTCCGGCCAACGGCCGTACCGTGCTGAAAACACCGGTTCTCGTTAGATCACCGTAGTCAAGCAGCATCGGGCGCGGTTAGTACTTGGGTGGGTGACCACCTGGGAACACCGCGTGCTGTTGGCACATTTCGGGTGCGGTAGCCAGGTGGTTTTCGCGCTGGATTTGCACGCTGCCACAACTGCCGCCGTGTTCATGCCGAGTTCGATTACGTTAAACATGTGGGTCCGTAAGTCCTTATGAGAAGTTGGTGGTAGGGGAAGGAGGGTACGGTCCCTGTGGATGCTTCCCCCACTGGGTTCCGGTCTAAATTGTGTGGCTCTTCCCGGCCGTCCAAACAGTTACACCTTTCACCTTACACCTTTCACCTTACACCTTTCACCTTACACCTTTCTGGTAGGTCGGACGGTCTGGGTCTCAACAACAACAACATTACTTTGCCTCCGGCCGCCCAAATTGTTGCTCTATGTCCACGGATGAGCCGGACGGGCTGGGTTTTCGACATTGCTTTGCGTTTTACCCGGCCGCCCACTTTGCTGCTCTATCTCTTGGGATGAGTTGGACGGTCTGGGCTTTCAACTTTGCTTGTTGCTCATGTCTTAGGAAGAATCGGACGGTCTGGGCTTTCGACATCACTTTGCCTCCAGGGCGCGGTAGCCCAGTGGTTAGCGCGCTCGAATTGCATTCGGTAGGCCCGGGTTCGATTCCCTTCGCTGTCAAAACTGCCGCCGTATTCACGCGGAGTACGATCACGTTAAACATGTGAGTCCGTAAGACCTTTCCAGAGGTTGGTGGTAGAGGAAGGAAGGTACGGTCCCTGTGAATGCCTCCGCCACTGGGTTCCAATCTAAATTGGGGGGCACTTCCCGGCCGTCCAAATGGTTACCTTACACCTTTCTGGTAGATGGGACGGCTTGGGTCTCAACATCAACATTACTTTGCCTCCGTTCCCGGCCACCCAAACTGCTACTGTAAGCCCTCGGGTCAGTCGAGTGGTCTGGGTTTTCGACATTACTCTGCCTTACAGACTAAACTATTACACATTACTTAGCCAACGGCCCTACCGTGCTGAAAACACCGGTTCTCGTTAGATCACCGAAGTCAAGCAGCATCGGGCGCGGTTAGTACTTGGGTGGGTGACCACCGGGGAACACTGCGTGCTATTGGTACATTTCGGGCGCGGTAGCCCGGTGGTTTGCGCGCTGGATTTGCACGCTGCCACAACTGCCGCCGTGTTCATGCGGAGTACGATCACGTTAAACATGTGGGTCCGTAAGTCCTTCCGAGAGGTTGGTGGTAGGGGAAAGAGGGTACGGTCCCTGTGGATGCCTCCCCCACTGGGTTCCGGTCTAAATTGGGTGGCACTTCCCGGCAGTCCAAACAGTTACCTTATACCTTTCTAGTACCGGCCGTCCAAATAGATACTCAAGTCCTCAGGACGAGTCGGACGGTCTGGGTCTTCAACACCTTTCTAGTAGGTCGGACGGTCTGGGTCACAACAACAACAACAACATTACTTTGCCTCGTTCCCGGACACTCAAACCGCTGCTCATACCTCAGGGTGAGTCGAGTGGTCTGGGTTTTCGACATTACTTTGCCTCATTCCCGGCCACTCAAACTGTTGTTCGTACCCTAGGGTAAGCCTAGTGGTCTGGATTTTCGGCATTAATTTGCCTCATTCCCGGCCACTCAAACTGTTGTTCGTACCGTAGGGTGAGCCTAGTGGTCTAGGTTTTCGACATTAATTTGCCTTGTTTTCGGCCACTGAAACTGTTGTTCGTACCCTAGGGTGAGCCGAATAGTCTGGGTTTTCGACATTACTTTGCCTCGTTCCCGGTCACTCAAACTGGTGTTCGTACCCTAAGGTGAGCCTAGTGATCTGGGTTTTCGACATTAATTTGCCTCGTTTTCGGCCACAGAAACTGTTGTTCGTACCCTAGGGTGAGCCGAATAGTCTGGGTTTTCGACATTACTTTGCCTCGTTCCCGGTCACTCAAAATGTTGTTCGTACCCTAGGATGAGCCGAGTGGTCTGGGTTTTCGGCATTACTTTGCCGTCAAAAATATGCATTACAAATATATTTCAGTACGTACATTAAAAAACTCTGTAAAGAGCCTTGCTGCCCCAACCGGGAATTGAATCTTGGATCTCCGAACTGGCCAGCTAACGCTCTACCGTTGAGCTATTTGGACGAAATTGCAAGTTCGTACCACCGAAGTGGCCTCTACATTCTTCACCCTCTAATGTCAGATTCAACTTGCAATCTTACTGACCACCTCCTGTTATTTTTATCTCATGTTAACCTCCTGCTACTACTATTTTTACCCAAGTTAACATCCTGCTTAGTCGTTATCCTCTCAATTTGAAATCGGCGCTCAATCTTCCAGAGTCCACTGAATCCATACCAGTCGTACTGGGGTCACTTTCAGACCTTCTACATCTTTGCACTAACCTACAGAGTTGATTTGTTTGGGCACCATTGTAAAGAACCTTGCTGCCCCAACCGGGAATCGAATCGTGGATCTCCGAACTGGCCAGCGGACTCTCTACCTTCAGCTACTGGGACGAAATAGCAAGCTCTTATCGTCAAAGTGGACTCTACAACTAGTACATTATATATGCATTAACATACTACGTTATACGTTCAACAAATTACAGTATTGCTCCGTGTACTTACTAAACAGTAGGAAAATGTATAAGTTTATTATTTATTCATGAAATATATTTTCTGATTGTTTAAGAATGAATGGTAATCTGGTTATTTACACTAGCAATTTCACATGTACGCCAAGGAATATTATGACACATATTGTTGCTATCTATGCTATAACTATTGAATGGGTCATCTTGGGAATCCCTGACTTTGGACATGTAGGACGTAAACTGAATAAGATCCAAGGTGGGTTCTCTTCAGGGTCAATTCAAATCATCTAATATATCCATATGTTATTACATTTCCAGGTCTTATCAATATATGTCAAGTTCGATTTAAGAATCCGTAATAAGGACTTTCAGTATATATTTCATTCCTGTTAGAAATTTAGTTGAAATATGACCAGAAATCAATTTATCAACTTATAACGTAGTTTAAGAAAAAATGCATGACCTGATACCAATTATAATATTCTAAGAGTTTTAATAATGCAATCAAATCATTTTGTTTCAGTGCATTTTGCTGTAATAAAGTGAAACTTGAGATGAATTAATTTCCTGTTCTAGGAGGAAATGCGAAACATTGACATACCGTTCGGAAATGATGCATATAGTTTGATCTATGAGAAAAGCACGGTGTCAGACATATGTAGTAGTTGGATAAAGGGAAGTATTACTGCTGATATGGGAATAGGTAACGGTCTGCTAATGTAGGTCGATGATATGTTTCCATTAATTGAGAATTTGCTGGATTATCAGTCACACAATGCCAAATTGTCAATCATTGTTACAATATTCAGATATATTAATAAGACTTCCATAATTCACACATAAAGTATTAGTTTACGGGAATTTGGGCATAATGCATGAAATGTACCTTATTTACAAGCGTGTATAACGCACAACATTTTTAATGGAATATATTCATAAGACCAACATAAAATCGAAAGTGAAAAATATAAAACAGATAATACTGTTTATACTGTTTTAATACTGTGTTTTAATACAAATTTAATACTGTTTATACTGATTCAATACTGTGTTTTAATACAAATTTAATAATGTTTATAAATGCTTTCGGCAGAATCTGCACAAAGTTATGGAAGAAGTCTCAAAGGTCATGTTTCATTTTATAAAATTTAATGTGTACAATTTACAACTTTCGCTAGAGATTAATAAATTTGATGGGAAACAATAACCAAAAATGCAATTTTCTTGATTCGGGCATTCAGTTGAAGATATCAGCTATTCCTTGCTGAAGAGTGCATAAAAAGCTGCCAGTCCATCCATAGATGTCATCACTTGCTATAGGATAGCAATCCTGACTTTGGGAACACCCTTTTAGGCGGGTTCTATGCGTATAAGCTTGACCATTGCAGTCTTTGTGTAGTCTGAGCTAAATATTTATAAAACTTTATGCCACAATCATAGTAGGACTGAATTCGTTGTTCTTTATAGAGGTTTGCAAAATTGCATCACAAGCATGTTTTCTTGTTGCCATCAGCCATTCCATACTGATTAGTACATGTTAAGAAAAGAACCGGTACATGGACGCTATTATCTACAATGAGAACGCAATCCTAACTTTGGAAATGTCCTTATTTTTTAGGTTCATGAGTATAAATATTTCTTCTAACTCAATCTCGCTGGACAAGGCTTCTTTTCGTCACCGATTAAAATAAGCATACTGCATTTTATGGAAATTGCTTAGGGGAGGGCAAGGCAATTATACATATGTAGTGAGTAATCCCAAGCACCCCAGTTTTATGGTTAGAATCACGTTAGAGGCTCACAGACAGGTGCTGCAATCTAGCTCTAGAAGCAACTAACAGCACATTGACGGTGGACATCACAAATTCTTTGTGAAGGCAGTGATGAGCAGTTTCTCTTGGTATTCTGCCGGTGTATACATTTTGCAAGGTATGGATCTTTTCTACGCGTTTACATATTATTATTCCTACCAGATCTGTATTCAGCTATATCCTCTGTCAATTTAGACATTTAGGACAGCATAGTTTCGTCGTGTTCTGATGAGGATAGGTTATGTGTTTCCATATAGGTTGTAAAAATCCCGGGTTTTTGCTAGCTGTATGCCATTACCCATCCATACATGATGTTTCCTTACTTAGCGTGATGTACTTCCATTATTTTCTTGGATAATTTATTATTATCATATTGTACATTCCAGATGAAAATGAAGCATGACAGAACTACGTTAAAATGAAATGGACTCGAGATATGTTGTAAAATGCTGTAGCAGCTATTAAAGTCGGGGCAAAAATAAAGAGAAGTTTCCAGATCATTTGAAATACATGAGATGACGTTGAGAACAAAAATGAAGTCTGGAATATTTGATCGTCCGAAAATGGCAGAAATGCAACTCTTTCAACTGATCAGGAAACGGAATTCCACGACCCAGGCCGCACGCCTCGCCAATGTGGCTTATTAGAGTAACTAAGTGTGCGGCAGGTAAAGATTTTGACTCCCAAGCAAGAAGAAGAAACAGCAAAGAACACAGACCCGCCGCCGGATATATATATATATATATATATATATATATATATAAATAATACATAATATGACTTAAAAAGCCAAATTCCCTTCTAAATATTAAAAGGTCATTATATATACAACGGTAAAGCGCAATGCTGCTTTTTACATGGGTATAACTAAATAAATTCCCAAAAAGGACAAGTATTTATATACCCATAAAGATGTTAAAAGAGTATTTATAAAGTGACGGCCGGGAGAAGTGGCGACCCCTAACTCTCCGGTTAAAGCTTTTACTGCCATGGCGAAACGCTCCCGGTAGCCGAAACCTTCAAACCATTTCCAACAAGACGCTCACCCATTACCTCACAAAACGTAAAACACACTAAAAATCAAGTCGTTAATACAACAAAACCAAGTCATTAATATAAAAAACCCTAAAATCACTTTATACAATACTTCCAACTACATAAAAATCTAAAAAGAGGGGGATAAAAACCCACTTCAGCATATTAAAACTATTGTATGGAATCATTAAATAAGTGGTTATATTATGTATTTGCAAAACGATATTAAAACACCATAAAAGAAATGGACAAATACAAGATTATTCCCAAACCTGACTGTAATAGCAATTTAGCCATTTCAAAAAGTGAATAAAACCAACTTTTAAAATTCATCATAATTTTTCTCACTAAAAAACCTTCTCCATCCTCATAAAACTTTTACAACAAAGCCCTTACAGGCAATTTTGAAAGCAAAATCAGATATACAATTCCCGAAAACTTTCCAAAATCCAACTCTAGTTGACATTCCATTATAACATGACAATGTACCATATGTGATTAACCCATCTACCATTTAGACACTCAAAACACTAGGAGAGTCAATCATCAATAGAACAATAACTAAGAATCCCTAAATGCATCCAACCAGCTGTATTCGAATTCTCACTAGCATAGGCTGTAAACCATTTTTAAACTGTCATGAATATCAAAGTTTTCCAAAATAGCGCTTTCTTGTCTTGCTCACAGTTAATCCATGAAAATCTGAAACAATCTTTATCAAAAATACAGGGGGATAACCCTCCCTAATAGCCTCTCTCAAAAAATGGATATCACTTGTATATTGATCCATACTTGAAGAATTTAATAACTTATGACGTGATAATTGATTTATAATCAAATTTCTGAAAATGTTGCTATGTAAACACGTGGTCCATGACGTCATAAACTTTATGTCAAAATTAAAAGATTTACGTTTGTCATAAATTTGATAATGCTGTGAAGTAGAAGGTCGCATTATTGTAATATCTAAGAAGTTGAGATTTAGATCCGCATTACAAGGTGTTTCCAGCAAAGTCAATGATGTTGGATAAAAATCGAAATTCAAGGTATAATTATAATCCTCAAATCCACATAGGGGATCATCCACATAACGCAAGATCAATATTTCGTTCAGGATGTGTGTACCCCTTTCGTATTTGTCCAAGTAAATATCAGCTAATACAGAGGAACAATTACCTCCCATGGGAATTGGAAATTCCTTTAATCTGCTTATAATAACCCTTTCCATTAAAAAGAACCGTTTCGAACAACACAAGCCTTACTAATGCTTTAAATTTTCCCAATGCAATATATGACTGTAAGTCACAGCTATGAATTTTCCATAACAATGCTATTCAAGTCCTTAATGTTAATATTATTAAATAAGTCGGCAGAATCATAACTCTTTTTTTTTAATATTGGGCATTTCTTTCAGCTTGTTAACTACTTCATAACTATTTCTAATAAAATAGCTGCCCTGTCTATAAAGATTCCGTAATACAATTTTTAAATAATTCAATAAAGATTTATTAGCCCTAATTAAATACGTTTTAAAACCTATAGTAACTGGACGGATCTTCACAGGATCTTTGTGTAGCTTAGGTATCATTGTTAAGTAAGGGAATCTTATTCTTCCCACACTTAAGCCAGCCTTTTTATACAAAGCCTGAATACGATTGCCAATTTCTTTATTTGATTGATTCACCGATAAATACATATTAGTATCATCATATGCTTTGCCTAACATCATAGCATAGTACTTTCTACATGTAGATGCAAAATTGGAAGTCACTTTGTCTACATAAGTAATGACGTATTTTCGTTGCAGTTCCTCCAACTCATCATTATTATCTTTTAGCATCTTTATGGGTATATAAATACTTGTCCTTTTTGGGAATTTATATATATATATATGCAATTTCGAACTAACCGCCATGTTTTGGGTAGTTTCAATTGATTGTTCTCTATGTCTTAATCTTTTATCTTGAGCTAATTATTATTGCCTTTTCTCATTTTTGCCGTATTTTCTTTTTCTTTTTATTTATATTTATATACTTTTAATTGTGAATTTTGTATCCTAATATTCTTCGCATCCCCCTTTCCATTGTAGTGATATGTTACCTTCTATTTTTATCCTTAGTCTTGGTCTATAGTTACTCATTTGTAACAGATATGCTAGAGATGGGTTTTTTTGTTCATACAGTAGTTTATGCATAATTTACGATTAAATTCTTTCATATTATATATATATATATATATATATATATATATATATATATATATATATAATTCCTTCAACAATCATAAAAGTAAATCAAAAAGAACTAAAAGAGCAAGTAAATATAATAAAAAATTGCCATCATTATCTGAACTAAAAAATGCCATCCTTCAGCAACATGCAAATTTTAAAATTACTTTTGATTGGAAACAATGTAAAAACTGGATTTTCGCAATTAAAAAACAGCAATTAAATATGGTATATAACCTTTTTCTAAGTACTGCATTTGATAACGTTCATTTTAAACATTTATTCTATAATTTGCTCATTACCAGAAGTAAAAATCTTGATGGTTATTTATATGTCACAGACTTAAACTTTAATGACGAATCAAAACAAAATACTAAAATAAACGAATATTGTACCTTGAATTTTACTAATTCTGTCTTAAATAATCTGAAGATAAATAATTTTTTAAAATCGGTTTCCAATTACTTTCCAGTCAAACATGTAAATCCTAAAATTGCTTATAAATATGATAAACCGCTAGGACGTTATATTTTCAACTATAATCAAATTGCCAAATCAGTAGATATTAATCAAAACTATGAATTGGATAAAGAGTCATATTGCCACTGTCATTTAGAAAAATATAAAGACTTCGTAGATAAACACCATGGGCATGTTATAACGGGAAATCTAAATATTATTAATTATGATGCACTAAGATCACTGATGTTACTGGGTACTAAGTACCGTCTACCTACTAAATTTAAACATAAATTAATTTGTAAAGGTTTATTTCTTGACTTAAATAAATTTATCTATAAAATCAGTTATAAATATCAAATCCCTGTAGAAGCCTTTAAATCCTGGAGAGTCTTAATAGAGCAATACTTAAATCATTATATATATAATCAGAAAATTAATAATTCATATAAACTTAATTCAATTAAAAATGATATTAAAGAAATACAAAATGATTTTGTCATTACATATGTCGATAAGGCATGTGGAAACTACTCAATTATATGTAAATATTATTATAAAAATACCCTTCAGTCACACTTACTTAATAATCAAATCTATAATTTACATAAAACTAATCTTAAAATCTTATACAATAGAATATCAGCCAAATATAAGCAAATCCATCTAAAAAATAGTTGTAATAACATTCCATATATTGTTTTAGTACCCAAGTTTCATAAATCCCCTGTTGCTTTTCGAACCATTACCAGTGGGCATAATTACATTACTAATGCTGGAAAATTATTATTAAAGATATTACATGAAGTATCCTTGTCAGATGAAATCTCAAATAATTGTCATATTGTAAAAAACAGTTTTGTATTAGTTAAGAAATTGAAAACTCTTACTAATATTCGTAGTATTTATACCTTTGATTTCAAAGATTTGTTTAATAATATTAATATAGATGATCTGTATAGAATTATTTTAGGAATTTTTGAAAAATATAATATCAACCTAAAATATTCAAATTTTCTATTTAAAAAATTACTTAACTTCACTCTTTATGAGAATTATATTCAACATGGTGGTACTTTTTTTAAACAACAGGTTGGTATCCCACAAGGGGGGTATGCCTCATCATTGTTAGCTAATCTGTATTTATTCTTCTATGAAAAAAACATTAATCCAAGCTTGCATAATATGCACATGTTTAGATATTTAGATGACATTTTATGTGTATCCCCAAATAATAATATCCCTATAGTATTAAACTTTTATCCAAAAAATTTACAATTAAATGCAAGCAATAATGACACAAATGTTGCAAACTTTTTAGATTTAAATTTAAATTTACAAAATTGTAATATGGTTATAAACTTGTATGATAAAAGACAGGATTTTAAATTTAATACATCAAAAATTCAACATTTTGACTCTTGTTTGCATATATCTGTATTTAGAAATATTATAATAAACCAGGCTCTTAGAATCAATAAAATTTGTGATGAATATTATAAATTAGCGCACTTTATGGAATTATTGAGTACAGCGACTAATAATGCATATCCCCCCAAGTTTGTTATTAAAATTATCAACTCAGTGTATCAAATTTCACTCGATAACATCCTAGAAAACATTCCCAATTATAGTGACTAACATACAGTAGGGGGAAAAAAAAAAAAAAAAAAAAAAAGGAAAAAAAAAAAAAAAAAAAAAAAAATATATATATATATATATATATATATATATATATATATATATATATATATATATATATATATATATATATATATATATTATATATAATTATTTATTAATTATATAAATAAAATAAAAATGAAAAATAATAAACTAAGTCAAAAACATTAGAAAAATCAAAAAATCGGAAAATAAGATGCATTAACATTAATGTTTTGAATTTTATTTTCGCAAAAAAATGTAACTTTTGTCAGTATTGAAACTACGTTTTGAGCGCCCTTGTAATGGTGTATAGTGGCATTCTCGATTATCCATTTTTCCTCTGAATTACTTGTTTACTAGGAATTTTCATCTTTGATTCATATTCATATTCATGTTTGCATATTTGGGAAGTTGTATTCTGAATTGCTTGTCCAGTCTCCAGCTTAGACTCACTGGACGGGTTTGGGAGTAATTCCGTGAACGGTAGTACTGCCTCCATGGTAGAATTTCGACTTGTTCATTCCGGTGCTTCTAGATTAAGCTGTTGAGGTTGATCGTGTATACACGTGGTAGAAGAAGTATTCATGCCGCATGGTAATACAATTTTCTTAATGTATCCTTTTTTCATTTTTTGTTGCCTGTAGTCTGAGTTTAAGCATTTATAGTAATGTACTATTGCTTAATCTGAAACAGGCATTTGTTTGGGTTAATTGGAATTAAATACTCAGACCTGACGATGAATTTAATTCTAATTAATCATCGAATTTGGGATGGTGCTGTTCTTTTCTCTTATCGGCATTATGGCCGTGAATTTGCTTCTATGGTGATGTTAATATTACTTGAATTGTATTTTTTTATTTTTACATAATTCTTATTATTACATTTCAAATATATATATATATATATATACAGAGTGTTTCAAAAACATTGACCTCGGCTTTTATTCCTTAAATATTGATCTTAGACATATATAATAAATTACAAAGTTGCGTAAAAAAAAATGTACAGCAACTTTGTTGCGTAAGAAAATTAATCCCTCACCAATATATCTGTATACATAAAAGTTAATCCCTCACCAATATGTTTAAACAAAGTTGGTGAGGGATTAATCACAAATTCAAATGTAAATGTTTACAGCAAGAGTGCAAATGACGCAACGCAGAAATGCATCATAGGCAAATAATATCTGCCCCTTATCTTTAATGGATATTTGGCATGGATGGAAAACATTTTGAACAAGCTTTGTAATCTTTGTGTAAAGTTATTATTTCTACACAGTGTAGATACTTTTGTACCAATAAATAGCAAAATTATTATTTGATTATGTAATTATTGTTTTCTTTCGAAATTTGTGTATGACCCCTGAAACGCAATCTGCCGACATGATTTTTCCCCTCTGAAAACTCATGTCGATGCATCGAAAAGTGGTTTAAGTCAGCATTTTTGTCTTTTCATATCTCTGGGACATTTTATGATAAAATGCTGAAATTTTGTACATCGCCTTATTAGTGTATGGGGCACATTTTACTCATTGGAAATGTTTTTGTACAGGGGCCGCATGAAAATTTAAATTTTGCATTTCTTAAAATTTAATTCCCTTGAAAATTTTAATCGATTTCATAGAATTCTGTACCTCTTTTTACGCAACTTTGTAATTTAATATATATGTCTAAGATCAATTTTTAAGGAATAAAAGCCGAGGTCAATATTATTTGGGCACCCTATATATATATATATATATATATATATATATATATATATATATATATTAGAAAGAAGTAATAATAAAAATAATTAATTCAAGTAATCGTGAAATATTAACATCACCATAGAAACAAAACCACTACATAATGCCGATAATAGAATAGATCAGCACCGACCCAAACTCGAAGATTAAAAAGAATTAAATTCATCTTCAGGTCTGAGTATTTGATTCTAATTAACCCAATATTATTAATGCACTATAAATGTAATTTGCTTTTAAATAAAAAAATTATACCTAACGTACCCACTTACAGCTTTGAATTGAATTATTTTTTAGATTTCTTGGTGCATTTCTGAAAGTGAAGAAAGGTACAATTTTTGAAACGTAATTGCACCCTTCGGGTTTGAACTTGCCGGATTTCCATAGGTCTTTGATGTTTATCGATTGAAATAATCATACAAAATTTCATTCGATTTCCACAATTTGTTTCAGAGATATCGTGCCAAGAGGCACACAGGCAGACACACACACAGAATCTGTTGGTTCATATTTAGGAATGCTCAATTTACGGGCCTGAAATAAATGATAGCAAATCCATTAAAATCGAATTTTGGCTCCACCATCCCTTTATATATACAACTAGTATTTAAACCTGTCAAAGATAGAGAAACTAACACTCTTAATAAATGTTTCAATAAGTTTAATTTTTTTAATAATATATGGTGCTTAGCGTCGAAAATATTTGTCTCAATTGAAATTGGTTCAGTTACGTTCTATCCCGTGGTCGAGTTTAAGCCTTTTATGTTCCTGCAGGAGGGCTTCGGAAGAACTTTACCCCCTTCTCCCTCATTTTGTCCACTCCGTAAGAAATCCAGCTACATTAAGTCCAATGGATACTATAAGTGTGCAAAGATTCAGCCTGTAACTCAACCGAGGGCTGCTTGATAATAATTTGGAAAGAATTTGAAAAACCATAATCTCCATCACCGAAGAGGGTTAAAAATCCGTCTATATTAAGCTCTGTCCGAAAGTCGGTACTATAAATATGCTAGGAGTCAGCTTTCTAGGTTAGCAGGAGGGCTTTTGTATGGTCTGAGAAGACTTTTCGAAAAAAAATATTTTCTCTGCCTTCGGGAGGTAATCTTAAAGAATCTCCGCCCTACCCCGAAAGTATAAGGATAAAGAGATTCCTTCGTTACGGTAGTGCACTTTGGACACTCTGCAGACAATCTCGGTGAGTCACCAGCGTCGGAAAACAACCCGGTAGGACGACCGCAAAGCAGTCGGTCCACCAAAAATCAGCGCAAAGAAAATCGTGCGTGCCAACATGAAACCGAAAAAGCGGGCCACGAAGCCAAACGAGCCTACGACCGGTTGAGTGCCATCCTGCACCTAGAGACCTAAACTTTATTGACAAAAATTAAAAAATGAATGGAGCAATTTGCTCCTACATAGGGCAACGATGGATCGAACTACTCGTTCTCAAAATAGCGCCGATGGAGATCTACATCCACAGCTGCCTTACCGGGTCTCTGTCAGTATCCAAATAAGTTCAAAACAGAAGTAGGAAGTTCTTTTTGTCACATATAATAGGTAGCATATGGCTCCGAAAACAATAAACACTGCAAGACTTGCAATGTTTCAAGACAAAAGAAGGGAACGGTTGATAACAGTTTTATATAAGTGAAGAATAGACAATTTCATGAAATAATCCAAAGAGGCACAATACATCTGATACATTACAAATACTCAATTTATCAGAATTATTATTCTTCGGGAGGCAAATCGAAAATCCAGCTAAGTTCTGTCCAACCGTTGTAACGAACCCTTCAACCAGGAATCGAACCACGGATATTCATAGCGGCCAGCTGACGCTCTACCATTAAGCTTTTGGGACGGAATTGCAAGCTCTAATCGTCGAAGTGGAAGCTGCACTCGTCACCCTCTAATGTCAGATAGACGCGCAACTGAGCATATTCTGTTATTTTTATCCTCCAGGTTAGCGTCCTGCGTGGTCGTTGAGTTCCTGAATTGAAATCGGAGCTCAATTTCCCAGAGTACACTAAATCCGTACTAGTCGTACCAGTGACGTAGAGTCCATTGAGGCTCAGAAGTTGAGCCTCCCCTGTTTAAAATCTAATTTAAAGATACTTATATTTATTATATTTTTAAACTAACTTCGCGAATATACATGTCTCTTGTTAGGAAAAAGCTATACTTTTCTTAAAATGAGACGTTTCACAATATTATTCCCATTAAAACGCATATCTAGAAGCTGAAATCATCTAGACTTTACGGTGCATCGAAAGAAGCACTGTATTAGGACCGCCCACCTGTTAAACTCCGCCCTGGCTGATATACTAGAACTATAAGCTAGCTTCCAGAAAGGTGTGGCTAATTCTCCCCCCATTTTCAACTCCTTATAAACAGCGTAATGACAGATAATAATTGGAAATGGGACTTGACGTTTCATGAATGAAAATTTCTCGGTCAAGGCTAATGAATCCGCCATTTTATGTCACACATGTTCTATTAATTAATCTTCGCAGAAAAAAGTCATATGTAATGCTAAAAAAGATGAGGAATTTTCCACTATTAACATGACTTTCACCTAAATTTAAGCAATATCCAGACTAAGAAACACACTAATAATGACAACCATTAAACTTAAGTAGTTTGTGAAATAGACTTTTAGTCCCAGCAACAATATGGCGAAGCATCCGTTTGCTTATTTGGGAGTTTTAGAAAGAATAAATCTGATTTCCCTTTAAAAATCACGTTGCACGATAATCTTAGTTAAACAAAAGCCATTGCTAATTTTCTACCGGATATTTAGCATATTGTGGTTAAGATATTTTTAAGTTTTCAAAATACAGTATTCGTAAATAATTAATATGCAAAATTGTTTAAGGACATTGTTGACTACAGTGATTTTCAACTAAGCTTATGTTCCAGATATATTTCTCACCCATTTTCAGTGCACTCCTATGAATTGCTTTATTTTATTAGTTCTAGCTGTTTATATTTACAAAACTGATATATTTTTCCATCACTTGCTAATAATATTCTAATATATTTCTATTTCATACACAGGCGCCTGTAAAACTTTTTCCTGGGTGGGGGGGGGGGATCAAACTCAAGCACATGATATACAACATCGATTGGCTTGATGCTCGCCTTTGTTATATTGAATGTCCAAGGGGGAGTGTGACCCCCTCCCTTACCTCCCCTGTGGACGACCATGATTTCACATTTAACAAGAAAGATCAATCATGCTTAAAGCATTGATTATGAAACACTTTCCAACTTCAATGCAATTTTATTTAAACATGTCTAAAATGCAATACATTCCTCAGTAATATTTTAAAACTTATCACAATACTACATTAATTTATTATATTTGAAACCTTAAACCTTCATCGAAAAAAATTAACTTCATTCAAATGACGGCATTAAAGTATAAATTGCCTGGTTTAAACATCTCTAAAATGTTATACATTCCTCGGTAATAATTTTAGAATTATCATAATACTACGATAATTTATTATATTTGAAAACTTCATCGAAAACAACTGAAATCCATTCAAATGACGTCATAAAAAAATAACACGCCTGGCTCTCTCTATAAAAGCAACATTTTATTCATAAATAATTCCCCCATTCATGTCATTCATCACAATACTATAATAATTTATATTATTTAAAAATTAAGACCATTGAGCTGCAAGTAAGTAAACTCTATGCGTAAAACTTCATCGAAAAATATCGTCCTTCTCTTTCTAAAATCAATGAATTCATATCAGCTAAGCAGACTCCATGGACTAAATGATTTTGTGTGAAAGAATTACAGCGATTCTAATACAACTCATTCTACATATTTTGCTGTTTACATTTTACATAGGTGAAAAATAGGCTTAATAGTAGAAATAATCAAATTTGGAAGAGCATTTAAACTGAAATATATTGTCATTGCGTTGTTTCAGTATGTAGATGCACAGAATTTAGGCAAAAATAAAGTAATTTTAGGACGGATACAACACTCAATATGAATTAAAAAGAACTTTAAAAATCACGATTTTGACACAAGATGGATGCCATATATCATTTTGAAGTGGGTCATGTGATCGTTTCATATCATGGACACGTGATCGCTTAATATAAGAGGTGTTATTAATATTTTAATTTTTATTTAAACAAGAAAGATCAATCATGCATAAGCATTGATTATGAAACACTTTCCAACTGAAATGTAATTTCATTTAAAAATTTCTAAAATGTGATTCATTCAGTGGTAATATCTTTTACATTATCACAGAACTACAGTAATTTATTATACTTAAATATTTAAAACTGTATCGAAATATAAATCATCTGATTCTTTATGCAAAATCAATGAATATTTCATTCATATAACTTGTATTCCAGACTCCAGAGCTAAATAATTTTGTGTGAAAAAAATTCAGCAATTCTTATGTAATTCATCTTACAATCGCTTGAGATATTTGCATTCTGCATATGTTAAAATTAGGCTTCCTTGAAGAAATAATAAAAGTTTAGGGATCATTTAAAATCACAACTATTGTAATTGCATAGGGACGGAATTTAGATACACAGATAATACACAGATAATATATATGTGTATGTGTATGTACTCAAAGTATTGGAATCGTGCCGAGGATCGGAACTCGAATTTTCAAAATATCTACACGTTTGGGGACTTCTAGAACACGAAAAAACTACTTTTAGGAAGATGTCTGTGTGTGTAAGGGTGTATCTGTGTATGTTTCTGTGTGTCTGTGTGGATATTACATCCACTCTAATTGAAAAACTAATGGACCGAATTTCATACAATTTGGTAGGTATGTGTTTTGTGGGAAATCCTGATGTTCATTAGATTATAGTACGATTCGTAATAAAAGAATCTGCCTTCTTTGCGAAATGGCCGCAGAAATTGCCTTTATCCACTCTAGCTAAAAACTAATGAACCAAATTTAACAAAATTTAGAGTATAATATTTCAATAACCTACAAGTGATTTATATACCAAATTTAACAAAATTTTGTATATAAATCATTTGTAGGTTATTCTACTACGATTCGGGAAAAAGGAACGGGCTATTTTTGCGAAATGGCCAGCAAAAATCGTTATATATAAAAATAAAAGACTACGTGTGCTCAATTATATCAATTAAATTCCTATTTTATATGTGATTTTTGACAACAAAAAGAATAAGACTAACCCCATTACTCTAGGACTAGCCGTTCTTGAGATATTCTAGTTTTTTCGCGTTTTCCCTACGCCACCTTTGACAATAAGTCCAGCTATCAAATGAGAACCAAATTTAAGTTTAACGTGTAAATTCAATGTCATTTAAAATACTTATGTTGTGCAGATAAACTCAAATTATCATTGAATAAATAAAGAGAACGAATATGAGTCTGCAGAGAAAGACATGTGCTGTCCACATCAGAATTTTTAACAATATTACACCAATGATTTATAGAAGTGAACGGGGATTATTTTCAGGCCATTTCGAAAAAAATGTATAATCTATATTTAAAGATCCATCAAATTTTTGTCGAATAAAATGTTCAACAAATTTAAGCTGTGTACCAAATTTTAACTCTCTAGGACGTAGGAAAGTGCATTTAAAATGCCATCAATTAAATTTATCATGAAGAGTTATATAAAATTTAAAAAAAATGAAAAATTGTTATCTACCAAATTTATCTTAAAATATGAAGCCACTCCCATATGCAAAACGTTTAAACAAATGGAGAGATATTTATTATATAATATCTCTTTCTTTTCTTTCTGGAAGATATCCCAAAGTCAGAATTCAATTGAATTTGTTTTTTTCCCTATATTAAATAATTTTTTTAATTAAAAAACTACTTAACATATTTTACTGAATTTTTTTTTATATATTCTATGGGATAATGTGAATATTTTCTAAAAATTTCGAAGCAATCCGTGAATTTTAAATTTACTTAAAAAATGTTTGAAAAATTATGTCCCATAGGGTTCAATGTATTTCATTTTTTCAACCCGGGTTCAATAAAAAACTAATTGGGTGATATTATTTATTTATATTCCCATAGGTCCTACAGACCGTCTGAACAACATACTAAAATTTCATTTTGATAAACTCATTTTTACGGCAGTTATCGTGCTAACGGACAGACAGACAGACAGACAGACAGACAGAATGAACAAAGTCATAAACACTTTTCAACTTTGTTGTAAAGTGTTAAAAACAACTGAATATATTTCGCTGAATTTTTTTTTATATATTTTATGGAACAATTTGAATATTGCCTAAAATTTTCGAAGCAATTTGTGAATTTTAAATCCGCTTAAAAAATGCTTGAAAAATTAGGTCCCATAGGGCTCAATGTATTCCATTTTTAACACTTTACAACAAAGTTGAAAAGTGTTTATGACTTTGTTCATTCTGTCTGTCTGTCTGTCTGTCTGTCTGTCTGTCTGTCTGTCCGTTAGCACGATAACTGCCGTAAAAATGAGTTTATCAAAATGAAATTTTAGTATGTTGTTCAGACGGTCTGTAGGACCTATGGGAATATAAATACATAATATCACCCAATTAGTTTTTTATTGAACCCGGGTTGAAAAAATGAAATACATTGAACCCTATGGGACCTAATTTTTCAAACATTTTTTAAGTAAATTTAAAATTCACGAATTGCTTCGAAATTTTTAGGAAATATTCACATTATCCCATAGAATATATAAAAAAAAATTCAGTAAAATATGTTAAGTAGTTTTTTAATTAAAAAAATTATTTAATATAGGGAAAAAAACAAATTCAATTAAATTCTGACTTTGGGATATCTTCCAGAAAGAAAAGAGAGAGAGATATTATATAATAAATATCTCTCCATTTGTTAAAACGTTTTGCATATGGGAGTGGCTTCATATTTTAAAATAATTTGGTAGATAACAATTTTTCATTTTTTTTAAATTTTATATAACTCTTCATGATAAATTTAATTGATGGCATTTTAAATGCACTTTCCTACGTCCTAGAGAGTTAAAATTTAGTACACAGCTTAAATTTGTAGAACATTTTATTCTACAGCAATTTGGTGGAACTTTAAATATAGATCATACATTTTTTTCGAAATGACCCGCAATTAATCCCCGTTCACTTTTATAAATCATTGTTGTAATATTGTTAAAAATTCTGATGTGGACAGCACATGTCTTTCCCTGCAGACTCATATTCGTTCTCTTTATTTATTCAATGATAATTTGAGTTTATCTGCACAACATAAGTATTTTAAATGACATTGAATTTACACGTTAAACTTAAATTTGGTTCTCATTTGATAACTGGACTTATTGTCAAAGGTGGCGTAGCGAAAACGCGAAAAAACTAGAATATCTCAAGAACGGCTAGTCCTAGAGTAATGGGGTTAGTCTTATTCTTTTTGTTGTCAAAAATCACATATAAAATAGGAATTTAATTGATATAATTGAGCACACGTAGTCTTTTATTTTTATATATAACGATTTTTGCTGGCCATTTCGCAAAAATAGCCCGTTCCTTTTTCCCGAATCGTAGTAGAATAACCTACAAATGATTTATATACAAAATTTTGTTAAATTTGGTATATAAATCACTTGTAGGTTATTGAAATATTATACTCCAAATTTTGTTAAATTTGGTTCATTAGTTTTTAGCTAGAGTGGATGAAGGCAATTTCTGCGGCCATTTCGCAAAGAAGGCAGATTCTTTTATTACGAATCGTACTATAATCTAATGAACATCAGGATTTCCCACAAAAAACATACCTACCAAATTGTATGAAATTCGGTCCATTAGTTTTTCAATTAGAGTGGATGTAATATCCACACAGACACACAGAAACATACACAGATACACCCTTACACACACAGACGTCTTCCTAAAAGTAGTTTTTTCGTGTTCTAGAAGTCCCAAAACGTGTAGATACTTTGAAAATTCGAGTTCCGATCTTCGGCACGATTCCAATACTTTGAGTACATACACATACACATATATATTATCTGTGTATTATCTGTGTATCTAAATTCCGTGCCTATGCAATTACAATAGTTGTGATTTTAAATGATCCCTAAACTTTTATTATTTCTTCAAGGAAGCCTAATTTTAACATATGCAGAATGCAAATATCTCAAGCGATTGTAAGATGAATTACATAAGAATTGCTGAATTTTTTTCACACAAAATTATTTAGCTCTGGAGTCTGGAATACAAGTTATATGAATGAAATATTCATTGATTTTGCATAAAGAATCAGATGATTTATATTTCGATACAGTTTTAAATATTTAAGTGTAATAAATTACTGTAGTACTGTGATAATGTAAAAGATATTACCACTGAATGAATCACATTTTAGAAATTTTTAAATGAAATTACATTTCAGTTGGAAAGTGTTTCATAATCAATGCTTATGCATGATTGATCTTTCTTGTTTCAACCCGGGTTCAATCCAAAACTAATTGGGTGATATTATTCATTTATATTCCCATAGGTCCTATAGACCGTCTCAACAACATACTAAAATTTCATTTTGATTAAGTCATTTTTACGGCAGTTATCGTGCTAACGGACGGACAGACAGACAGACAGACAGACAGAATGAACAAAGTCATAAACACTTTTCAACTTTGTTGTAAAGTGTTAATAAAATGATTGTCGAAAGCTCAGACCGTCCGATTCGTCCGAAAACATGGAGCAGCAAGGTGGACGGCCGGAATAAAATGATTGTAAAAAAGTTCATCTAATTTAGAAATAAGAAAATATTTAAAATATTCTATATTATATGTATTCATCTTACATAGGTAACATTTTAAAATCATAAGTAACATTGCATTTTTACATAGGTAACATTGCATTTTTATGTAAAATTGTTTTTTTTTTATTCACCAATAAATAATACTTATTGAAATAAAACTTATGAAAATGCGAATTCCAATATAACTTTTATTGGTAATACCAAATTTTTTGCCAAATTATCAGCCTCTCCAGTCAAAAATCTCACGCTACGCTACTGAGTCGTACTAGAGTACTTTGAAGCCTCCGAGATCTTTGCACTAACCTACAGGATTAATTTGTTCGGGCGCTGTTGTGAAGAACCCTTTAGCCCTAACCGGGAATCGAATCACGGATCTTTGTACTGGCCAGCCGACGGTCTACCGTTGAGCTACTAGTATCGAATTGCAAACCCATACCGCCGAAGTGAACTCTGTACTGTCAATGCTATGTGTCGAAAACCCGGATCACTCAACTCACCCTGAGGCATGAGCAGCAGTTTGAGTGGTCGATTCAATGCTATATGTATAAAAATTCAGTTTTCAAGATCAACAGCTGGAAGGAACACACTATTTCTCCACCCCCAGGGGAAAATTGAAAATTCGGCTCCGTTAGGTTTTGTATAGTCAATACAACAAGTGTACAAAGATTCAGCTTTCTAGGTCAAGCGGGGTCTCCTTGAGGGTCTGGAAAGGCAAAAACACAGTAAACGCATTAAACAATTATATATAGCAATATATTGCGGGAACCGTAAAAATAAACAGTTTATTTCCAAACTCACTAAACTTTAATATTGCGTTTATTTTAAAAAAAGTATCGGTAATATACAAAATTTGCCTTCAAAACTTTATTAAAGCGGCTAATACACACTACTCAAGCTAGTAGATGGCTATTCAAAGAATCAGAGTTATCTATCACGGGGATTTTAAGCATTTTCGAACAATATTGACTAGCTTTTGCCTCGGGTTCAGGATATTTTCTCGATCAGGAGTTCCCAAAACTACTGTATACCATACCGAGTTCTTCAGGCAATACTTAATGTCAAGGGGTGCTTTCCTCATCTCAAAAAAGAACTATATTGATACAATCGACTTTTACACAAAGCTAGAATATCTAACTTATTTTTTATAAAATGGTTTACTTAAATAAAATATTTTTAATACTACATAGTACAAGATAATAAAGCAGCTTGATAATTTGTTTTTAAAATCACCGAAAATCATTTTAAATATATACTTGCGAATAAACAAGAAAAACAAATTCAATAAATATAAGGTTCAAACTAACATTATATATTAACCATAAAGTTAAATTAACTTAACAATAAAATTATATAAAACATTTACTAATACTGCTGGACAAAAACATCCAATAAAAGTAAACTTTAACTTTACATAATTATAATATTATTTGTAAAATTTAAAATTTGTAATAAATGAGAATATTTAATATACATTTATATTTTCAGTTTATTAAATGTATATGCAGTTTAATATACATTTACATTTTCGAAATTAACATAAAAAGCTATTTATCGTTCTATTTTCTGCTTGAATAGCTTTGTATATTTGCACTGCTTTCTTCATTAGGTAAGTTGTTCACCAAAAGAAGCCGATATTGTTTTATTCTGAGCATGCATGTGTTCGTATATATTTAATGATCTTTTCTTGATTTCTAAAATTTCTTGAAAATATTAATGAAATATAAACAGAGATTTGTTATAATTTGATTAAATCGAAATATTTATTTATGAATCAGGAAGTAATTATTCAACTCCAAACGATTTTGTCAATTGCAGTATGCGCTCAAATATTAGTGCCCGAACGAGCAAACAAAACACTCCGTTGCTAAGCGTTAGGGGAGACAAGAGAGACAACGTCTATCCAAATAATTTACAATCAAGTCAATTTTATTTTAATTATATATACGTATATATATTCCAAAATAAATGCATAAAATATTTTCTGTGTAAACAAACAAAAGTTTTTTTTTTCTCTCCGTCTGGCACAGAGCTCAATGCCAGTGCCTTTCTTGTTCCTTGTAGAAGTTGATCGGAATTTTCAGAGGAGCTCTCTCTGTCTACCCATGTCTGGAGAAACTCCATGGAGAATGGAGCTGAAAGAAAATGCGTGCGATTTATTACCCGACCTACGCAGAGTTCTTTAATATACATGTCTTCTAAACTACAAGGAAGGAGTTAGGTTGCCATATTGTCACTTTTTCATGCCAAATTATATTTTCAAACTCATTGGCATTTTATTTCATTTTTTATTTATTTTTTTATTTAGCATCTGGCACATTTTTGCCATGTTTGAAAACTTTAACTATTCCCCCAATTTAAACGCACTTTAGCGGGTTTTTTTCTGTAAAAATATCACATAATAACATAAATTCCCATAAAATTATAAACAATTTTAAGCCGGCTACGTGAAGGGACCGCAATTGTCAATTTCCACTGAAGCAACTAGCAAGTTTTCTTACTGCCATTGCAGTTCGATTATCCCATGCTGATGAGCACATAATAAGTGCAAAATCGGTCCATGGATACTGCTATCTGCAATGGGGGTGTCTTTCTTAGAATTTATGATTTTCGCATAACCTGGTGGATTTGGCTCCAGCTCGAATCTGAAATTTTAATATGATATATGCACAAATGGGATTGAATGCTTTTATATGCAGACTCGCAGAATATATGCGGGTATCTTATGAGTCATTGATGAAATAAAGAAAAACACATGCGCATTTCTTTCTCTTCCGTGTAGGAAAAGCACTTTTTTTACAAAACTACGTATACTTTTGTACTTGACAAATTATTTCAGAAGAAAATAAAATTAAATCACACCATTATTCACAACTCAAATTTAAGTATCTGGTCCATTTGCTTTTCTCACATTCCATTGTCACCTGTAGCACCAAATTTTCTCTGATGATAATTTTTGAAAGCATGTTCTTCTAGAAACTTATTTTAAGGATTCTTTCTCTTGGTTTCGGCTGCGTATTCCTCATTTGATAATTGAGTAAAAATCTGTGAAATAAGCATATTTTAATTACGTTCATAACGCTTTGCGATAAGAAGTCATTAATTACTTTCTTAATACGTATAAAATGTTTTTTCAATCCAATTTCGATCAAAAATTAATCAGAGAGAAATTATAAATTATCTCCCAGAAGACGATGCAAGATAAAAAGTTAAAGATAAAGTATCCTCATTTTGTTCCCGCACAAAAATCATCTTAATATTTACCCATAAGTAAAGCACGGGAATCACTTTAAGTACTTCGTGTAATTAATAATTATAATATAAAAACATCTTGCATGATTATATTATTTATAGTGAAAATATAATTTGGTGGACACTTTGTATAAACTATCATGGTCATTTATTTTCATTTATGAAGCTATGTTTCTCATGAACTCATAATATATATTTGAAATAGCAATATTGCCATTAAATTATCCTTTAAACAAATAATTACAATTCTTTAATGCTCTCTAAAATTTGTCTTTTATAGTTTCATGAATGAGATAAAACTGCGCATATAGAATTTTCTAAAACTGGTCCATATGAAATATGAAATATGATTTATGGATATTATTTGAATTTCCCTGTAGTTCATTAACTTTTTTTTTTTCCTAATGCCGAACTGAATTTTTTTAAACAAATATCATATAAAATATGTACTTTGCATTTCTTTTGTGGTCTGTCTCATCGTTTAAAAAACATTTCAATAATACAAAATTTACTGGCATTGCCCGGGATTTAAAACAGGGATTAATTGAATTAAGTCTTTCAAAAGGCATAGTCGACCACTGCGTGAGCACACGTGCGGCTGCACCTTACCGACTAAACGGACGTAACACGCCTTAAATAAGCATCTAGCGCTGGTGCGTAATATACCTTGGTTGCGGCACTGGGTACATCGAAAGCTACCCGTAAACATGGCTGTGTATTATACTTCCTAAATAAGCACTTTTGATAGTCTTAAATAAGCTTTATTTGATAGCCCTAAATACACCTTTTGCCCACTGTGCAGGCGTAATATGCCTTAAATATGTTCTTTTGTATACGCCATAAATAAGCTCCTATGCTACGCTCTCAATTAGTGTGCGGGGAACAATCAAATTAGGCATGCTTAAAATCAAAAGTACGTTTTCTAAATAAAAATACTTGCAAACTCTGTGATAATATTGTCGATGCTAGTACAACTCGCAATCCCAAAAAATCCCTAAGCAGTTGATGGCAATCTCGGTGAATGACGTCGCATTTCAGCACTTGCCTTTCCTACATATGCACCTGCTTCCTTTCCTACATATGCACCAAGGAAGAAGGAAAACATATTATAGCACCAATCTCGTACGCGGCTACAATTTTTTAACACTTTACATAGTTGAAAAGTGTTTATGACTTTGTTCATTCTATCTATCTGTCTGTCCGTTCGTCCGATAACTACTGTAAAGATGACTTTATCAAAATGAAATTTTAGTATGTTGTTGAGACGATCTGTGGAACATATGGGAATGTAAATGAATAATATCACCCAATTAGTTTTGGAATGAACCCGGTTTGAAAAAATGAAATACATTAAACCAACCCTATGCGACCTAATTTTTCAAACATTTTTTAAACGAAATTAAAATTCACAAATTGCTTCAAAAATTTTAGGATAGGAATTTATATTCAAATTATCCTATAAAATATATAAAGAAAAATTCAGCAAAATATGTTCGGTAGTTACTTGAGTAAAAATTAAAATAATAATTACACACTTACTTAGCATTACTCTAAAAAGTGCATAGCGTTATGTTAAATTAAAGCAGGAGAATTTTTAAATAAATAAATGAATTGCACAAAAATTTAGACAAGCATAAGTTGTAGAGGTTAATAAAATAAAGCATACAAAACATAACGTTAAACTATTTATACTCACAGAACCCCCCCCCCCCGTGTATGGAGCGATCTCAAAATTAGGTAGACTCCCTTTGTAAATAACAGCATTCCATAAACAGGCTTCGTGCTTTTTATTTATTTTTCAGCATATAATAGCCGATATCTGCAATGACAGCAAGAACATTTGCTATGAGCCACAAATTTGCAAACCTCTATAAAGACCGACACGTTCAGTCCTACCATGCAACCGGCATCAATTTCTTAAATGTTGAGTGCGCAAGCTGCACAAAATTGAAACGGCCAAGTTCATAATCACAAAATACACCTATAGGAATTATTACCAAATAAAATTCAGTATTTTCCAAAAAAATGTTTAATATAGCGTAACAAATCCGAATTTTGCATCCTATTTTCCAAAAAAATGCTTAATATAGCGTAACAAATCCGAATTTTGCATCCTATTTTCCAAAAAAATGTTTAATATAGCGTAACAAATCCGAATTTTGCATCCTATTTTCCAAAAAAATGTTTAATATAGCGTAACAAATCCGAATTTTGCATCCTATTTTCCAAAAAAATGCTTAATATAGCGTAACAAATCCGAATTTTGCATCCTATTTTTCAAAAAAATGCTTAATATAGCGTAACAAATCCGAATTTTGCATCCTATTTTCCAAAAAAATGTTTAATATAGCGTAACAAATCCGAATTTTGCATCCTATTTTCCAAAAAAATGTTTAATATAGCGTAACAAATCCGAATTTTGCATCCTATTTTCCAAAAAAATGTTTAATATAGCGTAACAAATCCGAATTTTGCATCCTATTTTTAGTGCATTGACCCTTATATGAGAATTTCAAGTGTCATCGCCCTTTAACTATTATTATGAGGCAATAGATAGTACTTCATGTCATCTCAAAATTTTAGCAAAATAAGTTTTGTAATTATGAAAAATTCTTATTATTAGATATTTAATAATGACAATAAGAATAAGAATAAATAAGAATGTCACATATTACTCTTTATCATAAAATATATAAAAATATAAGAATGTTACATATTTCTCATTACTCTGAAATATTTCACAGATAGACATTTCTAAATAAATAATGTTTGTGCCTTACTGCATACCCTCCTCTTCAATGTAGTCATCAATAGTGAACACTTTAAATATATTACTGTCCTTTTTCTCCATCAAAGTTATGAAAATATGTGAGTGATGCAATTTTTTTAGGACCACTGTACATAATTTTAGACATATATCATGGCGTTCGATTTGGTCAAACCTATTTATTATTAAAAATTTAATAAAATAAGAATGTCACATATTTCTCGTTATTTAGGAATTTTTCACTCATAGATATTTCTAAATAAATAATGTTGGTGCGTTACTGCATACCCCTCTTCAATGTATTCATCAATATTAAATATTGCTTTAAATGTGTTATTGTCCAATAATTCCATAAAGTCATGGAAATATGTGGGTGATGCAATTTTTTTACCAACACTGTAGGTGAGGCGATCAAATGAAAATATCGTTGTTGTTGGTAAAACCGAGAAATGTTGGGTGCCTTAGTTTTATCAACAGATCAAAAGAAAATGATTTTCCAATTTTCGAACATTTCTCTAAATAAGATCACTTTGGGACTAACCCCTCTAAACTGAAAGCAAAAAATACGACATTTAGCATATACGGTACAGATAAAGAAGAGATCACACTTCCTTTCAATGCTCTTTTCCATTTGTTCGAGTTATTTTTTGAACTTCGCCAAGTTTTCTCACTCGGACGCGGATTTTCCTTCTCTTTCAAGAAGTTATAAAGAAACGAAGATATATTTTCTCACATTTTTTTAGTTTTTTTTTTATATATAGTTTGGAGATACACATTCTGTATTTTGCGGTTTGGAGTCATCTTTCATTTGACATTGAATTGATGGGTATTTGATAAAAGGAAAAGCATTATATAGGTCTTAGAACTAGAGATAGTCGTTTTTTTTAAAGGGATAGTTTTCTTCGCAACCGAAAGCTTAAATTCGTTGAATAGCTGTTTGATAAATAACGACATTTCTATTTCCACAAAAGTAACTTTAGGGTATAAAGTGTTTCTTTCCCATCTCAAAACAGTAGATTTTTTTAGTTACAAAACTACAAAGCAATGTAACAATCAAGAGCAAAAATAATACATTCCATTAAGGGTAATTATATAACTAGAGGGAAAATAACATCCGGATTAGTGAAGAACTGAAAACATTAAAAGACTAATATGAAGGGTACCCCCAAGGTTGGCGAGCGTGGTGATCAGCAACGGAGTAATATAAAATATCACGCGTTATCCATCAATCTTCATTTCCATAACTCTACAACTAATTCTACAACTAATTTACTCTCTTCCTCAGCTCTTCAACTAATTTACTCCCTTCCTCAACTCTTCAACTAATTTACTCTTTTCCTCAACTCTTCAACTAATTTACTCTTTTCCTCAACTCTTCAACTAATTTACTCTCTTCCTCAACTCAATTAATTTACTCTCTTCCTCAACTCTTCAACTAATTTACTCTCTTCCTCAACTCTTCAACTAATTTACTCTCTTCCTCAACTCTTCAACTAATTTACTCTCTTCCTCAACTTTTCAACTAATTTACTCTCTTCCTCAACTCCTCAACTAATTTACTCTCTTCCTCAACTCTTCAACTAATTTCCTCTCTTCCTCAACTCTTTAACTAATTTACTCTCTTCCTCAACTCTTCAACTAATTTACGGTTGCTGAGTTGACGGAGGTTTGACACTTGAGCGATTTTTTTTAATATCAACATTATTTGTTAGGCCGAACACATACAGTCACATGTAAAGAAAATATATCTTTAAACTAAACAAAATTCACATAAGTAATTTATTTCAGCATCAGTAACAAATATTATATACTATGAATGGGGTTGGCGCAGGGAATTGACGTACAATAGCTACCTTTAAATCTTTGAAAACGATAATTTTTATTTCATTACATTTTCTGAAAAAAACTAAACGCCATCTTCAAGAGAAAGAAATAACATCAACAAAACATGTCAAACGGTATTGTTAATAGCTTTTATATAAGTTATGCACAAACTACAGGTTGTGAAGTTGACGGAAAACCAAACCACGTGTATTTATTTAGAATTAAAAATATATTCTTACACAGTCATGCATAGGTATGTTTTTCAAACAAAGCGAAACGATAAAAGTTTGCTGTGAGAATATTTTTACAAGTAAAATCCCTTCGACAAAGTAATTTAATCGACATACAAAGCTTAACATACCTGAGTTTTTGCCCTGCTTTTAAGCTTAAGAAAATGTTTTTAATATTAGTTTTCAGTCTATTTATATAATCATAGTTTTCAGTCAAAATACATAAGCGTTTTAATATTAATTTATTGTTAATAATTAATTTGAATGATTAATAGATCATTCATTTATAGAATTACAGCTATGACACTGAAAAGATCCGAGAGTTAAATAATTGCCCTTACATATGTGGTGGACACAACTCTCACTTATGATATTTCTAACATTCAAAATTGTCATTAAAGATCGTAGGATTATTTTTATAAAATGCAAAAGTTGTTGAATAATGGAATTTATGTTATGAATTAAAATATACCTCCGGTGTATTGTTGAACATTTATTTCGAATTTTGTTCTCAATGATATTTACTCACTTAAAATTCCAGTTGTGTTTAAATAAATGTATTGACGCAATTAATTTACATATAAAAAATTACAGATGTGCGTATTAACACACCAATCTAACTACACTATCTTAAGAAAATTAATCTCACGAGCACAAAGTAACTGGCTTAAAAGTTACACTTCTGAGCCAAATCTCTTTGAAATTATTAAAAGCACACATAAGGTTATAATAAGTAGGAAATTTATAAAGGTGTCTTCATGGGGTGGCAACATACACTTCATTTTTTATGGAACTGTTAAGAATTCTTATACACTTTCGCATGTTTATTTCGTACAGTCATACGAATTTATGGAAAAACTGAAAGTAACATCTCTAGAATCAGAGGCGGAAATTCTTAGTGAACTCCAAATCCCTCGAAATTCAGTGTTGAAATCATATTAGTTATCATCTAAGCTCTATCTATAGTAGATTCTGAGAAACAGATGCTTTAAAAAAAATTTCAAATTGTAACCAATCCATATAACCAATTCAGCATTATCTAAGCACTATCTGCAAACGATTCTGAAAAACATATATATATGTATCAAGAAAAACTTCTGAAACGGAAGTAGAAAAAACAGGAAGTTAAAATCCTAAGTAAATCCCCTTACTCCCTCAGAAACTTACTAAATTCATATGTCATCATCTAGGCTCTATGTATAACCCATTCTGAGAAATGGATGTTTCAAGAAAAAATTTTAAACCGGGAAGAAAAACTGGAAGTGAAAATCTGTAATAAACCCTCCGCTCCCCCTCTGGAATTCGATGTTGAATCACGATTACCCTATTAGACGTTGTCTAAGCTTTATCTATAGTCAATCCTGAGAAATAGACATTTCAACGAAATGGAATTCCTTAGTAATCTCCAAACCCCAATTTCCTTCAAAGTTTGATGCTGAATCCATATTAGTTATTATCTAAACTGTTTATATAGTCGATCCTGAAAAATAGATGTTCCAAATGAAAGATAATTTTTTTAATCGAACCTGACATCGCTTGAATTGGAAATGGAGTGAGTCATCCTAACCCCTCCTCCCCCATAACACCAAGAATTTAATGATGAATCCATATCTGTCGTTTCCTGATCTCTAACTATAACCAATCCTGAAAAGTAGATGTTTCAAGGAAAATTTTTAAAGCAGAAGTGAAATAGAACCAATAATGCAAATTCTCTGTGAAGCTCCTCCAGAATTTGATGCTGAATCCATTTCAGTTATCATCTAAGCTCTATTTGAAGCCAATCTTAAAAAATAGATGTTTTCAGAAAAATTAAAAATTTTGAACAGGAAATGGAAAAATAAACGGAAGTGTAAATCCTTAGAAAACTCCCCTGCCTCCTTCGAAAATTCACATCAGTCATCATTTAAGCTTTATCTTAAGTAGGCGTAGATCCTAAGTAATAGATACTGCTTCATCAAATTTTGAAGGATTAAAACATACATGTCAACTTTGATTGCCACCAATAAAGTGTTTTAAGTAAATTCAAAGAATAAAACTAACTGGTATGTTGCTGAAAAGTCATATAAATTAGCTTCGAAAATGTCTTATTGATATAAATGCTATTTATTCTTAGATTTTTAAAATAGCATAATCTCAATTTTTCAAACTGCAATAAAGTTAATTTATTACATACATTATTTATGCAATCAGTTAATTCTCTATTAGTATCTAATAATTAATCTAATTATTTTACTACTATTAATTTTGAGTGTTACATCGTCTTCTCATTTCTTTGGTTTGTGTACTCATTAATAATTTATCGTTTTCATCCTATGCTTAACAAAACATATTTCCTGCTTGTAGTTGGAAAATAAATGATATGTGAACCTTAATGTTCTTTCAAAGCATCCACCATTATTTTCTTTCAAAAAACTTTACTTTAAAAAGGCCAATGTTAGATTTATCTCTTAATAATTATGAAAAGTAAGTAAAACACTATTTCTAAAGTGAAATTGCTAAAAATATATGTACCAAAAGGAACCATTTATTTTGTTTTATAATCAAGTATAGCTAAACAGACTTAAATAATTATATTGCAGATTACACAAAGAGTTATAAAGCATACAAATAATTTATTAAAACGTTTTTATATAATATAGAGGAAATATCATATTTTTCAATCCACGATTTAAACAAACAAAAATGGGTTAAACAAAAACAAAACCCATGGTTTAAACAAAACGTTTACCCAGCGGTGTTAAAATCAGTCAACCTTGCTATCAATTAATCATCTTCAAAAGCTGTACTTAACAGGGCACTAAACTCAATTTTAAAATTTACGACAACTGGACCCTTTCCTTGTGAACCATCACATATATCAAAATGTCTGGTGTAGAACCAAAAACTCCACTCAACTTTCTCATACATTCATCGTCCACATTGTTTAGGTCTACTTCTGTCATAATTGGCATTTGAATACAAAAAATATCTGAAATGGAAAAAGCATCTGGAAATCGAATCCGTAGAATAATAACTTTAAATTCGAATAATTTTGAACATTCGCCGAAATATGAAAAGTTTATGATATTTCATATAGGTATATATTGTAACAACCGAAAATTGAAGAGTCGCACAATTCCAATTTTTGGCATAAATTATTACGCAATATCTTTGCATTCTAATAATTACTTTATTCCTGAATTTTCTATAAATTTGAATGTAAAACCTCTTATAAATTTTCAAAGCTCTGTAGCTGAAGTGCGGATTGCAACCTTTCTTCGTTGAACAGGTTTTCCATAGTAATTACATAATAATGACTGGTAGTATAGGTGGATATAGGAACGTAACATCACAGAATCATCAACAATGTTTGACAGTGTTTGACAACGTTTGACATTCGTTTAGCAGCTGAACGTCTGATATTTTTGAAGCGATAAAGGTAATTTTACGGTAAAGGAACTAAGGACGACGCCCAGGGATTATTTAGGATTGTATGCAAGTATTTTCATGTAAGAAAACGTACTGTTGGTTTTAAGTAACTTTTTTTAAGTAACTTTTTTTACTGTAAGTTATTAAGGGCGTATCAAGGAAGTTTATTTAGGGCGTCTCAAAAGAGCATTTTAGTGCGTATTACGCTCGCACAGAGGGGAAAAGACGTACTTAGGGCATAATACCTATTAAGTCGCATACAGTTATATTAAGCCGTAGCGGTCGATGGCCTAAGGCGTATTACTCGACTGAGCAGCGAGCTAAGACATGTTTAGACGCGTAATTAGGACGCGTACATGTTAATCGCGTAGATTTAGTTGACGCGTATTACGCCAGCTCAAAGGACGAATCGTAGCCGTGCGTGTGTTCAACAGGTGACGCCACTTTTTAAAAATTGATTTTCAATTAATACCTACTTTAAATCAACGCTGGTGTGTTTTTCAGTTCGAAATAAAAGCATGATAAATAGTTATAACTGTTGCATACTGTATCCTATGATTTTATCTCGAAATGATAGGCATAATAATGAGCCATAAGCACCTTCATTTTACAAAAGGATTTTTATAGAATCACGTATACAAAATAGATTTCAGAAAACACGTTTTTATATAAGAATAAATTATTGCATTGGAATATATTATATAGAAAGCACATTTTATAATGGAAAGAGCTTTGATACTAATATGTTTTCTCTAGTTAGACATAAATAATATATTTTTAATTTAATAGCTTTATGAACAACTGCTGAGTTATGTTTTTCAGATATCGAATCGAACAAATCCTTTAATGAAGTTTAATCTCAACTTAATGTAGTAGTTATTTTTTTAGTTGTTGGTTTTTTTTTTACTTTTAGTAATAAATTTATTAAAAATATTCTAAAAATATCATTAAACACTAAATTAAACGCCAAACACTTATCGCTATAATACAGCAACCTAATTCAAACTGACTCCCTTGTCTGATAAGCATTTCTAAAAACTTATTTATTCCATAGATTTAAGAAAGGAATATTTAAGAAGTTATCACTGAGCGAAAGTCATTTGCAAAGTTGTCTCACACTATCATGCAGGGAACAGTAACGGATTCTACGCAGCGAACTGAACTCTACTTAATGAATTTTAATGCATAATATGTCACAAATATTTAGTTATGAAAATCACTAATGCATAATAATGTGAGATCTAGAATTCTTATCAATTTAATATGTTGTTAAAAGCAAACTTTTCCAAAACAAAATCTCGATATATTAATGGGAATGAAGAATATCTAAGAGCTTCTAAATGTTTCCCCATTTTGAGTCTGAAATATTTAGTTTAATCCCTTTATTACCATTCCTACCATATACAAAATAGTATGTCAAAGAGAATCCTATAACTGTGCCAAAAATTAAAAATAAATTTTCCAGTGAATTTACAAGTTTTGCACACACTAGTATCCAAACTGATTAGTTTTAGCCGGGGGGGGGGATGTTTGTTGAGAATTTCTTTCTTAGGCCACATAGCTCAACAGAACATTTGTCTAGCGATGAAGAAGCGTCAAGTTATAATCGTTCTATCTGGATATGACTTCCCAAAACAACTATTTATTTTTAAAAAATATTAAATCATTATTGTTTTATAATTTTTTTCCAATTTTAGAAAAAATAACATTTAAAAAATTGAGGGCTTTTCCCTGGTTCAATATCCCTAAAAATTAATACTCCTTTATTGATTGAAATAATCGTTCTAAATTTTATTTGAATCTGTGGAGGCCGGCTCTTGCGTTACTCTCTATTACGAATCACATTCCCAGTTATGAGCTGGGACCGGAAGATATGTTTTGGTCTAATCGTTATAGTACGGGATTACTACGCTCTTGGTCCCGAATTCGAACCCAACCAAACAAAGAGGAACCTACGGGAGCCCTTAGATTACTCCTCGAAGGCGCATTGCAACCTTCGAGGAGTAATCTATGTAGAGAAAGCCTGGGCAACCCTAACGAAAGACCGAAACCGTTTTCATGTGACTTTTCCCGCCCAGAGAGTTCCGTTTCTCCTGTAATTCAATTGGAGAAGGTGAATGCCAAAGCGTCCTTGAAAGAAAAAATATATATATTTTTAATTATTTCTGCTCCCCCTAAACTTTGGAGGATAAAAAAATTGTAGGAGATATTGATGAGCTTCGTGATGAAATTTTTCCATCAATGTATTTATCAAAAAATATTCATAAAAACGTCTTAAATGCGTTTTACTACATTTTGGAGATATTTGGCAGTTTTTGAAAAACGAAACTGCCAAATCGCGCCCGCGCGCTTTGAGTGCGCGCAAGAAATAGTTTGTGTTTCTTAAGATATAATTTTAAGATTGCAATCCAGGGTATTTTTACATCCCGGGATATCAGAAATTATTTTTTTTTCAATTTCAGTATCCCGCGGGGTTAAAAATATCCTTTTACTTCATTTTATAGATAAAGAAGATGTATTTTAATTCTCTTACGTTCTGATTTATTTATCTATAAATATTACGTGTATGTGAACGATAATAGGATGTTGAGATTTTCTTTATAACAAACTTTTGGTATAATGGAATTTTGAATATAATGAGAACATTTTTATAAAAAAAACCTTTAAGTACTTTTTTGCATTTGTAATAAACACTGATATACTTATAAAGAGCATTAGACAATAATTAACCGTCTGAAATAATACACCTGCAATTAGGCAATGCAATATATTAAAAAAATCTAGTACAATAAACGTACATGTGTACTTTGACATATGTACTGGAAAATGTAACTGATTGATATCGAACAAATTGCATATAAAATTTATAAATAAAAGTGTCCTAAGTTAATAAATGCATTGCATTTGCATACTGTGTAAATTTTATTCTAAAAGAAGTTGGTATTAACACAATTCAAACAACCTCCGCAAGATATTTGTGTTGTGTGCATATATGCATGTATGTGTATGTGCGTATATGTATATGTGCTTGTCTGTGTTTGTGTGCTTATATGTATGTATTCTTGTATGTGTGCGTATATGTTTATGTGTTCTTGGGTGTGTGAGTATATGTATATGTATTTGTTTGTATGAGTGCGTATTTATATATTTGTATGTGAAGTTTGGTTAAAATAACTTGTGAACGCATGTACGTACCGGCATGATATTTCATATGTGGATACATTATGTAAAACAATTGAAGGAGTTGGTATTTGTTTCATATAAATTCCAAGATTAAAACACAAAAATATAGTTTTAAATTAACATTAAATTTAATTTTAAATTTTTTTAGCATTATTTATTTTGGTAAGCAATGGTGTGACAGTTGAGTTTAAATGGAAAAATGATTGTTTGAACTATGATTGAAATAATGATATTCCTGGCAATTGGTAACTACTGGTGATTGGTAACCACAGCATACGTTAATAAAAGTATTTCGCATACTTTACGGCTTATTATGAAACAAGAAGTATGCGGAACGTTGCTGTTCTAACGACATTCCTCGCATTTTGACATCACTGTGTGTATACAATTGTTTTAAATTCGTAGTTTAGACATAGGGAACTGCCGTCAAGGTCATTATTGAATAACTCATATCAAGCTATTTTAATATGTTTTATTTGGTGTGAATTGGAAAAGAGAAAGAAAAATAAGGGATAGGAAAAGTATGTTTTAAGACCTCATGAATAAAGTTTGATTAATTTCCGCAAGATGTATGTATTGTGTGTATATATGTATGTGTGTTTCTGTGTGCGCGCGTATGTATGTGTTTGCATGTGTGTGTGATTATATGTATGTGTGTGCATATATGTATATATGTTTGTCTACGTGTGTGCGTATATGTATATGTACTTGTGTGTGTGCGTATATGTATATGTACTTGTGTGTGTGCGTATATGTATATGTACTTGTGTGTGTGCGTATATGTGTTTATTTCTGTTAATGTGTAATATGAATATGTATTTGTCTGTGAAATATGGGTAAGATAATTTTGACGCATGTATGTATCGTCATGAAATTTTATGTGCGGATACATCATATAAAATAACTGATGAGAATCCCCTAAATTTTTTATAAAGGTACAGTACTGTTTTTCATTACATGGAATAGATCAGTATTAGTGGTATACTATGCCTTCTTACATTTTTTAAAAGTAGAAGTATTATAAAACTAAAATAACTTCGTTAAACGCAACATATAACACAATAATAGCGTTTGTGTTGTATGTTGCTTTTAACGATTTTATTACGTTAGCGTTTTGGGCTGTACATAGAAGTATTGTGTTAGAACCGAAAATTTCCTTAGATAGGAAAAGTAAGTTTTTGGTGTTGGGGCATCTCTAAATATGAATAAACAATAAATACTGTAAAACTTAACTATGATTTGTTCAATTATTATCTATATCTCGTTAACAAAATGTTCTCTATCGATATAATTTTTTATGTTTTATGATAAAAAAAACTTCAATATTAATTGTTTTAGCAACAGCCTTAACAAAATGTGAAAATAAATGTGTAAGAAAAGAAAGTGTTGAAGAATCTTAATCCACGCATTTTGAACCTGTATATTTTGGAGATTTAAAAATACCTAGATTAAGATTCTGAAAAAAGAAAACTGTGAATAACAATGAACAAACTACCACAATGGCATACTTTTGCAATTTTTTGGAACTGCTACAATGCGCCGTTCTAGCGCGAACGTGCCAAAACTGCCGCTCATTTGTAGAAACGAAGGGGGAAATTCCCTGACATACTGGCCATGCTTTTAAGATCACTAAACAAAGAAAAGGCTACCTCTAGCGATACTAGCTCTTTGATTGCAACCTTCTCCTGACTATGATCTCAACGCTTTTCACGAGATGGCAGAACCACAAAAGACGCGTTCCACTCCTCGCGACAACGTCTGACACCATGTCCTTCCTTGCAGCCACACGATTGAAGCACGTCATACATGACCTTCAACTGACTGAACTCCCAAGTGTGTTCTACACTGAGCATGGTGGGCTATGCGAGAGCCCCCCCCCCCCCCATCGTTTTCCACAGATACGACCGAGCACCTTTCCATGAGAGGAAATGTGTGAGGCCGGCCCCTGCGTCACTCTCCTCAGCGAATCACATTCCCAGTTATGCGCTGGGACCCGAAGATATATTTGAGTCTAATCATTATAGCATGGGATAACCATGCTCTTGGTCCCGAGTTCGAACCCAAACGAACGAAAAGGAAACCTGCCGGCGCCCCTACCCTTCCCCAAATCCCTCAGTTTGTTGGAGACAGACACAAAGTCATTACTGAAAAAAAGTTGATTCGTATTCAAGAATATTCAAATTACGTACATCTATAAAAATCCAAGCGTCACCTTTTTTACCCTATTATAATACTTCCTTTAAACATAAATAACGTATTATAGGAAAGGTATAATAAATAGGCTTATAAATCAGATTTATGAAGAAGAGAATGTAAAGTTCTCTTCGAGCTACAGTAACTCAGTATATACAGCACATATCTTAAGTGGTTTCCGCTTAGAATCATTTTTTATAAAAGGTTTCATGTTGTCTGTCTTTCTGCCTTTGATAGTATATTTATCCGTTATCGGTACCCAAAAGTCTGCGCAGTAAATTAATCATGTGGCTAACTTAGAAACCGTTCCATATGCGAATAAGTATCGCTATATATAACTGTCATACGTGTTTAACGTGTTTTTGTCTTTCCAGGTCCGCAAATAGCCCTTCGGTGACTTAAAAGGCTGAATCTTTTCACACCTGAATCTTCGGGCGCGGTAGCCCATTGGTATAGCGCGCTGGAGTTGCACTCGGTAGGCCCGGGTTCGATTCCAGCCACTGCCAAAACTGCCGCCGTGTTCACGCGGAGTACGATCACGTTAAACATATGGGTCCGTAAGTCCTTCCGAGAGGTTGGTGGTAGGGGAAGGAGGGTACGGTCCCTGTGGATGCCTCCCCCACTGGGTTCCGGTTTAAATTGGGTGGCACTTCCCGGCCGTCCAAACGGTTACCTTACACCTTTCTGGTAGGTCGGACGGTCAGGGTCTCAACAACAACACCTGAATCTTTTCACACTTATAGTATCCCGACCATCCAAACTGCTGCTCTAAGTCTTCGGACGAGTCGGGTGGTCTGGGCTTTCGACACTTATAGTATCAGCCAACGGCCCTACCGTGCTGAAAACACCGGTTCTCGTTAGATCATCGAAGTCAAGCAGCATCGGGCGCGGTTAGTACTTAGGTGGGTGACCACCTGGGAACACCGCGTGCTGTTGGCCCATTTCGGGTGCGGTAGCCCGGTGGTTTGCGCGCTAGATTTGCACGCTGCCACAACTGCCGCCGTGTTCATGCGGAGTACGATCACGTTAAACCTGTGGGTCCGTAAGCCTTTCCGAGAGGTTGGTGGTAGGGGAAGGAGGGTATGGATGCCTCCCCACAGGATTCTGGTCTAAATTGGGTGGCACTTCCAGGCCGTCCAAACGGTTACCTTACACCTTTCTGGACGGTCTGGGTCTCAGCAACAACAACACTTATAGTATCGACTCTTGGCCAAACCTAACGGAGCTGGATTTTTTATTTATTCCGTGAGTGGATAAACTGGGAAGGGGGGGGGGGAGAACCCCGAAGCCCTCATAGAGGATATAAAAATCCAAAATTCGACTACAGAGCAAAACCTAACTAGGCCAAATTTTATTTAAGGCGATTATTTTCAAACACCATAGGTCGTTAAACAAAGCAAAACATATAAAAAAAGTTGTAACTAAATTTAAGAGCGTTAATTTTTCTGTCCCTAACATGCCTAAAACTAGTCAAATATATTTTACTTTAAGAACTGAAAAGTAAAAGGTTTATTCATCTTAGACATTTCAAAACGAAAATTAAAATATTTTAATATTTAATATCTGTCAAAGTCTGAACTAGTTTAAGTTTAGCACTCGACCTTTCTAGAATGTGGCGACGTGCCAAGGACTTCTATTGTACTAACTTGATTTGAGAAACCTTATTCACTTTAGACGTTTCCCCTGTAAAGCCAATCCAAAAGTATTGCACTTTAGTTAGAGATCAACCGTGAGTTCGGTCATTTTGTAATAAATTGTGTTAAGCTGTTATAATCTTTGGAAGTAAAGAATTTCTTAGTATTAGTTTTACTGCTTTTGATTTGGAACAATTGGTTGTATTATTCTTAAAACATTTGATATAATCTATGAGTTCAAAATTAAGACCTTAAAGTCTTTATCGGTAAACATCTCATATTAACTACATCGCAAAGTCTAACGATGTACATGTGAATATATAAATATTTTGTAAAGAACCTTGCTGCCCTAATCGGGAATCGAACCACGGATTTTCGTACTGAACAGTCAGCGCTTTACCGTTAAACTACTGGGATGGAATTTCAAACTCTTTTCGTCGAAATATCGATAATAATAATTTAAACAATAAATGAGTTTTTATAATACACTCTGTTGTAAAAAAATGTAAGCGAAAAAATAATTTACAAATTTAGAATATAAAAAATATAAAGATTACAAATAATACAAAAATACGGTTTTTATAAAGATCACAAAACAAATATAAACTTCAACCAATATCAATTTTTAAAATTAAAACAAATACCTGTACATCCATTAATAAATGGGGAAATTTCAATGTGATCAAGTCTATTATCGGATAAAAATCTATTTAAATACAGATACATACATTGACAGACAGTAAACATGTAACACATAAATTGCCATCAACAAAATAAGACAACTAATATCAAATATAACATATAACAGGTACATTCTTTGCGAAATGAGAAAAATTTGAAAATAAAATAAATTTTAAATCAAAATCAACTTAAAGAATGATAGAACGCGTACTTCCATTAAGAGCTGGATAATAGCCAATACTAATTAAGTCAGTGCCAAAATATACAAATAATCTCGTTACCAAACTTATAGAAATAAAACAAACACAAGATTACATTAAGAATCCGCAATTAAGAAACCATACATTTTAATAATATCAATCAATATTGAGGTGAAAAAGAAATAGCTATTACATTACAATAAGCAACTGTTAATATATGCATATGCTATAAAACGGCATCAGCTACACAATACTAATACACTAAACTTTAAGAAATTTTAAAAGTGTAAGAGAAGATAACACGAATTTTATAAACGAAGCTGCCGTCATACAATTAAACTTTTACATCCATAATCCATTGAGAAAAATAAATACAAATCCATGCAACGTAGTACCATAAAACGTCAAAGCATTCCATCATGTACATATAATATACACACTATTTGTACTAGTAAAATTAAAAATATTAACATTACTACATAAATTATAAAAGATTATATCTGCGATTGCATCTTTTTAACCTTTTCCTTCACAAATTTATAACTAGGGCCCAATTTACGATGTAAAGCAGAGTAATCTAAAAAATAGCCATTTTTTAATGTATTCGCTTTATTACAGTTAAAGCAATAATTCACATTTGAGGTATTACAGTCCTTAGTTCTATAATTTAAACTGAAAATACCACAACATTCACCCTGTTGTTTACAATGATAAGAGATGTGTCCGTAGTTCTGGCATCTGTAACAGAATTTGACAGCTATAAACTTTTTAACCAAAATTCATTAGAGTCTAAAGACACCTTCCTATTACTTAATATTCTATAGTATAGATAACCTTTACATTAAGTTATAATCATTCTTTTTATTTTTGCAATTTTTAACAATCGTAATATCATTTAAAAGAAGTTCAGGAAGCATAGAAATTAAGTTAACTTGGACGTGATGTCTTCCAGTAAATCAAAGAGAATAGCAGATACGCTCCACGGTCGAAATTTATCAATTTTAAATTTCGTGTTTAGATCTGTCTGTTTTAAACAAAATACAACTTCAGCCTCTTTCGAAGAGTGACAAGCCACAATTAAATCCCCGTTAGAAAAGACCTTAAAAAAAGTAACTCTAACCCCTCCAGGACAACTAATAATGGGAAAATAATCTTTTAACGCGACAACACTTTCCAAATCTTTAGCGTCCTTCAAATACACAGATGTTTCCTTATCCACATTGCACTCATCAGGAATCACCACACCATCCATATTACCGCGACGAAAATGTTTACCAACAAGTAGAAAAGCATCTTTAATACAATTCTCAATAGAATCTTTTAATTGATCAATACTAACATTTTCTTTTGTCATTCTTTCCAAAGTTCGAAGAGCATCATTTGTTTAAATATTAACAGATGGAGGAATGTCAACATCTTAATAGACCTTTGTAAACGTACTCCCCTGGAGCTCAGCGGGACATAAACTTTTGGTACCCTTGCATAGAGACTTCTCGTATGCAGCTTTCGTTTCACAGTACAAGTGGATATAGGCATTCCTATGGCTGCAGTAGCAACTGCTTCTAGAGTTGGTGCTGCTGCCTCTCACCAGTAAATCTATGTACCGGTCATTGAAAGGTGTTGCTACCCTGAGAAGTCCCGAAACAGATTTTCTTGTGACTAATGAAAGGGGTTCTGACTATTTCACTCGTTTGGGAGTGTATCTACAAACGAGAAATGAAGGAATGGTGCACACAAAAGAAATTCGTCACCTCTGTGATAGATTTTACAGCCTCAAGTTTCTCAACAACATAGCCCCATGTCAATTATCCATACATGTTCTTTGAGCCACTCTAAAGCATATGGCTATTCCAACTTTCCTCAAAAAATATTATTGTTGCACAGCAAGTCTTATATGCAAATGCATCACTTTTACCAAACATCTAACTTGCATATTTGTAACGAATCCATTGCATATTCTACTAGACCACAAATTTCGAGCAGTGAAACCCACACATGTGCTCGCTACATGAGAATTTGCAATTCGTGCTTAACTCTTGGAGGGCGGTTTACATTCAATAGGTTGATTCAACAGCCATCAATAGTATACAGGGTGTCATGGAAAGTCATACATCAGGCAAATAACTCGACAAGCATTAGAGTTATCATACTTGTATATTTTTTCATACAGGTGCATAGGAAACCTCAATAGCTCTACTCTGTTCATACTCATTTCGTGGCAAAACACAAGAGAACCATTAGTCAGTAAACTTGTCCAAAACGTATATTCGTGCAATCGTAACAAAATAATAAATCTCGAAATAATTAAAAGATGGGATATTAAATTTCAGAAACAAATTAAGCAACCGCTGGTTGTAGCATTACTTAAACAAAAACTTCTAAAATCAATACACATAGAGCAATCAAAGAACATGTGAAGCTCTGTTTCTGTCTCTTATGCTGTACATAGGGCATTTCACCAACGAAAGTAAATGATGTTTTCTATGATGGATATAACTATGATGGATATAACTATTACGCAGACCATGCCTCGACTGTATTTTTCATTAACTTTATATTTCACAATCTTCAAAAACCTACTGATTGAAAGTGTTGTCTGCAGAAGTGCATTTTAGAAGAGGATTGTATGAAATTGGGAATTTTTCTTTTCTTTTTACATAAGCCTCTCTTCTACTATCCTCATTCAAAAAGTTTAATTTTCAGAAAGTACCTCATCAGAAAGTTTCATTACTCTCCATAACGTTCCATCAATATCTTTAAATTTTTGTCTCGGTTGTGTTTAAACTAGCAGTCTTTTTGTTTCTAAAAATCGTCCATTTCAACCATAAGAAAATACATCTCCATATTTATTTTTCAGAGCCAGAAAATTGAGATAGAATGCTCTGCTGAAGACATAGTAGGGGTCCTTATCTGTTCAAAGGGAATATATCCATCATTTAGAGTAATGTAAGCCCCTTTTTTTGCGTAGCTGTCTGGGTCTGCTTTTCTTTTCAATTCGCATCCAAATATGACTCAGAGAGCTGTTAAAAGCAAACTGAACCCAGTGCTATTATCAAAAAGACAATTCAGATATCAGAAATAATGCGATACAATTTTCAATTTATTGGTTTCGCCAAGCATAAAATAATACACGATTGTTTTTACACACGATAGAAATAAAATATATACACAGGGTGTCCCAAAAACATTGACCTCGGCTTTTATTCCTTAAATATTGATCTTAGACATATATAATAAATTACAAAGTTGCGTAAAAAAGGGGTACAGAATTTTATGAAATCGATAAAAATTTTCAGGGGACATAAATTTTAAGAAATACAAAATTTAAATTTTTATACGACCCCCGTACAAAAACATTTCCAATGAGTAAAATGTGCCCCTTACACTAATAACGTGATGAACAAAATTTCAGCATTTTATCATAAAAAGTCCCAGAGATGTGAAAAGACAAAACTACTGCCCTAAACCACTTTCGATGCATCGACATGGGTTTTCAGAGGGGAAAAATCATGTTGGCAGATCGCCGTTCAGGGATCATACACAAATTACGAAAGAAAGCAATGATTACATAAATAAATAATAATTTGCTATTTATTGGTACAAAAGTATCTACAATGTGTAGAAATAATAACTTTACACAAAGATTACAAAGCGTGTTCAAAATGTTTTCCATCCATATCAAAGATCCATTAAAGATAAGAGGCAGATACTATTTGCCTATGATGCATTTCTGCGTTTCATCATTTGCACTCTTGCTGTAAACATTTACATTTTAATTTGTGATTAATCCCTCACCAACTTTGTTTAAACATATCTCTGGGACTTTTTATGATAAAATGCTGAAATTTTGTACATCACCTTATTAGTGTAAGGGGCACATTTTACTCATTGGAAATATTTTTGTACGGGGGTCGTATAAAAATTTAAATTTCGTATTTCTTAAAATTTAATTCCCTTGAAAAATTTAATCGATTTTATAAATTTCGTAATATAATTATTCATAATATAATAAAATTCATAATATATATATATATATGTGTGTGTGTGTGTGTGTGTGAGTGTGTTTGTTAAAAATGTAGATTACTTATATAGTAAACAAAATTTTGAAAAGTGTCATTTATTTTTCATTAGTTTAAAAAATATTAACAAATTTTTCAAGTATCTGATATTAACGAAACGACTTCTAGATATATTTAAAATTTAATTAACTGACTCGTGTGAATATTTGTGTCACTAAGTTTATAAGGGTTACATTCGCAACATATATTTTTATCTCGTAGTTTGGAGTCTCATTTAGCTTGATTATAGAACATTGTGATTACATAGTAAGGGTGATTAGAAGGTAATTGTGATTACATTACCTTCTAATACAATAATCTTTCGATTATTGATTGAGAGTTAACTGACGCTGTTTCGAAGAAAAAGTATTCTCTGAGTGTATTTTGTACTTTCTTAACCAGTTTTGATTTTTTGTTCTTCTTTAAGATATTTCATTGCTTTGATACCATCTATAGTTGAAATTGTATGTGGTTGTTCTCAAAATTATTAAGAACTTCCACTTTTTCTACTTAAAATATTTTTGAAGAATCGTCGGGTTTGTTGATGTGCTATCATTGGCCTTGATTATTAGAAGAACTTATAATTAAATCGTACAGAAGCTCTGATATAGGTATCTAACATAGCAATTTTTAAAATGCTGATATTTTACCATTCGACAGACTTCATTAGTTGTCATGGCCTCAATAGCTGCTTTAATAGTTGCAAATAAGTCATCATCTGAGCTCTATCTATAACAGGTCCTGATAAATAGATGTTTCAAAGAAAAAAAATTCCCAAACTCAGGTGTATGGCAAAATTGCTGACATCAACAAAATTGCTGCCACCAATTATAAGACATTTTTTCATATCAAATAAAGATTTAAATTTCACGACCTTTTGTTCGTTCGAATGATATGCAGCTTACACATAAATTCTGATACTACTTTCGAGTTAAAAACAATTGGCATGTATAACTTGTACTTTACCGAGACTTCACGCAGGTAAAGGCATAAGGAAAACTAGAGCAGAGAATCTAAACAAAAATGAAAGAATAATGCAGCATACGGTTGTTTTGAGGATACGCTGGATCCCCTTCATCAGTGCAAGAGAACTTACAAATCCAAAGTAAAAGAACGAAATATATGCAAATAGAAGAAACAGAGGGGTTATATACCCAAGGGCTGGACCAAAAGTCAACCTGAGAGAGCCAATCAGAAAGCAGAATGAAGAGCAGACCATCCAATCCGAAACGAGAAGTAACACATAAGATTAGAGTGTGCCAAAATACAACAAAATTATGATGAGTCAAATGTGGGAAGGAATAACAAACAATTAGTCATGCAATTTTTCACGAGAATAATACAGACAACATGGATGTGAAAATATTAATTTAAAAAAATTATATTGTTGAACTAAAAATCTCTTATGTAAGATTCCAATTGACTTCTTCATGCATTCATATTCCCCATTTTTACATCCATTTTTTATCATGGGCTGTTCCAAAATGAAATAATGCAATATTTTATCAGATTGCAGTAGCAAGTCGCTCTTATAAAAATGTTCTTTGAAGACAAAAAATTAATTTTTTCGCAAAATACAATATTTAGAAAGAAAAATCGCCCTTCTTTCTTAACACTCACTTATTTTTTCGTGTTTTTATTGATAATTTATAACTTACAAAAAGCATAAACATTTTAATTAGATTTATTTTATTTTCAATAAATCAACTAAAAAGTTATACTTTTGTACTTTTGACTGAGCATCACGTAAATCAGCTTGACTTTAGTCTAGTAAAATCTATATACATATCGAAAAACCATTTGTGAACGTGGATATTAAAATCGTGTTAGCTTATACAAGAACCAATTCTTCCTTACTTTACCAACCACAAAGCTTTGTGTGTCTGCAGTTAAATATATTTCTTTTTTCTGTTAACATCCGTATATGAAAGATTTGAAACATATCCGATTATAGTGCATTTGCATCAAAATTCAATTTTTATTATTATTATTAGTTTTGAAGCGTGTGCAAACGTTGAAACATAGTTTAAATATACTAACTACTTGAATGCTATTGAAATAATAAATGTCAAAAAGTTGTTTTTCCCTCTGACAAATAGAGGGGGAAGGGAGTTCTAACACATCTAAAAACTTTGCCCCCCCCCCCCCCGAGGCATTATCTTCAATCTTCGCCTCTGCTTATACACTATCTTCCAAAAATTAAGCACGCGATTTAAATTATCATATAAAACGCATCCATGGATTTTACTGAGTGAAACTTACTATTGTCGTTGAAAGGGATATTCAAGTACCAAATGATTTATCGAATAGCAATTTGCTCGTCGAACAATATAAAAATTAAGAGTTTGGTGTAGAAACGACTCGCTTGTGCCTAAGTGTTTTGATATCCAAAAAAAGTTTTCGAAGACTGTTAGGGTTGATTTTAGATTAGACTAGCAGTATATCTGTTCTTTGTACGGAGTATATAATATAAAGAAACATAAAATTCACAATCATGTGCAAATTCCTATACTATATTAAATGACATTTTTAATCAAAATATTCTGTTAAAATATTTAATATAATGCTCCTAGAAAGAAGTTTAAGAATATCTGTTCTCGCTAACAAAATTATCTTTACGGACAGATCTGAAGAATAAAACATCCTATCCCCTTTTGTAAGCAAATTTACTAAAATATATGAAATTGAATCAATATATGAAATATAATAAAAGCGTTAAAGTTGTATGAGACCCGTACTACTTATATATGCAAATATTAGAAGATATACCCTGTATTAGTAGATTGCATGTTTAAATTGACTAATAAACCCGTAATCTTTAAGAAGGCAGTAATTGATTCAATATATGCCAAAATGAAAGTACTAAAATTATATGGGAAGTACTACTTATAATGCCGTAGATTCGAAGATAACCTGTATTACAATATGAGTCTCAAACATCTTTGCCAAAATAAAACAGATACCTTAATAAATTGAAAATATCAATAATCTCCGTAATCTTCATACCAGAAGACCGTACTTGATTCCAATATATGCCAATATATGTCAAAATACATGTCAATATACCTGTACTACTTATATTCTCGTAGATTAGAAGATATACCCATGCATTTGCAGAAAATTACTCGTATAACGTACAATATATGAGGTTCAATAACTTTTGCCGCAATAAAACAATGGCATAATAACTTGAAAATATCAATAATCTCTGAATCAATAATCCCCGAAAATATCAATAATAATAATGTTTAAACCTGAAGACCATAATTGATATTATGCAGTCAAAAATGCAATGGCAGTGAAATTTATTTTATATACATATCTTCATTATTTAAATCGGAAAAGATTTAATACAAATCGCCTGCCGCATAAACACATTGGATTTAAACCCATTGCTAAGCGACATGATATCATTTGCTTCAATAAATTGTTGGACAAAATATCGTCTGAATAATTCTATCTCTATGGAAGGTTTGACGACATTTTAAAAAATTACCAAATTTATCGCCAAGTGGGGCTGCAGAACTGACAATTCCACTTGGCGACAAATTGAAGGAACGTCATCACAATGCTATCCCCTAACAAAACACAATTTATTTCATTTATTTAGCACAATTTTATCAATTTCAAGATATGTTTATGAATTTACAAACATTTTTATCAATTTGGTGACATTTTAAAAATTCGCTAAATGTGTTACTACGTAGGACGGTTGGATTAACAGACAAATGCGAACGAAACATCATTTCAGTACTCTCTTCTAACAAAACAAAATAAATTTCATTGATTTGCGTCGTTTTTATCAATTTGGCAACATTTCTGTCAATTTGGAAACGTTTAAGAAAAGTTGCCAAGTTAGCGATATCCTGCCAAATTCGTAACTCTGAATTTGCAGATCTGAATAAAACATCCTGATCCCGTTTGTATATACTAAATGAAAACACTAAAATTGTATTAGAAGATATACCCGTTCTACTCTTTTTCTGTTTCAACAATCGGTTAAATGAATTTACTGGCTAAACACAATATATGAGTTTATTAAATTTATTAGATCACAATATATAAGCTTGAAAACTCTTTGCCAAAATAAATGAAAGTGATGTACGCAGTCTGCAATTAATATAATTAAAAGAAACATCAAACCGTTTATTTATAAGATATATATTTATATCCATTTATTTATTATTCAAATTGAAAAAATAATAATAAACATTAACAAATACATTTAATTTAATTACGTTGCCGAGCAACATGATATAAGATAGAGTTTTCCTCATAAAATTCTAATAATTAAATAACCATTTTGATTTCTTAATAATTTTCATTGTTGATTAAAAGCTTGTGAAAAATAAACCATGGTGATAGATTTTCCATTTAAATTCATGTTTCAAACATTCATGGTTTCAAACAATTCATGTTTTCAGAAAGTGACTAATTAGCGCAAAAATCTTTCAGTAAACTCAAATATAAAGTGTTAATTCACTTTCACGTTTCAAATAAACGATTGCCAATCTTTTAGTTTGAAGGAACCAAGGAGTTTGAGAGTAGAACTCCTGGAGAAAAGTTTCGTTTTTCATTAATATCTCGACAACCCCTGATCTTAGAAACTGGAAATTTTGACTAAATTTTAAGTGGAACTATTTCAAGGCTATCTGCAAAATTTCATCATAGTCGGTTCAATCGTTCTCCCATGATGATGGGACAAACAAACTGACAGACAGACAGATTTTAAATTTTATTTAGATTAGCTTTGTTATGACACAAAAAATATGTATCCGGCCACACATTTAGCTACAGTAAGCCTTCGGGTCTGTCGTGTGGTCTGGGTTTTCCACAAAGAATATATATGGTAGATTTTCCCCGTTGGCGTGCTGTTGGGAGATTTGAGGCAAGACAGTCCATTAATGAATTTACCATTTATTTTCTGTGGTCTATGCTGTCAGTTTTCGTTTATGGAAACAATTCCAAACATCAAAGACTGCCTGTCTGTGTCTGTTTGTCTCAACATCACGGGAGAACAGCTGCATCGAATTTCATGACATTTCGTGGGTAGCTGTGAAATAGCCCCACTTAAAATTTAATCCATGTTTCGAGTTTCTAGGGCCAGCCGTTGTCGAGATATTAATAAAATTCCATAGTTAGACCTTCCATAGAGATAGCATTATGCAGTCGATATTTTTCCGCCAATTTATTTAAAGCAAATTATATCCTGTCGCTTAGCAACGGATTTAAATCCAATGTGTTTATATGGCATACTATTTTTATTAAATATTTTCCGATTCAAATAATAAAGAAATGTATGTAAAAAAAATTATTTAAATTACATTTTGAATGGATTATATTAATTACGGCCTTCAGGTTTATATATAAATAGTACGGGGATTATTGATATTTTCAATTTATTAAGTCATTTGTTTTATTTTGGCAAAGACTTTTGAAGCTCATATATTCTAGTACCGGTGATCTTCTACTTATATATGGGTATATCTTCTAATCTATTAGAATATAAGTAGTACGGATTATTTTTTCATACCATTTTAGCACTTTCATTTTGGCAAATATTGATTTAATTTTATATTTTTAATAAATTTGTTTGCAAACGGGATCAGAATGTTTTATTCTTCAGATATGCATGTGAAGATAATTTTATATAGCAAGAACAGAGAGTCTTAAACTCCCTTTTAGGAGCATTAATTTAAATATTTTAATAGTATATTTTGAATAGCAATCATTTAGGAATATTGTCATTTAGCAATCATTTAGCATCATTTCTACAGGTATTTGCACTAGATTGTGAATTTTAATAATGACCCCATTGAAGATGTGGATACGTTTACCTACCTTGGCGTCACGGTGGGAAAAACGGGTGGAACTGATGAGGAGATCATAATTAGAATTGCTATGGCCCAAAACTGTTTTCGTGGGCTCAACAATGTGTTGTTGTTGAGACCCAGACCGTCCGACCTACCAGAAAGGTGTAAGGTAACTGTATGGACGGCCGGGAAGTGCCACCCAATTTAGACCGGAACCCAGTGGGGGAGGCATCCACAGGGACCGTACCCTCCTTCCCCTACCACCAACCTCTCGGAAGGACTTACGGACCCACATGTTTAACGTGATCGTACTCCGCATGAACACGGCGGCATTTGTGGTAGCGTGCAAATCTAGCGCGCAAACCACGGGGATACCGCACCCGAGATGGCCAACAGCACGCGGTGTTCCGAGGTGGTCACCCACCAAATACTAACCGCGCCCGATGCTGCTTGACTTCGGTGATCTAACGAGAACCGGTGTTTTCAGCACGGTACGGCCGTTGGCCGGCTCAACAAAGTGTGGAGATCTTCGGAGATAAAGCTTAAGACTAAACTAAACTTGTTTAATGCCTTGGTGAAGAGCGTACTGTTTTATGGAGCAGAAACGTGGAAAGTGACTACATCTCAAAGTGCCAAACTTAATGCGTGGCAGGGCAAATGCCTTAGGAAAATACTAGGAATATTTTGGCCCAACACAATATCAAATGAGGACCTATATAAAAGGACCAATTTAAAGCCCATTGAATATGACATCAAATATCGAAGATGGAAATGGGTAGGCCATGTTTTGAGAATGCCATTGGACAGCATTCCCGCCGTTGCCCTGGACTGGGCACCTGAGGGCAGGCCGACAAGAGGTAGATCGAAGTTAACTTGAAGACGGTTGGTGGAGAGTGAGAGAAACCAGGCGGGATGGGCGAGCTGGACTGAAGCGAGAGCTGCTGCACGCGATCGTCGTGTTTGGAAATCTAAGCTGAAGGCCTTAAATGCCGCGTAGGCACGAAGAGAATGATGATGATGTGAATTTTAAGTTTCTTCATAATATACATTCCGTGCGAAGAACGAGTATACTGCTAGTATAGTAATAAAATTAAAACAAAATTTCAGTTAAAATGCGTCCTTTTATGGTACTAAATACTATTTTGAATTACAAATAAGCAAGTGGCGTAGGATCAAGTTTTGATATACACGATGTACATAATCACCATTTTTTTATTATATAAGGCTTTGTTTTCCTCTAACATAATTTTTTATTAGTACTGATATTAGTGAACAATACATTTTTAATTAAAGGTGTTTGTAAATTACTTTTCAATAACTTTACATAAAATTTACATAAACTTTGAATCTTAAAGCAGTTAATTACATTCAAATTCGCTAAAACTTGTTAGAGTTAAAACAGAGGATCAAAGAGATTGATGCTTTGCTAATGGATGTGGATGAGATGCCCGTCGATTGTCTTTTGGTCTTGTGTTATTCTAAACGCTCGATCGAATTTTCTGTTATCTTTTTGTTTTCAGATAAAGGAATAATTTTATTCGATTCGATCGATTGTTCCTTTAAGGGATCTGTCTTTCAAAAACTGTCATGCTGCAGGAATCCCTGATTTCGATGTTGATAAAGGAAGGAGAGATTTCGAAATTCCTTTTCGCTATAAACGCGAATGATTCTTTTTTCTTCCTTAAAACTCAAGTTATATTTTCATAGAGTAACTTGAACTTTCAAAGAGAAATTCTAAGCTTTAAATAAGATAGCCGGAATGCGAAATTTATTCTCATTATCGTCGAAGTTTACTCCAAGTTTTATTTTTAAAATGCAAAAAATTTTGAACGAAAGGAAATATTGGAATTATTTAAAATTATCTATATTTAAGCGATTTCTGTAAAGGACAAAAATATTCCATTCGTTTGCTACCGTAATATTTAAATACTAATATAAATATTAAAATTTGATTTAAAAGTCACAGAACCCACCTGTAGGAGTTTAACAAATGTTTGGAATAAGTTTCCATTACAAAAAATAGCATCCGTGGACCAGTTTCGCGCTTATTACGTGCTGTTTAGGATAGAATAACCAATATCTGCAATGTCAGAAAAAATCTTGCTGTAAGTCCCAATTTGCTGTATGCTATTCCATGTCGACGAGCGCATAAACACGAAACCGGTCCTTGGATACTGTTATCTGCAATGCGAGCGTATTCCAAAATTTTTGGGGATTTCTCAAATTGTTTTAAAATATTATTGCTAGTAAATTCGTAACTGTTAACTGCTTATCAAACCTCGTTTTTCGTTTTTTCCACAAGAAATCTGTTGTCCGCGGGCTACTCGGTCACCTGTGCTGGTAGCTACCTTGCAATCCTCAATGCTTCTGTAATGTCGAGATTCGAACTCGCATTACTTTTGTGTAAAATATATAAATTCATATAATGTATTTCTGATCATCTAATTTTATATATAGCTCTTTAACTATTTTAATTCTGCTTTGAATTCCCCTCTTGAATTAAAAGTGATTTAAATTTAATTATAATAAAGAGAACGTAGATATATATATATTTATATATATATATATATATATATATATATATAAGACTGCGGGAAAGTCATGTGGTGCCCACGTCAGATTTTTACCATTATTTTGGCATTTAGGGCATTTCATGCATTGGCATTTATAGCAATTCAAATTCCTTGTACTCCCTTGCAGAGTTAAACAGTGATAGTCACCCAATTTTCAAATATCTATTTCTATCAATAAAATACAAAGAAATTTTATTTACACAAGTAGTAGTTAAATTTTTTGTTATTTAAGCCATGTATTTTTTCATACACGAGATTTCTTTAATCTTGAAACATATGTGCCTTAAAAGCTTAAATCACCCTTTATCGTCGCATATGCATCCAAACCGAAAGTCGCGAAAAACAGTAAAAAATATGTTATATCACAAAGCATGGATGGAATTTTTCTATCGGATATTTTTAGATGCTAATGCATCCTCGGGACATTTATCAATGATAATATTCAACATTCTGCTTTCTATTCAGAAATATGGAAATACCTAGCATACCACTTTGCAGTGCATACGAGTGGTTAAGAGACGTTTAATAACGAAATGTTTATCGAAGTAATTTTTGTATTTGCACTGTCAAATATTCAAACAATAATTTGTTTCAAATATTTATTAAAATTATCAATTATTTTACTTAAATTAATTAATTCAAAATAAAATAGTTGTTAAATTTATTGATAATTTTGTGTAAATGCACTAAGTGGTTATACTTACTTTGTGCTAATAATTTGTCAGAAAATTAAAGAAATATAAAATAGTTATTGCCTTAGAAAATATTTTTGATTTCTTTTCTAATTCGAACATGCAGTAATTCAATAACAAAAAAACTGTATACGCTCGAGGATTTTCATTGCATTCTTGACGAGTGGGCATGATTTGAAGAAATGCGATATTAAACGAAAGGAGCAAAATACATGATATTTCGTTAAAGTACAATAAATAGCGAAAACTTAAAAAAAAGATTTAGTGAAACTTCTTGAAATTAACTTCGCAACAAGGTCTGTTATGCGCTTCTTATGTCTGCTAATAAAACTTTTGTAAGCAAGCAGGTGTCTATTACTGAATGTTTAATCGACTCCCAAAACGATTCTCTAAAATGGCTCTTGAAACTTTTTTACAATCGATTTAATATGCAAGCGTAGCAATTACAGAATGAAACGTGTGATTTTTACACGAATGGTGGGAAATATTTTATCTCGTGTAAAACGATTTCCGCATTGTCGTTACAAATCTTCAAAGCCGAAACTAACTTATTTAGAATATTAATTACTTTCAGTCAGCATGCATGAACTTAAATTGGAAGTTTAATAATTCAGACAAAACTTACATAGAGAGATGAAAGGCTTATTATGCATTAGGTTGTTACAAGTTGTTAATAAAGCATTTAACGGTTACCACTTTGTTAAAATAACTTTTGTTAGTTACAATGCTTACCAATAAACTAAAATTGCTACCATTAAATGAGAGGAATATTGCTAATGTTAAAAAATTTGAGTTCCTATGGGTGATTTATTCTTTAGCAGCGTTTTTCTCTGTCTCTTTGCTCAATGTTTTTCTCCCTAAAAGGTAACCAATATACTTGAAGAAGTATGAGGCAGCAGGCAGTAGGTCAAATGAACTTATTGAGTGCACCAGAGTTTCTTGTAAGATTGAGAATTATCGTGTGGCATTAATATAATCTCTATTGAACTCTGTAGACAAATCCTTGCATAATTTATCATGGATTTTTGATTTGAATAATGCGTTGGTACATTTTATGCAAATGTTCTCAAAGTTTGAGGGGTCGCATAAACGAGCGCCTTCAATTGATCATTTTCTACAGTCAATTATCCAGCTTGTTTGATGTTGCTCTCCTAAAATTATTCATAGAAACCTCAAAATTTTCAAACACTTATTATAACCAACATCGTGTTGTCATGTTACTAGCTATAACTTATCCAAATGGTGCATTATTACTGCGTATAACCTTTGCGGCATTAATATCTTAATATAACTTGATTAAACAAACAAGAAAGATCAATCATGCTTAAAGCATTGATAATGAAACACTTTCCAACTTCAATGCAATTTTATTTTAAAAAGTCGAAAATGCGATACATTCCTCGGTAATATTTTAAAACTTATCACAATACTACATTAATTTATTATATTTGAAAACTTAAACCTTCATCGAAAAAAATGAACTTCATCCAAATGACGGCATTGAAATATAAATGGCCTGGTTTAAAAATCTCTAAAATGTGATACATTCCTCAGTAATAATTTTAGAATTATCATTATACTACGATAATTTATTATATTTGAAAACTTCATCGAAAACAACTGAAATTCATTCAAATGACATCATAGAAAAAATAACACGGCTGGCTCTCTCTATAAAAGCAGCATTTCATTCATAAATAATTTACCATTCATGTCATTCATCACAATACTATAATAATTTATTTTATTTAAAAATTAAGACCATGGAGTTACAAGTAATTAAACTCTATGCGTAAAACTTCATCGAAACAAATCGTCCGTCTCTTTATAAAATCAATGAATATTTCATTCATATCTGCTACGCAGACTCCATGAACTAAATGATTTTGTGTTAAAGAAATACAGCAATTCTAATACAGCTCATTCTACATATTTTGCTGTTTACATTTTACATAGGTGAAAAATAGGCTTCGTTGTAGAAATAATCATATTTGGATAATCATTTAAACTCAAATATATTATATTTGCGTTGTTTCAGTATGTAGATGCACAGAATTTAAGCAAAAATAAAGTAGTTTTAGGGCGGATACAACACTCAAAATGAATTAAAAAGAACTTAAAAAATCACGATTTTGGAACAAGATGGATGCCATATATCATTTTGAAGTGGGTCATGTGATCTTTTCATATCATGGTCACATGATCGTTTCATATAAGAGGTGCAATTATTATTTTAATTTTTATTTAAAAAACTACTGAATATATTTCGCTGCATTTTTTTTATATATTTTATGGAGCAATTTGAATATTACCTAAAATTTTCGAAGCAATCTGTGAATTTTAAATCCGCTTAAAAAATGTTTGAAAAATTAGGTCCCATATGGCTCAATGTATTTCATTTTTTCAACCCGGGTTCAATCCAAAACTAATTGGGTGATATTATTCATTTATATTCCCATAGGTCCTACAAACCGTCTGAACAACATACTAAAATTCCATTTTGATTAAGTCATTTTTACGGCAGTTATCGTGCTAACGGACAGACATACAGACAGAATGAACAAAGTCATAAACACTTTTCAACTTTGTTGCAAAGTGTTAAAAACTGGAATTTCACTCTAATCCATTCTTCTCTCTAGGCTCTTAGAATTTTCCCACTACAAATTCTACTGGCAAAATAACTACTGAGTTATCGTAAGCAACTTTGATGAGTTAATATCGTATCCAAAATAAAATGTACTTCCCCTTTAATTCTCAAAACGCCTGAAATATGTGCATCTACAAATTCAGTCATTCAATGTTCAGCAAGATAGTAGTTACGCAATATAGATGTGCAATTTATACAATAAATACTTTTAACAAAACTATTGTTACGGTTAAATTTCCCTTTATTTCCCTTTCATTGCTTTTTTAACACTTTACAACAAAGTTCAAAAGTGTTTATGACTTTGTTAATCCTGTCTGTCTGTCTGTCTGTCCTTTAGCACGATAACTGCCGTAAAAATGACTTTATCAAAATGAAATTTTAGTATGTTGTTCAGACGGTCTGTGGGACCTATGGGAATATAAATGAATAATATCACCCAATTAGTTTTGGATTGAGCCCGGATTGAAGAAATGAAATACATTGAACTCTATGGGACCTAATTTTTCAAACATTTTTTAAGTAGATTTAAAATTCACAAATTACTTCGAAAGTTTTATGAAATATTCAAATTATCCCATAAAATATATAAAAAGAATTTCAGCAAAATATATTTAGTAGTTTTTTAAATAAAAATTAAAATAATAATTACACCTCTTATATGAAGCAATCACGTGATCATTATATGAAGAGATCACGTGACCCACTTCAAAATAAAATATGGCATCCATCTTGTGTCAAAATGGTGATTTTTAAAGTTCTTTCTAATTCATATTTAGTGTTGTATCCGTCCTAAAACCACTTTATTTTTGCTTAAATTCTGTGCATCTACATACTGAAATGATAACTGACGCATTTATAATATATTTGAGTTTAAATGCTCATCCAACTTTGATTATTTCTACAACGAAGCCTATTTTTCACTTATGGAAAATGTAAATACCAAAAGATGTTGAATGAGTTAAACAAGAATTGCTGTATTTCTTTAACGCAAAATTATTTAGCTCATGGAGTCTGCAATATAGCTGATATGAATGAAATATCAATTGCTTTTACAGAGAGAAGGACGATTGTTTCGATGAATTTTAAGCATAGAGTTTAATTACTTGTATCTCCATGGTCTTATGTTTTTAAATAAAATAAATTATTATAGTATTGTGTTGAATGAAATGAATGGAAAAATGTTTATCAATGAAGAGCTGCTTTTATAGAGAGAGCCAGGCTTGTTATATTTCGATGACGTCATTTGAATATATTTCATTTGTTCTTGATGAAGTTTTCAAATATAATAAATTATTGTAGTATTATGACAATTTTAAAAATATTATCAAGGAATGTATCGCATTTTAGAGATGCTTAAACCAGGTAATTTATATTTCAATGCCGTCATTTGAATGAAGTTCATTTTTTCGATGAAATTTTAAGTTTTCAAATATAATAAATGAATGTATTATTGTGATAATTTAAAAAATATTACCGTGGAATGTATCGCATTTTAGAGATGTTTAAATAAAATTGCATTGAAGTTGGAAAGTGTTTCATAATCAATGCTTTATGCATGATTGATCTTTCTTGTTTTTTTTTTAATTTTACATATTATTGAGATTAAGTTTCAGTGAAAGCAATGTTCAATATTTGAAATATGATTTTAAACTTGTAAGTCCCTTTACTCCTAATGACTTAAACTATCAGATGTTTCATAAAAAGTAACATTATTGATCTCTGTATAAATCAAAAACATTAATAATTATTTATTTAGTAAACAAAACTTTCAATTACATAATTTAATCATATTAACCTATTTCACCATTAAGTAGAAAATAAATTTAAATTGTAAAAGCATTTATCTATATAAATAAAATTGGAAATCTGTCTGTGGGTGTGTTTGTTTGTATCATTATCACGGCTCCAGTACATTTTGAGGGTAACTGTGAAATAGCCCCACTTAAAATTTAGTCTATGTTTCAAATTTCTAGGACCAGGGTTTGTCAAGATATTAATAAAACAAAAAATATTAATTATGCATAAAGCCTTGATTATGAAACACTTTCCAACTGAAATGAAATTTTATTTAAATATCTTTAAAATGCGATACATTCAGCGGTGATTTTTTTAAATTATCGTAGTACAATAATTGAAAACTTAAAACTTCATCAAAAAAGAAAATGCTATAAAATCGCTTGCTTCTCTATCCAAGTAATTGAAATGACTATTCCATTCATATCAATTACATTCAAGAGCTAAGTAATTTTGGGTTAAAAAATGCAGCAATTCTTGTACAACTCATCTTACAATTGCTTGTTTTGTTTACATTTTGCATACGTTAAAATTAGGTTTCGTTGTAGAAATAATCAACGTTTAGTGATCATTTAAAATAAAAAATATTGTAATTGCGTAAGCAGAGAATTTAGAAACACAGATAATATGCAAAAATAAAGCAGTTTTAGGACGGATGCAACGCTAAATATAAATACAAGAAAGATCAATCCTGCATAAAGCATTGATTATAAAACACTATCCAACTGTAATTTTATTTAAACATCTCTAAACTACGATACATTCAGCGGCGATATTATTTTAATTATCACAGAACTACAATAATTTATTTTACTTGGAAAATTAAAACCACGGAGGTAAAAGTACGTTCTAGCTCCATGCTTAAAATTTCATCCACACTTTATTCAAATGACGTCATCGACATATAAATCGACTATCTCTCTATGTAAAAGCAGTGAGTAATTCATCCATACACTTTTGTTCTAGACTCCAGAGTTAAATAATTTTGAGTGAAAAAAATTCAGCAATTCTTATACAACTCATCTTACCAAAACTTGTTTACATTTAATATTCATAAAAGTTAAGCTTCTTTGTAGAAATAATCAAAGATTGATGATAATTAAAACTCAAAACCATTGTAACTGCGTTGGCGTAGAATATGGATGCACAGAAAAAAATCTTCTTTGTAGAAATAATCAAAGATTGATGATAATTTAAACTCAAAACTATTGTAACTGCGTTGGCTTAGAATATGGATGCACAGAAAAAAAAGCAAAAATAAAGCGGTTTTAGGACGGATGCAACACTAAATATAAATAAATACGAACTTTAAAAATCACGATGTAGACACCAGATAGATGCCATATATCATTTTGAAGTAGCTCACGTGACCTCTTCATATTATACGGGTGTCATTATTATTTTAATTTTTATTTAAAAAACAAACGAACATATTCTGCTGAATTTTTTTTAATATATTTTATAGTATAATTTGAATATTTCTTAATTTTTGAAGCAATTTGTTAATTTTAAATTTGCTTAAAAAATGTTTGAAAAATTAGGTCCCATAGGGTTCAATGTATTTCATTTTTTCAACCCGAGTTCAATCCAAAACTAATTGGATGATATTATTTATTTACATTCCCATATATCCCACAGACCATCTAAAAAACATTCTAAAATTTCATTCTAAAAGTCATTTTTATGGCAGTTATCGTGCGAAGGAACAGACAGACAGACGGACAGAATGAACAAAGTCATAAACACTCTTCACCTATGTTGTAACGCGTTATAAACGAACCTTCCGTAGAAATAACATTATACAGACAAATTTTTCTGCAAATTTATTTGAAAAAAATTATATCACGTTGCTAAACAACGAAATTAAATCCAATGAGTTTATACAACAGACGATTTTTATTACATATTTTCCGATATAAATAATTAAAAAATGTATATAAAACTAAATTTTGGAGAATTACATTTTTTGACTGGATTATAATTTAAGTCATCTAGTAAAGATTTTCAACTCATAAATAATGTTTAGCCAAATGTTTAAATCCTTTTAGTATTTTCATTTTGGTATATGTTGATCCAACTACATAGCGCTTTCATTAATCCAATTTTATATTTTTTTCTAAATTTGTTTGCAAACAGGACAAGGATGTTTCATTCTTCAGATCTACTTGTGAAGATCATTTTGTATAGCGCGAACAAAGTTATTTTTAGGAAAATTAAATTAAATATTTTAATAGAACGTTTTGAATCACAATGTCAGTTGGAATACCATAAGAATTTGCACAAAATTGTAAATGTGAAGTTTCTTTACATTATACTCGTATATTCCGTATAAAGAACGGGTATATTGTTAGTCTATTTAATACAATTAAAAATATAAATAATTATTAATTTCTACTGAAAACAAATACTTTCAATAATCACATATTTTTCCTTAAAACAATAAGAATGACAAAGAATAATTTTCGAGGGGGTTGTTGTTGAGACCTAGACCGTCCGACCTACCAGAAAGGTGTAAGGTAACCGTTTGGACGGCCGGGAAGTGCCACTCAATTTAGACCGGAACCCAGTGGGGGAAGCATCCACAGGGATTGTACCCTCCTTCCCTTACCACCAACCTCTCGAAAGGACTTACGGACCCTAGGGTGTCCCAAAATACAATGTAAAAAAAAATTTTTTTAAGGTGGGCCTCACCCTCTAAAAAGTTTCATCTAGTCCTATTAATGAAATATATAAAGTTAGAGTTCATTTGGAAAAGATTAAGAGGTCCCTCAAGGTCACACAAGCTACACTGATTTATGTAAAAATCTTGAATTTTAATCAAAAGCATAAGTGATGATGATGATCAATTATATATTGTATTTTCATTATTAATAAATTTTTAGTATCTATTATAGTAGGCTTTAGTATCTAAACAAGTAGGCTTAATGAGAAATAAAAAAGGAATAATGCAAAAGACCAAGAAAATCAAAGAATGTATAGTAGAAATCTGGATATGTTATTTGACATAAGTCACGCTAATTCAGAACAGCTTATTAAAAATGAAGAGGATCATCAGTTTCTCAGATTACAAAGAGAATCTAGGAAAGGTTGCATTGGATCTCTGGACAGAAAGCTTTCTACATGTGAGAAAAGATCAGCTGACCGACAGGAAATTTTTGCAAAGCGATTAAAAGAAGCTGCTTCATCTCAGAATTCCTTAGCTTTATCAACTGCATCTTCTACTTCAACAATGGATGAGACTGAGGAGACTGAAAGTGAAAACTGTACAGAACACTCTGATGATGAATATGCTGCAGAAATTACACCAGAAAATAAATTATTACGTGAGAAGCATACAGGTAAAGATGAACGAAGTCGAATATTACGAAACGGACGATGCCATTTATTCTTTAAATATTGAACTACTGTTTGATGGAAATGAATCTATAATACAATTGACACTTCAACAATTTCAAGGCCTTCAAAGGTTCAATCGGTTTATTGTATGTGTATACATTCAATCATAGTACACATGTCAGTCTACTGTAGATGCACCAGTGAACAATGTTTTACTGATACAAAGATTGCATGAATATGATGATATACAACTACGTAAAACAGGATTAAAAATTATTTTACGCCTCTCGTGGTATTTAAGTGAAGAGCTTGCCACTCTTTGTTTGTTTTCAAAACTTCTTAGTGCCGAGGAGAAATATATGTTAGTTAGTAAAATCAGTGAAAAAAGAATTTGCACTTATTAAAGAAACTTCCTTTAAAATTTGATGACTTAAATATCTCTCGCAATTTCTTTCACACTGCACTGCACAAATAGACGACAGCTTCCTAAGCCTGTCTGTTGAGAAGTGGCCAGAAACACCATCTTGCACAAGAAGCTGAAGAAATTGTTAAATATTTGCCATGTGTTAATGACTGTGCTGAGCGAGGCATAGCGTTAATCGAAAGTTTTAATGATGCGACGAAAGATGAAGAACAAAAACAATATTTATTGCAGGTAGTTGAAATGCATAGAAAGAACTCCGCAAAGAGCTTCAAGATATGTAAATATCATTACTTATGTTATTTATAGAATGTTATGCAATATTTTTCTCTTTATTATCTGGTTAAACTTGACAGGTAAATTTTGCTGTAAAACATTCTTTTTACATTGCATTTTGCAATTTTTAATACAGTTTGTTTTTTGTCATTTTCATAATAATTTTTCTTATATTTTCCGAATTAAATATTAAAAATAGGGTAAATTTTTATAGAATCGACATATTAAACACATGTAACATTTTAAATAAAAAATATATTTAAAAAATAAAAATTTTGTGAGCAACTGTAACATATTATCGAATTAAAGCTATTTTTTAAACTTTTCGGCGACCTTGAGGGACCTCTAAATATTTTTTTTATGCTGAAATTTTACAGGAGGTCTTAAGTACACCAAAAGAAACTTTTTAGGGGGTGAGAGTCAAAATATTTAAAAAAAAATTTTTGGGGGACACCCTAACCCACATGTTTAACGTGATCGTACTCCGCATGAACACAGCGGTAGTTGTGGCAGCGTGCAAATCCAGCGCGCAAACCACCGGGCTACCGCGCCCGAAATGTGCCAACAGCACGCGGTGTTCCCAGGTGGTCACCCACTCAAGTACTAGCCGCGCCCAATGCTGCTTGATTTCGGTGATCTAACGAGAACCGGTGCTGTCAGCACGGTAGGGCCGTTGGCCATTTTTGAGGGGGTGTATATATTAAATATATTTTACACATGAACCTATTATTGTATATACATTCCTCTAGGGGTTAATATTTCCATTTCACATCATTTTTTTTCTTTTCAATAAAATACCGAGCATACTTATTCAAATATATATATATATATATAATTTTTTTTTTTTTCATTGCGACATAGTGCTATTGTACGGTTGTCAAACTATTAAACTTATATTTAAGATTTTCAATGCACTTCAATGTAAAACTGTGGTGGAACTTCTTAAAAATTGAGGTTTTAAAGATTTGTTTCATGACGCAGGATTATTAAAAGACTGGTCAATAAATTACATTTCAGATAACTGGGGCATTTCATATGCAACATTTTTAATTAATTTTTTCTGCCTCCAAGAAAGCTTGATTTCATTTCACTGGACCAGTAAGATTGGATTTTCTCAGCATGCGGTCTTGAAATGAAGTAACCAGTCTTTTCATAACGAAACTGAACAAGGTTTGATACATTGTTTATGCTATAAACAAAGTTCCATATGCATGGATATGTTTCTAGAGAAATAAGAAAAATGGGTGAAATTTTCATAAAAATACCGTTTATATGTTATAACACATGCTTGAATAGCATGTGTTCTCTGAATCATGTCATTTTTCTACAGCATATAAACTTAGATAACTTCACTCGTTAACTTTGAGGAAACATTAAAAATTATTTTATTGTATATTTTTGCGGTTAAAAATAATAACGCTATATTATCGTTATTGAGGTAATGCCAATGAAGGACATTAGAAAAGAAAATAATTTCGTGGTAAGGCTGTAGTATATAAATTATGTTTTGTATTAAATATACAATTTTCAATCAAACCCGTTAGTAATAAAACTGAAAATAGCGAATTTGTGGAATTAACGGAGAAAATAAAATTCCCTGTCAGTAAAAACTAATACTTTGAGTATTATTGCATCAAATTTACTGCTTTAACGAAATTTTATTTCTTTGTAATTTCGTTAAAAGTTCTTGTAATTTCATTAAAAGCGGATTCGATTATTTAAAAAATCCTGCATATGATACATAAAACAGTACACAAATTTCTATACACAAAATATTTAGATATCCTTAAAAAGTCATCAAATAAATAAGTTTGTAGTTCGTTTAAGTAAACACAAAGATATCTAAATAGAACTAAATATTGCAATAATTAGAAAAATGCAATTTACGTAATAAATTAAATTAATCCTATTATAATACGAAATATTTTTAATTTATACTCATATAAGTTGCTTATTCTAAAAAAAATATGTAAAAAAATGTAAGGGTAAAATGTAGCATTTATAACATTTTAAAAATAAAAATTGATGAAAAATACATCTAAATTCTAAACATTAGGATTAAAGCTTACATTTTCTTTAGTGTCACTCAAACAAATAGTTCTACAAAAATTATACATAGTGCTTATTATGTGAAATTACCATCCTTATAGACGGACACAAAATTATGAACTAAACACATACCTTTTTAGAGATGTCGGCTGGAAACAATACTAAATGAAGTAAGTTTTAAGAGTGGGATACCGTAGCGGCAAATTATGCACACTAATATTATATAGAAAGTTCACACTTAAGGCTAACTAAGAGCCAACGAAAAGTTACAGTTAATAAAAAGAATGTGATGGTCAAATACTATGGTCAACGAAGATTAATAAATAATACTAAATGAAACAGTACTAAATGAAGTAAGTTTTAAAAGTGACATACCATGACATCAAATTATGCACACTATTGTTATATAGAAAAATTTACTGTTAAGGCTAACTAAGTGCCAGAGAAAAGTTACAGCTAATAAAAACAAAGTGATAGTAAAATACTATGATCAACGAAGATTAGTAAATAGCTCTGGGGCATACAATATAAGGTAGGAAATTAAGATATCAGCATCAAAGTAGACTCTCCCACAGAACACTTTCGATAGTTCGCACTTAAATACTCAAAATACCATCCATTATTTTTTACTCCAAAGCATCTTCTTTAATGACTGCATTTATATTTTTTATCAATCAGAAATCCCATGTTTCGTCCTAAAAGGATCGTTTTTCTTTAATTAATCTTTAAATATTACATAGTTTCGTGTTAAGAGAATAAACCATTTTTAATATGCGGCGGATCATTCCTCTAATGGATGAAAACCCCTCTCTCTCTCTCTCTCTCTCTCTCTCTCTCTCTCTCTCTCTCTCTCTCTCTCTCTCTCCTCTCTCTCCTCTCTCTATCTCTATCTGTGTGCGTGAGTGTGTGTGTGTGAGTGTTAATCATATACAATGAAATCCACTCATAACGAGCTCGGTTGTATCGAATTATCGGTTATTACGAATTTTTCTCACACATTAGATCTATAAAAATTTTATAATGTTAAGCGTATTGCTTATAACGAACATTTAGATACCTGTACGTCAGATATTGCAAAGTGTTTAGGGTAGAAAAGATAATCCAAATAAGGTACTCGCACCACCCGAAGATATTCAGAAAAGACGATTTATCGTTGTGACAGTAGCACTGCACACTCGATACAGGTCCGGCACAGCAGAAGCGGGAAAAGCCACCAACCGAGAACCACCTCCACACTCTCCTAGGCCAACCCCTCCGGTCAACCCAGTGGCATCATCCACACCCGCTGGTCGCCATACAAAAGGTGTAGGGTAAAGCAAATATTATTTTCATTGAATTTCTTGGCGTAAAAGCAAAATTCTCGGAGCAGCAATCAGTTTGGTAACAAAGATTCATCCCCACATACATTGAGCCTAAACACTTTCCTAAAACATCCCCAAATACGTTAAAAGGGGCTAAACACATGAAGATTACCTGCGAATTCTTAAATGTTGCCTGACGTGATGTGCATCATAGGAAATCATCATTCTGACATGATGTTCATCTGGAAACATGCTGCGCTTTTAGAACTCCAGTAATCCTTCTAGATGTATAAATATAGTCTAATATGAAATATGTTACAACAAAAAGTAATTTTGCCAAGATATCTTACTTTTAAGGATTAAGCTATAAGCGATGATTGTATTCAAACAGAAGCACAAGAGACCGAATGCTATTATTGCTACAGTTGCTGATAATACTTCTGATGAATTCGAATTCAAAGAAATCGAAATTTATTTAAAAAGAGGGAGAATAACATCAAAAATCCTTGTGGAAAGCCTTCAAAAATTACGTGACTATTTTAAATCTCACGACGTTAACTGCAGTGAAAATTTAGATGCAATAGAAAAAGTGCTATGCAAATGCATATATTCAAAATAAAGTTATGGATTTTGTTTTCAACGTGAATAAAAGATCAATACATTTCAACCTTACCATAAGGAATTTTTGTTTCACAATATGCTGTCAAATAAGGAATTCTTGTTGTTTATATCACACTTAAACATTTTATCGGTTAATTCAAATGTCGGTTATAACGATTATTCTACCTGTCCTTTTCGACTTCGGTATATGTGGACTCCACTGTATATTCCTTCAAACTGAGCATTAATTTAGTTTTTGAGATAAAAAAAAAGTGCATTTATGAACCCTTTGACATTCAATAACCAATATCCAATTAATTTAACATATAAAATCAATATGTTTAAAATTCATTGGATAGGAAGTAACGAAAAATACGATAAATCAATAAGAAAGTTTTTGTTACTTTTACTTTAAAGTTCATTTTCACGTAAGTTCAAAGTTAAGATCTAAGACATTGAAAAATTTTAGGCTTTTCTGAAACCTAAAATGCTTACGTTACCCTTTAGAAAGGTCATATTTAAAAAATGCAAGGTTAGATAAAAATGCTTAAAAAATGTAACAAGCAAATTACCATTACTTTGTGAGTAAACAACTTTGTACAATTGCAGTTTTCTCCGTCATAAAGAAATAACTGAGCGTTACCAATTACAGTTGCAGTTACATGTTTTAATAAGTTACATGTGTCTCTTTCCCATTTTTCAAACTCATTAAAATCAAAGTTTTATAAGGCTTCATTATATTTTCTAAACACATATAATTAACAAGATATTTATGAAAGAACCTTCAAAATGATGTGTACGCTTCACTTTTGACACAACTATTAAGCATTTTTATTCTTTTTTGCATGCTTATTGCGTACAGTCATACGAACTTTTGGAAAAAACGGAAATTAAAAATAAATGGAAATAGAAATCCTTAGTGATCCCGCCTAACCTCTCTGAAATTCTATGCTGAATCTATATCAGTCAACACCTGAGTTATATTTATAACATATTCCGAGAAATAGATGCTTCGAGGAAAATGAAAATTTTTGAATTGGAAGTGACATGTCTAGAACCGGACGTAAAAATTATTAGTGAGTCCCTTAGCCCCTTCAGAATTTAATGCTAAATCCATATTAGTCATTATCTAAACTTCATTTATATTACCAATCCTGATAAATATGTAGATGTTTCAAAGAAAATTTTTGAACAGAAAGTGAAAAAGAAACTTCAAATGAAAATTCTCAGTGAACCATCCTACCTCCTTTAGAATTTTATGCTACATCTGAAGGAGTTAGTTATCATTTAAGCTCTATCTATAGCCAATTTTGAGAAATTTATGTTTTAAGTAAAATTAAAAATTTTGAAATGGAAATAGAAAAAAAAAACGAAAGGGGAAATCCGTACCAAACCCTCGACCACCCCCCCACCCCCCCTCTATAATTGGTTGTTAAATCCAATCAATCATCATGTAAGATTTATCTAAATCAGATTCTTAGAAACAGATGTTTTAAAGCAAAAATTTTCCAATAAACTATATGGCAAAATTTTTGCCACCAACAAAAATTTTAGCCACCAAAAGGTTATCATTAAACGAAATTAATTGAACTGCATGTTACAACATAAATCAATAACAAAATACCAAATATTAACTACACCCGAGATTAAAAATTACTGTTATTAATGGATAATGAATGTATCTGTCATTTTTACCTGTATAATTTAACTAAGATTTCTATGGTGTAACATCTAATTTATCGTATTTCTCAGTTTTCACTAAATAATAGTCATGAAATATTCAGAGCACATTAAAATGCTTTTATCTGAGTATTTTTACAACTGTTAGTAAAGTATTTTTATATAACATTGTATTTTGATTATTAAAACACATGGCATGAATTTTAATGTTTTCATCTGAAAATATATACTTTAACTTATTCAATTCGCTCACCTATAGCTATATGGTTACAGTTTACAACTCCTAATTCCAAATTCATAGGTTCTGCCTTCGATTCTCATACACGGTACCGGTATTTCTTTCTTTGTTTCAAGGTATATGTATTCTTATTACCTTTCAAGTGCAGTGTCGAGGCCCTCGTGGACTATGGGCGTGAAAACACACCATATCAAATGAATCCTAATTAATACAATTGATTTGGAGGCGAGGTAGTACTTGATGTAATAATGTAATACAATACAGAATTCACAGCATTTAGGGTCATATTAGGAGTATACATTAGTCACACCTAGTTTATGTATTTTTATACATTTTAATTCGTATTTGTTCAGTGATATAACAGATTGAGCTCTGTCCCTTCCACAAGATTTTATTTCGATCTGAGTATTTATACTATTATTAGTAACGTATTTTTATATTACATTGCATTTCTATTATTAATACATAGGACATGCATTTTAATGATAATATGACACGCACTTTTCATAATATTTAAAATTTTCAGTTTCCATTTGCGGACACCCTGCAATACCGGGCTTATGGGCCCAGGTGTAACACCTCTGAATACATTCATTTAAAATATTTTTAATATAATTTTTTTTAAATGCCATCTATTTCTGAACCTATGATGACTGGGTGCTAAATAAAATTAGCACTGAATTACTATAATTCGTATTGAAGTACCGAAACTCCAACGATAAAAAAGCAAACTTTCAACATATACGCTATACCTTCGATAAAAATTAACTGTATACATAAATGACCGGCTTTTGCACCGGAAATTATGAAATAATTCTGTAATCAACTAGACGCTTGCCATTAGTAAATTCACTTTCGAAAGCATGCAAAAGGATATTTAAAATCTTTCCTCGAGACTTTGTAATCATTTAATATTAAATTAACTACTGATGTGGATATTTCCTTGCGTTTTGGGAGTGATTTTAAAGAAAATTAAATATTAACAATACCTCAAGTGCATTTAAAACAATAATATTATTAAATATTTCATTTACCGTGGAAGATTTTAGATGTATTGGCTTCAAGACATTGTCAAAGAAACAGGTTGAAGGTGAAGAAATTTTACATCTCGTTTGAAGCAAACTCTGTGTTCACGTTATGATATAAAACAACGAAAAGAAACTAAAATTAAAATGGTAAATTTTACTGTCTAAATACAGTGCATATCCAAAATGCAAGCACGTGACAGTAAATCGAGCATAATTTATGACGTTCTGCACTGGTCGACTCCACATTTTCTAGAAAAATACTCGGATGGAATATTTAGTCATGCCAATTTTAAAGAGATAAAACATGTACATGTAAAGATTCTGTTTACAACTAAATTGCTAATGATAACCATTCAGATAATAACCATTCTAAATAATGCATAGAGTAGCCTAGTTATATTTAATATGGAATATGTCCCCCTCGGACCCGCTGAGCATCAACGATTCGTCCCCTCCATCAAGTGATCTAAGCCGACAAAGGGGAATGAATGATTGCCATTCCTGTATAAGAGTTCCTGGAGGATGTACCTGAAGGTGTTCCTGGACTGAGTGGTGGTAAGAAGGGGTATATGAGATCCGGAGATTACGCTGGCCACTCCAATCGTTCAATGCATTTCCTCTCTGTAGGTAGTTCTCCACTATATTTGTTCTAAGTGGAGGAGCATTGTGGCCCATTAAGCAAAAGTCCGGACCGACTGCAGCTGCATAAAATCTGACGTAGGGATCAAAGACTTCGTTGCAATATCCTTGCGCCGACACAGTGCTGCTGAAGAAAACATGAAAGTGGGTCCGGCCTCCGAGTGAAAAGCTAGCCCATACCTTCACACTACCACGACCAAAGGCATGGTGTTTGAATCCAAATCGCATGCTCACGACACAACTGTTAAAGAATATTATGACCCTGGAGCTCAATGGGACACAAACTTTTGATAGCCATGCATAGAGACCTCTCATATGCAGTTTTCATCTCACAGTACTGGTTGATATCGGCCTTCTTCTCGCTCATAGAATTTGTGCTGTTGGTGGGCGATTACATCTCGCCAGTAAAGCTATGTAACAGTCATTGAAAGGCGTGGTGATACTAGAGAGTCAAGAAACAAGTCTTTTGATGACTTTTCTTCTCGTTTGAAATTATGACCACAAATGACAAATGACTTAACAGTGCAAACAAAGCAAATTTGCCACTTTCATGATAGATTATCCAGCTTCAAGTCTCCCAAAAGCACGCCATCATAGTGAATCGTCCTTACTTATTCTCTTAGCCATGCTAAAGTAAATAGCTATTCCAGATTTCGCAAAAATATTCTTGTTACAATAAAAGCCTTAGATGTAGACAGTGGCAAAGCGTTAGAAGAGACAAGGGAGACAGAATCTATCCAAGGAATTTTTGATTAATTTTTACGTTAATTATATAAATTATTCGAAATAAATGCATAAAATATTCTGTGTGTAAATAAACAAAGTAATTTTGTTCCATCTGGCGCAGAGCTCAATGTCGGTGCCTTTCTTATTTCCTTTAAGCGCCAGATCGGATTTTCAGGACAGACGAATCTCTCTCCGTCTACCCACGTCAGAATATATTGCATTGGAAATGGAACCGGAAGAAAATATGCACGCAATTTCTACTCGGACAACGGCAGTTCTTTAATAGATATTTTGCATAGAGGCTCGGGAGAATTGGGGGTCCCTTATCGTATAAACAGTTTACGAGAAAGGTGAATAATCAGTAGGAGATAATAGGTGGCTCGCTTCTGTTGCATAGGGCACTACAAATTCTGTCGGCAGTACTGCTCGGGTCCATTTGGCTGTGCTGAGATACATTTATTGCAACAAACAAAATGCTTTTATATGTAGATTTATGTTCAATGAAGTTTAGCTTATACTTTTCAAATTAATTCAAAAGTTTTTCACGTACTGTACAGTGTAATTCAATCTGTGAAATTTTTTGGGCAAAAATATCACATTTATTGTCCATTATTTTATTTTAAATTATTTTTTTTTTATTTTCTACCCCAATTTAGTTCACCGTCCGATAATCTCGCAAATTTTCTATTTCGGCTCCTCTGAAGCCCCGAACGTTTTAGATAATTTCACTGCATATTTTATTTTATTTGTAACCTAGCTAAAACATAAAGAATGAAATTTTATTTGCAAATTTTGATACCGGTTTCCTGTATCCCCAAATTATATTACCTTACTTCGCCCCTAGATGTAAACAAATAGTTTTTACGGATGGTTAAATTTACATATTTAGAACAAAGCCAATCGTTTTTCGTCGCGTGTTTCGACATTTGCATATTGTACTCGAATACAACACAATGTTTCCCGCCAGAAAATCCATAGTGTTTAAGAATTTGTATTCCGTGCTTAACTTTTGGAGGGCAGTGTACTTAAGAATATTTAAATGGAAAAGAAAGAACTTTAATAACTGCATTGAAATTATTTGCCATGCTAAAACAAAACTAGTCTGCTTCTTTCAACCCAAAACTGAACCGTGGAAGACCTTTATTTCATGAAAGTAGAAAATATTAAAAATATTAAATCCAAACTATTAAACATTAAATAATTAATGTACAAGACAGCCTAGTAACTGGTTATAATTCCACAAGTTATACCAAACAAGTAGAAAATTCTACTTGGCGGTCCAATTTTTTAAATTATTTTTTTTTCTACTAGCAGAGTGCCCTTTTTTTTTGGATTTTTTTTCGGGACACTTAAAACTGGAATCAAATGCGTTATTGTGATAAACAATACAACTTCGGCAATTACACGTAAATATTCTCTCAAACTTCTAAAATTAAAATCCCTCTAAATAGTGTCCATTTCCTCCCAAGAAAACTTGCTTTCAACGATAAATGGAAGTTTTTCAAATTTGCTATGAAAGTTTGTGTACATTTGATTAAATGAAAAGTTTCTTGTTTTCATTGGGCATTAATCATTAATGGTATGCGATTACGTTATACGCGATTAAAGTTCTGAACAATTCGGATGGAGGCAGTGTTTCTTTCAAGCATGCCTCCTGTGGGACGAAGTTCCTCCGGAGACGAGTATTCGCACCCCCCCCCCCGGTGACATTTTATGTTAACCCAGTTTCTATTTATGTGACACAGCATTTAGATACATTTATATAGGGCAAATAGAAAACTTTCACCCTAAAATTTCATCCCCCCCATTCCAAAAAGACCTGAAAGAAGCACTGGGTGGAGGACGTACACCAGGGCCATGCATGAGAAAGAGAAACCAGCGGACATCAACTCCCGTCGACAATTCTCTTCGACGGGGTCGAATTTTGTCTAAAGTTATTAGCCTCTACGAGAAATAACTGCATTTAGGGGGATTATTTAAAAAACAGTCTTTTGCATTGGATTCAGTATCAGTGAGTTGACAGACATGAGAATTTTCAGCTCGTAAAAGAACTCAGAAATCATTTTTCTAGAGCATTTTCTCACAATAATAACAAAAATCCAAACTTGAAGAGACTATTTCTCCAGATCCAGATGGTAATTTGAAAAACGGATTACAGATTTGTATTCAGCCTAGTCGAATGAGTGAATATACATGAGTTTTTTCAAATCTTGGAGTTTCAATCGGGAGACTAACTGATGTACTAACACTGTGCCCTTATATTGGTGATAGACTTAACATAATCTAACATTTGACTTCAGATATTTCAGTACATAAATCGAAATTTAAAATTCGGGCATGACTTACCATGATAAGTTCAAGCTATACAAAATTTTATTCGAATCGGTTATCTATGTCAACGAAACTTTCGCACACAATCAGATTTGAGTCGGTGTTATGGAAGCGACACTTTGAACTCGCTTCGCTTCAATTGTGTCGCATGAATAATTAAGAAATAGGAAAGTGTATTACAAGAGCAGTTTGCATTTTGTATTTTCCTGGATAGATATATTTAGTCTATGATATTCTTACGCCGTATCCTCTTCATTCGCAGATCGATTCTCAGAACCCAAGAGTCAGTTCGATGATTTGGAGAACATAACTTGATTTAAAGCAGAAATAAACTTAAACATGTACAAGATAAACTAATAACTTTCTACCTATCTGACAAAATCATAAAACAACCGCCAGCTACGATAAAACAGCAAATAAATGCAAACAAATTCATAAAGAGATCCTATTCTCAAAACACTGATGAATCTACAGTCCATTGTTCATTGCATCAGGCTACATAGCTCTCTGCACAAAATCATCCTTATATGCCCTCCTGTGGAAGTTTCCCGAAAAATTAACGTAAATAAGAAAATTCGTGACCAGCGTTTTATATTCTCGAACTTTCATGAACTCATCATACATCGTTACGTTAGCGAAATTTCGTAGAAGTTGTTGCCAAGCTCTAAAGACCTGTATCTTTTGAGGATCACAATTAATAACTGTAAATATTGTTTTTCAGCTAGGAGACATTTAAAACAGACAAATAGATGAAGAACTGTTATAATTACTTTATAACAGTTCAAAATCAACAGATTAAAACGGGTGACAGACATTTTTCAATTTATGAATCTGTTATTTATTTTTTTTTTCATCGGAACGTTTGAATTTTAGATTTAACTTAATACATCTATTTATACAACTAGGGAGGTTTATACAACGGGCATGTTATGCCGGCGTAACACAGGTGGATACAAACAAAGAGTGAGATACCTTTTGCTGGCACTCACTAATCCCAGGAGGTTACTTCGCTAGCTCTTTCAACCTGGACGGCGAACACGGCCACACACATGCTCATACATGCTCGACCAATTAATACTTTGCCCATACTGAAGACAAAATTTAATTTAGAAACGTTTAAAAAATAAAATAATTCATAAACTAAATCAAAAAAATTAAAATAAAGCTCCATTAAAAAAAAATTCAACTATGTAGGTACATGTCTGCAAAAATTCGTGGTCCTGCTATTGCTAGTCTGTCCAGGACGCGAACTCGCAGTTTAAGTACGCTTCCTTTGATTTTTATATTAAATATCACTTAAACTAAAGTTTAAATAGAAAAATGGCTTATTTCAATGTGTTCCTAACATTAGTCTACAAAAATACTAAATTTGATATCTTTGTATGCTATAGTTTTTGCAGTATAAGACAGAGAAAAGCAAGGAACACAAAATTTGTAAATTAGTCTTCTATATATATAGAAAATAAATATTATGCTATTATTTTATTATATACTTTATATTATTTATTATACTTTTTATTATATTACTTTATAATATATTTCTATAAAAAGTAAGAGGATCTAAAAATAATTTTAAAAAATGGCAATTAAAAATTAAATTTATCATGAAATATATCATCACGATATAAATATATATCATAACAGCAATACAATAATATATATGATTCTTATAATTACAATTTATACGATTTTTAAATTTCCGTTGAAAGTAGACTGTAATTCTATTTTAATTCTATATTTTATTGCTATACATAATGCCATACTTCAATGGCATAGTTCAATGCTATATGTTTATTTTCAATACTTCCCTTTCTTTCAAGCTAAATACTGCTTCTTTTGGAGTTAAATAATGATGCCGACTCATATTTGGAAGCATTTTCTGCGAAAATATTTTGATATTGTTGCTTATCAAAATAGATTCCTTAAAAGGTTATTAATCTTTTGACTTAGAAGCTAATTATGTTAGCATTTTAAGCCTTAGCAGGGATCAAAATAAGTATTCATTATTCCTGTGAGGCGCCGTCTGTAGGGCACCGAAAAAGCATCGATGGCGGCAGATTGGTTCAAACTTTTTGATTACTTTGGGCCAATAATTCAAAACATTAAAAACAATCTCGCAGATAAAATGATAAATGGTATGTATGATCGTTTGAAAATTGTTTTACGTGCCAAAATACAAAATAAAAGAATCAAACAAATAACTCCTGAATATACCTAAAATATTAATTAGTTTATTATAATTAGATCATTAATATATTAATGCATTGTGGTGGTTTACAAGAAAATGGTACAGTTGTCGGTAATTTTAATTCTGAGATAAAGTGGTATATAACGATGACTATTATACCGCCAGCTGTACCCTTTTGAGTTTTCAGTGGATTTGTGGATTTAGGTATCCGCATGCTTCTCAAATACGGGAAACGTTTTATTAGACTCTGCGTGTTGCCAATTCCTTGAAATTAAACTTTTCTCTGTCAAGTAAGGTTTTGTTTTTAAACGAGAAATAGTTTGAACCAATGGAATGTAAACTAGCCAACCCTCCTATCAACCAAAAAACTTTCAAGCTATATTTCTCTGTTTATGTTCTAGTTTGATTAATAAAGCAAGATGCGTTGTAATGATTGTAAAATGATTTGTAATTATCGAAAGACATGCGGTTTTGTTTTTAGAATCAGTTTCAAAATCTATACTTAACAAGGCCTTAAACTCTTCCGACAACTTGACCTTTTTCTTGTAAACCATCACAATTTATATATTCTTAAGGTTTCGAAAATAATTATAAGTGTGTCATTTTACTCAACTACGCCTGAATCGAATCAGCATTTATTTGTCACTATAAAAATAATATTTCATGAAGTTTAAAATTTTCAAAATTAATAATTCAAAATATTATAAAATGATCACATGCATGCTACGCAAGAAACTTAATTAAAAGCAAAAGTTTTAAACTAACTTGCTTTTAACAATGCTTAAAAATAACTTAAATCATTTTGCACTGTCTGTCAAATTATTTCCATAAGCACTTAAATTCTCCCGTCCAGATAAACGATTTCGCCTCTGGTACTTTCGAAATGCATACAGTGCGGTTTCAAACTTCAAATATTCGCTTTCCTTTAAAGTTTTCTTCTACGTTTCCCTTCTGTGGCAGTGGAACGGGGCCGAACTTCGGATCAATACCAAAACACCTTGCTTAAGAGGGAATGAGATTTTTCAAAGTTACTTGGGATTTAAAATCAATGAATACCTCTTTCTCCTCATAAAACGAGGGTTATCTCCAGCCATTTTTTTTTTCTCTTTCAGCTGAAGACTCTGATAACTTTCAGTTATGAAGGACATACATTTTGTTGACGATGTTGGTTTGAGCCATAGTAAACTTTTACTTGCTGCGTCACATGCGAGAAATGTATTTTATTATCGGATTAAGAGTTTTTACTAATAATTAGTATTATAAGAGGCCCGCACATTTTAAAGCATTTATACGTGTTTTGAAAATTTTATGTTATACTTGATTAAAACCCATCTTTAAAAGGAATAATAATTCTTTCGCTTGAATTAATTATTTAAGAAGAGTCTATTAAATAGTAATTCTTTCTATAGACTTAATAATTTAAGAAGAGTCTATTAAATAGTAATGCATTATTAGATGAAAATCGTATATATTCATTAGAATGAAGTACTAATAAATAGATTAGAGAAAATGTGGAAAATGTGATAATGTGTGTCACATTTCAAAAAATATCTGATTTCTATAATACGTGATTTTCCCTGCAAATGAACTACTTTCGATATTCGGGGACAAAATTATAAAAAATAGAGTTTTCTTAAGCCTCAACCTTGTTAAAATGCAATAAGCATATTGTTGTTAACGATTCAAATAAACATACATATTTTATCATTCTTAATCCTTTTACCACGAGCTCTGGGGAACATAAAATTTCCTATGCCTCAAAAATGGCTCCTAAAAAATGTTCGTTTATTTCTGGTTAAAAATATTCCTAATATATCCACTCATTTGATAATGGTGACTCTATTTGATTTTCTATGAATTTTCCCGATTTGCATCAAAGTCTGCAACATCGTATGTTAGCAACCTATAAATGATGTCAATCGCTTTTAAATAAAAAAAAATCACGTATAAAATATCTATTTTCGTAACACATTTTAACCAAATTATATCTTTTTGGCATTTTTGTTTTCGAATTTAGAAATGTACGAAAAATTAAGGGCTTTCCCATTATCCATTTACCTCGAAAATCAATAGGTCTCCGACATTCGCGGATTGAAATAATGGCATAAAATTTCATGCAATTTTGCCTTGAAATGAAATTTTCGACGATTTTGAAAATTTCATTTGATTTGAATTTGTTCGAAAATTTTTACGCTCACAGATTCAAAGACAGAACGATACACAGACAGACACACCGATATCATTAAAACAAAAGCTGATTCGTATGCAGGGATGCTCAAAACGGGGAGATCAGTAAAAATCCGAGAGTCGATTTTTTGACTCCGTCACTATGCTTTCCTTATACTATGTATTATAACGATAATAATTAATGATCGCAGTACAAAAAAAATCTGATGTGGACAGCACATGACTTTACCTGCATAATATAATAATGTAATTATACAAGGCACAATATTTTTGGCTTTAAATTGTACATTAACATTTGGAACATTTTTTATGACAACATGTAAATATATTTCAAAGTACCTCTAATAACTTAATTTCGCGCAAATCCAACTCGGCAATTAAAAAAATTGCTGTCGTCCACCAAGTAAATTAGACAACCATCTAATAATATTACTAAAAGCACTGAATGTACGAATAAATACTATTGAATTACATCACTTTATCACTTTAATTAAAATTTGGCACTTTTGGAGACTTATTTGTTCAAACAGAAATGATTTATTCATACTCACGCTCAAAATCCTCATTAAAATGATAGTGGTATTTCATTAGTGTCTTTTAGAATATTAACAAATTCTTTGGAGCCAAAATTTAAACCTATTACAAAATAGTTTTCTTTTCTCATGAATGGAGCGAGCTAAATCGACTAAAATGATGTTAACAAACCTATCACATAATATTGCATATGGAAAATGAATAACATATTTGACGATAATTACTACCTTTTAATTTTATGCGATCTTTTATACATTTATTTGAAAACCGTGCAATTCTTGAGAACGGTTCATGCTAGCGTTCTAAATTTAGTGCCATTCGTTTTCAATAAAAAATTACCAATAAAATGATTATTTAACATTATTCAAAGTTCTGGTTTTTAATAATTTTTTCTCAAAAATTCATTCGAAAATTTGGGGCTCTCCTGGGCATTCGATCGCGTTTAGAATCAATAGTGTTTCAGTATTCACTAATTATAATAATCGTACAAATTATTTTTTAACACTGCATTTGATTGTGAAATATTGCTTCCACAGACTCACGAATACACAAACTAGCATACATATACACTCTAACATTTACACATACACGCACACACAAGCATCCGCTCAGAAACGTTTAATTCGGATTTATGGATGCTTGAAACGTGCTCTTTCGTCTAAAACTTGAATTCGAATTTTCGACCCCGTTACAATACGTTTCCTATACATTATACTATGTGTGTAGGAAACGTAATAATAAATTATCCGCCTTAGTCTTTGCATACACTCGCTGTAAATAGTCATTGAAAATAAGTTATTTTGAGCACGGCAATTCAGCAGTGTTTCGTTAACATAAATTTGCATGGTTCACTTTCGAATTTTTCCTCCCAAAAGTTACAAAATATACCGTAACATACCTATTTTCTTTGTTACATTAACCACACTGAATTTTCTCTCCGAATAAAATCCATGATGCACGCTCGAAACAGTGAACACACAAGAAAAGTATGTATACATTTCATTGAAAACATTGCAAACAACTTTATTCGGTTTTCCAGCACGCAAAGTCTTTTTTTCAGCAGCGCCGTTGTTTATTTATTCACAAAGCGCAGAATTGAAGAACAAACTTTTTCTTTTCTAAATAAAAATTAAACACTTCCAAATCCTATGTCTCTGCAAACGATAATCGGCGATCAATAGATTATGCACATGCTTAAGTTTTAATATTTCTCAAAGCGATCCCGCGAGAAAAGTAAAATGATAGGGTAATTTCTATTTGTTTTGAGAATTTCTTGTTTCAAAAAGCATATTATCTTTACGACGGTCTAAAAAACGATGTCATTAGGCAAAACGATTGAAAATAAAAATGAGGATAGAGAAAACAATGTTTGGAGAAAACCGAGTATGAAAATATGAATAATTCATATCCATGGAGACGTGGACGCCGATAGATTTCAAATTTTATAGGATTCCTTACGTTTTCGCAGGCACAGTGGCTTGTGTACATATTTCAAATCTTCTACAGGTTAAAGAAAGTGTAACTAAAGGGAAAATATTATTTTCTAGCTTCAAAAACGGATTTTTCTTTGATTTGATTGATAGCATTTGGAAATGGATTTTTAAACGATTAAAATCTATTTTATGTAGAATGATTAAAATAAATGAAGTATTAACGTTCTCAAAATAAGAATTTGCTTTTCCTCTACAAGTTAATCATTTATAAACTCAATTTTAAATGCCATATTTAAATTTGGAAATTTGATAAAACCCTCTATGCAGTTTTAAACATCCAACGACATTGCAAAATTTTTACCTGATCACTGTAAGTTATGTGTTTCTACTCTTCCATCCTATAGGGCTTAACTTTTACTCACGAACACTAAAGTGTCTGTCTTTAATCTGAAACATAAAATTCCGCTGAAATATAAGATTCTAACTTCTAAGATTACAAAGAGCATCACACCAATATTCATTCAAAATTGTTTATTATCAGCTACTTCGCTAAAGAACTTGAAAGATATAAATGAGATACAATATACAAATATGCAATCTCTACAGCGGCTAGCTATACTATATTGTATAGTGACACTAACATACAATATTTTTTATTACTTCACAATCCAAGGTCAACTACAGAGCTCAGGAGCCAGTATAAAGTCATGGACTTGAAACCCCATAGTTTGGATACCGAAACTAGTTTACTACCAAACAAACTAGGGTAAATTGGGGGGTTTTCTACACACCCAGAAGAAAAAAACGTTACCTTACCTCTTTTAAACTATCAATCTGTTTGTCGTAAGGAATGCACGTTTAGCGAATACAATTGACAAAATGTTACTTGTTTATATTACAACAGTAATTCATATCAGTGGGTTCAGAAAAATATAATACTGCCAATTTAAATGGTAAAACTAATGAATGGGAGAGAATTTCTTTCATATGGGATTTTCAAAAGTAAAGATTCTATTCTAGACACTGCTGTAAAGGAAAACAAGCACATGGCATACCAAAATGCTACTAAAATACAGTTCACATTGCTTGAACATTCTAGATTATCTAAATCGCATTAGGTACTCTTAACTCTCCTTAATAAGCGGCATAAACTCCATATAAATAATGCAGATACGAATAGCATCACTTAATTTTCAAATCACCTATTTAAAACAAAAATCATTCCCGCACTCAGTTCTTTTTTTTACATATACACATGTACACGCACACATTATACACATGTACACATTGTACATATGTACATGTACACATATGTTTTTACATGTACACATTTTTACATTGCAATTCTACAACGCGGGAGTAGTACATCGTAAATAAGCGTGCGGGGAGCATGCAAAAAGGGGATGAGGAAGTTGCTCTCTATGTTCTCTAATAAATACTTTAAATCACAAAAAAATAAAAGTTCCTTTATCGAGAGAAGTAAAAATAAAAAATTAAATACTATCTCACCGAGTTTTCATCCGATTTTTGCCATTTTCAAGTAAGATACTTATAATCATAAAATAATGGTAAGTTTAAAAGATGAAAACAATATCTATAAGATTTTAAAATTTTGCATGTAGGATTTTAAAAGCTACTATCTCTAATGCGCCAAAAATCTGAGACGTTCTCATCTAACAATCGCTGTCTTGCATCGTACATGACAAAAAGTAACTTTTAGACGGACTGTACAATTAACATTTTAAATGCTGTCGTCAAAAGCTTAAGTCGGATTCATGTAAATTGCTTACAGAATGCTTATAATGATTAAATAAACGTAGATTTAAAAAATCAAAATGATACCGCTAAAATTTTGCCTTTTAAACCACATCTCCCGTCGCAACTGATGTTTAGACCGTCGCTCGCCGTTCGTATCTGAAGTATCTGGAAAATCGTCTGCTGGAATAAATTGATTTTAAAATGAAAAATTTGGGCCGAATTTTAACTTTTAAATACATAAGCCAAGTTATACCCATACCCCTGTACCGAATTTCTCTGTTGTCAGTATCTTCGATTTCTCACTACACATACACACAAATACACACACATATTATTTTATTATGCAAGATAAACCTTCAGCTAATCATATTATATACAACTAGCAAAAAGCCGGGCTTCCAAGTGACTCGCGCATTTAAAATATGCGGACTCTGAAAGATTTCAAATTAAAACTAATTTAACAAATAACTATAAAATCAGAAGTATAAAAAATTAATGTCAATATTTGAGAATCCTAATACAAAAGAGCATATAAGTTTTTTAGAATTTGAATATTAAATCAAACAAATTAAAATACAGGAAAACAATGAAATCAAAGTAACACATTTAAATCGCAAAAACGCATTTAATATGCAGGAGCACATTTAAATCACAATTCATGCAAGGGCACACGCTTTGATTAGCTGTTTAATAGTTGTTGATTACTTGTTACTTGTTGTAGGAAGCGCAGTTTAAAAATGGACGTTTCACCCTGTCACAGTTCGTTTTAATAATTTAAATTGTGATTCTGCATATCTGCATGCAATTTCAAGAATGTATGGAAACTGTCAACTTCTTACCTATTGTAGTTTTCGAGTAAAAGGGATTACAAAAATCAGGCAAATGTTGATTTACGTATCTTCGTTAGGAATGAAGAATGGACTCTGCTCCGGTCGACCATAATTGTTTATAATTATTTCCAGAATACCTATTTATCCTGTCATTCAGAAAAAACTGACTGACAAAACTTTTTCTGATTTAACATTTTTGCTCAAGGGACCCTATAAAAATAGAGGCACCCTATTTTTATGAAAATACCACCCACCAGAAAAAGAAAATCTGATGTGGGCAGCACATGGCTTTCCCTACAGACTTATATCCACGATCTCTTTACTTTAATTCATTTTAATTCACGTTTAATTCAATGTTCGTTCTTATTTAGTAACTGGACTTATTTTCAAAGGTGGCGTAGAGAAAATACGAAAACACTAAAATATCTCGAGAACGGCTAGTCCTAGTGTAATGCGGTTGGTTTTATTATTTTCTTCGTTAAAAATTACGTATTAAACAAGCATTTGATGGATATATATTTGAGCATGCGTAGTTTTTTATTTTAGATTTTGGCGACTTTTGCGGGCCATTTTGAAAAAAAGGTAGGTTATTTCTTTTCGAATCATACCAAAATCTAATCAGCACTAGGCTGTCTCACAAGTGACTTATCTACCGAATTTTGTGAAATTCGGTCCATTAGTTTTTCAGCTAGAGTGAATACAAACTTTTTCGAGCCATTTCGCAAAAAAAGGCGGGTTCTTTTATCCCGAATCGTACCCAAAACTAATCAGCACCAGATTCACCCACAAGTGACTTACCTACCAAATATTATGAAATTCAGTCCATTAGTTTTTTAGTTAGAGTTTATACAAAATCTCCACAGACAGACAGACACACAGACACAGAGACACACAGACCGACACACACACAGACGTCACGCTAAAAATAGTTTTTTCGTATTTTAGAGGTCTCGAAACGTGTAGATCCGTCGAAAACTCGAGTTGCGATTTTCGGCATTATTCCAATACTTTCCCTATACATTACCATGTATTGCAGGGAAAGTAAAATACATATTTTTATTTTCCCTGCAATACATGGTAATGTATAGGGAAAGTATTGGAATCATGCCGAAAATCGTAACTCTAGTTTTCGACGGATCTACACGTTTTGGGATCTCTAGAATACGAAAAAACTATTTTAGGGAGACGTCTCGCGTGTGTGTCTATCTGTGTATCTGTCTATGCAAAGTTGGTATCCACTGTAACTTGAAAACTAATGGACCGAATTTCATAAAATTTGGTATGTAAGTCACTTGTGTGTGAGCCTTGTGCTGGTTAGTTTTTGGTATGATTCGAGATAAAAGAATCCGCCTTTTCTGCGAAATGGCATGCAAAACTTGCCTGTATCTACTGTAGTTGAAAAACTAATTGATCAAATTTTACAAAATTTAGTAGATAAGTCACTTGTGGGTTACCCTGATGCTGATTAGATTTTGGTAGGATTTGGAAAAAAATAACCTGCCTTTTTTTGCCAAATGACCCTCAAAAATCGTCTAAATCTAATATAAAAAACTACGTATGCTGAAATATATCCATTAAATACTTGTTGTATACGTAATGTTTAACGATGAAAAGAATGAGACCAACCGCATTACACTAGGACTAGCCGTTCTCGAGATATTTTGATTTTTCGCATTTTCACTACGCCACTTATGAAAATAAGTCCAGTTACCAAATGAGAACGAAAATTGAATTAAAATTGCAAATTTAGTGCAATTTAAAAAAATTATGAGTGTTATTTTGTGTAATTAAACTAAATATAATGAATTATTGAAGAAATAAAGTGAACGTGAATATGAGTCTGCATGGAAAGTCATGTGCTGCCCACATCAGATGTTTTTATTAGCAGTATACCCGATCTTCGCACGGAATATATAATATAAAGAAACTTAAAATTCACATTCATGTGCAAATTCATGTAGCATTCTAAATGGCATTGTTATTCAAAACACTCTATTAAAATATATAATTTAATTCTCCTAAATAGAAGTATAAGAATCTCTGTCTTCGCTATAAAAGTTTATCTTCACGGGATAGATCTGAAGAATAAAATATCCAGGTACCGTTGATAAACAATTAACAAAAACTTTGAAATTGGATCAATATATGCCAAAATGAAAGCTCAATGAAATTGGATCAACATGCCAGAATGAAAGTACAAAAATGGTATTAGAAGATGTACACGTAGAATCTTTATTCTTTTACAATTGGCTAAACACAGTAGGTATATGAGTTTGAAAAACATTTGCCAAAATAAAACAGATGACTTCAGAAATTGAAAACATCAATTATCGGAAAGTTTTAACCTGAAAGTCACTGCTGTAATCTAGTCAAAAATGTAATTCCGATAAAATTTATTTATATATGCATTTCTTAATTATTTAAACCGGAAAAGATTTATTAAAAATCGTCTGCTGTATAATCTCATTGGATTTAATTCCGTTGCTTCGCAATCTGATATAATTTTCAATTAAATTGGTGTAAATTATATCGTCTGTATAATGCTATGTCTACGGAAGGTTTAATGATGCGTTTTTAGCACTTTCCAACATAGTTAAAAAGTGTTTATGACTTTGTTCATTCTGTGTGTCTGCCTGTCTGTCCGTTCGCACGATAACTGCCGTAAAAATGACTTTATTAAAATGAAATATTAGTATGTTGTTCAGACGGTCTGTGGGACATATGGGAATATAAATGAATAATATCACCCTATTAGTTTTAGATTGAACCCGGGTAGAAAAAGTGAAATACATTGGACCCTATGGAACCTAATTTTTCAAACATTTTTAAGCGAAGTTAAAATTCGCAAATTGCTTTGAAATTATTAAAAAATATTCAAATCATCCCATAAAATACATAAAAAAATTTTGAGCAAAATATGTTCGGTAGTTTTATAAATAACAAGAAAGATCAACCATGCATAAAGCATTGATTATGAAACTCTTTCCAACTAAAATGCAATTTTTTAAACATCTCTAAAATGCGATACCTTCAGCGGTGATATTTTTAAAATTATCACAATACTACAATAAATTATTATATTTGAAAACTTCATCGAAAACAAATTAACTTTATTCAAATAACGTCATCGAAATATAAATCGCCTGACTCTCCACATAAAAGCAGTGAATATTTCATTCATAAACAGTTTTTCCATTTCTTTCATTCAGGGGCAATATTTTAAAAATTATCACAATACTACACTAATTTATTTTACTTAAAAACTTAACATGGAGGTGAAAATACTTTCTAACTCAATGCTTAAAACTTCATCGAAAAACAATACTATAGAATCGTCTGTTTCTCTATATAAATCAATGAATGTTTCATTCGTATCAGCTATATTGCAGATTCTAGAGCTAAATAATTTTGCGTAAAAGAAATTCAGCAATTCTTATACAACTCATTTACATCTTGATGTCTTTACATTCTCCATACAGGAAAATTAGGCTTCATTGTAGAAATAATCAGAGTTTGATGATCATTTAAACTCAAAAATATCAAAATTGGGTTGGCGTAGTATATAGATGCACAGAAAAAAATTTAAAAAAGCGGTTTTAGGACGGATGCAACACTAAATATGAATTAAAAATTTTGGCACAAGATGGATGCCACCTTTCTGGTAGGTCGGACGATCTGGGTCTCAACAACAAGATGAATGACATATTTCATTTTGAAGTGGGTCACATGATCTCTTCATATAATATGGGTGCAATTATTATTTTAATTTTTATTTAGAAAACTACCGAACATATTTTGCTGAAATTTTTTTCATATATTTTATGGGATAATTTGAATATTTTCTAAAGTTTTCGAAGCAATTTGTGAATTCTACATTCGCTTAAAAAATGTTTGGAAAAGTAGGTCAGGCTTCATTGTATTTCATTTTTTCAACTCGGGTTCAATCCAAAACTACTTGGGTAATACTATTCATTATTTCCATATGTCCCACAGACCGTCTCAACAACATACTAAAATTTAATTTTGATAAACTCATTTTTACGGCAGTTATCGTGCGAACGGACAGACATAAGACAGACAGAATGAACAAAGTCATAGACACTTTTCAACTATGTTGTAAAGTGTTAAAAATTAAAATAATAATTACACCCATGTTATACGAAGAGATCACGTATAACATGGGTGCGTATAGCACCACTTCAAAATAAATGATGGCATCCATCTTTTTCCCAGTGTCAAAATCGTGATCTTTTTTACAAGTTCTTTTACATTTATATTTAGTGTTGCATCCGTCTTAAAACCGCTTTAGTTTTACGTATTTTCTGTGCATCTATATTCTGCGCCAACGCAATTACAATATTTTTTAGTTTAAATGATCATCAAACTTTGATTATTTCTACACAACGAAGCTTAATTTTAACGTATGCAGAATGTGAACAAATCAGGCTATAAGATGAGCTGTATTTTTTTAACGCAAAATTATTTAGCTCCGGAGTCTGGAATATAGGTGATATGAATGAAATATTCATTGATTTTACACAGAAAAGCAGACGATTTTATAACATTGTCTTTTTCAATGAAGTTTTAAGCATGGAGTTAGAACTTACTTTTGCATCCATGGTTTAAGATTTTAAGTAAAATACATTATTGAAGTACTGTGATAATTAAAAAAATATCACCGCTGAATGTATCGCATTTTAGAGATCTTTAAATAAAATTACATTGCAGTTGAAAAGTGTTTCATAATCAATGCTTTATGCAAGATTGATATTTCTGGTTAAAATATAATTTTTTTCAGGTGGCATTTTTATTTTTTGAGGCGAGTGATCTTTGCAATACTGCACATGTTCTGTTGAATTTTCTTCCTTCTAAAAAATGAAGTTCAATTTACCAGATAATCCTTGTCGCTTTATATAAATCAGTAATTTATATACTTGATTCAAATTTAAATAAATTCGTGGGACAGAAACGTTATATTAAGGGATCATAAATGAATTGTATGTATGTTTTGATAGCGAGTCTTATAGGAAATAATAATGTTATTTGGCAAAACTGCAAAGCTCTCATGTATCGGTAGATAGTACGTGTGCAACTGCTGCCGGTGAGTAGATGGGAGGTATTGTTTTACAATTTTCTTTAATTCCATCATATGACGTGCTTGCCTTATACTAGTCGGCTGTAGATAGAGTTTAGATAATGACTGATATGGATTCAGCCCATAATCCCAGCGTTTTTATGACGCAGCCTTTCACTGATTCAAGGTCAGTGCTCCACGGAGCAGACCAGCGGCACAGATAGGCATCCACGGCACATCTAGACCCTCCCTCTTAATACTTCTCCTTTTCTTCACGAGAAATTTTACCTCTTATTCCATATTCTGCAACTCGACAGATCTTGATTGCGATTCGTCACAATCAGGATCGAAGAACATAGCTCGTTTTTTGAAATTTCTCTTCTACAAAGTATCTTTTTTCACTATTTCCCAACCGCCCTTTAAATTGGAGTATAAAGGCAGCCTGGGAACTTCGTTAATTGGACTTCCTTGAATCCTTGATATGGATTCAGCATCACGTTTCTGAGGGGTTAGGGGATTCAATAAGGATTTTGCTTCTTTTCACTTCCGATTTACGTATTTTTCTTGAAACATCTTCTCCTCAGGATTGTAGAGCTTAGCTGATGACTGATATTGATTCAATATTGTTTCTAGGGGATAGGATAGGAGACTGGGGATTTCTACTTTCAATTCTGAAGACGTTACGTCTGATTTTTCTGAAAATACGCATAACTATGCAAAATAAGTGTTGTTGTTGTTGTTGAGATCCAGACCGTCCGACCTACCAGAGAGGTGTAAGGTAACCATTTGGACGGCCGGAAAGTGCCATCCAATTTAGACCGGAACCCAGTGGGGGAGGCATCCACAGGAACCGTACCCTCCTTCCCCTACCACCAACCACTCGGAAGAACTTACGGACCCACATGTTTAACGTGATCGTACTTCGCATGAACACGGCGACAGTTGTGGCAGCGTGCAAATCCAGCGCGCAAACCACCAGACTACCGCACCCGAAATGTGCCAACAGCACGCGGTGTTCCCAGGTGGTCACCCACCCAAGCACAAACCGCGCCCGATGCTGCTTGACTTCGGTGATCTAACGAGAACAGGTGTTTTCAGTACGGTAGGGCCGTTGGCCTGCAAAATAAGTGTTGTTGTAGGTGAGACCCTGACCGTCCGACCTACCAGAAAGGTGTAAGGTAACCGTTTGGACGGCCGGGAAGTGCCACCCAATTTGGACCGGAACCCAGTGGGGAAGGCATCCACAGGGACCATACCCTTTTTCTCCTACCAACAACCTCTCGGAAGGACTTGCGGACCCACATGTTTAACGTGATCGTACTCCTCATGAACACGGCGGCAGTTGTAGCAGAGTGCAAATCCAACGCGCAAACCACCGGGCTACCGCATCCGAAATGTGCCAACAGCACGCGGTGTTCCCAGGTGGTCACCCACCCAAGTACTAACCGCGCCCGATGCTGCTTGACTTCGGTGATCTAACGAGAACCGGTGTTTTCAGTACGGTAGGGCCGTTGGCTCTGCAAAATAAGTGTTGTTGTTGAAACCCAGACCGTCCGACCTACCAGAAAGGTGTAAGGTAACAGTTTGGACGGTCGGGAAGTGCCACCCAATTTAGACCGGAACCCAGTGGGGGAGGCATCCACAGGGACCGTACCCTCCTTCCCCTACCACCAACCTCTCGGAAGGACTTTCGGACCCACATGTTTAACGTGATCGTACTCCGCATGAACACGGCGGCAGTTTTGGCAGTGGCTGGAATCGAACCCGGGCCTTCCGAGTGCAACTCCAGCGCGCTAACCAATGGGCTACCGCGCCCTCCTGCAAAATAAGTGTGTAAAAGGGTATAAAAAAATTCTAAATAGTTCAGTTGAAAATAACGTGTACACACTACATGCGACCAAAAAAAGGTTCTTCATAAATTTCATGTTTAATATTACTCTTACCAGCTCTTTAAATGTTTAAAGATAAATATGAGCCAAATAAATATATATTCACTGTATTTTATATTATTGCAATTGAGAAAGTCTTGGCAAAGAGTAGCACAAATTAGTTGAAATTTATTAATAAATATACATTTGTGTGCAGAAAAATTTCATTATCAGAATAATATATTAAAAGTCGATATACAATCTAAAAAAGTCCTAACTCTAAATATAAATAAGATAACTTTATATAGTTCTCATATCTATTATATTTTTCATCTGGATGACTCCTAGCATAAACACTTTGGGAAAAGAAATCCCTAAATCGATTCGCAGTTCAAGTAAACGTTTCAGGACTCTTGAATAAAATTGAATTCGAATGGTGAAAATGAAAAAGTAACTATAGCTTATATTAAAATAAAAGAAGAAATAAATATAACATAAATATAACATAAATATAGCCGTCTAAAATATTCAAAAATGTATATATATATATTTTTTAATATGCCTCTGTATCTGATGCAATACCCAATTTTGATAAATGTTATTTTTCAAGAAAGAATTTATTACATCAAAAAACTTAAATATTAAATTCGGTCATTGTGTTGTCACTTGTCCAGTAAAACTATTATGGAAGTCTTAATAATATCACGTGCAACAGTTAAACACCCTTGTAAACAAAGAGGTGATTCTGCTCTTTAAAGGGTTATACACACTGCACGGTGCAAACATTTTATACTATGAAACATAGTATTATGCCCATTTATTAATATCTAAAATTACACAGGAACAGACGGCAAAAATACAGTTGTGTCTACACCCAGACTCTTCCTGCTGATAGTACAACACTTCCACTGAAATATCGATATAGGTATATAACATTACACCACAAGCATAATCTACTATATTTGTTAATAATTTCGATCCTTCTAGTAAAGAAATGATTATGAGAGTTAGGTCAGCAATACATATAATAAGTATACACACTTCCTAGCCAAATATAAGTCGTGCATCTTAATACTTCGTTTGACCATCTTTAGAACAAATTACAGCGGGCATTCGTCATGGCATTGTATTTATGAGTTCATACAATGTCTCAACACTTTTTTGTGGCCAGATTTGCAGTAACATTTTGCCAAATTCCTTGGTTTATGAAGAAAAAGTGGAATTAATCTTTAGTTGCTTCTCCAGTATATCCCACATACCTTCAATGGGGTTGCAGTTAGGACTTTATAGTGGCCAATTCAAGTGTGTGTATGAGGCCTCGTGCTCCTCCAACCGATCTTTCACAATTTTAGCGGGATGAATCGTGGTGCTGTCATACTGGAATATGGCATTGTCCTCGGGGAAAAAATGTCATTGATGGAATAAGATGGTCCTTCAGTATGCTCAGATATTCAGCTGACTTCATTTTGTTGCTGCATAGTATTGCTGCACCTAGACCAGCCGAACAAAAAAGCAACCCCCAGATCATAACACTTCCTCCTGAGATCTGTACGGAAAGAAGGATCCAATGCTTTATGCGGTTCCCTTCTAATCCTGATAAGTCCACCATGTTAGAAGATAGTAAATCTGGACTCATCAGACCACATGGTTTTCCCCCATTGCTCAGCAGTACATGCTTTTTGTTCCTTGGCAAATTGGAGTCTTTTTTCTCCGATTACTCTCAGTAACCAGTGGTTTTCTTTTTGGAACACAGCTGTTTAATCCCAATCCTTTGAGTTCTCGTATCATCGTGCGAGTGGAAATGGTCTTGCTTCCACTATTGAACATAGTTGAGAGTTTTAGTGTCGATTTTTTGAGATTCGATTTCTCTAAGCGTCTTAATGATCTTCTATCACGATTATTCAGGACTGTATTTCGAGCGCACATTTTCCGCGAAGTTGATGGTTCACTGCCATCTTGAAAAGATTCAATAATGCGCTGGACTGTTCGTAATCTAGTGCCAGTGCTTTCAGCAATCTTCTTGCACGTTTCCTGGCATTGACACAAGCCAAGAATTGACCCTCTTTTAACTCTTTAACATCTTTTCCGCGACCGTGTATAACATATTCAGCCATGATCGCTGTGAACTACCTGATCAGCAGCTTCACGCTGATTCCGTTACATTTAAAGGTTGTATTGCCCGCAGAATTATGTAATTTTTGAAAGGAAATGCATCATCACTCCTTCCCTCCTCAGTATTTGCATGTTTCAATTTATACCACGACATTTTTTTTTTTGGTCAGGCAGTATACAGAATAGAACATTAAATCACCCGGAGTTAAAGCATCCACAAAGTGCAGCAACTAGCATTGTGGACCGATTTCATTCTCGTTAAGACTCATCACCAAGGAATTCCGTAAACTACACTAGATGCATAAATCTTGCTGCCGCATTTTCACATGTTTGAGGTTATTCTAAGCTTTTAGAATTTTGTAAATTTTAAATTAAACTTTTTTAACACTTTACAACAAAGTTGAAAAGTGTTTATGACTTTGTTCATTCTGTCTGTCTGCCTGTCTGTCTGTCTGTCCGTTAGCACGATAACTGCCGTAAAAATGACTTAATCAAAATGAAATTTTAGTATGTTGTTCAGACGGTCTGTAGAACCTATGGGAATATAAATGAATAATATTACCCAATTAGTTTTGCATTGAACCCGAGTCGAAAAAATGAAATACATGAGCCCTATGGGACCTAATTTTTCAAACATTTTTTAAGCGGATTTAAAATTCACAAATTGCTTCGAAAATTTTAGGTAATATTCAAATTGTTCCATAAAATATATAAAAAAAATTCAGCAAAATATATTCAGTAGTTTTTTAAATAAAAATTAAAATAATAATTACACCTCTTATATGAAACGATCACGTGACCATGATATGAAACGATCCCATGACCCACTTCAAAATGATATATGGCATCCATCTTGTTTCAAAATCGTGATTTTTTTAAGTTCTTTTTAATTCATATTGAGTGTTGTATCCGTCCTAAAACTACTTTATTTTTGCTTAAATTCTGTGCATCTACATATTGATACAACGCAATGACAATATATTTGAGTTTAAATGCTCATCTAAATTTGATTATTTCTTCAACTAAGCCTATTTTTCACCTATGTAAAATGTAAACAGCAAAATATATAGAATGAGTTGTATTAGAATTCCTGTATTTTTTTAACACAAAATAATTTAGTCCATGGAGTCTGCATGGCTGATATGAATGAAATATTAATTGATTTCATAAAGAGAAGGACGATTTTTTTCGATGAAGTTCCAAGCATAGAGTTTAATTTTTTGTAGCTCCATGGTCTTAAACAAAATGTTTAAATAAAATAAATTATTATAGTATTGTGATGAATGAAATGAATGGGAGAAAGTTATGAATGAAATCCTGTTTTTATAGAGAGATCCAGGCGTGTTATTTTTTCTATGACGTCATTTGAATTAATTTCCGTTGTTTTCGATGAAGTTTTCAAATATAATAAATTATCGTAGTATTATGATAATTCTAAAACTATTACCGAGGAATGTATAACATTTTAGAGATGTTTAAACCAGGCAATTTATCAATGCCGTCATTTGAATGAAGTTCATTTTTTTCGATGAAGGTTTAAGTTTTCAAATATAATAAATTAATGCAGTATTGTGATAAGTTTCAAAATATTACCGAGGAATGTATTGCATTTTAGACTTGTTTAAATAAAATTGCATTGAAGTTGGAAAGTGTTTCATAATCAATGCTTTAAGCATGATTGATCTTTCTTGTCTAAACTTCCTTAGTTCAGTTTCCTTAGTTCACGCAAGTGCCGACTCTGTTATTCATTATAGAGATTCACAAAATTACAGCACTTAGCAAGTTTTCTTTCTTCCAGTACAACTAGCGGTTCTTCGGTACATATTAACTTTAACAAGATCGAAGCAGGTCTATTGAGGCTTGTTTTTACCCCTTTTGACAAATATCAATACTGATACCATCCGCAATAATCAACATAGTCCATATATTAAAATAGTTTAATAATTAATTCATCAATTTGTCGTCGTTTCCGTTAATTTAGCATTATTTTTGCAATTTTGGTGATATTTTTGTCAATCTAGAGAGAAATATCGCGATGTTAGCGACTTTTCGCTGAATGACTTGTCAAGTTCTCCAAATTGATAGCCAAGCGTTACAGACAGACGGAAAGAAGGGCTTTTCTTGTATATAAATGACTATTAGCGAATTGTTAAGCATCAAAATACAGAACTATTATCCAAAGTGTCTTCTCTGGTCAATGGATCAAACTAGATCCACGAGAATGATGTTAACAAATTTATTGCATAATATTACATATTTTACAGTGGTTAATACTTTTTTAATGTTATGTGATTTTTTTATAAATTCATTTGAAAAATGTGCAATACCTCGAGTACGATTCATGCTAGAATTCTAAAGTTTGTGTCGTTTTTTTTCTATAAAAAAAATTACAGAAGAAATGATCATTTACATAGCATTATTGAAGGTTCTGAATTTTAATGATTTTTTCAAAATTTCATTCGAAAATTTGGGGGTCTTCCACACAATCGATTGCGTTAGTTCTATTGTAATGTTTGTACCAAATTTCGTTCTAAAAATGTGTTCATTGCGTCAAAGATCGCTAGCATATATTAACAAACATTATTTATGCTGTATTAATATACATTAATTTACAGTAGAGTTTTGTATCGGGTCGGACACCCGCGGGTTACCCACTATGCGGGTCGATTTCAGGTCGGGTTTCCATTATTAAGTTGTGGGTCGGGTTAGTTGTTGAGTTTCCTTTACTTTTCAAACTACGAGTCGGATTGCGAGTCTACCAGCAAAAATTATTTTTATGGACTATGCCATATCACATTTATTTTTATAAGAGTAACTAGAAAAAACTCTTTAACAGAGGCAACCAACTGTAAACCGCATAAAATTCTGCATATGCGTTAGAGATTTGAAATCTACACTATAGAATTTTGAAATATAGTTTCATTGCGGGTCATATATTCAGGTCGCATGCTGTGGGTTCGGGTCGGGTTGCAGGTCAACAAATTTATTTGTTGCGGGTTGACATATTTATGTGTTGCGGGTGCAGGTTGGAATCAAAAATATATGCCGCTCCTGAGCATTAATGTTAACAAACTTGTACTGTATCAAACTTATACCGGCTTATTTCATGCGCCTAGAATTATAAATTTATTTCGTCTTTGGGAACACATTAGAAAACATATCTCAATAAATAGAATCAAACGGTATACAAACTTTTGTTTATGTTCAAAGACGAAAATTTAAAGGGATTTCAATTTTAACATATCATATTTTATAAAAATATGACTTCATTTTCCTGCACGATGGTATCGAATAGCATTTTGCGTTCTTTAAATATTTTAAATCCATGCCTCTTTGTTTTATATTTTAGTTAATGTTTTTCCTTATTTTTAATTTTAAAAAATTGAAATAATGTTCAATATTTGTAAAAAAATATAATTTTAAATTTCCAAAATCATTCTCGTCCAAAAATTTACCGCTCATTCAAATTTACACTTTGAGCTCTAGTGGACCTATTAAGAATTCAGCCACTGATTTTTCCAATAACATTGTAATTCGATTGTTTTATACCTCGTAGACATAAAATTTTAATTTTTATTGACTTATGTCAGAAAAGAAAATTAAAATGGAGGTTAACTATTAAAAAAATCAGAACTAGGAGGTGATGTTGGATAATTTTTACACACTTCACAAGATTACTGCAGCAATTTCTGCCCTTATGCTAATTTTAAGTTTACAATTATCATTCTTGTCTAAAGCTAAAAATGAATATTGATCGCAAGAGCCACTAATGCAGCCTGTTGTTACAAGTATGTCATCGACTTTTTGGCATAAAGAGTGAGTAGCCAATATCTCAGTTATCGGAGGGCGGAGAAAGCTAGGTTTAGATTGATTTTTCAGTCATCTAGACACCTTTGGAGACCCAATGAAGAACCCAATACTTTAAAGCTTAAAGGCACGTTCAATAGAAAAACTAACTGCACCTCATTAAAAAAACACTTACCTTTTAAAATATGTATAATAATTATAAATTAACTAATCATTTTCCTCCGGTATGAGCTCTCTTTTATGCCACTTTTTATTCCACATGTTGATTTCGAAGACAAAGGAAGAATAGAATTTCATATTATAAAATTTAATTCGGAAAACCATTAGATAATTTTGCAGATAACTTTACTTTTAGTTATGGAATTTAAAGGTAAAATAACTAAAAAATCAATATTTAAAAATTGAGAAGTGTTCATTGGTTTGAGAATATCTTAAACTGAACTTAAATAACATGCATCATCTGTATATATATATATATATATATATATATATATATATATATATACACATATATATATATATATACACACACACATATATATATATATATATATATATATATATATATATATATATATAATAATAGTAGTTTGAAAATCCAATGAACGAAAAATAAGAAGATGTAACACGATAAACCTAACTTTTTAAAACACCCACAGAACAAAATATAATACAGCAAATCATCAATCAAATGGATAAAAAATACAAAACACAAGCTATCAAGTTACAGAAAATCAACAAAATGCAAAGGTATGGATACGAAAAAAGAAAAACTTAATAAAACAAGCTATATCGCTATACACGTGGGAAAAGGGCTAAGCCTAAACAAATGGAAATGTTCACATCGTAAAATTCGTTCTCAAGTCCAAGCATTTTACGAAACAGACACAAAACATGTGTGTTTCTGAAGAAATAGATAGATTATATCTATGAACTATTTCTACTTGGACGACATACATAAAGAAGGAATAAAAAGAAAAAATGAATACCTGGAAAAAGCACAGCGTATGTACAATCGAGTCGAAACCGGGAACACTGATAGAAGAGACCAGTGTTGCCATTCGTAAAGAAAAAATAAAAAACCATTTACTGTTGCCATTCATAAGAATTGAAAAACTGTTAAGCGAAATGTTAAGAAAAAGTATTAATATACAAAAAGAGCTACTAAAAGGAGGGGCAAATAATAGTAATGCTGAAGTGGAAGAGAATGTAAAAAAAAAAACAAGACAATGGAGATGTCTGGCTAATATAAGATACTATGAATAGAATTATATGATACTATGAAAAGAATTATAAAAATCCAGCTATTTTAAATTTTTTAACAATACTATTTACTAAATAAGAGGGATATTTATATAAATTGCTAGTAATTTTGAGATTATTGATATGCATAGCATGAAATTTTTTATCAGATAATCTATAAATTCTAAAAAGCTGATTGAGTATAATATTTCTAAACAATTGAATCGAGTTACAGGAATTAAATGGTAAGATTTTATTAATATTTAAATTATAAAAGTCTTTTTTATCATATAAATTTGTAACAATTCTATTAGAAGGATCAATAAAAAGATTTAAATCCAAAAAATTAACATTATTACTAATAGTAGCTTCATTAGGAATTAATTCCGAATTGTCTGGATAGTAATCTATATCTATGAGATAATTTTCTGTGTGTACTAAGCAAATCAGATCATCAACATATCTGTAAAAGGTATAATCTATTGAAGTAAATGACTTTTCATAATGATAAAGGTATAAATTAGCTAACATACTGCTACTGCAGCCACCCTGTGGAACTCCTGAGACTTGTAAGTATAATTTATTTCCTTGAAAAATATAATTACTGAAAATAACAAAGTGAAGAAGTTTAGGAAAATTTATAAATTTAATTTGATTTGAAGGATGTGTAATATAAGCATTATATAGAGCTAAAATTACATCATATAGATCAGATATCTTAATATTATTAAAAAGATCTTTAAAATCAAAGGTTTGAAATCCTATTATTTTTCTAAGAGATGTTAATTTATTCTTTAATTCTTTACTATTATTTAGAATATGGTAATTATTGCTAGTCTGGCTTAAACTATTATTTATTAGATTTAAAGAATTTAGTAATAATTTACTCGCAGTAGTAGAGTAAGTATTATGGCCACTAGTAACTGTTCTAAATTTAATAGGATTTTTATGAAATTTTGGAATAAGCACTATATAAGGAAATTTAAGATATTTATATTTAATATTTAAATCACTATACATATTGATAATTTTCAATTTAATACTATTGATGGAATGTAAATCAGGTTTAAAAAGACTATTATTTTTTAAATAATCTAACAGAAATTGAATATAAAATTTTTTACAGATAATAGCATAATTATTAGAGGCTTTATCAACATAGGTGATAACAAAGGATCTTTGTAAATCATTTATGGAATGTTTAATATAATCAATATTATATAAAGATCTAGACAATTTAATATCTCTAATAGCATTTTTAATTGATTCTAATATAGCAAATTTCCACATATTAAATGCCTCTAATGGCAGAGCGTATTTACAAGCTAATTTATATATATATTTATCAAGATCTAGATTAATTGATTTTAAAACTTTAAAAGAATTATTACAAGAAGGTATCCTAAATTTAGTGCCAAATGACATAATGGTTCTTAACACATTGTCACTAACAATGTCTAAATCTCCTGTAACTATATGCCCCAAGTCTGGATTTAGAAATTTAGCAAATTTGTTTAATTTACAAATACATTCACTATCTACAATTGACTGAGAGTAATGATCAATAGAGAGCAATTGTGAAACTTCATTATAATTAAATATAGACCTACCAATAGGCTTATTGTATTTGAAAGTCTTTGAAACACATAAATCTCCAATAGGCAATAAATATTTAAACTTATTAAACAGATGTCCAAAATTTAGAGAATTATAAATAGGATGTTTGAAAGAGATAACACAATAAGAATTAGTTGTTGTATTATTATAATGAAATTGATTTAGTTTTAAATTTAAAAACAGTGATCTTGTAATAAGCAAATCAAAGAAAATATGATTAAAATGTTCATTAGCAAGATTTAATTTTTAAAAAATGGCATAAACCTTATTTAAATGTTTTTCTTAACCGCAAAAACCCAGGATCTTATGAATTTCCATTGAAAAGTTCTATTAAATTGATTATGTAGAGTTATAATCTCAGATTTATGATCATTTAGTAAGGAATGTCCCTTTCCTCGTTTAAATCTTTTGAGTTTGATTGATTCACTATCATTTAAATGGGGTTTCAAAAAAATATGATTAAAAATATAGAATATCTATTATCTACAAAATTATTTTTTACAACATTACCATTTAGATACATTTGATTTAATCCATATGGAAAAAGAGTACACTGTGATTTAATATAGTAGTTTTCAAAATAAATCCTATCTGCTGATTTTGTTTTTATATCTAAAATATGTATAGTAATATTTTCAAAATCGTGTTAGGCAAAGTGTTTATATTCAATTTTATTGGAAGTAGGAAGAAAATTATTATTTAGAATATATTTTTTGATATGATCTCTGTGTACATTCATACGTAGATGAATGGGATTACTAGTTTGTCCCATATATGATAGATTGCATATGTTACAAGATAAACGGTAGATGCAATTGAAAATTTTGCAGCAAGGCAGAAGACTTTCATGGTTTGTAATTTGAGTATTAGAAGCAAATGGGCAGGTTTTGCAATTTTTATTCTTACATTTATTGAAATTATAATTTTTAGTAGGGTAATCACTATATTCAAAATTATCCATGGCACAAAGTTGGTAATGGGATATCGGTCTAAACAATTCCCAACATAAATTGAAAATACCGGGCAATATCTATCAAATTATATAATAATAAGTATAAATATATTTGCCAGTCACTAAATCAAATAATATGTGTAATTCATAATAGTATAAGTAATTTTATGAGTATGACAATATAACATAGATATAATAATAAAAGTAATAAAATAATTGCTTGTATATAAGTAAAAACAACTAAGTCCATGTAAAACCTAATCCTAATGAAAATCAGGAGGAAATTACAAGATATGCGAAAACATAATGTTATAGTTACATTAGTTCTAAACTAGATTAAATATAGATAAAGTAAAAAAACACAAAGTATTAAATAATGCGATAAGTGTAAAAAGTGGATTCACTTAAAATCCTGTCCGAATACGTATTATATATATATATATATATATATATATATATATATATATATATATATATATATATATATATATATATATATATATATATATATATATATATAAATTGAAGGATTTTAATCGAAAATTATGCATAAACTACTGTATGTACAAAAAAACCCATCTCTAGCATATCTGTTACAAATGAGTAACTATAAGCCAAGTCTAAGGATAAAGATAGAAGGTTACATATCACTACATTGGAAAGGGGGATGAGAAGAATATTAGGATTCAAAAATCACAATTAAAAGTATATAAAAGTAAATAAAAATAAAACTCTGCAAAAATGAGAATAGGCAATAATAATCAGCTCAAGACAAGAGATCAAGAATAGAGAACAATCAATCGAAACCACACAAAAAATGGCGGTCAGTTCGAAATTGCATTCTCATCAGGACAGCCATACAATTCGAATATATATATATATATATATATATATATATATACACACAGAGAGAATTAGATTTTATGTGGATATTTAAAAAAGAAAGCTATGTACGAGTATTAACAACCGAAAAAACTAAAAATCCAACTCTAGCGTAGATGTTAAAATGAAATTTTAACCTAGGTAACTATAACCTAGGTAACCATGTTTATATATAATATATAAACATGGAAAATATTATATCGGAATTTTAGTACATAATAAAGCGAAAGTAAATATTTATAAAAATAAATAAAATTTAAAAATTAAAAATAATAGTAATAATAATAATAATAATAATAATAAGCCCTGTAATATACGCAAAATCAGCTTTATAACAGAGCTCAGCTTTTTAAAAAAATATTTTAATAAGAAAATACTGTATAAAAAAATATGAATGGTTCAATTCAAATGGAGATACTAATTGATGGAAATATACGTATGAAATATAAATCAGTAAATAAACATACATCATGATATTGCTCAAAGTAGCTAATATCATGATGGAATTATAAATAAAAAAATTTTATGTGGGTATTTTAAAACGAAAACTATGTATTAACAACCGAAAAGACTAACAATCCAACTCCAGCATACATGTTAAGATGAAATTTTAACCGAAGTAACTAAAGATATATACAATATATATATAAACATGGGAAATATTATATCGGAATATTAATACATAAAGCGAAAGAAAACATTGATAAAAATAAAAATAAATAAAATTTAAAAATTAAAAATAATAATAATAATAATAATAAGCTCTGCAATATGCCCAAATTCAGCTTTATAACAGAATTCACCATTTTAACACTTTTCAACAGAATTGTAAAGTGTTTGTTCATTCCGTCTGTCTGTCCTTTCGCACGATAACTGCAGTAAACATGACTTTATCAAAAATGAAATTTTAGTATGTTGTTAACATGGTCTGTGGGACATATGGGAATGTAAAAGAATAATGTCACCCAATTAATTTGGATTGAACCCGGGTTGAAAAATGAAATGCATTGAACCCTATGGGATCTAATTTTTCAAACATTTTTTAATCGGAGTTAAAATTCACAAATTGCTTTGAAAATTTTAGGAAATATTCAAATTATCAAATTTCAGCAATATATGTTCGGTAGTTTTTTAAATAAAAATTAAAATAATAATTACACCCATATTATATGAAGAAATCACGTGACTCATTGCAAAATAAAATATAGCATCCATCTTATTTTTACTTAGTCAAAATCGTGATTTTTAAGGAACGCTTAAATTTATATTTAGTGCTGCATCCGTCCTGAAACCGCTTTATTTTTGTATATTATCTGTGTATCTAAATTATGTGCCTATGCAATTACAATATTTTTTATTTCAAAGGATCACTAAACTTTAATTATTTCTACAACGAAGCTTAATTTTAACGTATGCGGAATATAAACAGATCAAGCTGTAAGATGAGTTGCATAAGAATTGATGAATTTATAACGAAAAATTATTTAACTCTGGAGTTTGGAATATAAATGATATAAATAAAGCATTCATTGATTTTACATACAGAAGCAAGCGATTTTATAGTATTGCCTTTTTTATTTAGTTTTAAGTTTCCAAGTAAAATAAATTATTGAAGTACTGTGATAATATAAGAAAATCTGATGTGGACAGCACATGACTTTCCTTATATAATGCAATGAATTTACTTCTTCAACGGTGAAAGAATGATGAAAAGATTCACGGCACAATGTTTGTAACGTTAAATTTTACATTTGGTGCGGTAAATTGTACTTCCGGATGACAACATCTAAAACTATTTCGTACCCAATTAACTTAGATTTTAGGCAACTCTAAATTAACAATTATTAATATTGGTAGAATCCTCATTTTAATGTAGCGTTTTAATGTACAATTGTGCTGAATGATAATCCTATGACTTTTCATTTAGCACAACTGTAAATTAAAATGCTACACAAAAAAGAAATTGAGGCAGAATCTCAGAAGGCATCTAAGGGAAAGTCATGGAACATCCTCAGCAAAGAACGTTTCAGTCATTCCAGAGATTCTTCGACGAGAAGCAGTTGCCAGGTTCAGACTTCTGACTGGTCATGACTGTCTCACGGCTCATCTCTATCGGATTGGACTTGCTTCTTCCCCGAATTGTATTTTATGTGACCTAGGACAACCTATGTCTAAAAAACATTTGGAAGATTGCCCTGGACTACTGACTTTTAACTCAATCATTGGGAAATACTGGAGAGCTCGCTGCCTAATGGCATAGCGACCAAACGACCGGCATTTGTAAACAACATAGCATCCTCAATTAGCAATATAGTCCATATATTTAAATATTTTAATTGCAAATTCATCAATTAGGATTCATTTCCATTAACTTGGCGTCATTTTTGCAATTTTGACGATATTTTCGTCAATCTGGGGCCAAATATCGCCAAGTCGGCGATATTTAGAAGAGTATTTCTTATATAATAAAAAGTATGCTCCTCATATGACGGAATTAAAAATTTGCAAAATATTGCATCCTGTGTTGGCTCCATTTTTATCAATTTGATAACATTTAAATCAATTTGGCAAGAGTTTCGTCAATTTGACAACGTTTAAAAAGGTCGCCAAGCTGGCGATATGCCGCCAAAGTTCGTCGTCAGAATTTTGCTAAGCGTTACAGACGGAGTTTTATGTTAAAGTCTTATATTCTTTCCAAAATATTGAATTTTCAACAATTAGTTGTAATTTTCATTGATTTAGCGCCATTCTTATCAATTTGGCAACATCTTTATCACTTTGGCCACATTTTCATCAATTTGGCGACATTTCAAAAACTCGCCAAGTTGGCGATATTCTGCCAAATTCGTCTCTAAAATTTTGTCAAGCATTATGGTTGGAGAAATGGGTTATTCTTAAAGCAGATAAACGACTAATGCCGTCCAAATACAAAACTATTACCCAAAGTATCTTCTCTTATAGTTGATTCTTATTCTTTATAAGACATTGGATTTTCATCAATTAGTCTTCATTTTCGTTGATTTAGCGTCATTTTTATCAATTTGGTGACATTTTTATCAATTTCGCGATATTTTTGTTAATTTGGCAACAGTTAAAAAACTCGCCAAGTTGGTGATATTCCGCCAAATTTGCAGGTAAAATTTTGCCAAACATTGTTTATGGAGAAATAGGATAGTCACATGGTAGATAAACGACTAATGGCGTCAAATTACAAAGCTATTACCTAAAGTGTCTTCTCTCGTGAATGGAACAAGCTAGATCTAGGAGAATGATGATAATAAATATATCCCACAATATTATGTATGAAAAGGAAACAGATTTCACAATAGTTAATATTTTTTTTTAATTTTATGTGATTTTTTTTATAAATTTATTTGAAAAATATTCAATATCTCAAGAACGGTTCATGCTAGCGTTTTAAAGTTTATGTCAATCGTTTTCTAATGAAAAATTACATAAGAAATGATTATTTACGTAACTTTATTGAATGTTTTAATTTTTTAACAATTTTTTTAATTTTCATTTCGAAATTTAGGAGGGTTCTAAACATTCGATTGCGTGTAAAAGCAATAGGCTTCCAGTATTCACTGATTGTGACTTTTGTACCAAATTTTGTTCAGAACGCTTGATTCATTCGTGAGATATTGTCTCAACAAACTCATTGACATACACACACACACACACACACACACACACACACACACACAGACATCACCTCAAAAACTTCTGATTCGAGTTCAGGAATGCTTGAAACTTGCTCTCCCGTCGAAAACTCGAATTCGAAATTTCGACTCCGTAACAATACTTTCCTTATATATTATACTATGTATATAAGGAAAATAATATCACTGCTGAATGTATCGCATTTTAGAGATATTTAAATAAAATTACATTTCAGTTGGAAAGTGTTTCATAATGAATGCTTTATGTATGATTAATCTTTCTTGTTTTAAAAATGTTTTAATAAGAAAATACAGTATCAAAAAATGTGAATGGTTCAATTCAAATGGAGATAATTCATGGAAATGCACCTATGAAATATAAATCAGGAAATAAGCATACATCATGACATTGCTCAAAGCAGCTAATAGCATGATGAATTTATAAATAAAAAATTTTATGTGGATATTTAAAAACCAAAACAATGTATTAACAACCGAAAAGACTAACAATCCAACTCTAGCATACATGTTAAGATGGAGTTTTAACCTACGTAACTAAAAATATATACAATATATGAACATGGGAAATATTATATCGGAATTTCAATTCACAATAAAGCAAAAGAAAATATTGATAAGAATAAAAGGAGATAAAAAGTAAAAATTAAAAAAAAAATAATATATATTATATATAAGTGTGTGTGTGTGTGTGTGTGTGTGTGTGTGTGTGTGCCAGTATGTCTGTCGCCTCCTATTTCAAATCCCTACGTGGCCTAGATGTCGTTGTAAAATTAAATCATTATTAGAATTTATTTGCACTAAAAGAGAAAAAGTAATCAATTCGCAATAAACGGGAAAATATGCGGTATGTTAGTAATAAAATTGTACATAAAACTGAAAATTATGCAATGAACTGAAAAAAACAAGGATTTCTTAAAATAATAACTATGCACACATGGATTGTAATAAAACGCGTTGAGAAAATAAAATCAGGATTATAATATATTCGCACTAAGAGGGAAAATAATAATCAATTCGCACTGAATGGTAAAACAAGAGGTTAGAATTTATTTGCACTAAAAGGAGAAAAAATAATCAATTCGCAATAAATGGAAAAATAAGCGATACATAAATGTTGGTAAAAAAATTGTACATGAAATTGGAAATTATGTAATAAACTAAAGGAATTCAAGTGTTTGCTTAATAATAACTATGCATTAAATAACCTGGATTGTAATAAAACGTGTTAGAAAACTAAATCAGGATTAGAATTTATACGCACTGAAGGGGGGGAATAATAATTGATTCACACTAAATGGGATAATAGACGATGCATCAATGTTAGTATTGAAATTATATATGAAATTGGAAAGCATTCAATGAACTGAAAAAATTCAAGGTTTTATTAAAATAATAACTACGCATTAAATAACCTGGGTTGTAATAAAATGCGTTTATAAATTAACATCAGGATTAGAATTTAATCATCCTAATTGGGAAAATAAACTAGGCATCAATATTGGTAATAAAATTATACATGAAATTGGAAATTATTCAATAAACTGAAGAAATTCAAGGGTTTATATTAATAACTAGCAGCATACCCGTTCTTCGTACGGAGTATATAATATAAAGAAACTTAAAATTCACAATCATGTGCAAATTCCTATGGTATATTAAATGGCATTTTTAATCAAAATATTCTGCTAAAATATTTAACATAATGCTCCTAAAAAGAAGTTAAGGAATGTCTGTTCTCGCTATTCAAAATTATCTTCACGGGCAGATCTGAAAAATGAAACATCCTGGCCTCTTTTGTAAGCAAATTTACAAAAAAATATGGAATTGAATCAATATATGCAAAATAAGAGCGTTAAAATTGTATGGGACCCGTACTACTTATATACGCGAATATTAGAAGATATAACCTGTATTAGGAACCAACGGCTCTACCGTGCTGAAAACACCGGTTCCCGTTAGATCACCGAAGTTAAGCAGCATCGGGCGCGGGTAATACTTGGGTGGGCGACCACCTGGGAACACCGTGTGCTGTTGGCTCATTTAAGTCGACGTGGTGGCCGAACGGTCAAAGCGAGCGTTTTCAGCGATCGATGGGCCACCACGTTGTGGGTTCGAGTCCCACGTACGACATGGATGTTGTGTGTTGTGTGCGCAGTGTGTTCTGTCCCCCTCTGGTGCGCCTGGGGCAACGTCTTAGGACGGCAAAATGGTTCACGTTTTCGGCCGTACATAAAGCAAAACGACGTAAGTCGACGTAGAGTCAGTGCTAGAGTCTAGTGCCTGGCCATTGGGGAAAAAAAACTTGTATTAGTACATTACATGTATAAATTGAAAATATCAATAAATCCGTAATCTTTAAACCATTAGGCAGTAATTGATTCCAATATGTGCCAAAATGAAAGTGCTAAAATTATATGTACCCGTACTACTTATAATGTCGTAGATTAGAAGATATGTCCTAATGTTAGTAAATAATTACCCGTATTATAATATGAGTTTAAAAAATCTTTGCCAAAATAAAACAGATTAATTAATAATTTAAAAATATCAATAATCCCCGTAATCTTCATACCAGAAGGCCGTACTTGATTCCAATATATGCCAATATATGTCAAAATATATGCCAATGTACCTGTACTATTTATATACTCAGAGATTAGAAGATATAGCTGTGCATTTGTAGAAGATTACTCGTACAACGTACAATATATGAGTTTCAACCATTTTTGCCGCAATAAAACAATGGCATAAAAAATTGAAAATATCAATAATCTCTGAATCAATAATCCCCGAAAACATCAATAATAATAATGTTTAAATCTGAAGATCGTAATTGATATTATCCAGTCAAAAATATGATGGCAATGAAATTTATTTTATATACATATCTTCATTATTAAAATCGGAAAATATTTAATAAAAATATTCTTCCTCATAAACATACTGGATTTAAATCCGTTGCTAAGCGACATGTTATGATTTGCTTCAAATAAATTAGTGGTCAAAATATTGTCTGAATAATTCGATCTCTAATGAAGGTTTGGCGACATTTTAAAAAATCGCCAAATTTATCGCCAAGTGGGACTGTAGAACTGACAGTCCCACATGGCGATAAATTGACGAACCATCATCAAAATATTATCCCCTAAAAAAACACAATTTCATTTATTTAGAGCAATTTTATCAATTTCAAGATATTCTTATGGATCTACAAACATTTTTATCAATTTGGTGATATTTTAAAAATTCGCTAAATGTGTTACTAAGTAAGACGGTTGGACTGATAGACAAATGCTAACAAACCACCAGTTCAGTACTTTCTTCTAGCAAAACAAAATAAATTTCATTTATTTACATCGTTTTTATCAATTTGGAGACATTCCAATCAATTTGGCAACGTTTAAGAAATTTGCCAAGTTAGCGATATCCAGCCCAATTCGTAGCTCTAAATTTGCAGATCTGAATAAAATATCGTGCTTCAGTTTGTATATAATAAATGGAAACTCTAAGCTATTATTAGAAGATATACCCGTTCTACTCTTTTTCTGTTTCAACAATTGGATAAATGAATTTATTGGGTAGATAGAATATATTGGGTATACGCAATATATGATTTTATTTGATAGAATTTATTGTGTATACGCAATATATGAGTTTATTAGCTAAACACAATATATAAGCTTGAAACCTCTTTGCCAAAATAAATGAAAGTGATGTACGCAGTTCGCAATTCATATAATTAAAAGAAAAATCAAACCGTTTTTTTCTAAAATATATTTTTATATCCATTTATTTATTAATCAAATCGAAAAAATAATAATAATCATTAACAAACACATTTAATTTTATTGAGTTGCCGAACAACATGATATAAGATAGAATCCTCCGCATAAAATGCGAAATTAAATAACCATTTTGATTTCTTTATACTTTTCATCGTTGAGTAAAAGCTTGTGAAAAATATAAGCCATGGAGGTAGATTTTTCCATTTAAATTCATGTTTCAAACAATTCATGCTTTCAGATAGGGACTAATTAACGCAAAAAATCTCCACCAAACTCAGAGATAAAGTTTTATTTCTCTTTGACGTTCTAAACAAACGATTTTCATCCTTTCCGTTTGGATAAAACACTGGAACTTTTTCAACTGGCGCAGATTAAAGTATTACAGACATTGCGAAAGATGGTGTTATTGAATTTTCAAACATTTTTAACACGATGCCAGGTTTTGAAAACTGTGGGATCAAAGAAATCACAGATTGGTTGATTTGTGACATGGAAGATGCAGGCTTCCAGTTGCTTAATGATGAGGAAATTATCGCAGAAGTCCGACTTTCTCCAAAAGAAGACGAATAAGAAGATGATGATGAAGGCGAGAATGATTCCCAAGTAAAGATTAGTAACAATGATGCTTTTGAATGTTTTTCAAAAGGCCTTCCTTGGTTGGAACAACAAGAACAGTGTGATTCTTCTGAACTAATGCTTTTAAAAAAACTTCGTGACAGAGCTACACGACAAAGGATGACCAATTTACGCTAGATGAAGCTTCCATTTAAATCATTGTAAGTTTTTGTTTCAAAATAAATTTTCATATACTACTATACTGTACTGTAATTTGAATTTAGATATTTATTTAGCAGTTTAAATAGTCATAATAGCAGTTCGATGACGATGTTACATATTAAACTAGACGATTATTGAAAAATTCTCTATTATCCGGAAATTTCGATTATCCGATGTAGGTTCGGTCCCAATTACGTCGGATAATCGAGGTTCTACTGTAATCTTGAATTTTATTAGATTCGTAGTAATAAGCAATAATATTAATGCTCATTTTTCAGAGGACGCCGCTAAGAGTAATGCATCTTTCTATTTTAGATACTAAAAACACAATATTTATCTATTTCAATCTATTTAGAAGATTAAAATACTGCATTCGGAGAAAGATAGCTATCACGGTTTTCCTGTCTCTCTATCTCGTATCTAGGCAATTTTCTTTCTGTACATCACGCTGGTCACGGCATGTTTTCGCATTATGTAATAGAATTTTCAAAACGAATAACAACTGAAATTGCAACTCTAAAGAAACATGTTCTGAGCACAATACTAAAATTTAGATAAACTAGGTCTAAGATATCTTTAACGGTTTTGTGAATGTATAATTTTGAGTTTCAGGATTTCAATTCCAACTGTCAAGAATTTTATTCGAATTTAATCCTCCTATAATTTTTTTTTGTTTCAGCGTGACATTTTTTTTAACTTTCGGGAATTTCAGAAGGCGAAACTATTAAGACACTTTAATTGAGGAATCCGTCACTCACCTTACTGGTTCTTCTTAATTTACAATTTTATTAACCATGAACTTGCAAGTACATGGTACTTTTCGACCCTGAACATTTTCATTTTTCAAATATTTTTCAACTTCTGAAAATATGGACATGATCTACGTAATCATAGTAAAAATTTAGAATTTTCAGCCGCAATCTTAATCCTTTATTAAAATTGCAACAATGTCCAACATAATAAACTGATTCTATTTTGAATCCATGCCATCAGTTGCTGAATATTTCTTTCGTCCACGAAGCACATTATATGCATGGTCCTCACAGAAAATTTAAATGTTCCGATCATGCTATGAAACTGCGAAATACATTGTTTTTTGTACTTATGTTGCGCATTGGCAAATATGAAAATGTTTAGTGCAGCTATCAGTTTATATTTAAAAGATATATTATTCCTTCTTTAATTGTCAAATTATATTAAAAAAATATTATGCCAATATTTTACATGTTTGTTCACGTTTGCTTGTAACTAATATTGTTATTTTTATAAAATTTAACTATATACTGTTTTAAATCAATATACATTAGTTGGACACCACGCTATCTGTTACTAAAAATGTAATTAAGTATTATTTTTATTGGTATTTTTAATTTAATTTAATTTAATAGCATGTGCGCTTCTAAATTATATTTTTACTGCATCTTCTGCAAAATAATTATGCAACTCCCAGGATAATATATTAACACTGACCAAATCCCCAATCGTTTGATAATTTCGGGGAAATTATTTGCTTGTTCTACGTTAGAATGGTGAACCTATGACTAGAGTTGCGAAAACGAGAAAAAACCTGGTTTATTCCCGGGAATAAACTGCACATTTTGGGAAGAGAATTTTGAAAGTTTCCAAAAAGTGGGAATTTTCAATCACTGCATTTTGCATTGTAAAAGAAATGTGTATGATCCAAAACTAATATTTATTTTTTTGCATTCGGAATTGTAAATAGCTGAAGCATGGAAAATAGAGATATATTTGCTATATCCAAAAAAATATTTTAATTATGTGACTTTCTCATTATATATAAATAAAAGTTTAATTTCATTTCGCCAATAAATTGTAATTTAATTTGCTAATATTTTTAAAGTAAAAGAAAACACTCCAAACGTTGAACACAAAGTAATTAATTCATTCATATTCAGTTAATAGTGAACGATAATAAGATATACATATTAGTCCCGATAACATTTTAATAATTTTGCGACTAATATAATTTGCACAAATTCCAGAAATTTTTGTAATTTCAAATTTTCAAAATTTTTATTTGAATATATATATATATATATATATATATATACTTTATCTTTAAACTAATATAAATATTTAGTAAATGTATCTGAATGGCGATCAGTTTAAACTGCGTAATATACCGGATTACTCCGAGTATATAAGAAACATGTAAATAAGTTTCTTCCCATCAAAGTTTCCAAAACTTCCAAAATTCCCGGTTTATTCCCCAAATTTCCCGGGTTTATTCTCTCTTCTAAAATTCCCGGGCTTTTTTTTTTTTTTTTTTTTTTTTTTTTGCAACTCTACTTTGTTGGCACGTGGGCGATCTACGGACGAAATAATTTTATTCCACTACATATTCCACAATATATTTAAATATTTTGCTAAAAAAACTTTAATATGAATAATTTTGTTTTAAAACAAACTGACCAACAGAAACAGTTTCTTTAAAATCCGCCCTGCACCATATTATATTTCTGAATGCAACACTGACAACACTATTTTTAGGCAGTCCTGCGTTTTGAATCGTAAGTGCATAGTTTTAAACTATTCCAAAACGAAGGTAACGCAAATATTTATACAATTCAAGCAATTTAAAGAAACTTCCACAAAAAATTTTATATCCAGGTGCAATGGCGGCACTAAACTCAATTTAGATATTTTCAAGTGGTTGCATTTGAAAAACTTAAAAATGCAGTTAATAGATTTTCAATTAAATTCTACATGGACGCAAAAGTTTGTTGACATGAAAAATGACACAGAAACAAATGAAAGAAATCGATTATCGGGCGTAATTAATAAGAATGCAGAAAAAGAAATACTTGAAATTAAAACAACTTGAAATATCATTCAAGAAAAGTTCACTTCTTTCAAACTCAACCAATGACTGTATTATCAATCTTCTTCTTCACATATTCGTGCAAATCCTTATTTTTTTTAAATAATTTTGTAAAAGAAAGTTTAATAAATCGATGAATTTAGTCAGAGTACGTTTTACTAAAAATGACAAAATATTAACTTGATATAAAACATTTGGAATATAATGTGCAGCAGGAAAAATGTAATTAATAAATTATTAATATTAAGTTTTGTGTGATATATTTCATGAGTACATATGTGTGAAATAGTGCTTAATTTTCCAACTGACCTTAATAAATAATCAATGCTAATATTTTATTAAAAGTTTTCCTTCCCCTATTAATAAACTCTCCGGCATGTCAACAACTCAATAAATGCTGTTTCTAAATGTTAGTATGCGACCATAAAAAGATTCGCCACCCCTGTAGTGCTGGCAGACCTGCTTGAACTGTTAGCAACACTTTATAAAAACTCCAGCAATTTAGTTAATGATTTTTCAATGACTCCATATTTTCCTAATGTTTAGTATGACCACGGCCAATTTTTTGTTTCTTTAAGTTCGTGTTCTCTGCCTGTTATTTTTCTTCGTTTCTCATGTTCATAATTCTTTGTTTTTCCCACTTTTCTAGTTTTACTTCCTTTCGTTACACTAGGGGACGCCACTATATTGAGATGTCGTTTAGCCATTTCAGTTTGGCCTTGTGTTTATTTGGGCGTTCAGGTTCAGACTTTCTGCACTAAAAAAGGAAATCCAGTACATTTCCGAAACATACGCATGCATATCTTGATTTGCGCTGCATTTTACGTTGTAAACCAATTCATTATTAAATAAAGCACCACTTTGTAAAATTTATTTTATTCCTAAAAATACTAGAATGAGACTTCAGACTAATTCTGTGTTCGGGTTCAAATTTTCTGCACTAAAGAAGGATATCTGGTACATTTCTGAAACATACGTATGCATGTCTTGATTTGCGCTGCATTTTACATTGTAAACCAATTCATTATTAAATAAAGCACTTTTTAAAATTTATTTTATTCCTAAAAATACGAGAATGAGACTTCAGAATAATCCTGTAATGAAACAATTTAAAGAAACAAATCTTTAATCCTTCAATATTGCTTTGATTTTGACCACCAGTTTTTGGTTTAATTTTTTAGTTTTCTTCCACATGGATTACAAAAATACACGTCAATCTATGATCTTGACTTTTTTTAAACCTTCCATATTCATAAAACTTCTAGTAATACAGTTTATTACTTGTCCAGTACTCAATTTTTCTTCCCAATCTGACTATATGCCATGTAATGTTTCCCCGTTTCCTTATATTTGTTCTATTTATGCCCATTTCTTAGCCTTTGAAACTCTTTCAACGCATTTTATTGGGACTCATTTAATCTTCTTCGGACTTGTTTGATCTTATTAAAACATTTCTAGTGTGTTTGATAGTATTCCAATTTTGTGTGTTAGTTCTATTTTTTGGATTGGGTTGCTCCTTATTTTGCTTTATGATTGGCTCTCTCAGGTGGAATCTGAATCTATTTACTTGGGTGTACACCTCTATTTCTTCCAGTTTTGATCATTCCTTTTTTTTTCTTCGAGATTATTGGTCTGTTGCTAAAGAAGGGGATCCAATCTATCATGGAAACAACTGCATTGTTTATAAATTTATCTATGCGTCATCGTTTATCCATTTCTGCTTAATTATGTTGCTCAAATTTTTCTTACCAGCCTTTCACAAAGTGTTTTTACTTATTACCTGGTATTTTAATCCCAGTTTTACCACAAGTTAGAGGATGAAAATTGTATCAAACAATCTCTAGACTGAGTCTTACTGCCTGAAAAAAGTTTCATGGTTCAAGGGTGATGAAGCGATTATCAAATCAACGCGTCCTTGCTCTCTTTCACAACAAATGCTCTCTTTCGTCATAAATGCACTCTTACATCTCTGCATTGCCCTTTTATAGCGCATAACTCACTTCATTAAAGCTATAAGCACATAGAGTATTCTAGATGGTAGACAGTGCAAAGAAAATCATCTCTCACTTAACGGACGAAAGTAAAAATCAGTAAAACCAAGGTGCAGGGGTTTACTGACGAAAGTAAAAAATAATCCCTCATTGCTCAAAGTCCGTCAAGCGCTCATAATGCAACCTTCTTCGGTGACGAGGCATAGCGAGACGCAAAAAACATTAACTTGGCAACTTAATGTCGGTTCTTCTTGCAGCATATCGTTTCAGCTACTTTTTTATATCCAAGACAGGAAAGTTTAGAGGACGCTGCTCCCAAACCTCATGCACATTTGCACTAACATTAACATTTGCATGTCCTCGCTTAATGTACCTGCAAGTTTTTAGCTAATTCTACGGTTTTGAAATTTTCCCGAACAGTAGTTTATTTTAATATTATTCTTAGATTTATAAAGTTCAATAAAATTTTAAGTAATTTAATTCTTAAATAAAAACCAAAAGCGACAGACGTTAACAGAAGACAGTATGTCGAAAATATTGAAACCGCCATTATAAAGAACACAAACTAAATTTATATTTCAATAATATGCATATTTAATACCAGTTTTATCTCTATATTTCTGCTATGATTGCTGACCTATGATTGCTTATCTGCTGAGCAATTCAAATTATTAAAACTTCAGTCACCTGCTTAGATTTTGGTATACTATCATAATCAATATCTACCAATGACTAGTCGATTTAAAATTATAATGGAATTAATAAAGTATTAGTTTGAGATATCAGACTATATCCATAAGCTGTGAAGTACAGGCAATAATGAAATTATTTAGGAGTCTTTTATATGGCTTTTACGTTCTGTATCGTCCATTAGTTTAGCCAATGCAAACCTATATAAATAAAATTGAAAATCTGTCTATCTGTCTGTTTGTCCATCATCACGAGAGAACGGCTGAACCGAAGTTGATGAAATTTTGTGGGTAGCCTTAAAATAGCCCCACTTAAAATCTATATAAATAAAAATGAAAATCTGTCTGTCTGTCTGTCTGTCTGTCTGTTTGTCCCATCATCACGGGAGAACGGCTGAACCGAATTTGATGAAATTTTGTGGGTAGCCTGGAAATAGTCCCACTTAAAATTTAGTCCATATATGGAGTTTCTACAATCCGTGGTTCTCGAGATATTAGTAAAAAACGATATTTTCGTTTGTCTCATCATCACGGGAGAACGGCTGAATCGAATTTGATGAAATTTTGTGGATAGCCTTTAAATAGCCCCCCATAAATTTAGCCCAAGTTTCGAGTATCTAAGACAAGGGGTTGTCGAGATATTAATGAAAAACGAAACTTTTTCTTAGGAGTTCTCCTCTCTAACTCCGTGGTTTATCCAAACGAAAAGCTTGAAAATCGTTTGAAAGTGAATTAAAACTGTATCTCAGAGTTTGGGGGGAGATTTTTTGCACTAATTAGTCACTTTCTGAAAACATCAATTGTTTGAAACATGATTTAAATGGGAAATCTATCTCCTTGGTTTATATTATACAAGCTTTTACTGAAAAATGAAAAGTATAAAGAAATAAAAATGGCTACTAAATTTTGCATTTTATGAGGAAGATTCTATCTTATATCATGTTGCTCGGCAACGGAATGAAATTAAATGTGTTGTTAATATTTATTATTATTTTTTCTATTTGAATAATAAATAAATGGATGTAAAAATATATTTTTAAATGAACGGTTTGATTGTTCTTTTAATTATATAAATTGCCGACCGCGTACACGACTTTCATTTATTTTAGCAAAGTGGTTTCCAGCTCATATATTGTGTTTAGCTAATAAACTCATATATTGTGTTTACCCAATAAATTCATTTAGCCGATTGTTGATGCAGAAAAATATTAGAACGGGTGTATCTTATAATACAATTTTAGTGTTTTCATTTAGTATTTACAAACGGGATCAAGATATTTTATTCTTCAGATCTGAAAATTCAGAGCTACGAATTTAGCGGAATATCTCTAAATAACTTGGTAACTTCTCTTAAACTTTACCAAATTAGAGGAAATGTTTCCAAATTTATAAAATTGGCGCTAATCAATGATTTGCTTTTTAGAATAGAGTACTGAAATGATGTTTCGGTAGCATTTGTCGATCAATCCATCCATCCTACTTAGTAACACATTTAAAGAATTTTTTTAATATCACGAAATTGATAAAAGTATTTGTGAGTCTATAAAAATATCCTGCAATTGATAAAATCGCGCTTAATAAATGAAAATAATTGTATTTTGTTAGGGGATAGTATTGTGATGATGTTTCGTCAATTTGTCGCAAAATGGGTCTATCTGTTCTACAGTCCCACGATATGATTTCCATCAATTTATTTGAAGCAAATGATATCATGTTGCTTAGCAACGGATCCAATGTGTTATTCCGCATACAATTTTATATTAAATCTTTTCCGATTTGAATAATAAAGATATGTATATAAAATAAATTTCATTGGCATTGCATTGTTGACTGGATAATATCAATTACGGTCCCCAGGTTTAAACATTATTATTATTGATATTTTCGGGGACTGTTGATTCAGGGATTATTGATATTTTCAAGTTATTATGCCATTGTTTTATTATGCCGAAAATTGTTGAAATTCATATGTAGTACTTTGTACGAGTAATCTTCTACAAATGCATTATATCTTCTAATCTATGAGAATATAAATAGTACAGGTATATTGGCATATATTTTGTTATATATTGGCATATATTGGAATCAATTACGCCTTCTGGTATAAAGATTACGGGGATTATTGATATTTCCAATTTATTACGTCATCTCTTTTATTTTGGCAAATATTTTTGAGACTCATATTGTAATACGGGGAATCTTCTACTAGCACACTGGCATATTTTCTAATGTGCGACAATATAAGTTGTACGGGGTTGCATATATTGATACAATTCCTTTTTTTGTAAATTTGCTTACAAAAGGGGCCAGGATGTTTTATTCTTCAGATCTGCTCATGAAGATAATTTTGCATAGTGAGAACAGATATTCTTAAACTTCTCTTTAGGAGCAATGAATTTAATATCTTAACAGAATTTGCACATGATTGCGAATTATAAGTTTCTTTATATTATATATTCCGTACGAAGAACGGGTATGCTGCTAGTTTAATATATGTTTCGAGTCTCTACGTCCAGGGGTTCTCAAGATATTAGTAAACATCGCAAATTTCGTTTGTCTCATCATCAAGGGAGAACGGCGGAATTGAGATTGATGAAGCTTTGTGGGTAGACTTAAAATAGAACCATTTACATTCAGTCCAAGTTTCGAGTGTTTAAGACTAGAGGTTGTTGAGATATTAATGGAAAACGAAACTTTTTCCTAGGATTTCTACTCTATAACTCCATGGTTCATCCAAAACGAAAAGGTTGGAAATCGCTTATTTAAAACGATAAAGTTAATTAAAACTTTATCTCTGAGTTTGGTGGAAGATTTTTGCACTAATTAATCACTTTCTAAAAGCACGAATTGTTTAAAAACATTATTATTTGAAACATTAATTTAAATAGAAAATCTATCACCATGGTTTAATTTTTACAAGCTTTTACTCAACAATGAAAAGTTATAAGAAATCAAAATGCTTATTTAATTATTAGCATTTTATTAGAAATATATGATATATGATGTTACTCAGCAGTGGAATTAAATTAAATGAGTTTGTTAATGTTTATTATTATTTTTTCGATTTGAGTAATAAATAAATGGATATAAAAACATATCTTATAAATGAACGGTTTGATTTTTCTTTTAATTATATTAATTGCGGAATGCGTACATCACTTTCATTTATTTTGGCAAAGAGTTTTCAAGCTTATATATCGTGGGCGCGGTAGCCCTGTGGTTAGCGCGCGGGAGTTGCACTCGGTAGGTCCGGGTTCGATTCCCGCCGCTGCCCAAACTACCGCCGTGTTCACGCGGAGTACGATCACGCTAAACATGTGGGTCCGTAAGTCCTTCCGAGAGGTTGGTGGTAGGGGAAGGAGGGTACGGTCCCTGTGGATGCCTCCCCCACTGGGTTCCGGTCTAAATTGGGTGGCACTTCCCGGCCGTCCAAACAGATACCTTACACCCTTCTGGTAGGTCGGACGGTCTGGATCGAAGAAGAAGAAGCTTATATATTGTGTTTAGCCAATAAATTCATGTAGCCGAGTGATGAAACAGATAAACAGTAGAACGGGTATATCTTCTAATACAATTTTAGTGTTTTCACTTAGTATATACGAATGGGATCAGGATGTTTTATTCAGATTTGCAAATTCAGAGCTACGAATTTGGCGGGATATTGCTAACTTGGCAACTTTTCTTTTACTCTGCCAAATTGATAAAAACGACGCAAATCAATGACATTTATTTTGTTTTGTTAGAAGAGAGTACTGAAATGATGTTTCGTTAGCATTTGTTTGTAAGACCAACCGTCCTACTTAGTAACATATTTAGCGAATTTTTAAAATGTCACCAAATTGTTAAAAAATGTGTAAATTCATAAAAATATCTTGAAATTGATAAAATTGCGCTTAATAAATGAAAATAATTGTGTTTTGTTAGGAGATAGTATTGCGATAATGTTTCGTCAATTTGTCGCCAAGTGGGACCATCAGTTCTACAGTCTCACTTGGCGATAAATTTGACGATTCATTTCAAATGTCGCTAAATAATAGAAAATGTCGCCAAACCTTCCATAGAGATAGCATTATACAGACGGTATTTTTCCATCAATTTATTTGAAGTAAATGATATCATGTCACTCAGCAACGGATTTAAATCCAATGTGTTTATGCGGCAGACGATTTTTATTAAATCTTTTCATATTTGAATAATGAAGATATGTATACAAAATAAATTTCTTTGCCATTGCATTTTAAACTGGATAACATCAATTGAAGTCTTCAGGTTTAAACATTATTATTATTATTCATATTTTCGGTATTTATTGATTCAGAGATTATTGATATTGATTATTGATATTCAGATATTATTGATATTTAGTTATTATGCCATTGTTTTTTGAGGGGACAAAAATTTTTGAAACTCATATATTATACGTTGTACGAGTGCAGGTATATTGGCATATATTTTGACATATATTGGCATATATTGGAATCGAATACAGCCTTCTGGTATGAAGAATACGGAGATTATTGATATTTTCAATTTGTTACGTCAACTGTTTTGTTTTGGCAAAGATTTTTGAAACTCATATTGTAATACGGGTAATCTTCTACTAACACTCAGACATATCTACTAATCTACAACATTCTAAATTGTACGGGTCCCATATAATTTTAGCACTTTTATTTTGGCATATATTGGAATCAATTACTGCTTTCAGGCTTAAATATTACGGGTTTATTGATCAATTTATACATGTAATCTACTAATACAGGGTATATCTTCTAATATTCACGTATATAAGTAGTACGGGTACCATACAATTTCAACACTTTTATTTTGCATATATTGATTCAATTTCATATTTTTTGTAAATGTGCTTACAAACGGAACCAGGATGTTTTATTCTTCAGTTCTGCCCGTGAAGATAATTTTGCATAGCGAGAACAGAGATTCTTAAACTTCTTTTTGGGAACATTAAATTAATTATTTTAACAGAATAATTTGATTAAAAATGTCATTTAGTATACTATAGGAATTTGCACATGATTGTGAATTTTAAGTTCATTTATATTGCAAAGAGTTTTCAAGCTTATATATTGTGTTTAGCTACTAAACTCATTTATTGTGTTTAGCCAATAAATTCATTTAGACGATTGCTGAAACAGAAAAAGTGTTGAACGGGTGTATTTTCTAATACAATTTAAGTGTTTTCATTTAGTATAAACAAACGGGATCAGGATGTTTTAATTCATATCTGCAAATTCAGAGCTACGAATTTGGCGGGATATCGCTAACTTGGCAACTTTTCTTAAACGTTGCCAAATCGACGGAAATGTCGCCAAATTGTTAAAAATGACGCAAATCAATGAAATTTATTTTGTTCTGTTAGAAGAGAGTATTGAAATGATATTTCGTTAGCATTTGTATGTTAGTCCAACCGTACTACTTAGTTACACATTTAGCGAATTTTTAAAATGTCCCCAAATTGATAAAAATGCTTGTAAATCCATTAAAATATCTTGTAATTGATAAAATTGCTCTAAATAAATGAAATACATTGTGTTTTGTTAGAAGATAGTATTGGGATGATGTCTCGTCAATTTGTCATCAAGTGAGACTGTCAGTTCTACAGTCACACTTGGCGATAAATTTGGCGATTTTTTAAAACGTCGCTAAATTGACGAAAATGTCGACAAACCTTTCATAGAGATAGAATTATTCAGACGATATTTTTTCCACGAATTTATTCGAAGAAAATAATATCACGTCGCTTAGCAACGGATTTAAATCCAATGTGTTCATGCGGCAGACGATTTTTATTCAATCTTTTCCGATTTGAGTAATGAAGATTTAGATATGTAAATAAAATAAATTTCATTGCCATTACATTCTTGACTAGATTACTCAACTATGATCTTCAGGTTTAAACATTATTATTATTGATATTTTCGGGGATTACTGATTCAGAGATTATCGATATTTTCAAGTTATTATGCCATTGTTTTATTGGGGGCAAAAACTGTTGAAACTCATATATTGCACGTTGTACGAGCAATCTTCTACAAATGCACGGGTATATCTTCTAATCTACGAAAATATAGTAGTACAAGTATATTGGCATATATTTTGACATATATTGGCATATTCAAGCAAATTCGGCATCTAATGTAGAATACTATTCTATCATAGATACCGAACTTACTTGAAGAAGTGAGATTGAGGTTCTTGTTTGTATTGAAGAAGAAGGCTGTGTTTTGCCTTCGACACCATTTGACCCCTAAATATTTAGTGTATGCTGCATTTATACGAAGTTTTTTATAGTATTTAGTTTTTATTATAGCAAGTTAAACATTTTTAACACTTTACAACAAAGATGAAAAGTATTTATGACTTTGTTCACTCTGTCTGTCCGTTCGCACGATGACTGACTTTAAAATGACTTTCTCAAAATGAAATTTTAGTATTTTGTTGAGACGGTCTGTAGGACATATGGGAATGTGAATTAATAATATCACCCAATTAGTTTTGAATTGAACCCGGGTTGAAAAAATGAAATACATTGAATCCTATGAGACCTGATTTTTCAAACAGTTTTTAGGCAAATTTAAAATTGACAAATTGCTTCGAAAATTTTAAGAAATATTCAAATTATCCCATAAAATATATAAAAAAAAATTCAGCAAAATATGTTCGGTAGATTTTTAAATAAAAATTAAAATAATAATTGCACCCATATTATATGAAAGGATCACGTGACCCACTTCAAAATAAAATATGACACCCATCTTGTGTCAAAATCGTGATTTTTAAAGTTATTTTTAAGTTATTTTTAGTGTTGCATCCTTCATAAAACCGCTTTATTATTTTCTTTTTGTGTGCGCATCTGTATACTGCGCCTACGTAATTACAATATTTTTTAGTTTAAATGATCATAAACTTTTATTATTACTACAACGAAGCCTAATTTTCCCGTATGAAGAATGTAAACTCATCCAACTGTAAGATGAGTTGTATAAGAATTACTGAATTTCTTTAACGCAAACTTTTTTTAGCTCCGGAGTCTGAAATATAGCTGATATGAATGAAACATTCATTGATTTTACATAGAGAAGCAGACGATTCTATAGTATTGCCTTTTTCGATAAAGTTTTAAGCATGGAGTTAGAGAGTACTTTTACCTCCATGGTTTTAAGTTTTTAAGTAAAATAAATTATTGCAGTATTGTGGTAATTTTAAAAATATCGCCGCTGAATGGAAGAAATGAAAAAATATATGAATGAAATATTCACTGCTTTTTTATATTTCGATAACGTTATTTGCGAAAAGTTCATTTGTTGTCGATGAAGTTTTCAAATATAATAATTTATTGTAGTACTGTGATAATTTTTTAAATATCACCGCTGAATGTATCGCATTTTAAAGATGTTTAAATAAAATTTCATTACAGTTGGAAAGTGTTTCATAATCAATGTTTTATGCATGATTGATCTTTGATTTATGATTGATCTTTGACTTATTCTTCAGTTTGAGCTTACATTAAAATCACCATTGAAAGAATATTTGTTTTTATTTATAAAAAATTTATAGCTCTTTGTCACTCATAAGATTGCTCAATCAACATTCATTGGCTCATTTTAATATTGAAAAGACCTAATTGATCAAGAAAGAAAGTTTATAAACGGAATTGCAAATTTCAAAGCTTCAAAATCTTCCTGCCTCTTTTAAATAAATTTTTGCCAGAATTTACAGCAAATGTCACCTCGACACTATTTTAATTGCAGCACTAAATTTATCTATTACTTTGTGTACCATAAAAAGTGTAAAAAAAAAATAAACTGTACACAAAGTAAAAGTTTTGGAAACGTGCGTTCGCTTTTCCTAGGAAATACTTTCCGAAAAAAACATCGGAATAAAAAATTCCTTTTTTTCTTTCCCTGAAATAGAAACATTTTCAATTCTTTTGTGAACGAAGTTTAATAAAGGGTGATAAACTCTTTTTAAACACACAAAAGTAGTGTAAAAAAGGCTTCATTTAGAAAGATACAAAAAGAAATTTTCATTCAGTTTCTTTCCACAAATTCAACAAGCTATAAACGCAACCAATTCAATAAAAGATAGATTCTGGTCTAGCATAAAATTGAATTTTACCGAAAAAAGTTTTTATGAATTGATCAATTAAATGTCTTTGGGAAAAGCTTTTTCTTTTTTCAACAAATTTAATGCACAAGGCATAAGACTTAATACCAGTTTTAAAATTCCTAACACTATTTACTTCTAGGTTCCTATATCTTCATAACAGATAAGGTAAAACGGGGTGAAATGCCAGTAGGTCGAAAATACACTATGTTAATATATCGTTTATTAACACTTTACAACAAAGTTGAAAAGTGTTTATGAATTTGTTCATTCTGTCTGTCTGTCTGTCCGTTAGCACGATAACTGCCGTAAAAATGACTTAATCAAAATGAAATTTTAGTATGTTGTTCAGTCGGTCTGTAGAACCTATGGGAATATAAATGAATAATATCACCCAATAAGATTTGGATTGAACCCGGGTTGTAAAAACGAAGTACATTGAACCCTATGGGACCTAATTTTTCAAACATTTTTTAAGCAAATTTAAAATTCACAAATTGCTTCGAAATTTTTAGATAATATTCAAATTATCCCATGAAATATATAAAAAAATTTCAGCAAAATATATTCAGTAGTTTTTTAAATAAAAATTAAAATAATAATTACACCTCTTATATGAAGCAATCACGTGACCATTATATGAAGAGATCATGTGACCCACTTCAAAATGAAATATGGCATCCATCTTGTCTCAAAATCGTGATTTTTAAAGTTCTTTTTAATTCATATTGAGTGTTGTATCCTTCCTAAAACCGCTTTATTTTTGCTTAAATTCTGTGCATCTACATACTGAAACAACACAATTACAATATATTTCAGTTTAAATGATTATCAAAATTTGATTATTTCTACAACGAAGAATATTTTTCACTTATGTAAAATGTAAACAGCAAAATATGTAGAATGAGTTCTATAAGAATTGCTGCATTTCTTTAACGCAAAATTATTTAGCTCATGGAGTCTGTTTAGCTGATATGAATGAAATATTCATTGATTTTACAGAGAGAAGGACGATTTTTTTCGATGAAGTTTTAAGTTTTAAGTGGAGTTTAATTACTTGTAGCTCCATGGTCTTAAGTTTTTATATAAAATAAATTATTATAGTATTGTGATAAATGAAATGAACAGGAAAATGTTTATGAAATGAAATGCTGCTTTTATAGAGAGAGCCAGGCGTGTTATTTTTTTATGACGTCATTTGAATGAATTTCGGTTGTTTTCGATGAAGTTTTCAAATATAATAAATTATTGTAGTATTATGATAATTTTAAAAATATTACCGAGGAATGTATCGCATTTTAGATATGTTTAAACCAGTCAATTTATATTTCAATGCCGTCATTTGAATGAAGTTCATTTTTTTCGATGATGGTTTAAGTTTCAAATATAATAAATTAATGTAGTATTGTGATAAGTTTTAAAATATTACCGAGGAATGTATTGCATTTTAGAGATGTTTAAATAAAATTGCATTGAAGTTGGAAAGTGTTTCATAATCAATGCTTTAACCATGGTTTATCTTTCTTGTTATATTATAAATGGCGGTACTTTCTAACCGTGAACGTGAGCATGTCCATGCAACGAATGACATGTACAAGTTTCTCTAGTTTTATCGTATTAAATTCGAAGAATCTGGGAAGATCAATTCGAACCAAATATTAAGCAGGCTTTCTCGTCTGTTAACATATTTCATAATTTTTTGTCATGGAAAATGGATTTATGTAACGTATTTTAAAACCACGTAAAATGGCTGTCTCAGGACCTGAATAGACAACTATTTTATTAAGCAAGTATGTGACAAGTCAAAGGGGTACCTTCTCCTCGCTATTGGCACAAGATGCCACCTTAGTGTGACGGATTACTTTATTTACATGAACATTAATGTACAATTTCTGTATTCCTATATTGAGTTTTAGCTTTTAAAATACCGTCAATACTATAATTTTCGTCAAATATTTATCTAAAACAACAACACTAATATTTCTGAGAGATTATGACTTCTGTGAGGTTCTAAATGTGACTGGATACAGTGTATTGTTTCCCAGAAATTGCTTCAATAAGATTGCGTAAGTCGTAGTGATTACTGTAATAAGTGTAATGCATGAATAACAATATTTTACATAATTAACTTGTTAAGAATTGTTATAACAATATTGGTGACAATCTGTAGCTAATAATAAAATTTATTTACCCATAATTCTGAAAACTGTTCAAAGAAATTGTGTTTATCAAATTTTAATAGGAAAAATAAATCAATGGTTTTGTATTGCATTTCATTTGTGCTTCATGTTCCTCACAGTACTGACATCTTCACCAAATACAGGTGACATCTTACTTAGGTATCGGGGTAAGACAGTCGTAGGAGGTAAGATGTCAGTTTTGCAGGGATAATTATATAATCAAATTACAACATTTTACCATAACTTTTGAGGGTGGCGATTTCGAGCACTACTAGGTGAAAGCTTAAATACCGTCTTAAAAAACTCCGAAGTATAGCGACTATTTGTTCGCTCATAATTCACTCTAACATACCTTATTTTGTGTTGTACTACCAAAGTATAATAACAGTGAACTTTTAAACAAAAATATTATCTCAGTTGTACAACTGTATATCTTTTTAAGTAACATTTTTGTGTAAATTGGCATTTGCATGAAAATAAAATTGTACGTTTTTAATTTTTTAAATAAATAAAGGTTTTTGTGTAATATTATATTCAAAATACAGTATAAATTAAAACTGGTTATCTCTTCAATTAGTTTAACTTATGTTATGTTTGACCCGCTTTTAAACAGCACTTTTAATATTTCTTGTCATGAGGTATAATTTCAATTAGTTCAGATACTGATAACTTAATAATAATAAACATATTTTTCACATACATAAATATCCCTTTACATATGATTTTAAATTGAAATTTAATGCAATTGAATTGCATTTTAAATATTTTTATAATTTATAAATCTGGATCTAACATTTTTGACTTTAAGAAGTCCATATTAAGTGATCTTTCACTCACCTGATGAATATAATAATAATTAAATAATTAAACACCATATATTTAATCATTTATTAACAAGTTCAGCAGAAGTTTTCGTGTTGATTTCTTTCAGAAACAGCTCATAAACTGATAATTTAAGAAATTATATTTAATTTTCACTTCAATTCAAATCTTTCTATACCACAACTCCAGGTACCATCTCCAAGGGATATCTTTTGGTAATACTACATATAATTACCCATTATTTGTGGAAATAAAACGTGAATTTATTCAAGCTCAGATTTCCTTAAAAAGTTTATATTATAACTGCCACATTCTATTACACGAAACACTGCCAATATAATATAGTGCACTTTGTTTTACTGCAAATTTTAATAGAATATTCATTTCATCGGAAAATATTTTTCATTTTATCGACAAACTTACGAATTATGTAACAGATAAACTTACATTTAAAAATAAATTCGTTTGGAACTTTGGTTCTTTCGTTTCAGTAAATCAATAGCATTTTGCTTATAAGGATTTTATTTTTAATCAGTGTATGCCTTGAAATGGGGGAGTTTTATCCAGGTCAAACCTCCCATAATTTTTCTGGATCAATAGGTCGCCTTTCTTAGTTTCCATTTATAAGAAAAGTATCAAAAGTACATGATAAAATTGTTATATCTGTTAAAAAACTCATGTTCCAATAGGTGCTCAAACCACAGATCTCTGCCTGGCCCTGATACTCTTCATGGACCTGCAATCTTACATCTTAATGCATATTTTAAACGATAACAAATAATCAAAATACTTTCATTCTGATTATATACAACTGATCTAGGTCTTTACAAATAAAATCAGACTTACTAAGCCTATGCATAAAGAGTGATTTTACTTTGGTTTCGCTTTTAGCGCTAGTAACAAACAAACGAGAATGATTCAGTTCATGCATATTAATCTCTTGTCTGGTCTTTATGTTTTACATGATAAATATGTTTAAAAAATATGTTTATATATTATAAATATGACAAATATGTTTTAAATAATAAAATAATGAGCGCGAGTTCTATTCCAAGTCCTACAACTTCATCTCAAGTGCAGAATTTTTAATAACAAATATAGTATTTATTTAAATACGAGTAACAACTATAGTACTTACCTTAATGAATCAAAATTATACTACAATTAAAATTCTAGTACTTGCAGTTTAGCTAGTAGCATGAAATACATATATGTGTATAACGTTTACTGTAATCGCTCGAAAAGCTAAAGGAAAATATGATGATAGTGATTGTGGCTTCTGCCCCTTTTCTTGATACTTATGCATTTAGACGAATATTGAGCAAACTTTTTAATTGTAGCCTATGAAAAGTATGGTGATAGTGTTTTAATCAAAAGTCAGTTTTTACTGTAAATACATCGACAGAGTCCCTAGATACAAAAAATAACCTTTGTCAGTCTGTGAGTGTCAAATCGTTGGCCCTTCGTAATCTAGAGAATTACTGAAGCGATTTGAACCCAATTTGAATGGCAAGTTTCATATTATGTAGACGTGAAAGTAGAAAAAAAATTCGAAACATGAATATAGTTTAGCTATAAAACGGGATTTTATCAAAATCATTGGTCTTTCATAATCTCAAAACCCGCTGAAGCAATTTGAACCCAATTTGGGTAGTATGCTGCATATATTATCTTGATGTCAAGTCAGGCAAAATACCCAAAACTGCATATAATTTAACTATAAAACAAGATTTTGTCAAAATCAGTGACCTTTCATAATCTCAAAAGCGATTGAAGCGATTTGGATCAAATTTTGGCGGTATGCTGTATAATGGCGTAGATGTGAGTGCAGGAAAGACATTTTTAAAAATGTAGATCATTTGGCTCAGAAATAAAATGACCACATATTTCGCGGCTAAAATCGCGGGACTGCCCCAATCCTCTAGTTTTGATATATAATCACTCACTTAAAGAATCTTATAAAAACAACTGATAGAATTAATAAGTGACGACACTTTAAAAATCAAATTCTAAAGACTCAATTTAAAAAAAAATAGATTGCATGGAAAAGATAAATATCCCTTTCTACAAAAGCTTTCAAAATTTTACTACTATTTTCTTCAATCTGTCCTCCAGTTTTGATATATAATCACTCACCTAAAGAATCTCATAAAAACAATTCATAGAATTAGTAAGTGACGACACTTTAAAAATCAAATTCTAAAGACTCAATTTAAAACGTAAATAGATTGCATGGAAAAGATAAATATCCCTTTCTACAAAAGCTTTCAAAATTTTACTACTATTTTCTTCAATCTGTCCTCCAGTTTTAATATATAATCACTCACCTAAAGAATCTCATAAAAACAATTCATAGAATTAGTAAGTGACGACACTTTAAAAATCAAATTCTAAAGACTCAATTTAAAAAGTAAATAGATTGCATGGAAAAGATAAATATCCCTTTCTACGAAAGCTTTCAAAATTTTACTACTATTTTCTGCCATCTACCTAAGTGAAGCTATCTTTCGAAAACTAAGAAAATAAAATCACTCTGGTTTAGATGTGGAAACCGAACTTTTGCAGCTTCTGAATTAACATCCATCCAAAGAGGTAATTCCGAACAGACAAACATTAAAAATGGAATGAATGGGTTTACTATTTATTCACAGAAAAATATTATCCTACTATTGATGTTTCTATTTTCTGTTTAAATAAATTTAGGACGGGGGGGGGGGGGGGGTGAATATTTGAATAGTTCTAATGGGGACCAAACAAGTCTTCACACTTCTGGTATACCTAATACTTTGATCGAGGATGCACTTTGCATTTTTAACACTTTTCAACATAGTTGCAAAGTGTTTATGATTTTGGTCATTCTGTCTGTCTGTCAGTTCGCACGATAACTGTCGTAAAAATGACTTTATCAAAATAAAATTTTAGTATGTTGTTGAGTCAGTCTATAGGACATGTGGAAATGTAAATAGATAAAATCACCCAATTAGTTTTAGATTGAACCCGGGTTGAAAAAGTGAAATACATTGGACCTAATTCTTCAAACATTTTTCAAGCGAAGTTAAAATTCACGAATTGCTTCGAAAATTTTAGGAAATATTTAAACTATTCTATAAAATATATAAAAAAATTTCAGCAATAGATGTTCGGTAGTTTTTTAAATAAAAATTAAAATAATAATTACACCCATTTTTATGAAGAGATCACGTGGCCCACTTCAAAATAAAATATGGCATCCATCTTTTTTTTTTCCAGAGTAAACATCGTGATTTTCAAAGTTCTTTTAAATTTATATTTAGTGTTGCAACCGTCCTAAAACCGCTTTATTTTTGCGTATTTGCTGTACATCTATATTCTGTGCCAACACAATTACAATATTTTTGAGTTTAAATGGCCATCAAACTTTGATTATTTCTACAACGAAGCATAATTTTAATGGATACAGAATGTAAACAAGTGGTTGTAAAATGGGTTGTATAAGAATTGCTGAATTTTTTTCACGCAAAATTACTTAACTGGAATAAAAGTGTGTGCATGAAATATTCGCTTCTTTTACATAGCGAGCCAGACGGTTTATATTTTGATGACGTCATTTGAATAAAGTTCATTTTTTTCGATGAAGTTTTAAGTTTTGAAATATAAAAAATTATTGCAGCACTAGGATAATTTAAAATATGTCACCGCAGAATGTATCGCATTTTAGAGATGTTTAAATAAAATTGCATTTCAGTTAGAAAGTGTTTCATAATCAATGCTTTATGCATGATTGATACTGGTAAATTATGCTATTATTAAACAATTTTTAAACTATGCTATTTCAAACTCTGCTACCTTAAAACAATTTTTAAGCTATGTTATTTTTAAGCTATTCATAAACTATATCTAAACTATGCTATTACTTTCCCTATAATACGTAGTATATGCAATGAGAAAGTATTGTGATACGGTCCAGAGACACGCATAGGATGATAGGGTGGAGGGACAGACACTACTCGAGTAGGGGCAGGGCTCCTACTGGGGCCCGGACATCTAACATTTTTTCTCGAGGAAGGAAAAGACATATCCAACTCTCGGATTTTGGATGGATCTAAACATTTTGAATATCCCTATACACGAATCAACTATTTTTTCATTGATGTCGCATGACTGTTCGCGAGATATCGCTCGAAAAAAGTGATAAAATCGAATAAAATTTGGTATGATTTTTTTTTTTTTCAATCGGTCAAGATTAGCTTTATTTATTGACTTATCTCACAACGCAAGGTGAATTTTCACTATCTGCAGACGCTCCCCCACTGGGTTCCGGTCTAAATTGGGTGGCACTTCCCGGCCGTCCATACAGTTACCTTACACCTTTCTGGTAGGTCGGACGGTCTGGGTCTCAACAAACTATCTGCAGACGCATCACTTGTGACGATTGGGTCGACTTTACAGCAAGTTTAAAATAGGAAATTATGTCCGTTAGCGTGTTTCCAGGAAAGTTAAATACCGCAGAACGCAAGTATAGAGCTTACGATCGTGAGCGTCTCACAGCATATTCTACCGTAAAGCATTTTCGGCATATGTATGAGGGATACAATTTTGTTTTATACACAGATCTCAAGCTTCTTGCATTTGCGTTTTACCAAAAAACCGAGAAAATGTCTGAAAGTCAATTACGACATCTGGAATGCATAAGTTAATTTACAACAGACATTGGATACATTCCTGGTTTAACTAATATGGTAGCAGACGCACTTTCTCGCATCGAACAGATTAATACCCCAAATGCGCTCGATTACGAGGCAATTTCGAAAGCTTAAAGTAACGACGAGATAAAGGATCTAATAACTGTTATCCTACTGCAAGTCTGAAAGGTATCTCTCTTGATCCGTCAGGTGCCATACTGCAATGCGGTACCTCAACGGGTGAAATTCGGCCATTCATATCCAGGGTCTTTCGACAAGAAGTGTTTTATAGCATCCACGATCTCGCTCATCCACGACATCAAAGCACTGTGAACATGATACGCATTCGATTTATTTGGCCATCGCTCCAAAAAGACTGTGCCGAATGGTGCCATAAGTGTAATTGGTCAAAACTCAAAGGTACAACGGCACACAAAGTCACCATTAGGAAATTTTGATAAGCCTAATAGCATATTTCAGCATGTACATATCGACGTATTGCAGTCGAACCCTAGCCATTATCAAAGGGTTTTCGATATCTGCTCACTGTTGTCAAACGTTTTAAACGCTGGGCAGAAGCAATTCCTTAAGTTGACCAAACGGCAGTCACAGTCTCAGCATTCTTTTCTGGATGGATATCTCGATTCGAGGTACTTGAGGCCATCAATATTGACCAAGAGCTACAATTTGAAATAATCTGTGTCTTGATTTGATGCTATTTTTAATAAGTAGGAAAACTAGAACGACTGCTGACAATACCCCAATCATCTCATCTCCAGTTCAATGTGGAACGTTTTTATCACTGAAAGCAGCAATACGTTGTCACGATGCAGAGCGTTGGATGAATATGCTTCCGAGTATACTTTTAGGAATTCGATCTACGATCAAAGAAGATCTTAAAGCTTTCAGTTCAGAATTAATCTATGGCACTTCATTGCGATTACCATGTGAGTTCCTTTGTGACTCATGATTAAAAGACGTCCCTAATAGCTCTCACGAATTCATTTTAAATTTGCGACAACAAATGTAACGGCTACAACCGGTTCCTGCTTCGCGTCATTTAAAAAAATAATGATTTTATTCAAAATAAATTTCCCAAGTCAACACATGATTTTATGCAAAAAAAAACTTAGCAGAGAGTTAGACAATCTTTGCAGACCCCATGGGATGTACCTTTTGAAATAAGTGCAGCACAAAAAAATATTACACCGTAAATATCAGTGGACACAAAGCAACATTAGTATTGATCATTTAAAACCCACTTTCTTCTTGAAACCCTCAAAGGAATATAAAGAAGCATTTTACCGGTCTCCGACAGGTCATTATTTTCCACTACAACTGTGATCAAATACGGAAATTAGGGTCACTTTCGAATCCCTGTTCATGTGCGATGAGGAGGTATACTATTGGGGGGGCACTTCGATCGAAATCACAGAACAACTTTACTGAATTTTGTTTGTGTCGTGACAACGACACATTTATTTGCATTCACTGAATTCGCGATTAATCTGAGCAAGCATACATACATAAGCAAGCACAGAAAATTCAGACCATAGTTCTGATGGCTACGCACGTTGCGCTGTTGCAAATAGAACTGTATATTTTAAGTTATGTCTTGAAAATAAAGATATATTTTATCTATATCCTTCTCAGCATACATTTCCACATCGCACCCCATAATTTCAAACCTCTGTATCTTTATATTATTGTATCTCTCATAGTCAGTATTGTTGTCACAGCAGCTATCAGTTAAAAAGTTTTACTTTCGCATGAGTTAAAACCGCTTATGCTATCAGAAGTATTTTTCCCAGACTCTGCTGGCGGCTAAAACTTTGTAAGCTCCCGCCTGGCTGAGAATCAGTAGTTACTATATATCCTGGATCAGTATGTTGTATTGGATGTGCCAGAGTGAAGGCAGAATGATATACTTAAAACTTTCTATTAATCTCTTCATTCAGTATCAATATTCAGAGCATCTGACGAAGTATTAAATATTATTATACTGATTGTAAAAGAAAAATTTGCATAATAGGTAAAAAATCTTCATTTGCAAAATAAAGCCCACCCGGGCCTTGTTTAGTATACTAGGTGTGAGCCTTATTTCGAAACCCCTGTTTACTATTTGCTTGTAACACTTTCTCGAACGTTACTCGTTCAAATAAACATATTTTTATAAACTAAAACATTATGTCAAAAAATCTGATGTGAGCAGCACATGACTTTCTTTATATAATGCAATGTATTTACTACTTTTAAAATAAAAATAAAATAGGTTATTCTTATAGTAGATACTTATATTTTTCCCCAGATATTGAACTTTCGTAAAATAGTCGTTATTTTCATTGATTTAGCGTCATTTTTATCCATTTGGCGAGATTTTCTTTGATTTGGTAACAATTAAAAAAAGTCGCCAAGCTGGCGACATTCCGCCAAATTCTTCGCCAAAATCTCGCCAAGCGTTTTGAGCAGAGAAATAATTTATTCTTATAGCAGATAAATGACTATTGGCGTTCAAATACAAAAGTATTACTCAAAGTATCTTTCTTCGTGAATGGAACGAGCTAGGATCCGCGAGAATGATGTCACCAAATTTATCGCATGATATTACATATGAAAAGTGAACATGTTTCTCAATAGGAAATATGTATTTTTATTTTATATAATTTTTTGATATTTTTTTTTTAAATGTGCAATATTTCGAGAACGGTTCGTGCTAGCGTTCTAAAATTTATGTTAATCGTTTTCTGATGAAAACTTACATAAGAAATGTCTATTTACGTAACTTTATTAGCGGTTTTAATTTTTTGATGATTTTTTCAAAATTTCACTCTAAAATTTAGGGGGGGGGGGGGTTCTGAACATTTGATTACGTTTTAAAACAATAGGCTTCCAGTATTCACAGATTGTGATTTTTGCACCAAATTTCATTCGAATCGATCCATTCGTTCGTCAGTTATCGTCTCCATAGACTCACTGACACACACACACACACACACACACACACACACACACACACACACACACACACACACACACACACACACACACTTTCACACACATACAGACATCACCTCAAAAATGTTTGATTCGTGATCAAGGATGCTTGAAACGTGCTCTCCCGTCGAAAACTCGAATTCGAATTTTCGACCCCGTCACAATACTTTCCTTATACTTTATGTATATAAGGAAAGTAATAATATAATTTGCTTTGAATAACTGCATATTTCTAAGTAAAAATACTTAATTACAACTGGTATTTTGAAACGTATAAACTTGTTTTACAATCAAGTTCAGCATATTTCTTTATTGGTCGTCAACATAAAAGGTATTACAAAATGACTGACGACAGGCAACATAATAGGATATAATTGTTGCCTCGATCAATAAATAGCCTTGTAGGAGCTAATAGAGCCAACACAAAATTTTCAAAATCTTCTGAATATAACATACTCAGAATGACTGGGCCTTATTTAATGCAGACACTATCTAAACTAATAACATGAAAATGCGCTACTCATACTCTCAAAATACGTCTAACACTTTAAAATCATTGAAATCAGTGTGCTAGTGCAACCGCTGTAAAAATCGTAACAGTTTGGATAATAATTTCTTGAATTTTTTTCAAGCTTTCAGAACTAATGAAAAATTATTTATCCTCACAAAATTTTCTAAGATCGTTAAGCGAACGTAATAGCTAGATAATTGTAACACTTTAAGCGAAAAATAATCTTTATTAAGTCATGAATAAAATAAAATTCAATAGATAATTTTACTCTTAATACGTAAATAGAATTAAGAGTTATTTTGAACTTTTCGGAATTTGTTTAGATCACAAAAATTATACTTAATTTTAACGTTAATGATTCACTTTCCGAATTTCTGATGTCTAAGGAATTCCAAGATTAGCCATTTTAGAATAGCACTTGTAAATCAAGACGTTACGTTAAATAAACGTTTGTTTAATTTAGCGCAAATGCTAGCGTTATATTTAGCACTTTCATTAAAGTTTCATCAAACCTGAAATACGTGATGAAGCTTTAATGGAAGGAATAATGGCATTCTTACTACACTTAAGGCTCATCCGATAATGTGAAAGAATATATCCGTTAATGGATTATCTTACACCAAACTCCAAACTCATAAACAAGAGCTTTGGATTTTTACGTGAACTCATAATCTAATATATTCTGCGGAGAACATTTTTTAAAATGAAGTTCCCCGTTGATTTCAAATCGTAATTTTCTTAAATAATTTATAGATCATAAATAATTAATATAGATCATAGATAAATAATTTGTCAGTGACATTTGGAGTAGTAAAACTATTTAAAAAATTATTAAAGAGCATTAAATAATAAATATATTATTAAAGAGTCAAATATTAAATGTTTTATTAAAAAGCATCAAATATTAAATAAATTATTAAAGCAGAAAGAAATTAATTTAAAAATTACTCATTTGACAAAATTTTTGATTAATTTCCTAAGCAACCAAATGCTATCTAATGCTCCCCCATTTAAGAAATAGTCTGGTTTGCCCTACACACATGATTTTCGTGACAAATTTACAAATTTCGATATTACATAAAACAATAACAAAGATTAAAGCTACCTTATGACCCGTTCTCTGTAAAAACAATAGTCTTATTGTCGCACCTTTTTAAAATAGAATACAAAATTTAATGGAAATTACTTTATTCTTTGGGGAAATGCCACGTTACCTGCAATTTCTAATATCTAGAAAGCGGCTGGTTATAGTTCCTAAACAATGGTTTAAATATCAATTAATTTAATAATTGCGAACGTATTTCTTTTTATTATTATTTCAATTTTAGCTAAAATGTATGAAATAGATCAAGAACGCTCCATGTTAGTTTCTTATAAATAATATTATAATAATGTAATTTGCTTTAAAATAAAAATTATACAGGAAGTTTCAACATAGTTAGCCTCGTTTTTCATCCTTCGGAAATTGGTTTTAGACACATATTTATAATTTGAAAATTTCTTACAAGTAAATGTGGAATTCTTTCATATAATACTTTTTGGCGGGGTGATTTTCAGAAAATAGGGAGTCTAACTTTTTATAGGGTCCCATGGGATGGGAAAGAAAAAGTTGCGCTATATAGTAACTGGCCTGAAGATGAAAAAACCATGCACTTTATCTGCTATATTCGACGAGTTATTGCTTATTAAAAATCGGAAATTATTTCCTCTCAAATACAGCGTCAGCTGCAAATAACATCGTGCAGATACGTTTTATGCGATGTTTGGTTTCAATTTATAGCCTGCCCTTACAGTGCAAATCAACAATCAAGTTTAAATCGTTGAATCGAAGGGAAATCGTCGAATTCAGAGAAAATCCTCTTCCAGTTTTCCCTATTTTAGTAGTTTTTTACGTAACTTCTATTGTAAATATTTTCATGAATATTGTAGATAACTGCATCGATTATTTTTTCTTTAAACTAGTTTTTGTATAATGCAACTCCTTCTAATTGAACTTTTTTTTAAGGAACCTTATAAAAAGGTGACCCTTTTTCTTCAGAAAATATCACCCACCAAAAAAATATATATAAAATAATTTCACATTTAATTAAACAAACTTTCAAACTGGAATGTATCTAAAACCAATTGCTGAAGCACAAAAACGAGGTCAACTATGCTGAAACACCCTATATATAAAATAAGTTTTAATTTAATAAGTAAAAAACACTTTATGCAAAGGAAAAGAAAAACTTGAGCAATGTATTTAATAGCAATGCAGCATACCGGCTGTTCCGAGAATACGCTAGATACCCTTCGTCAGTGCTTGATAACCCACAAACTCGGAATCAAAAAGACGAAATGGGCACAAATATCATCCTTAGGTGACGTTCTTTTGCAGAGCACCAGACGTGGAGCTCCTTTAATCTCTAGTTTCATTTTTTGATATCCTCATCACTTTTTACATTATTTCAGTGACCACCATGAGAATTTCAAAATATTTATTTCACAATTTTATTTAACCTCAAGCTCATAATGTGGCATTTTGATACACATTTGGGTTTATAATTTAGGAGTTTGGCGTAGATCTAAAATACTTAAGCAAAATAAATTGACAGTTAAAGAGGTGGATGTTGAATAATATAGTTAGTAAGTAAAGCACGCGACTTTGCGCACAATCAACATTGTACTGGTTTACAACGTAAATTGCAGGGCAAATCAAGATAAATAAGCATACATACGTTTCGGAAATCAACTGGATTTCCTTCTTCAGCGTAAAAAGTCTAGACCTGAAATCCCAAATACATGCAAGGCTGTGTCGGCCATACTGAAATGGCTAAATAATATCTCGATATAGTGGCGTCAAAGAGAATATCACTTTGAAGTCAAATATTTGGGAATTCTAGCAATTTTGTGACTAATTTTAAATTGAGAATTTTAGAAATTTCATGACTAATTTTGGGCAGTAATTTATGCCTTTCTTTCTATCCTAAAATAAGTCATAAAATTACTAGAATTTTCAATAAGTGATATTCTTTCAATCAGCGAAATTAAATTTTCTTTACTTATCCTACTGAAAAGTTCAATAATAGAAGCATTTATCAAATTCCTTGTCAATGCGGACTATCGTATATAGGTCCAACAAACGCGTCTTAAAATACCGCTTAAAAGAGCATGAAAAAATTCTATAAAAAATCATGAAATTAATAAATCTTCTATCACTAATCATTGTTAGATGACTAGTCACAGGTTTTTGTTTTCTCCTGTATGCATTATTCTAAAGTGTTCTTCAATTTTCGCTTTAAATTCCTCTGAATCTTTTCATATTAATAAAACTCTGATATAGTTTATAATCTGTCAATGACTCCATAGTTCTCCAAGGTATGGCACAACCATATCTAAATTTTGTTTCTTTCAGTTCTTTGCCTTTTATTTTTTTCTTGTTTGCTTCTCGTGTTCATTTCCTTGTTTTTCCCGTTTCGCTAGTTTCATTTCCATTTCGTCCCGCTTGGTGACGCCACAATATTGAAATCTCGTTTAGCCATTTCAGTTTGACTGGTCTTGCGCTTATTTGGGCGTTCACGTCCAGACTTTTGGCACTGAAGAAAGGAAATCCAGTTGATTTTCGAAACGTACGTATGCTTATTTATCTTGATTTGCATTGCGTTTCACATTATAAACAAGTTCATTAATAATATAGTTATTTCGAATGCTGGTTACAGACTAATTCAAAGATTGAAAGAAAAAGGTCCTACCGGAGTTTTCAGTTATTCCACATTTAGAACTGCTCGTCGTATCTTATGAGATTTAGCCCTTCGATGATCATATTCATATAAATTAGTTAATTCATTGAGAACAATTGGAAATCTAACAAAAAAGTTCAACGCATCTTTTTTAATGCGAGATCTCATACTTTAAATTTTAAATTTTTTTCTTATAATTGAATTTTTTTAAAAGGTGAAATACGCTCACTTCAAAATGACTCGTGATAAATGTAATGGCATTGAGCAAAGTGATAATGTCAATCACAAGATGGTAAATAACCCGTTGTTGTTGTTGAGACCCAGACCGTCTGACCTACCAGAAAGGTGTAAGGTAACCGTTTGGACGGCCGGGAAGTGCCACCCAATTTAAACCGGAACCCAGTGGGGGAGGCATCCACTGGGACCGTACCCTCCTTCCCCTACCACCAACCTCTCGGAAGGACTTACGGACCCACATGTTTAACGTGATCGTACTCCGCATGAACACGGTGGCAGTTGTGGCAGCGTGCAAATCCAGCGCGCAAGGCACCGAGCTACCGCGCCCGAAATGTGCCAACAGCACGCGGTGTTCCCAGGTGGTCACCCACCCAAGTACTAACCGCGCCCGATGCTGCTTGACTTCGGTGATCCAACGAGAACCGGTGTTTTCAGCACGGTAGGGCCGTTGGCTGGTAAATAACCCGTGTAAAAAGTCTACTCACTTGATAACAGTATGAATGTCTAGTTTTTTTTATTTAGGTGTTTCAGATACAAAAAAATATGAAATATGTCAAGTACAGTGCAAGTTAACGTCTCATAAATGATTTCATTCGCTTTCAGATATTAAATAAAATATAAGGTGACTAGTTTATTTGTTATAATTAATATATATGTTTTAGGGTTTCGTATATGAAAACAAAAACCCTATTTACGAGCTGTATGTGTCTATCAGTACTCCTTCTAAAATCTAATCAGTTCATACGAGAGTCTTGAAATTCAAGAGACGCAGATTACTAGAAGATTATACAAATTCACGAATTTAATCCTTGTGGAGATGAGAAATGAGAAACAGTTTACCAAAAATAAATAAATAAATGGTGCGAAGTGTTCAAAGGAAAAACACATCAAGACGAAGAGAAAAATACCATTTTATTTTTACTTTAAATTTTGAGCGGAAACATCTTAAAATTTCAGAAATTCATCAACTCAACACAAATGAAGCAAAAATAATATAACTCAGGTGAGTCACGTTGATTAAAATCGTTAAAACTTTAATGGAAGCTGCATTTAAATTGCAGAAACAGGAAAATTGCAGTAAAATAAAGCTAATATTTAATTTAATTCGTATTTTAAGATTCAAGATCGGACATCTTAGAACATGGACATAAATTATAATCGCGGCTGTAAATGTTCTCGAAAGGCGAAATATTTATCTGGTTAAAATACATAACAGATTATTGCAGAAAGTTATAGCATGATTTTAATTGGACTTGTTAATTTTGTTTCCAAAAATAATCTATGTGATGTGCGTATTTCCTGTTTATAGATACAAGTCAACAATCAAACAACCCTAGTTCTCTTTAATACATATCGATTTCAATTCTTTGAATGAATGACAAAAATTTTAATGACTTGCATGTATTTTTTCACAATAACAAATATGAACCACTCATAATAAAAACGCATCAATGTAAATTAAAACCTCATTCCATATCTACCTTCAGCATATTTTCTTTATTTCAGATTTCTATCATTCCCCAAAATTATATCTGTTTAACAAAAAAACGATTTATTTATTTTTTTTTGCCCTGATATAAAACATAAATGTACATAAAAAATAAATTTGTCGTTTAGTAAATTATTCGTTTGTTCTTAATCCATTTGCTCAAAAGAATAACGTCCATTTCTATGATTATTTTTCGTTTAACTGCCTCTTTGTTTATACAGTTCTTTGGCGCTGCTATCAATATGTTGTTTGCAGTTTATGAGATAATTCATTATAGAGACTTTTAGTCCGAGGATCAAAATGAAACTGTGTTCTGTCTTACTAATTGTCGCTGTTGAAAGAAATAATAAAATTATAAGCTATGAAAGAACGAAATTATTCGTGTTCGATTAGAAAAAAGTATATTCTCCCCATTGGTAACAGCTAGTTGCTTTTTCTATTAATTCTTGACGGAATCCGCCTTCTCCTTCTTCTCCCTTCACTCTTACATGAATGGATATATACTTGTGGGTACGCATGAAAAATTATGGAAAAACTTTTATGTGTTGTATCTCAAAGAGTTGAGCGTCAGTAAATCTTCTGCCCTATCCGCGCTTTGTTAACTTTCGCGGCACACATTTTTCGCCGAAATTCTGCTCAAACAGTTGCGAAATATTTTCTGAAAGATAAAATGCAATGCTTAGATTATATTAAAACTAAATGTAATACCCAATAAAACATAGAATATATTTTTTATTTTAATCCAAAATATTTTTGGTGCTGCCATCTGTTGAAGACCCAGACCGTCCGACTCATCCTAAGGACTCGAGTAACTGCTTGGACGGCCGGACGTGCTGCCATCTGTTGTTATAATTTAATTCATACTGATTATTTTTATTTTTTTAATGAACATTTATAAATATCTATTCCTTCTAATACAGTATTAAATACAACAACAGATCATATATAATAATGCCACAATCACGGAAAGGTAATTTCTCATTCTATAAATTTGATAAATGGAATCAGAATATACATCACTGAGGACTGCAGTTTTGTCTTCAAGTTCCTTTATCTTCAAGTTCAAGTACGTTTCCGTGATTGTGGCATTATTATATATGATCTGTTGTTGTATTTAATAGCGTATTAGAAGGAATAGACATTTAAAAATGTTCATTAAAAAATAAAAATAGGCGGTGTGAATTAAATTACGACAAAAGATGGCAGCACCAAAAATATTTTGAAATAAAATAAAAAATATATTCTATGTTTTATTGGGTATTAAATTTAGTTTTAATATAATCTAAGCATTGCATTTTATCTATCAGAAAATATTTTGCAACTGTTTCAGCAGAATTTCGGCGAAAAATGTGTGCCGCGAAAGTTAACAAAGCGCGGATAGGACAGAAAATTTACTGACTCTCTCCCTTAAATATACTGAAATCATACCTCAGAAAACATGCAGGAGGGATTATAGTACCTGGTTGCTAATCTGAAATCAATGGTTTCTCCCACCCTCATAGAGTGAAAAACCCGTTCAGGAAGGATTAGACACATGAAGTGTGGATATTCTTTGTTAGTCTCCTTCTGTGGGAGACTAATCCGGGGCCAGCGGGATTTCTTCTTGTTATCTTGATAAGGAGCAGAACTAATCGCGCAGGCCCCGACTAATCCCACTAGCCTCTAGAGATCTATAATATATTATCGGAAATACCTTATTTCCGTTACGTTGACGATGTGATAATGGGGGGGGGGGGGGGGTTATACAAACACCCCTAACATAGACTTTGCATTCTACCCAAAAGAATTAGACTTAATTGAAAATCCGGTCAATGAGGATGGATCGACAGACTTCTTGGATTTATCAATAAGAAAACACCAACAGTATGGAATTTATACAACCATACACGACAAGAAAAATTCATACAATATCAAAATAAATAATATTATTGATTGGAATTCAAACCTCACTAAAAATATTTTCAGAAATATTGTTATCGGATACTTCAGAAGAAACAGAAACTACAGTACTTTTAAAAAAGACTGCATTTATGAATGTAATAAAATAATAAATGATGCATTAAAAAGAAATCACCCTAGACATTTTTTACAACATTATTACTATTCCTTTTTCAAAGAAAGAAATTGTACTTTGTTTGAATCTAAATGAGCATTCTTAATCATATCTGTATTCATATCTGCGATCCTATCATCATGAAATCTTTTCGCGCATGTGCGACTTTCCCTTATAAAAAGTTGTGTTTTCAAGTTGGATTGTAGGGTGTATCTCTTCCTTTCTTGGTTCCATCTATGCTGTTGTGTCCGTTCGGGTGCTTCTGTCTTTGCACATGTGGAAGATTGACCATTGAGTTACATTAGTGAAGTGAGCGTTGCCCGGGTCGTAAAAGCTGCTTTAAGCGGAAAAGGGGTGTCGCAATCCACCCCTGCCATTCTATGCAAATCATATGGTCACTCCCGTTCTCACTTCTCTTTTCTTCTTGTTTATATCCTTATATGCCACTCTGGATGCAGCGCTGCTAAGGGCCACATCCTCAGTAGAGCTTCTATTTTCTCCTTTACTTGTTTGGGAGTTCCTTTTGTGATATACTTATTTTTGATATGTATATATATATATATATATATATATATATATATATATAGATATATATATATATATATATATATATATATATAGATATATATATATATATATATATATATATATATATATATATATAGAAAGATGGAATAATAACCAATACCAAGTAATTATGAAATACTAAAACAATAAAATCACCAAGACAGTTAAACCACGGCTACCATTCCGAAAAAAGAAATGAACAGCACTAGCTTAATTTGGAGGTTAATAATACTAGACACTTCATCAGGTCTGAACATTTAACCCTAATTAACCCAAACAAATGCTTGTTTCAAATATGACCATAGTAAGTTACTATAAATACCATAACGCAACAGACTACAAACATTAATAAGGGAAAAAATTATTAAGAAATCAAGTTTTTGCTATGAACCATGAGGCGGGAATCCTTTATACACGTACTGTGCAGGTGAGCAGTTGAGGCTGAAATTTGAGATGCGTCAGGGAGAAGAAGCAGAGAATAAACCATGGAATCAAAGGGGAACAAATAGTTGAAGTGACCTCTACTGAAACCCATCCAGGGAGTTAGAGTTGTATATATATATATATATATATATTAAGAAATTTAATTTACGTGCAATATATATATGAATAAAAGTAGAAAAATTGAAGAGATATAGTAAAGCTTCCATAACCAACAAAATAATTCAATTTATTACCAGATAAGACTCAAGAGAATGCATCAATACGAAAACCCAGAAACAACACTTAAGGGCGAGCGTCAGTAAATCTTCTGTCCTATCCGCGCTTTGTTAACTTTCGCGGCACACATTTTTCGCCGAAATTCTGCTCAAACACTTGCAAAATATTTTCTGATAGATAAAATGCAATGCTTAGATTATATTAAAACTATATTTAATACCCAATAAAACATAGAATATATTTTTTATTTTAATTCAAAATATTTTTGGTGCTGCCATCTTTTGTCGTAATTTAATTCATACCGCCTATTTAAATTTTTTAATGAATATTTTTAAATGTCTAATCCTTCTAATACGCTATTAGAAGGAATAAACATGGGAAAAGAATAGGGAAAAAGAATGGATAAAATTATAATTTGCTAGTTTGAATAAAGTTATTTATGTGCAATTGATGAAATTTATTATTAGATAATCTATAAATTCAAAACAATGAATTTTCAACACTTTACAACAAAGTTGAAAAGTGTTTATGACTTTGTTCATTCTGTCTATCTGTCTGTCTGTCTGTCTGTCTATCCGTTAGCACGATAACTGCCGTAAAACTGACTTAATCAAAATGAAATTTTAGTATGTTGTTCAGACGTCTGTTGGACCTATGGGAATATAAATGAATAATATCACCCAATTAGTTTTGGATTGAACCCGGGTTGAAAAAATGAAATACATTGAGCCATATGGGACCTAATTTTTCAAACATTTTTCAAGCGGATTTAAAATTCTCAAATAGCTTCGAAAATTTTAGGTAATATTCAAATTGCTCCATAAAATATATAAAAAAAATTCAGCAAAATATATTCAGTAGTTTTTTAAATAAAAATTAAAATTATAATTACACCTCTTATATGAAGCCATCACATGACCATAATGTGAAACGATCACGTGACCCCCTTCAAAATGATATATGGCATCCATCTTGTCTCAAAATCGTGATTTTTAAAGTTATTTTTAAATTCATATTGAGTGTTGTCTCCGTCCTAAAACCACTTTATTTTTGCTTAAATTCTGTGCATCTACATACTGAAACAAGGCAATTACAATATATTTGAGTTTAAATGATTATCCAAATTTGATCATTTCTACAACAAAGCCTATTTTTCACTTATGTAAAATGTAAACAGCAAAATATGTAGAATGAGTTGTATTAGAATTGCTGTATTTCCTTAAAACAAAATTATTTAGCTCATGGAGTCTGCATAGATGATATGAATGAAATATTCATTGATTTTACAAAGAAAAGGACGATTTTTTTTCGATGAAGTTTTAAGCATAGAGTTTAATCACTTGTAGGTGGTCCATGGTCCTAATTTTTAAATAAAATAAATTATTATAGTATTGTGATGAATGAAATAAATGTGAAATTGTTTATGAATGAAATGATGCTTTTATAGAGAGAGCCAAGCGTGTTATTTTTGCTGTGACATCATTTGAATGAATTTCAGATGTTTTCGATGAAGTTTTCAAATATAATAAATTACCGTAGTATTATGATAATTCTAAAATTATTACCGAGGAATGTATCGCATTTTAGAGATGTTTAAACCTGGCAATTTATATTTCAATGCCGACATTTGAATGAAGTTCATGTTTTTCGATGAAGGTTTAAGTTTTCAAATATAATAAATTAATGTAGTATTGTGATAAGTTTTAAAATATCACCGCAGAATGTATCGCATTTTAGAGATGTTTAAATAAAATTGCATTGAAGTTGGAAAGTGTTTCATAATCAATGCTTTAAGCATGATTGAATTTTCTTTAAAATCAATGAATACTTCATTCATATCAGCTATGCAGACTCCATGAGCTAAATAATTTTGTGTTAAAGAAATACATCAATTCTAATACAACTCTTTCTACATATTTTGCTGTTTACATTTTACATAGGTGAAAAATAGGCTTAATAGTAGAAATAATCAAATTTGGATAATCATTTAAACTCAAATATATTGTATTTGCGTTGTTTAAGTATGTAGATGCACAGAATTTAAGCAAAAATAAAGTAGTTCTAGGACGGATACAACACCCAATATGAATTAAAAAGAACTTAAAACAATCGCGAATTTGAAACAAGATGGATGCCATACATCATTTTAAAGTGGTAAACTCCAATATATTGTATTTGCGTTTAAGTATGTAGATGCACAGAATTTAAGCAAAAATAAAGTAGTTTTAGGGCGGATACAACACTCAATATGAATTAAAAAGAACTTAAAAAAATCGCGATTTTGAAACAAGATGGATGCCATATATCATTTTGAAGTGGGTCATGTGATCGTTTCATATCATGGTCACGTGATCGTTTCATATAAGAGGTGTAATTATTATTTTAATTTTTACTACTGAATATATTTCGCTGAATTTTTTTTATATATTTTTTGGAACAATTTAAATATTAAAAATTTTCGAAGCAATTTGTGAATTTTAAATTTGCTTAAAAAATGTTTGAAAAATTAGGTCCCATAGGGCTCAATGTATTTCATTTTTTCATCCCGGGTTCAATCAAAAACTAATTGGGTGATATTATTCATTTATATTCCCATAGGTCCTACAGACCGTCTGAACAACATACTAAAATTTCATTTCGATTAAGTCATTTTTACGGCAGTTATCGTGCTAACGGACAGACAGACAGACAGAATGAATAAAGTCATAAACACTTTTCAACTTTGTTGTAAAGTGTTAAAAAAATCTCTAAACATCGTACGGCCATAAAATTTGATAACAGGTACTTCAAGATCCGGGACGATACGCCTCGGCGAAATTTTATAATAAAATTAATATAAAAATGTAAATAAAATAATTTATTATTTTAAAACTGAACCTAATCTCCATAAGCAAAACTCCAATTGCTTTATTTCTTTATTTATATTTATTCACATATGAATTTTCTAAAACATAATTGTTCAGTTCGTCAATCTAAACTACGTGAACCAAGCAATTTTTAACAATTTACAACAAAATTGAAAAGTGTTTATGACTTTTTAACACTTTACAACAAAGTTGAAAAGTGTTTATGACTTTGTTCATTCTGTCTGTCTGTCTGTCCGTTAGCGCTATAACTGCCGTAAAAATGACTTCATCGAAACGAATTTTAGCATGTTGTTCAGACGATCTGTAGGACCTATGGGAATATAAATGAATAATATCACCCAATTAGTTTTGGATTAAACCTGGGTTGAAAAAATGAAAGACATTGAACCCTATGGAACCTAATTTTTCAAACATTTTTTAAACGGATTTAAAATTCACAAATTGCTTCGAAAATTTTAGGTAATATTCAAATTGTTCTATAAAATATAAAAAAAAATTCAGCGAAATATATTCATTAGTTTTTTAAACAAAAATTAAAATAATAATTACACCTCTTATATGAAGCGATCACGTGACCATGATATGAAAAGATCACGTGACCCACTTCAAAATGGAATATGGCATCCATCTTGTCTCAAAATCGTGATTTTTAGAGTTCTTTTTAATTCATATTGAGTGTTGTATCCTTCCTAAAACCGCTTTATTTTTGTTTAAATTCTGTGCATCTACAAACTGAAACAACACAATTACAATATATTTGAGTTTAAATGATCATCAAAATTTGATTATTTCTACAACGAAGCCTATTTTTCACTTATGTAAAATGTAAACAGCAAAATATGTAGAATGAGTTGTATAAGAATTGCTGCATTTCTTTAACGCAAAATTATTTAGCTCATGGAGTCTGCATAGCTGATGTGAATGAAATATTCATTGATTTTACAGAGAGAAGGACGATTTTTTTCGATGAAGTTTTAGGCATAGAGTTTAATTACTTGTAGCTCCATGGTCTTAAGTTTTTAAATAAAATAAATTATTATAGCATTGTGATGAATGAAATGAATGGAGAAATGTTTATGAATGAAATGCTGCTTTTATAGAGCCAGGCGTGTTATATTTCGATGACGTCATTTGAATAAATTTCACTTATTTTTGATGAAGTTTTCAGATATAATAAATTATTGTAGTTTTCTGATAATTTTAATTGTGATGAATGAACTGAATGGGGAAATGTTTATGAATGAAATGCTGCTTTTATAGACAGAGCCAGGCGTGTTATCTTTTCTATGACGTCATTTGAATGAATTTCAGTTGTTTTCAAATATAATAAATTATTGTAGTATTAAGATAATGTTAAAAACAATATCGAGGAGCCAGGCGATTTATATTTAATTGACGTCATTTGAATGAAGTTCATTTTTTTCGATTAACTTTTAAGTTTTCGAAAATAATAAATTAATGTAGTATTGGGCTAATTTTTAAAATATTATCGAGGAATGTATCACATTTTAGAGATGTTTAAATGAAATTGCATTGAAGTTGGAAAGTGTTTCATAACCAATGCTTTATGCATGATTGATCTTTCTTGTTTAATTACTTTAATTATGAGAAGTCGAATGTGTGTGCCTAAATGCATACGGGCCATAATTGATATTTAATTTCAACTTCCTAAAAAATCGTTATTGACCTTTTTAATAATAAATATCTTCCTGCCAGCATAACTAAAAATATATCATTGTTAAGCTTTTTCTATCTAAAAGTATCTAAAAGTTTCCAAAATATTCCATAAAGGCTATTTCACTAGATTAACTACATGCAAGACCATTGATTCTCTGGATCTTGGGGCTGTCACGGAAAAGCGAAAATGTGAAAAATCTTAGACAAAATAAAAATATAGAAAGATGTTAACCTCCTAAACACATGACCCGAATACAGCAGGAGGAAAAGAGCGTATTGTGCAAGATTGACCCAATTTTTACTGAAAGAAAGAGGGCTGCGGAAAAGAGCATATAATTCAGATTATCAAACGGCAGATAAATTGTTTCAAAATTCTATTTAGGTACTTAAGGAGAATTGCTTATTTTTTTTTTATGTTGAATTCTTAAAAGTCTTCAATGATTGTATTTTTAAGAAGAAAAAAAAGTATTTTTGAATTTCCAGTTACTATTTAAACAGTAATAAATTGAGGACATTTTGAAATACGGATAACAATTTCAAACGGCAGATTCAACTTTACAATAAAGTTGAAAAGTGTTTATGACTTTGTTCATTCTGTCTATCTGTCCGTTAGCACGATAACTGCCGTAAAAATGACTATCAAAATGAAATTTTAGTATGTTGTTCAGACGGTCTGTGGGACCTATGGGAATGTAAATGAATAATATCACCCAATTAGTTTTGGATTGAACTCGGGTTGAAAAAATGAAATACATTGAACCCTATGGGACCTAATTTTTCAAACATTTTTTAAGCGAATTTAAAATTCACGAATTCCTTCGAAAGTTTTATAAAATATTCAAATAATCCCATAAAATATATAAAAAAATTTCAGCAAAATATATTCAGTAGTTTTTTAAATAAAAATTAAAATAATAATTACACCTTTTATATGAAGTGATCACGTGGCCATTATATACAGAGATCACGTGACCCACTTCAAAATAAAATATGGCATCCATCTTGTGTCAAAATCGTGATTTTTAAAGTTCTTTTTAGTTCATATTTAGTGTTGTATCCGTCCTAAAACCGCTTTATTTTTGCTTAAATTCTGTGCATCTACATACTGAAACAACGCAAATGCAATATATTTGAGTTTAAATGATTATCCAAATTTGATTATTTCTACAACGAAGTCTATTTTTCACTTATGTAAAATGTAAACAGCAAAATATGTAGAATGAGTTGTATTAGAATTGATGTATTTCTTTAACACAAAATTATTTAGCTCATGGAGTCTGCATAGCTGATATGAATGAAGTATTCATGGATTTTACAGAGAGAAGGACGATTTTTTCGATGAAATTTTAAGCATAGAGTTTAATTATTTGTACCTCCATGGTCTTAAGTTTTTACATAAAATAAATTATTATAGTATTGTGATGAATGAAATGAATGGAGAAATGTTTATGAATGAAATGCTGCTTTTATAGAGCCAGGCGTGTTATATTTCGATGACGTCATTTGAATAAATTTCACTTATTTTTGATGAAGTTTTCAGATATAATAAATTATTGTAGTTTTATGATAATTTTAAAAATATTACCGAGGAATGTATCGCATTTTAGAGATGCTTAAACCAGGCAATTTATATTTCAATGCCGTCATTTGAATGAAGTTCATTTTTTTCGATGAAATTTTAAGTTTTCAAATATAATAAATCAATGTAGTATTGTGATAATTTTTTATTACTGAGGAATGTATAGCATTTTAGAGGTGTTTAAATAAAATTGAAGTTGGAAAGTGTTTCATAATCAATACTTTATGCATGATTGATCTTTCTTGTTTATATTGAATTCTTAAAAGTATTCAATGATTGTATTAAGAAAAAAAAATATTTTTAAATTTTCAGTAATCATTTAAACAACAATAAATTGAGGACATTTTGAAATACGAATAAAAATTTTAGGAACTTTATAACTATTTATTTTGGTTCTTAATTTTACTGTTAATTCTAGAAGTTTATCTAGATAATGGTAATGATCCAAGCTAACCGTCACCTGCATAATCCGTTTTAAAAGTATTTCAAAAAGCGGGACAAAATCTGAATGACTCTACTGTTTTCTAGGATTAAAATGAATCTTGAAATGCATTTGTGATCAGTACTGCGCCTAGACCCTTGATTCTTACAGTGGGGCGCACCCCCAACAAGGAGGCAATTTGAATATATAGAGATAAAGGCAGTTTAAAATAGTAAAATAAAAAATTATTTTTTATTTAACTGCGAATAGATACAAACAAATAAAAAATTATGAGTGTATGAAAACTAAAATTAAAGGAACCATGATGTGGCTTTATGATGAGACAGAGATTAAATTTTCAAATTCAACTGCATTGGGAAGAGAGCAACTGTTACGATTCTCATCTTCATATTTGGTGGAATGTGGTTTCAGAGCTGCAAATGACTTACTACAGAAAAAAGAAACTGACTGGCTATCGTAAAACTAGAGGATTTAAGACTAAAACTAAATAAATTGGTGTCTGAAATCAAAACCATTTGTAGTAAATTGTTTAGTACAAATGTTTTTAATTAATTTCAGTACTCAATACTCTGTTCGGCTGAGATATAACGATTATACCGACACAAGTGCAAACGCTTACGACTGCGTTGCGAAAACTTTAAATGCGTTTTTCTTTAAATCAAATCTTGGAAATTAGTTGTCAAAATATATCGACCACATTTTTGGACCAATTTATTTGATATTCGGCATTTCAGACTGTAACGCATAGTTAATTACATAGCCGATTTTCGATTGAGGGTTTTCTTGCAATTTTATCGCAAAAAATAAACAATTTTTTCAGCGAAAAATTGTTGACTTTCATTTCTATAACCGTTATTTTTCCACATTGAATATATAAAAATGTCTACCATTTCAACTGCTATAATCCTGAACTTTAAGCATTACTTTGATTTTTTTTATTTCAACTGAAACCTATAGATGTAGAAGATATCCTGTCAACCACGAAGGTCTATATGAGAAAACACGTCAGGCAAAAGTCTCTGCCATTTTCAAAATTCTACATTTTTTATTCAAGAAAATTTTCATAATCTTTAATTCATTATATGCACATATGAAAAAATTTATAAAAATCGTTTTACGCAATTTAAGTTTAAAAACTTAGGAGGTGGCATCCCAGGTGTAGGTGCCTCTTCAAACTAATGTTTTAAAATTCACTGCAAATATGATTCTTCTACTTGAATCTTGATCTACACACTATTGAAATTTCTTTCCTCTCACTACAGTCGTTTCTAAGTACAGTGATACCTGCAAAGTGACCAACTTGGTATACTAACCACCTGGTTAAAGTGACCGCTTTTCTCAAATTAACCATACCATTTTCATATAGTAATCACCTCTATTTTCATAAAGTGACCAGTTTTCTCTGTCCCAAGTGTGATCACTTTAACCAGGTTTCACTGTATTTGTGCATGGTATAAGCCAGGGTTAGTAAAGAAAAAGGTTATGTCACATGAAGAAAAAGTTTTCGAGGACTGTGCAGTTGTAATGTCAAAAAAGAAACCCTTGTGAATTTTAAGTTTCTTTATATTGTATACTCCGTACGAAGAGCGGGTATGTTGCTAGTACTACAATAAAAAATATAACATTAGTGTAGTATTGCAAATACAGTAACTACGGGAACTAACAAATTCGGAGCACTCAGTTTGAAAAGAAAAATTACCTATTTTTTTTAAAGGAGAACTAATGGATAAGCGAAACATTAGGAGGAATTGGAATCAAAACTAGAATGAACTCAGACAAAATTAAACAAAATTACCTTCTTAATACATAGTGTATTCGCCTTTAGCCTTCAAAACAGCTTAATTGTGGTTTGGCATAAAGCCGTTTAGATTTTAGGAATCATTTCGTGTAATATTATTCCATTCTCTTTTGATGCGGAGCCAAAGTACATTGATAGAATTTGGAACGTCAGAGTAATCTGACACACAGCTTTTAACCATATGTGCTCAATCGGATTTAGATCCGGAAACTAAGGCGGCCACTCAAGAATACAAATGTCATTATCTCAAATTCACTCAATAGCCGCACAAGAGGTATACTCTAGATCGTTATCATGTTGATATGCGAAATATCTTCTTGATAGTTTATACCAGCCCAATGTTAGGAGCAACTAATTGTCCAATATTTCTGTGTATATAGCTCCAGTCAACCTATTAAGAATCAGATATTCTGGTCCAAACGCAATTCCCCATATCACTGTGCGTCTTTTCAGAATTTAATTGCAGACACGCTATTGTTAATATGTTTTACTGGTTTATCCCAATTTCAAACACATCCACAACTTCTAACACTATTAGTTTTTGTGTCATCTGAAAATATTACACGCCTCCAATCAGCAACAATTCAATGCTAGTATCTTTTTGCAAAGTTCAATTGAAAAATAATAGGACGTTTAGACAGTGCTGTTTTATATTTCATCCTTTATGCTATCATACCGTTTTCAGCTAAGTATCTCAAAACTGTTGGCACACTATAGATACCGTTCCTTTTTCAACTCCAACTTTTTCAGCAACTTTTCTAACATTTAAATCTTCTTTTCAAACGGTTAATATACATTCAATTTTACTTCTGTCAATCGGACGCATGATGTCTCAGATGATCAAGGATGCCTTTTGGTTACAGCCTCCCTTTTAAAGAATTTCCTTAGTAATACGCAAGCAAAAATTTGCTTTGTCAGAATCCTTCATGGCTAGCGTTAAAATTCTCCCAAGCTTCCCATTTTAATTATTTTTTTTCGACTCAGACCGTCCGACCTACCCGAAGTGTAAGATATCTGTTTGGATGGCCGGGAAGTGCCACCCACTTTAGAGCGGAACCCAATGAAGTGGCATTTACAGAGACCATACAGTTCTTCCCCTACCATCAACCTCTCGGAAAGACTTACAGATCCACATATTTAAAGTGGCCGTACTCCACATGAACAGGGGTGGTAGTTTGAACAGAGGAGGGAATTGAACTCGGGTCGTGCGAGTGCGCTCTAACCACTGGGCTGTCTCACCTTCCCATTTTAATCAAATTATTCTTTTAACGTTATTTAAAATATAATTCAAGTCGAACATAATCCAAACAGTTTTCCAATCAACTGCTTTTCATAGGACGCCATAACACTTCTAGTTAACATGTTTTACATGGTATATTTCGGAAATTGGCAAACATTGGGAAGCACTGTTTAAAAAGGTATTTAAAAATATCCATAATTTAGATTTAGTCAGATCTGCATAGTTATAATTTTATGATATAAAACTGAGTACGATACTTATTAATTTTATATCATAAAAAATAATTTTACTATTTGTATTCTCATAAATTAGTGAGAATACAAATAATAAAATTATTTTATTTCGCATTTTCCAACGTATATTTATCCTGTCATACAAGTAGGGGTTGATGGGCTACAGTTCCTCCCTCCAATTTGTGATAAATTAAATAACAAATAAAAGCTAACAAAAGTTTCAAAATTAAAAGATATATATTCATTCCTTTTGCAATCCAATTGATAAATCTCAAAAAATTCCTTTACATGTTCCTTTTATAACGTGTTTGATTTACAATCGAACTCGTAATAAATTGATGGCCACCGCAGATATGAATTAAGAAAAGATGTTTTTCTCATGTTAGTTAAACATAAGTAATTAATGCCGCAAAAAATGATGCACCAATTCTGGCAAGCAGGTGAGTTCAACGACAAATATGAACCGTGCATACATTTCTCAATTCTGGTAGATAATGCTATAGAAGGAGAGAGACGAATTTATTTTAGTTTCTGTTGAAAAAGTTCGATTCTGGATGACATCGCGCTCATTAATGTGGTAAATACATTTGTTTCGAATTATTGGTCACATGTATCCTTAAACATAAGAAATGTGTCCTTAAACATAAGAAATGGGTCCTTAAGCAAAAGAAATGTGTACTGACACTTACGTTTAAGTACACAGTTCTTAAGCTAGACCCCGAAACCGAGCTTCAGTCCCTCCTCCAAATCAAAATCCTTCGTACGCCACTGCTGTCATAAATAATAAAAAAATTATCAACGATTGAAAGCATTTCATAAAGATTCTATATCGAGACGTTTGTAAATGGCTTGTTTTAAATGGCAGCGTCCTAAATATATTTTAGATATTTAGAAAAAGTTATATACAAAACATATACGAAATATCTGATGTATTTAAAGAATAGCTTTCTCTACAGATTAAAAGAAAATCAATATTCGGGGAAAACAATAACTCAAATTCGAACTATCTTAAATTCATATCTCGCTGAAATCAGTGGGATTTTTCTTGTTACTAATTAAAATAAACAAGCAAATTCCATATAATTCGATTGATTATTTCCAGAGATGACTTCCTGAACAAAAGTAAAATTTCAAATATCTCGAAAACAACTCATGATAACTACTAAATAATAATGTACATTTTTTTTTCTGGTTAAAAGTACTTACAAAGCATTCACTCATTTTATAAAAGAACATATTCAAATATTTTATATTTTTGGAGAATTTTATATTAAAAACGTGCAATATTTCGAGTATGGCACGGCTTATCGTTCTGTGAAAAATATCATTCATTTCTACATTAAAATTATGAATGTATTTTTTCTAAGTTTTAGCGGATTTGTTTTATGATGCTTCTAAAATTTTCGAAAAAGTGTTCTAAACTTGAAACCTTCCACTCCTCAGACTTGTCCTAAACTCAATAGACCTCTGTCATTTATTCATTGAAATAATTGCACCAAATTTCATCCAATTTGCTCAATTTGTTCAGGAGATATAGCACTCTATGTAAAAAAATAAAATTCCAATATTTTGAAAACTGCTAGTGATAACTCTTAAACAATGATGTTTATTTATTTCTAGTTACCCAAATATAGAACGCATTTGATACTATTGAATATTATTACGAAGCATCCTCTGGAATCGGGTGTGCGCTCAGGATACAAGAATGAATCCAAATTTCTGGATAACTAACACGTTTATTTACAAGCACAGCATAAACAGGAACACTATACAGCAAATATTTCAATAACTGTCAGGTACAGTAAAACAGCAATTAAATGCTCCACTAATTTCATAAAACAGCCAATAATATTATCAAAATACTGACGTATGTCACAGTTCAATGTAGCTCATATCACGTCAACTGCTCTCCAATTGAGTGATGACTCTTTTTATAGACTCTTTGTAGAAACTTCTAGAAACCTCTCATATCCCGTGGAATATTCGTTATGTTAAAGTGGTTCTTGAACCTTTGAAAAGTGACCAAATATCGCCAAATTGGAGACAAATTGCCAAATCTGGAAACCCTAGATTCACGTCATAGGAAAGGTTGCATGTACAGGTGTTTCCTCCGTCTGGTTTTTAAACGAGACTCCAGTGTAGGCATTTTACACGTTCGCAACAATATACTTTTTTTTAAATATTTTCTATTTTAGATGAAAAATGTACAATATCTCGAAAACGGCACCTGCTAGCGTTCTGTAAATTATTGCAATCACTTTTAAATAAAAACATGCATGTAACATACCTCTTTTTCTAATAACTTATAGCATATTTATTTAATTTGTATTTTCCATTTTCAATAGATAGAGTTTGAAACATTAGAACCCTTAGCACGGCCTCTTTGAAAATCAATAGGCTTCCAACGGTTATGGATTGCATTTTGATTGTGAAATGTGTAGTACGATGTTGAGAAACTTGTTTTGCAATAATAGATTCTGAATATTCTTCCTATTAATGTTTCAGTAATTAATTTAAGAATCCGGCCTCATGTATTTAATGAACATTTCAGCAGATTAAATGTCACGAGTAATTTTTATGTCAACGAATTTTGTATCCATTTTAATAATTTTACTGTCAACGAATTTTGTATCCATTCTAACAATTTTTCCGATCTTTATATATTTCATATGTCTTAAAATAAATTTTAAAACTGACTGTATATATCTATACTAAGGACCTTGATACTTTTGATAGCTTTATATGATTTTGCATTTACCATCATTTTTGCATCAGTGTCAGTATAATTGGGTTCTATTGCTTGTTTCTGCACACACTAATTTAACTAAATAAATAAACGAACCGAATTGCAAACGATTGTTTCAATTTGTCTGAGAATTATCTTTTCCACAGAATCGCATACATCGTTGAAAAATGGTTGATTTGTATAACATGTCGATCCATCGAAATTCGAGAATCAGATTTTTAACCCCATTCCAAAAATTTCTCTTTTCATATGCTATGTACTGTGGTGAAGATGAAAATAATTTACAAATAGGTAGGTGAATCATATTCGTAATTACTTGCGTGTTTGTTAAAACAACATTTTGCCCAATATATCAAACAAATTGTTCACATAACTATAACAATATAACATCGATGATCGCACTGTTTTTACAAAATACTGTAGAATGCGGCACTAATAAGTCTAATTACTTTCCAGATATACATAGTATAATGTATAGGAAAAGTATTGTAACGGGGTCGAAAATTCAAATTCGAGATTTCGACTGAAGAGCACGTTTCAAGCATCCGTGAACTCGAATCGAGCGTCTCTGAGGTCACATCTGTGTGTGTGTGTGTGTATGTGTGTGAGAGAGAGAGAGAGAGAGAGAGAGAGAGAGAGAGAGAGAGAGACTGTGGAAGCGATATCTCATGAACGAATGGAGCGTTTTGAACGAAATATGGTATAAAATAACAATCAGTGAATGCTGGAAACCTGTTGCTTTTAAACGCAATCAGAAATTCGGAACACCCCAAAAATTTTTAATGAAATGTCAAAAAGTCATCATAAAATCAGAACCTTTAATATTGTTACGTAAATAATCATTTCTTGTGTAATTTTTTATTGGAAAATGATTCGCATGAAGAACGCTATCGTTCTCGATATATTCCACATTTTTCAAATAAAATTAAAATATATTAACTATTGTGAAATATGCTCACTTTTCATATGTAACATTATGCGATAAATTTGGCAACATCATTCTCGTGGATTTAGTTCGCTCCATTCACAAAAAAATATACTTTGACTAATAGTTTTGTATTTTGACGCCTAGAAATTCGCCAACAGCCATTTATTTATAAGAAATAATCTTATCTGCGTTTGGTCTATAACGCTTGGCGTTCAATTTAGCAAGCTTTACGACTAATTTGGCGAAATATTGCTAACATGGCAATATTTCGCCCCAGATTGACGAAAATGTCATGAAAATTACAAAAATCACGCAAAGTTAATGAAAATGATTCCAAATTGATTTCCCTTTATGAAAATTTTATGATTATGAATGTGTAGATATTTCATTCCTTATCTAATGATAACTTTTAATTTGCAATACGAGACGAGAGGTAAACAATAAGACGACACTATGCACGAATAACGAGGGATTGATTCTTTTTTTTTTCCGCAGCTGGACATTTATTTGTAAAAGTAATGGTGTGCTCGTTTTCCCTACGTATGACATATGACATACCGAACAAGTTCATTCATAAACACAATTATATACTTTATAAAATATTAATTTTTTGTCACTGGAATTTACTTGTTGCTTATCTGCGCAAGAGATGTTTTGCAAAATTTATTGTTGCAAGTACGAAAAGATAACACTCTACTCTTAAAATTTGAAAGCTGATGAGGTTAAAAGAAAATAAAAGAGTCATTTTATATCGATTCATTGTACCGCAACTCGTTACCATATATCTGACAAAAGGATTAATATCACTTTTGCAAGCTGATCACTTTTGCTTATTCTAATTTCCCTCAGCTGGTCCACCTGTCGTGGGGGGTCTGTTTTGTGGTTGCCCTACTTCTCTGCACCATCTTTGACTTTTGGCTTTTGCGTTCTCTCATTTTATTTTTCTGTTACTGCGTCGATGGCACAATAATTTCTTTGGCCGCTCTGTTTTGGCAAGCATATTTTTAAGGTCCCCCCCCTCTTTTATGCCCCTTGTTTAGTATGAGTTCTTTTTAATTTGCATTTTCAGCTTATTTTGCCTTTATGCTGCCATTTTAACCCTTTTTTCGCTCACAGACGATTTCTCATCTTTAACCTCAATTTTATGCACTTTGAGATAACTTCCAATCTTCGAATCCACCCGACTATAACTTTCAATATCCGAATTTACCTGACTGTAACTTTCAACATCCGATTCCATCTGACTATCATACAGCTCGCGTACTATGGTACCAACTTCAGATTCTGAATCCATCTGATTGTCACATAACTCGCGTACTACGATACCACCCCCCATTTCTGGCACAGTTTCTTGTTCACGTACTTCGGAACTGCCTCTCATTTCTGAACTATCTCATTAACTGATACGTCGCGTACTCTTTATATCTGAATCAATCTTATTAACCGGTACTTTGCTTACTTTAGGACAACTTCGAATCCATTTCCTTAAATTAAACGTCGCGTACTTTGATATCTCATTCCAACCTCAAATATATTTCATCCACAAAAAACTGGCTTAATTCAACATTACTTCCAGATTTTAACCCCCAGTTTTTAACCCCATTTCTATTGCAACTGCTTTGAATACTTCGGGTTCAGCTTCTATACCATCTAATTTATACATATCTTGCGTACTTCGTCATCACTTACCAAATTCACAACTTCGTTTAAAATTGGCATTTCTACTTCGCGTATCCCCAAACTCACATACATCGTTCTCCCTTTCGAAATCTTAACATTCGACCCCAACTGACAATCATTTTCGCGATTCTGAGAATATATTTACAATTTGTATTTTAAACTATTTCCACGTTTTAAAACTATCTTCACCCAGCACGTATAGCTTGTCCTCTGAGTGATTTTCGAATACATACAAATTTCGGCTCATCGTTCTTAGTCCCTACCGCAAAGAATTTTTTGCAAATCTTGCATATTCTTTCGTGTGGAACCACTTCCATCGAACAAACACTAGGTTTTGTCTTCATAGCGAACGTTCCTATAAACTGGCTAAACACACCATCCATCTCAACTTTCTTTTCCTTTTACGGTATTTAACAGAAATTTTCTTGTGCACAATTTCAAGTTTTTTGGAGGGCAAAGACTTCTATATTAGACTGAAACTCTGTATATACTTTTTATCTATCGTACGGCAATGTAAATCCCGGGCCAGATTAAAACTTTTCTCTGTCTATGTATAACATTTTCTAGTTTGGGCGCCATTATAAAGTTCTTACCTTTAGAGATACTAAATCTTACACCTAAAGTGGCCTAATTCCAACTCGATCCAGTTGCGGCAGCAAAGACATCTGATCAAAGATGCTTGGAACCTGGAGCCTTAGAACCTTGGAACCTTAGAACGGGGGAGAAGCTAGCTTTTGCTCAGTGATTATAATGTCGGTCTACGAAGCAAAGGGTTCCTGGTTCAAGGCCCGGCGACTCCCTTCCGCCACAATGATGACTGGACGTTTGAAACACGCAACCTTCTCACGCCAACGATCTCACCTCTCAACACGAGATGGCAGCACCACACGGAGTCAGAGGCCTTGACACTCCCTTCCTGGTTGACCACGACTGACCGTCACGCCCGAGGCGACACGCCTCCCGACCTTCAGCCCCTCAACTGCATTTCGGGGGCGCACGCGGGGGTTTTCTCAGCGGCTCCCCTCCTCGCCGAAATTAGACCGGAGCCTTCTCATCCGGTGAGGGAGTGTGCGGCAGCAAAGACATCCGATCAATGATGCCTGGAACCTGTACCCGAATTATAAGAACAGAGGGGAAGCTAGCTTTTGCTCAGTGATTATAATGTCGGTCTTGTAAGCACTAGGTCCCGAGTTCGGTCCTGGCTCTGGGGACTGGCGACGTCCAATCGCCACACTGTAAAACAAAGAATAGAACACCTAACGACCAGTGACAGATTTAGAGGCCAAAACACATTCATTGAACCGAACTATACTGCCTGTCATTAGACATAATAAACTGAACAGTTATGCATTATACCATTAGATACTAATTAAAAGTACACAGAAATTACACTCCAGGCTCAATACCCACAGTAACGACAGCATATTACCTCCGAAGTGGATGCATAGGACACCAACTTGCACGCACTCTTTGTTGTTCTTGGAACTACCTTCTTTAACCACACAGGTCTAGGTATTCATTTCAAGGGTCGAAAATACTTTTTGGGTACACAACTTTTTAGGAAATCCCTTCAAAACCCGATCTAATATAAACATTGATTCTATCCCAATACAGAATTGCTGACTTACCTGACCAGCCTCGTGATCGATCCTTCAAACCCAAAGCTCTAATAGGCCGTTATTTAACAGAGAAATCTTACATTAAATGCAAATGAGGGAAATGATAATAAAATGGTTATTGTGACCTCACAGAGACAGTACAGTACAAGCATGATGCGAAACCTTGGAACACCTATTGTAGTTGGCGTGCGTAATAAAATAGCATAATTTGATTACTGGGAATAACTAGAATTAAAATGTATCATTTCAACACAAATGAAAAATAAAACTATTCATATCACCACAAAGATGAGTTTTGCGTAGTAGATGAGTTTGCAAAGGGCAGTATTTAATTATGCAATTTTGATGCCTTCTAAAGTGAAAGACCAAGCAACTAGACTAATTAAAACTTTAAGACAATAAAAATAACAGGATGTATGAAATAAAGGAAAAATTTATATTTATTTCAGTAAATCATAATAAATGTTGTAGTGTAGCCGGAAGAAAACTTATGGTGTATCAAAAGTTTTCAGAGCGGAAAGAATGACAAATATTACGCATAGAAGAGTATTTTGGGTAAACCAAATTAATCATTTGAAAAGGTAAAACTGCGGTTCTCTTTCTCTCATATCTATAAACAAACATAAAGAAAGGTTTTTCCGATACAGCAATTACTGATCGAAACATCTGTGTGTGCTGTAGGAAATTAATAAGTATTATTTCAAAGAAAACAGAATCTGTTAATGATGCATAAATCAATACCTGTAATTGAACAGTAAATTAAGCTTATCAACGCCGTATATTCGATCCAAATTTCATACAATTTTTACGTTTGATATGGCGTTATATAATTTTGTAAGAAATTTTCGTCTATTTGGCCTAAACGGTTTATTCTACAATATTTTTATTTAATTTATCTAATATTATCAATATACGTTTATACAGGGTGGTCATAAAAAAACTTCCCCGTTATATGAACCCCTAGCGGCCTATCCGCTCAACCAATCGAAAGGAAATTTCCGATACTGTTATTTGAAGGTATGCGCTCGAGATTGTGATGATTTCAAGCAATAGAGCTTTCACGGTTACGGTTACAGTGAAATAATTTCGAAATTTTCGAATGGCAACACCCACTTTTTTCCTGCGCAAATTGATCAGCGCATTCAAAAACCATAAATGGCGTTGGAACGATACATGTATGATGAAAATTGGCAGCGTAAAACATTTGTAAAGAGCATTGTAAAGGACTAGTGACAACACAGAGAGGAGGTTCATTGACGCACTTTGCATAATTCACAGGGATAGACAGAAGAAGTACCAATCACAGAACACCATGTGCAAAACATTGCTTATGGAAAACCTTTAATAAGCAGTGTGGGAAGATTGTTTCTTCAATCAGGTGTTCGAACGTGCCAACAAGATGACACTTACAGGGAAACAACGAGGGGAATTGATAAAGCTGTTTTGTCTGAACGGGGAAAATGCTACCGAACCAGTGCGAGTTTATCGGCGAGATCATAAGCTAAGACGAGGCCCATGTTTCGTACGAACTGTACGTGATTTGGTAAAAAAAAATTGAAGAAACTGGATGCACCTGTGATAGATCGCGATCCGGGCGACCATCTATCTGTTCCTGTTGAAGTTATTGCGGAAGTGCATAATACGATTACTGCAGGTGTTGCCCTCAATTTGGATGTACCGAAAACCACAGCCCTCAAGCTTCTGCGCTCTGTTCTGCGGATGTTTCCTTATCGATTCCAGCGTGTCCAGATGTTGCAACCTGGAGACGAGCAACTGCGTGTCGACTTTGCGAATTTTTTCCTCATCAGATATGATGAAGATAGCAGGTGGCCGCTGCGGATATTATGGACGGATAAGGCACATTTCTCCTTAACTGGGAACGTAAACTCCAAGAACTACGTTCACTGGGCTGACGAAAATCCTCACGATGTAACACCAGTGCCTTTACACGAAGCTAAAGTGACTGTGTGGTGCGGCATCGCAAGCACATTCGTTCCCGGTCCGTACTTCTTCGAAGAGGTCACTTCCAATGGTATGCAAACGTGCTCCATCACAGGTCCTCGGTATAAAACAATGTTGCAGAATTACATAATTCCAGAATTGTAGCAGCAAAATGTCGTTAGTGACATTGTATGGATGCAATATGCTGCTCCTCCACACGTCGCTACATGTGTTCGACAAGTGATGCAACAGAACTTTGGTGATAGAGTCATCTCCCGTAACTTTGCAGTTTCGTGACCACCGAGATCCCCCGACCTCACTCCGATGGATTTCTGGTTCTGGGGTTATCTGAAATCTAAGGTGTACACATCAAATCCACGAAATTTGCCAGAATTGAAAGATGCCATAAAACGTGAAGTTATACAGATTCCTCCTGCGATGTCATTGTCATGTTCGTCATTGTTCTCAACATCTCCCGCATGCAATGCGTTATCGTCTGCGAAGGTAGGCATGTTGAAAACTTGTAATTCCAATAAAAGTTTTTTCCCTTCTCCTCTCTTGTGTTGTCATTGGTCCTTTACAATGCTCTTCTTTGCAAATGTTTTACGCTGCCAATTTTCGTCATACGTGTATCGTTCCAACGCCATTAATGATTTTTCAATGCACTGATCAATTTGCGCAGGGAAAACGTGGGTATTGCCATTCGAAAATGTCGAAATTTTTTCACTGTAACCGCAACCGTGAGAGCTCTATTGTTTGAAATCATCACAATCTCTAGCGCATACCTTCAAATAACAATATCTGAAAATTTCTTTCGATTGGTTGAGAGGATAGGCCGCTAGGAGTTCATATATCTGGGAAGTATTTTTATGACCACCCTGTGTGTGTATATATATATATATATATATATATATACACAAAAGCTATAAAATTTAAAAACCCTATACCATATCAAATGTTAACGAATCATAAGGCGCATTGCTGCCATTACCCTTCGTAAACGACATAAAAATTTCCAAAAAGATCAAAGAGAAATGAACAAATCGAATACCACAAAGTGGTACCCCCCCCCCCCCCACGGCCACTTTGTGGTACTCGATTTGTTCATTTCTCTTTGATCTTTTTGAAATACACACATATATATATATATATATATACTAGAAAATGTACCCGGCGTTCCCCAGGAATAAAAGCAAGGTAATTAATTATATAAAATAATTAAATAAAAAAACTTGATTGTTCTATTCATATAAATAATAGTAAATATTACATGCAATCCGTATACATCAGCACAGCGGGCGTGATACGAATCCCCTCAAATCACAAAAACGGAACCTGTCACATAACGTTCTACGTTAAAATCTACCGACTGACACAATTTAAATTCAAATTTCAACAATGTTAGCACAATTAAACTAATTTATATATTGGCCATATCTTCCGCAACCAACACAATTTTTATATTTCCCATTGAAGCACGAAACGCAAATAATGTTCACTATCAAAATTAGTTTCAATCCTCCTCAGTTTAAATCTAAATCTCCACGAAATGCGAAATCAGGTTAAGCACATTCTCCTCAAACGTCGAAAGAAAAAAAAAATATACAGGATATAAGGCGTGGCATAAATTGTCTTCGCGGAGTTATTTCTTTGGAAGAGAGCTGTAAGCGCATACACAGGTCATCTACAACTGACCGCAAGGTAAAGAGATGATATGCACGGCATCAAAAATTTTAACAGTTGCTCGTTTAAAAAAATTATAATTAATAAACAGATGGGTTAAGAAAATTATTTATTATTTTGGAACAATGTGTAATATTTAAAGAAGCTGGTGTTAAATTATAACATATGATTACCTGTCAATTTTTTATATCGCAATTTTAAAAATAGGGAACGTTTTGAACGTACGAAATAACACACGATTTTCATACACACGATTACATACACGATTTCATACACACGATAAACACACGATTTTCATAAATTCACGAAAATTCGTCTATTAATTATATGGATTCCGTTTAAAGTTTATTTGAAGGTAATTTTACGATTTTTCCGGTGGTGTCAAGATAGAAACTCTGATAATATTTTGGTCACTAAAGAACTGATTCGTGTGAATATCGCTCAAAATCGGGCTAAAACGTTTTGAAACATAAAATACCTAAAAATTAATTCGAATTTAAAAAAAAATAACACAGATGTACTTTTTCGGATCCTGATGTACCTGTGTATCAAATTTCATGGCCAGACAACGCTTAGATTTCTCGCTAGAGACCGCACATTCACACGTAGAAACACATGCACCTTTATTTATTAAGTAAGATATATATATATATATATATATATATATATATATATATATATATATATATATATATATATATATATAATATTAAAATAGTAAATCCAATAGTAGAATGGAAGAAGCAACTCATAATACACTATCTTAAAAATTTGCCTACAGAATACTATGAAATAAAATGAAATTCAACCATAATGAGGATATTATAATACATATTACAGTTCAGAAAGCTAAAGATAATCAACAAATGTCAAATGAGAGGAATCGAAAAAAGGAATACCAAAATAATCAAGCATTAAAGCTTGCACGTGGAAGAGCTCTAGGCTTAAGAATAGTTCATTTCGAAAAAATTCTTTTTCAAGTCCTAATATTTAAACGAAATTAACACAAAAATGCTTGTTTCTGAAACAGAAGATAGATTTTATCTATAAACATGTGTTATTAGGACGACAAGTATATAGATTTTAAAAATAGAAAGGAAACATAAATACCTTAAAATACACCTCAAATGTACAACCATGACGAGCAAAAAATGACTAGACCAATGTTGCCATTCGCTAATGAGTAAAGAAGGGATTTACTGTAGGGGACTGTAGTGTTACGGTAAGGGATTGTGACCTCACGCCCCAGTTTTCAACGAGCTCGTCATAAATGCCGCGGCACTGCACTCCTGGTCGCCAGCTTTGGCTCAAGCCCACCTCCGGAGTGACAATAAAAATTGTCACAAGACCTACAAAAAGGAATGAACCGAGGACGAGAGTAAATTCACTACCGTACAAGCGATCTGTATTGCTGACCTCGGTGAAAAGTCTTGTGACAATTTTTATTGTCACTCCGGAGGTGGGCTTGAGCGGGGCCGGCGGGATTAGTTCTGCTTCTTATCGGGCCTATGCCTGCGGCGCTGCTGTAGCTCGTGACGTCATAAAGTACATCCCATAATTTGCAACTTCAGTATGTGGTTGAAAGTGAGATACTGTTAATATTGACAAAGAAACAGATATATCCTAATAAGGTAAGCTATATCGTTATTATTTTTATTATCTAGGTAATAATAATAATGCATGGTGTTGTTAATTTCTAATATTTAAGGGAAAATGTAATCAATTTGTCCACTTTTTTCAAGATACTTAGAGTGAGGCACATGCAGTATAGGTCTAACGAACGTATCACCGAAAGGGGTTTGGTTTTCTTTTAAGTGTATTTTTAATATCTAGAACATGATTAGAAGTGATCTATAACTAGATTCATGGATGTCAAGAGTTTAGGTAGCGTAATTTTTTCAAATCCAACTTCAAATTCGTCCGTTGAACGAGTATTTTTGCTACGTAAGAAGTTGATGGAAATCGCTTAGATGTTAAATGTGTAAAATGTCTGCTTCAAATGAAAATACATAATCAGTTAATATGTGCCGAAATATATAAAAAAGTTTGGGGCGATGAAAATTTGCTGAGTCAAATATCGTCCAATAGTAAATACTTGTGAATTTAGCGTTTTTATTGGCTTTTGTGAAATAAACGTTATTTAGATGTAGACGTAATGTAGATGGGTTGGAAAGAAGATAGTGTGGCATATATATCCCAAATATAACAAACCAATTATTTTAGAGGCATCATAACTTTATATTCCTTCAATATATTCCTAAAATATAAAAGTCATAGGGGGGCCTACATTGTAATAGTATTTAAATAAGTATATATTTAAAATATTCAGTGTTGTTCCTGAAATCATTATCTGATTAATATAAGTCTAGATAATATAATATAGGCCTACAGTTAGTAGAATCAAATTAACAGAATCTACATTGCATTGTTTAAAGCCAATAAGAGAGAGAAAAAAATATATATATCAATGATTTAAAAAAATTATGATTAAAATTTTAATATACATTTATTGTTTACTAATTTATAGTGATTATAAATTTACACCAATTGCATCCAAATAAACTCTCTTATAACAAAAATGTACTTTCTACTTTTCTTCTCAACTTAAAAAATATGTTGTAATATATATATATATATATATATACAGGGTTGTAGTGGAGGGTATACGGCGGTGTATGCCGTATACCCTCTGATTTTTCAAGCAAATTCCGTATACCCTCTGCTTTTTCTTAAAAACTATGTACACGCTTTGCAAAACGCTTTGTTTAATGAACAACATAGTAACAGATTTGAGATCATCTTTATTGATTTCAAACGTCGCCAATCTAATGTTTATTAATGCAAATGGACCACCTATAGAACACTTACAACCAGAAGAATTTGTAAATTCTTGGTTGGCCAACCATCGCTCTTCAGTTGACAATAGATCAAGAGTATGAACTACAAAAAAAGACACAGAAACGGATTTCTCTCGTTAAGCAGTTTGTAAAATATTTCAATGAAAATGATAGAGGTATGCCTTAAAATTTGTTAAAATAAAACAAAATTACATCCTACTTAATATGTGTTTAAATATTTCTCTCTTAACATTTTCTGTAATTATTTTATATCATAGTTAAATATTAATATAGTGAGATTTTCAAATTGAAATATCACTCGATGTTAGTCTGCATATTTTGCTTTGCATAAATACAATAAACTCCCAATAACTTGAACCTTGTGAACACGAATTTCTGCTTAAGTCGAGGTTTCTTCAAAGTTCCACAATTCCTTTCCTGTAATATAAAATTATTAGGCTTTTTTTTCTCGATAATTTGAATTTCGATTAATTCGAACATTTCCCCCGGTCCTTTGAATATACCCCATAGGCGCCCGGAGGGGGGAGCGCAAGGTGACGATCAACTCCTGGGTTATGAATTTCCTATATATATACATGTATGTGCGTGTGTACATGTTTTTTTGCCCCCCCCCCCTCCCCCTGGAAAGTGTAAGTAGTAAGTACATGTTTCGCCTCCCCCTGGAAAAAATTCTGCATGCACCCATGGTATACCTCTGTTTTTTTTACTACTACAGCACTGTATATATATATATGAGACGGTGAGCGGTACAAAAGCCCAACCACCAAAAAACATTTTTTGGAGTTAACCATACTAAATGACTTCTGAAAGAGTGTTTTATCAGATGGTAAAGTTTTTAAAACTTTTTTAAATTATTTAAACGCTGTGGGAGGCATTAATCTGTTTCTTCACTATTGAGAATGGGAGTTTTCACATAATGAATAACAGCCCATCTCCGACATATCTTGAGAAAAATTGGTTCTGTATGGGGCTCATGTACGCCTGCTCCTGCCCTTGATTAGTGCTACCTGCTTCATTAATTAATAGTTTGTTTGTATTCTCAGTGCGGTTCTCAGTGATAGTTATAGATACACATATTTTTATAAAGAAGTGAAAAGTCTATTATTTCTAGTTTTCATACTTTGGAAACAAAGCAAAAAGTATTTATTATTTCTTGGGAAAAACAAAGAAACTTTTTTTTTAATTATAAAATTACTTGCTTGAAAGAAAAGTAGATTTAGTGTGTCAAGCTCGTCGATCGATCGCACCCCCCTGAAATCTGTCTAATGGGTAATCAAAACCTGTACATGGTGATAGTGTTACCACTATTTCTTTCTAACACTCATGTTTTGTTTGTTTCAACATCTATTTTATTAACAAGTATTTTATTCATTTTATTTTTAGGATGGGTCGGAAATGCAGTGTTCCCATGTGTAGATCTAACTATAGAGGCACGTCTTATATCCCATCATTCCTTTTTCCTAAAGAGGAATCTAGGCGTACTTTATGGATAAAAAGTATAAATCGCTCTGATTTTGAACCCAGTGCAACAGCTGTTGTTTGTGTTCATCACTTTGATGAGAAGTTTGTAATACGTGAAGACAAATTTACCCGAAACGATGGCACAGTGATTGTGTTTCCAAGAAAAAACTTTACGCTAACAAAGGATGCATACCCAACTATATTTCCAGACCAACCATCATACTTAACTGTGCAACTGGCTTCAGAACGAAAATCACCATCTCAACGTCGTCAGGAAATGATAGCAAATGATGAAGAGAAGTTTTTGCAATGGTGTGCCAATGATGTTATTTCATCTTTTGAACAATTTACAAAAAAATGTGGCGCTGAGCAACATGCTAATTGGATTAATATTATTCGTGATGATTATTTGTTGTATTATCGGATCGATGACTGTGACTGTCCTAAAATTACAGTGTCCATAAAAGTATTTAAAGATTTAACTGTCAAAGTGTGGCATTTAGGAAACCCAATAGAGATTAAGTCATTGGAGTGGATTTTAGGCCCAGATTACAAATGCGATAAATGGACGAAATTTGATTGTTTAATGAACCTCTTAGTATCCTATGAAATAAATGATATATCTTTTGATCAGAAATTGTTAACTGCCGCTTATCTTCTGCAGAAGTGCTATGATGAAATTGAAGAAAATGATGATGAGAAACATTTACGATTAAAACTGAAATTCTTGAAAGAACAGATAACTTTAATATCTGTAAAACAATTGCGCTATAGTTCAGATGTTCTTATTTGGGCTTCCAAATTGTATTTTTGCTACCCGTCATTTTATTCTGAATTAAGAAATAGTGGTGTCCTAATTTTGCCTAATCCGTGCTACCTTAAGAAATTATCAAACTTAGTTAGTTGTACCAGTACCAACACTGTAAATGCCCATGTGAGATATTTAAAACAAAAAGCGAGCTTAATAGATGACTCTGAAACAATTATTAATGTTCTTTTAGATGAGATCTATGTCACTCCATCAGTAAGCTATAAAGCTGGTTATCTTGCTGGCATATCAGCCAATTCCAATTCAGAAGCCACCACAATACAAGTTTTTATGCTTGTATCTGTTTTTTCTAAAAACAAGGACATTGTCTCCTTAATTCCTGTCAAAAATCTCACAGCACAAACCCTCCATAGTTACACGTTAAGAGTTTTACAGATTTTGTCAGAATGTGGCTATTCTGTTTTATGTTTGATATCAGACAACAATAGAGTAAACCGCAACATGTTTACTCTAATGTGTAATGGTGAATTGAAGCATAGTATAAACAATCCTCAAGATCCTACACGAAAACTTTTTTTCTTATTTGATACTGTTCATTTAATCAAATCGGTTAGAAATAATTGGTTAAATCAACCTAATCAAACATTTTATTACCCAAATCCTAATGATAACATTGAAGTCTATACTGCAAGTATAACTCCTTTAAAACAAATTTATGAAAGTGACAAAAGTAAAATTGTCAAAGTAGCCCCTAAATTGTCCCAAAAGGTACTCTTTCCTACTTCTACAGAACGACAAAATGTTACTCATGCATTGTGTTTGTTTCATGGAACAAATAGTGTGGCTTTAGAAATCACTGACACTGGTGATATTGAAACGAAAGGTACAAAAGTGTTCATTGATTATATTTGGAAATGGTGGAAAATTGTGAACGTGAAACATCCACAAAAGGGTAAATACAGTCATGATGAATTTTGTGATCCCATTAATGGTGTTTCAGATGAAAAAGTTTTTTTTTAAAACAGTTTGTTTCATGGCTAAATGCATGGGATTATATTCACAAATCAAAAGCGAATGAAAAAAATGCATTAGGAATTAAAGAAAAAAAAGGTGGGATGTTAACTAAGGAAACTCATTTTGCTCTCAGTTTTACTGTTGAATCACTACTTCAATTGATTGAATATATTTTTACCACTTTTGGGTGTAAATATATATTACTGAGAAAGTTTCAGACCGATAGTCTTGAGGCTCGGTTTGGGCAATATCGTCAGATGAGTGGGGGAAATTATAATGTTTCCTACAGACAAGTACTAGAATCGGAAAAAAAACTTAAAGTTTTAAATCTCATTGACTTATACTCCCACAATATGGGAGAGTTCAAGATAAAATACCTTGACCGTCTCAATTTGGACGCCGAAATCCAAGACTATGAGGTTCCCGAAACCTTCTATGAGATTTTCAATACTTTTGATGACATGGAAATAACTGATTCTACTATGTCAGTTTTAATTTTTATTGCTGGATATGTAGCACACAGTGTGAGTAAAAAACTTAGTTGTAAATTGTGTTATTCTATTTTAACTAAAAACAAAACACTGGAACATGAAAATCCTGAGAGGGAAGAAGTTTTACAATATTTGAGACTCATGGACAGAGGTGCACTTAAAGGCCCCAAGAATTTACAGTAAATATCGTTATACATACTTATCAAATTTTTCAAAAACTAATAAGCATAAAGTATGAGGAAGAATTTTTAAGAAATGGATGACAAAAAAATCTCATAATTCAACTTGTTGTAGAGAAACTTGATTTATTAAATTTGATTCCAAATGTAACATGTAGTTGTGGAACAGAGCATAGTATTTTGGGTAAAAGATGTCTCTCTGTAATTGCAAATATTTTTTTAAATAATTATACGAAGGTCCGAAATGATAAAAGAACATCAAAAAACTATAAACGAAAACTTATAACAATTTTTAATGTGAAATCTCCTCTCTTTGTGAAATCTCCTCTACCCAATGGATAAGTATTTCTTAATGATTTTTCATATATTTATATACACCGAACGGCCATTACATTATGACCACTTGCAGAAAATTTCATGTAAATAAAATTTTTTCTTTAATCTTGTTATTTTTGTGTACGTGTTTTGATTTTTTATTAGTGAGTCAAAAAGGATCATTTGTAAATGGTCTATGGGCAATTGTCATATTGTCGTAGCAAAAGGTAAGATTAAAATTGAGAATGTTATTGCTACAGTACTATCAATTAATGAATAATGTAACTTTATTCTTTCAATCATCTGACCTCCAAAGAGACTGAAAACCAATGGTTTTATTTATTTTATGCACATGTGTATTAAATATAAAAATGTGAAATACACAAATCATTGTTTTGTTTTTTTTTTACATGCATTTTTGTAATTACAAAAAGAAAAATCTGAATTTCATAATTTTTTTTGGAAAAGCTGAAATTCATATTGGCACCGAAAACTTGCAGATGACAACACTCAGCAACCTTAAAGTGTTAAAAGTAGAATTTTCAAAACTTCACATCACAGGTGAAAATCGTCTGTCAATAAGTAACGTCTAAAATTATTTTCGTTGAAAAAAAAAAAAACAGGTAAGATTTAAGCTATTAAAATAAGTTTGATAAAATGGTTTGTCATTGTAATACAGTATTATATTTAATATTTAACCGATTTATTCAAATTTATTAAACTATTTCTGTTGTAAAAAAGCGTATCACCCGAAAGCGATTTTTTATTCTTTTTAAAATTATTACTATTTGAGACTACTGTCTTTTCCTGTCATTCACGCTAATCTCTGCATTTTATTTTACCAAAACAGGGATTTCAATTTAATCTGAAAGTGCACAATAACGAAAAATAAATATTTTTATATCACAACCCTGCTGTCAATTACAAATGTAACTTCCAAAATAGTCGTTCATAATGGGCGTGATCACTTATTGATGCTTAAAATATAAATCTAATGTCTGTATTATTATTAAGTATGGATGCATATTATTATTAAGTATATATATATTATTAAGTATGTATGTATATTACTATTAAGTATGTATTATTATTAAGTATATATATATTATTAAGTATGTATATTACTATTAAGTGTGTATTATTAAGTATATATATATTATTAAGTATGTATGTATATTACTATTAAGTGTGTATTATTATTAAGTATGTATGTATATTACTATTAAATATGTATGTATATTAATTATTGTATAGTAGTATTAAATAAGTATTAATATATTAATTAATAGTATTAAATAATTATTAATAGATATTAATTATTAAATATTATTATTAAGTATGTATGTATATTAGGATATATGTTATGTAAATCTGACAGTTAAAACTTTTGAAAAACCTTATTATAAAAATGTTTTAGGAGAACTATGTAATTAGAAATTGAATTAACTCTGCCCAAAAGCATTATTATATATATGTATAAGAGGTCATAATGTGTTTCTGTGCATTAGGTTACTTAAGAACAAAAGCCAGATTTCTCAAGTAAATGAATTTTATGAAAAAATAAAATTCAAAAGGTTAAAACCTGCCATTGAATCTTTTAGAAGAAAAGTGGAAAAAAAACTCGTAACTACGGACGGAAATATTCAGTATTTTTTTACTTTACAATCTTATTTATATTCCTTCTTTACATATATAATTTGTTTTCGTTATATTTATTTAATTAAATCATTTTTACTTCAACCAACTTCTATCATTCTAAAATATCGACTCCATAATCGACGCTGATTAAGAACTGGAGCAAAGTGTAAACGCCGTAGATGGGATGTAAGTTGTGACGTCACAAAACCTGCATCTAGGCCCGATAAGAAGAAGAAATCCCGCCGGCCCCGGCTTGAGCCAAAGCTGGCGACCAGGAGTGCAGTGCCGCGGCATTTATGACGAGCTCGTTGAAAACTGGGGCGTGAGGTCACAACCCCTTACCGCCATCAAGTAAGCTTTTTGCTAAGCCTTCCTTCCTTTTTTCACTTTTTATCCATTCCTTTTTTTGCATTATATATATATATATATATATATATATATATAATCACAATCACTATCTTTATTTATCATCATACATATCTTCATCCCACTATTATAACTTAATTTGCAATCCATTTGTTTTAAAGATGTTATAACTTTAATATTTCATTTGCTACTTATTATCGGCTTTTCCATATTCCATCAGGTCTAGGCATTTAGGCATATGATATTGGGACGATACTTGTGGATCTTGGTTTTATATTTTTTTTCACACTGTAAAAGTTTCATGGAGAAGGGCCCTAGCATTTGCTTAGGGGCTTCGGTAAAGATTAAGTCGGCCCTAGGGACTATGGGTAATTGCAGTAACAATTAATTTCCAGCAGACAGATTATCTGTGATTTTTATTAATAAGGAATAAAAAATACCATTTGAAAATGTAAATTGTTTAATTTTAATAAAGCCCCTATTATGAAGATTTACTTTAGATTGGACATGTTATTAATAATTCATGTTTAAACCTCTCTTTCACTAATATAAAATTTTGATAAAGTGAAGAATAAATACGCTACATCAAAGTCTTTGAGTTCATTTAATTAATTCTAAACGTGTTCATACATTTTTACTTCTTTGTAATAATAATGCATCGTTACACTTCTATTTACTTGTCTCCTGCTGAAATTATTAGATATTAGTTTAAACATTACCGCATTTCAAATAAATTCAAGGTTCGATTTGTGTATATGTTACCACACTCATATATAATTTTATTAATTCCTTTGAACCTCATAGTAGCTCAGACATATATGCATTTTCTAAATGATAAAATATTAAAACTATAATATGATCCTCATTATTTACACATTAGTGTATACATGTACACTTCCACAAAGATTTTATATTAAAAGTGTGTGACAATAAATATATCTACATCAAACTGTATAATAAGACTTTCGTTAAATGTGTACGTAAAATGTTTGTAACACTCAAAGGGTCAATTAATAAAACTGCTCAGATTAAAGTTCACTGCAAATAAAGGGAGATTTCAAATTTAACTTCTGAAATGTTCCGCAATTCACAGAAGCGTGTGCTGAACTGCGATAAACTTGCTAAAGCACAGATTATGTTAACACAGTAAATCGAATTTAGGACAGAGGGTAATCGATTGTATGTTTCGTTTGGCCATTTTCATGAGTTAATTTAATTAATTCATTCTGCCATAATCCTGTATTTATTTTGTCAGTGAATCGTTTCTTAATGGCAACAAAATTAAGTCCTTGGCATAAATAATATGGCAGCTAGCTATGTACTCCTTGCGCCGTTGTAATATGAAACCCCCCATGGCCCACACAATAAGACCAGGGAGGACCCCGTGGCCCTATTCTGGGGGGAGGAGGTTTAGGAGGCCCATCTCGGCCCCTTCTGAAGATAAGGTAAAAGAGATAATTAGAAAGTTGTCGAGCGAGTCAAATTTAGTACAAAAATGTTTTAATTCCATAACAAAAGATGAAAAGGGGCACTCCAAATGCGAAAAGAGATAATTAGAAAGTTGTAGAGCGAGTCAAATTTAGTACAAAAATGTTTTAATTCCATAACAAAAGATGAAAAGGGGCACTCCAAATGCGAAAAGAGATAATTAGAAAGTTGTAGAGCGAGTCAAATTTAGTACAAAAATGTTTTAATTCCATAACAAAAGATGAAAAGGGGCACTCCAAATGCGAAAAGAGATAATTAGAAAGTTGTCGAGCGAGTCAAATTTAGTACAAAAATGTTTTAATTCCATAACAAAAGATGAAAAGGGGCACTCCAAATGCGAAAAGAGATAATTAGAAAGTTGTCGAGCGAGTCAAATTTAGTACAAAAATGTTTTAATTCCATAACAAAAGATGAAAAGGGGCACTCCAAATGCGAAAAGAGATAATTAGAAAGTTGTAGAGCAAGTCAAATTTAGTACAAAAATGTTTTAATTCCATAACAAAAGATGAAAAGGGGCACTCCAAATGCGAAAAGAGATAATTAGAAAGTTGTAGAGCAAGTCAAATTTAGTACAAAAATGTTTTAATTCCATAACAAAAGATGAAAAGGGGCACTCCAAATGCGAAAAGAGATAATTAGAAAGTTGTAGAGCAAGTCAAATTTAGTACAAAAATGTTTTAATTCCATAACAAAAGATGAAAAGGGGCACTCCAAATGCGAAAAGAGATAATTAGAAAGTTGTAGAGCAAGTCAAATTTAGTACAAAAATGTTTTAATTCCATAACAAAAGATGAAAAGGGGCACTCCAAATGCGAAAAGAGATAATTAGAAAGTTGTAGAGCAAGTCAAATTTAGTACAAAAATGTTTTAATTCCATAACAAAAGATGAAAAGGGGCACTCCAAATGCGAAAAGAGATAATTAGAAAGTTGTCGAGCGAGTCAAATTTAGTACAAAAATGTTTTAATTCCATAACAAAAGATGAAAAGGGGCACTCCAAATGCGAAAAGAGATAATTAGAAAGTTGTAGAGCAGGTCAAATTTAGTACAAAAATGTTTTAATTCCATAACAAAAGATGAAAAGGGGCACTCCAAATGCGAAAAGAAGCGGAACGCTGTCTGGTTCACTGTATCCGAGGCACATTCACCAATGTAGGCTTGTGGGATAACGCAGGTGACGCAGAATTAACGCTGCTTCACTTAAAGTTATCGGCTAAATGGGTTATTACTATAATTTTTTGTCGAATTTTTCAGACTCGTTTGGCTATTTTTAGATGATATTTTACAACACTTGTGCCAGTAGCGTGATGTGTTTTGATGATATTCGTTGTCGAGGAGGAAGTGGAATCCCGCCACTGAGCCTGCTTCACCCATCCTTGAAGTCACGAGCCGCAACTGATATTTACATAAAGTTGAAATGTCGTGGTTTATGCTGATTCCGAAAGAGTATACAAATGACATGCCAGGGAGTATGATAACATTTCGAGAATCAGTGACAGGAATCGAACGCTTTGCTACTTATGCAAGTCCATTACGCGTCTACACACAGGTTTCCTATTGAATGACTGCTTCCGCACTTTATGCGGATTCGCAATCACTCAGTGTATTTAAGGAAGGAAAATTAACTGTGTGTTCTACATTCACATATTGTTGCCTTATCTAAATACTCGATTGCTGTTTCCCGATGTTTTGATTTTCTGGTGGGGGTGGGGGGAGCTCGGTGGTCTCTTTCCATCTTTTGTTATGGAACTAAAACATTTTTATACTAAATTTGACTCACTCTACAACTTTCTAATTGACTGTTTCCCCTATCTGCAAAAGGGGGCCGAGATTAGCCCTAATCCCCCAAAAAACGGTGGCCACGAAATCCCCACGCCCTGGTCTCGTTGTGTGGGCCATAGGAGGTTTCCCATACAACGGCAGAAGAAGTACATAACTAGCTGCCATAGTTCGTGAGATATTGGTCTAAGGAAGGACTTTTCTTGTAACCCTGTATACAGAAGTGTTTCTCAAACTGCTGTGTATGTATCCTTGGAACAGTAAGGCATCTAGGAATTTTAGTCCCTTAAGGGCTGGGGGCCTTTTTTAGCCCAAAAATCGATGTTTATAGTAGGGTATGCAAAATTCTATGGTTCTGTATTAATTCTTTAAATTACATCAATTTTTTAAGGTGCATTTTCCTACTATTTACCTATTACAACAAAGAAAACATTTAATAATATGTATTTTCATGGAAAAATTTGTTTTCATGATAGATTGATTGATTGATAGTTTTTGGTAGGTGTGAAATGTGTCTTGACATACATATTCTACTTGTAGGATTCTAGATAAACTATGACATAATCATTCCCAATATTTTAATATAATCTTTTAAGAGGTCTTGTTTTAACCTTCACCTAAAATTTTGAAGTTTGCAAAAGGGTGAATTTTAAAGTAATTTTGTTAAATGCTAAAAATATTAAAAAAAAATTTTTTTAATAAAAGTTTGTTGAGAGAGAGTTACTTTAGTTTAGGTGGAATATGTATATATGTGCATAATATTTCTATATTTTATGTAAATTAGCTTTATTCCTATAATGCGCGTAAGGTAGAAAACATTAGTTTTAAAGAAAACGATCCTAAAGTCGGGGAGGATTGCGTGATTTCTGCATGTTTTTCTTCGCCAATTTTATTATAAGAAACTAAGTAGAAGTGAAACTGAATATACTCAATTTAAATCACAAGATAATTAATGTGATGTCATAAATTTATCTTCACTGGTTGTTGCTATTAAAAATGTAGAAAATTTGTGAAGAATGTGCAAGAAAATATAGTAGGTGTGACAAAACACGTGTTGGGTTAGCTCATCGAACTATATGGTTCGTGCACATCTGGTTGCACCAGTATTAATCGCACTAATTCCACATTTAATGAAGGTGCTCATTCCCATCTGTATACTATAAACACCAGATCTGTGTATGCACTACGATCCATTGACAAAGGAATGACCAACAGCAAAACGTTCTCTGGAGTAATGAACTTACCATCCCACCCCTAGCAAAGTTCAATAATTTCGTGGATATTCTGTGTCATATAGCCACAGTCGTTTGCGAAAAACTTTTGGAAAATGGAGTTGTAATTTAAAAATTGTAATGCATTGGGCATGTCCAAATGAGAATGAGGGCACTATTGCGACAGTTAAAGTTAAAGAGTGGGAAGGCTACTCTTAGCGGTATGAAAATGCACTCCAGCAAGGATCAACTGAAGGATTCTACTATTCTAAGTATTCAAAAAATATTATGGATTAGCCATTAGGTGAAATGCAGACACTGTTTCAAATATGAAGCAGGCCACATGGACAGAGTACTTTTGCTGTCGAATAATGAAACTCCTAATCACAGGTTATATTCCAAAGGAATTGGCAGCTAGTGTAAGTTTAAAACAGTTGAAACCAGTGCTAAAGGTTATGATCACACCAGTCATCTCCACCTTCCTCCAACATACCAATTTTCAGGGACTTGTTGGATACTAATCTTCTTCAAAAGTGTACACGGCCATATCCGAAATCCAAATGAATCCAGCAAATATCATCTCGTTCCAACTGCCGAAGAATACATTTGTAACTTTTAAACTACTTACTCTTGGAGTTCATAAAGCTGCTGCATCATTCAATGATAGGAATATGACCAAACTTTTAATTTTATAAGGAACAGAGATTGAAGCAGAATTTCATTGAAAATTTCTATGAAAAAACTAACGATTTACGGGCATTTGTAGCAGTAAGAAAGCACACTGAAATGAAGTACGAAACAGACTCATCAAAAGAGAAATAGACAAAAAAATCTGATGTGGGCAGCACATGACTTTCCCTGCAAACTTATATTAACGTTCTCTTTATTTTAATTAAATTTATTTCACTTTTAATTCAATTTTCGTTCTCATTCGGTAACCTGGCTTATTTTCAAAGGTGGCGTAGGGAAAGTACGAAAAACTAAAATATCTCGAGAACGGCTAGTCCTAGTGTAATGGGGTTGGTCTTATTCTTTTCGTCTTTAAAAATTACGTATTAAATCAGCATTTAATGGATATATTTGAGTATACCCAGTTCTTTAGTTTAGATTTGGACGATTTTTGCGGGCCATTTTGCAAAAAAAGGCAGGTCATTTTTTTCCGAATCGTACCAAAATCTAATCAGCACCAGAGTAACCGATAAGTGACTCATCTACCGAATTTTGTGAAATTCGGTCAATTAGTTTTTCAGCTACAGTGGATACAAGCTTTTGCGGGCCATTTCACAAAAAAGGCGGGTTCTTTTATTCCAAATCGTACCCAAAACTAATCAGCACCAGCCCCGGCCACAAGTGACTTACCTACAAAATTTTGTGAAATTCGGTCCATTAGTTTTTTAGTTAGAGTGGATTCAAAATCTGCACAGACAGACACACAGACAGACACACAGACACACAGACAGACAGACACACACACAGACGTCACTCTAAAAATGGTTTTTTCGTATTCTAGAGGTTTCGAAACGTGTAGATCCGTCGAAAACTCGAGTTGCGATTTTCGGCATGATTCCAATACTTTCCCTATACATTACCATGTATTGCAGGGAAAGTAAGAAAAAGCTAGAAGAAGGAGATGGTAAACTATCTTATTGTGCAGAATTTTACTAAATAAATATTTGCGGACAAGAAAATTGTATTTTAATATTTTAAATGCCGTTTTCACAAAATGCTTTTTTTCCCATGCAAATGTACCTTTTTCTTACAGTCTTCTCAATAGATTACTTTGAAACTTAATCCTTAGTCTTAATCCCTCACTACATAATGTGTCGATTTTGATACATAAAATATTTTACCGGCAACATTGAATTGCAGCTTTTTGGTTTGTACACATTGCTTCATTTCTGAAACTCCTAACGAACATAGTTAATATTAACAATTGTTGCCATTTCAGATAGATCAACCGAACAGGAGTGGAACTACAGTAAAACTGCACCTCTTAATACGGGGGGATAGAGTATGTAGAAGACATCAAAAGAAAATTACAGAATAAATATTTAGGAAATTATAAGTGATCAGAATCTCACAAAGAGGGTGAGAGCAGGATATGAAGTTTAGTCAGTGAGTCCTATAAGTGGCTTTGGCTAAGCTATTTGACGAATTCGTACCAAACACCTCTGTATGTTTATAATTTGTAGAAGTTCAAATCAAATTTTACATCTTTAATGGTTTTATCTACAAGATTTGTACCATTTGAAAATATTAATTTAATGCGTCGTTAAATTAAAAAAAATATTAAAACGTATTTTGACTCTAACTATAAATCCTGTCTAGTTCTGCAATATTTAAAGTTTAGTTTTCCGTATGTGTGTATTTTTCCTTTATTATGAATAAAAATCTCTTGTAGAAGGTTACAAAAAGTATGCGAATGTTCAACGTTTGAAAAACATTGGCATTATGTATTGTTTTCCCGATTTATTGAATTCTAATTTTTAACGGAAATACATATTTTGAGACATCTAGGGGTACACTTTAAAAAATTTCGAACTATGTTCACCTGCGTGTATATATGCATGTCATTAAATGTGGGTGCGATAACTCATAAACGAATGTCATAATTTTTTTAGTAAAATAGACTGTAGAAAGCCCAGACCACACGACCAACCCGAAGGCTTATGGTTGCTGCTTGTGTGGCCGGAGTGAAATAGACTGTGTAAAAACTACACAGAAATTTTTGTAATTGGCATGATTATATATTTCTTGAAAAAATTGTGCAATATAGAGGAAATCCAGGTACTTCCGTGATAAGTGTGAAACTAGGAAATTTCCTTACTTAAATAAAGCCGATTCACAAAAATAATTGCATACATGTAATTAATTTTAATATGTGAGCTTGCAGGTATGCCAAAACATGTACTAGAAGGAATACTATATGTGTATATATATTAAAATGAATTTCATGTAAGTAATTGTCTTTATTTGAGCTATCTTTAAACTATCACGGAATTTCTGTAGTTTCGCCTTTATCAAGACAATATCAAAATTTCACCCTTACACATATGCCCGCGTTTTCCCTAATACTTGATTTCTATTCCAAAAGTTATTCGCAATAATTAATATTTAGCAACAAAATATATGAAATAAATTAAAACAACACTATGCTCTTATAAAATCTCAACTTTAAATAATTATTGAGATTTTTATTTCATAAAAAACTTTATCTTTTGGCACTCTTGTGTCAGATAGAAGAAAGAGTGGCTTTATCATTGTATCTAGCACTTTTAAATAGCTATATAATAAAAATCTGAAAATACTCTTATATTAGTTGCAAAATATTTTTAAAAATTTAAGAAATCAATTGAAACAGTAATAAGCTAGCGCATTATAAAATCTACACGTTAAATAATTAGAGGTTTATATTTCATAAAAAATTTATCTTTTGGCACTCTTGTGTCAGATAAAAAAAGAGTGAAAGTTTTATCGTGTCTAGCACTTTTAAATAGCTATATAGTAAAAATATGAAAATACTCCTATATTGGTTGCAAAATATTTTAGAAAATTTATGAAATCAATTAAAACAGCAATATGTTCATTGTAAGATCTCTACGTTAAATAATCGTAAATGAGGTTTGTATATTTATATTTATTTTTACAGAAGAAAAGGGGAAAGCCTTATCTTTGCGTCTAGTACTTTTAAATATCTTAATTAGCTTGTAAAAATGCTCTTTCGACTTTTAAAATGGGCTTTTGGATACAAAATATTTTATTTTCTGTATGCATTTTGCAATTTCTCCTACAGTAATTGTGTGGATCGCAACTATGTCAACATATTTTTTTTTCGATTTTTTTTTTCTTTGAAACAAGCACATTACAAAGACAAATAACAAATAATAAAATAAATAAATATTTGATTATTTGCTTTAATTTGAATAGTAAATGTACTCTGATGTTCTTGTGAAGTGATATCATGTCTTGACTGCCCACTTATTGTAAAATCACATTATTTTACTATCATCATTAAAGTTGTATTTGGAACATAATTATTTAGATGTAATAAGTAGAATTGCTTAAATTTACTTAAAATACTCAAATATCTAATTGATAATTGAAAGTTTCAGGATACTAATAAACCTCGTATTAAACAATTTTTCAACAAACAACAGTGGGTACTTATGTCTTCATCCGTTAGCATTAATACAAAAACAAATTAGAGGTACAGCTAATAGTGTTAAATTTATATGTTCTATCAAAATATACACCTTTTATTTTTATAGAACTATGCTTTCGGAAACATTTTACAAGACTTTTACCTGTTTGAATGTCAATAGCTATTTCAAGTTTAGGCTTGCAAGGAATGATTCATTAAATACACAGAAAAAGCAGATTTTAAGATCAATAATAACATTTTAATAAGATTTCTTGTGAAAGATCGTACATAGTTAAACATAGTGTTTGTGAGAAAACATTAATTCGTTTACATAAACAATGTATATTTCTTAAATTTTTATAATAAAGGAAATTTCAAATATTAAGCTTTGAAAAACAACAAATAAGTAATGCATGAAAAGTTTAAAAGGTTGAAGTTTTTTTATAAGCAGATCCGTTATACTACTATAATTAAAAATCTAAAGCATTTAATGTTATTTTAACCTTCTACGCTCCACTATTACGTCTGATTTTATATGCGAAGAGAAATTATAATTTAAATATATTTGTAATTTTTTATAAGACTGCAAAAAATATACAATCTAATGCAATAAACACCGTTCAATGTTTTTGACATGATTATACTCGAATTTAAAAACAGATAAATTCAAAACTGAAAGCTGTTGAGCACATTATTGAACTCTTTCGAGAAAGAGTTACAATTCTGAGAACTCTTTTATTGGTTTTCAATGGAACGAAACTTTTTGATCACTATTTTTTTCGTTCCAAAAACGGATTACTTGAAATACCGTTCAAAAGAACGATGATCCGGATATCTCATTCCCGCTCTGCCCCTCGTTCATAAGAAAAGGTTAGAGAAATCCTGATCTAAGTCACATCAATTGGCGATGGAGTAATGGTCTTTCAGAAGGAAATCACGATTGAATGAGCAGTCAGAAATATCTATTTGATTTATTTATAAGCATACGCGCATAAAGAATATTTTCAAAGTAAATCTCGTTACGTTATCTGGAGCATAGATATTTTTAGAGGGGGCGGGGATATTCTGTAAAAAAATGGTAAGAAATAAAGAAGAGGCATTAAAATTGATATCAATATTGCTAAACAGGTTGGATAGTGGCCCTCGTGTTCATCTTTAAAGTGCATGTATAGTCCCTTTGCAGACAGTATTTATTTATTCTGCATAAGCATATCTAACTATTTTAATATAAAAGGCATAATATCATTCCACTTAATTCATGATAATATAATACACCAAGTCATTTTTCCCAAAATTCTCTCAAAACTCTTTGTTTACGATATGAGTTGTATACAAAGAAAATCTATGTATGTTGCATGCAAAGAAAATCTATGTAGGTTGTATGCAAAGAAAATCTATGTATGTTACATGCTAAGGAAATCATGAACAAATAAAGTAAACCATGAACTGTATGTATGTTATAAGCAAAGAAAATCATGATAATTTTGGCTCTTGGTATGTGCGTGTGTTGTTGTTGTTGTTGAGACCCAGACCGTCCGACCTACCAGAAAGGTGTAAGGTAACTGTATGGACGGCCGGGAAGTGCCACCCAATTTAGACCGGAACCCAGTGGGGGAGGCATCCACAGGGACCGTACCCTCCTTCCCCTACCACCAACCTCTCGGAAGGACAGTATGTGCGTGTGTGTGCAAACAGAATGTAGGTCTAAATAAAGCGGAGAATTAAGAAGATAGTATATATAAGAGGTGATAATGGAATCGTTTGAAGGACGATAATGGAGGGGTCTATTTCAAATAAAGCCATAATTCGTGAATACGAATATGTTCCCAAATGATACTAAGAGCCAAAATTATCACATGATTTCCTTTGCTTATAACATACATATAGTTCATGGTTTACTTTATTTGTTCATGATTTCCTTAGCATGTAACATACATAGATTGTCTTTGTATACAACTAACACATTAGGGCGGAGCGAAAAACAACTTTATTGTTTTGCCAAACAGCTTGGGGTTGGGGAAATTTGTCAGTTGACTTGAATATCACTTGTATAAAATATTAACGCCGAAAAAAATGTCTTCAGTCTAGGCATTTTCTTTAAAGTTTGATATTTAAAGCATAATTTAAAAAAAGGTATTTTCTTTTAAAATTCACACGTTGACCCTATTTAGTGTTAAAATATGAATATTGACTACTTTTATTACTGAGAAACAAAAATTCAAGGCAAAATAATTATTTCTTCGATGTTAAATAGGACATCAAAGTTAAAGAATTTCACGAAAATCAACGCATTTACACACTTGGTACTGGTGATATATTTTTAAAATATTTACGTTTTAGGTTGGTTATTTGGCTCTTTCCTCTTGGCGGGGTTTATAAACATAGAAATATATTTTAGGGCTCAAGGCCAAGTTCAATGGCACCCACCCGCACTTTCGAAACAGATGCGTGAGTAAATGCCACTGACAGTAGACAACACCTCCTTCGCTTTCGTCTTTATTCGATACTTCACACGTGCGCCCGATAAAACTGTCACTCAGTACCTTTGTCTCTGACAAGAAAAAAATATAATCGTGTAGTTGAAAGTAACGAATCGTGTATATAATCGTGTAGTTGAAGTTTAAAGATCCAGAAATTCCAACTCTATGCGGTGTAGTCAGATTTTACAATTTGCTTTCGAGTAGAAAAAAAATTGCAGAATAATGGGAAAAGTTTCTCCTTTAGTTTGTGAACGAACAGATAACAAAGACATGGAAGATAGCTTCTATCCCCACAATATCCCTTCCTAGAATTTAGACTTTACTTCGTAAAGAACTTGATGCTGCTCAACGTGTGAATAAATACAGTGGAAGAAAAGAAACTTTCTTAAAAATGAAGAACTCTTACTCAGAATCTATGAACAAACTATTTGCTAACACAACAATTTTTAACTGTTCCAATATTTTACGCTGTACCTGTCCACTAATGGGAAAAGTTGCGATCCTAGATAGATCCTTTTTAATGCAAATTAGTGGAGTTGGTATTAAAACGACAAAAGACAGCAGAAGAGAATAGAATTGAGAGAATCGGGACACAAGAAACTCAAAACGTTAGAGATTAAAGAAGAAGAATAAAATAAATTTAATCCAGACCGGCGCATCTGATGAAGATTCTGTGGATATTTATCGAACGCCATCCTTTTTCGGATCCCCTTCATTAAAGTTATAAAAATTTTCTATAGCCTGTGACCGACATGGTGTAGGTGATCACATTACTGCTGCACTTTCTCCTGGGATGTCAAAGTGCAAAATCCCACTGTCATAGACAGAAGCATATGGCGTGAGCAGCACAAGATCCGTTCAATTTATGAAGCGAGCCCAATAAAAGCCCAGTGAACCTGCAGGCATTATATTTTGATAGGAGAAAAGATGAAACTATGCATGCTGAAAGATCTATATATGGGAAGATACATATTCAAAGAAACCTGGAAGAACATAACTCTAGTTCAAATGAACTTGATGTAACAGAGCCAAAATATCCCAAATCCAGGTATTTCGGCCCTGTTATACCAAGTTCATTTAGAGCTGAAGATATAGTTATTATCTAGGAATTTTATACAAAAAATACCTATTTAACCCATTTGGTTTGCTTAGGTTATGATAGATACACAACAAATGTGAGTAAACACGCTGTAAATATTCGTAGATTCGAAAAAAAAGTTCAACACAATGGACTGTTTGCTAACTTCATTCAAATGAGCTTCCTTCACGCCATTTGATTGAAAAGTTGGATGGAAAAATTTCTGGACCATCTGGATTTTGCGGTCCTATATGAATATATTTTAGCACTAAAAAGGGCAAAGTGCAAATCTTAAAAAAACTGAAAAATGTTTTAAATTTCAAATTTTAAAGCAAATACGCAGACTGGAAACATTTTTTCGGCGTTAATATTTTACACAAGTAATGATACAAGTTAATAATTACACAAGTAATATACAAGGGGCCAACGGCCGTACCGTGCTGATAACACCGGTTCTCGTTAGATCACCGAAGTCAAGCAGCATCGGGCGCGGTTAGTACTTGGTGGGTGACCACCTCGGAACACCGCGTGCTGTTGGCCATCTCGGGTGCGGTATCCCCGTGGTTTGCGCGCTAGATTTGCACGCTACCACAAATGCCGCCGTGTTCATGCGGAGTACGATCACGTTAAACATGTGGGTCCGTAAGTCCTTCCGAGAGGTTGGTGGTAGGGGAAGGAGGGTACGGTCCCTGTGGATGCCTCCCCCACTGGGTTCCGGTCTAAATTGGGTGGCACTTCCCGGCCGTCCATTCAGTTACCTTACACCATTCTGGTAGGTCGGACGGTCTGGGTCTCAACAACAACAAGTAATATACAAGTAATGATGTGATATTCATACTTGTTTAAAAATTATATACACATATTAAAATATATTATACAAATTTCCTTACAGATTTCCTGTAATGCGATTTAAATCCATATAAATAAAATTGAAAATATTTGTCTGTCTTTCTGTCCGTCTGTATGTGTGTGTGTGTTTATCCCATCATCACGAAAGGAAGGCTACACCGAATTTCATGAAATTTTATTGGTAGCCGTGAAATAGCCCTACTTAGAATGTAGTCCATGTTTCGAGTTTCTAGGACCGAGGGTTGTTTAGATATTAATTAAAAACAGTTCCATGAGCATAGCATTATGCAAACGATATATTTGCGCCAAATTATTTGAAAAAAAAATGCTATCATGTCACTTAGCAACGGATTTAAATCCAATGTGTTTATGCGGCGGACGATTTTTATGAAATATTTTCCTATTTAAATAATAAAAAAATGTATAAGAAATAAATTTGATCTAAATTGTATTCTTGACTGGATTATGTCAATTGCAGCTTTCAGTTTTAAATATTACGGAGATTATTGATATTTTCAATTTATTACGTCATCTGATTTATTTTGGCAAACACTGTTGAAACTTATATACGGTAATACGGGTAATCCGTTAAATGCAAGGGTATATCTTCTAATATTCAAGAATTAAAGAAGTACTTCCCATACAATTTTAAGGCTTAATTTTTTGCATATACTGATTTAATTTCCTATGTTTTATAATTTTGTTTACAAGAGGGACCAGGATATTTTATTCTTCAGATCTGTCAAGATAATTTAGTATAACAAAAATAGAGATTCTTAAACTTCTGTTTAGAAGAATTAATTTGAATATTTTAGTAGAATGTTTTGAGAAACAAATTCATTTAGAATACTATAGGAATTTGCACATGATTATAAATTTTAAGTTTCTTTATATTATACAAGAACGGGTATACTGCTAATTTATTATAAAATACAGCAAAGGAAAATTGAGCTTAAATAGCAACTCTTACCCGAAACACTTGCGTTGATTTTACGAAATATGGAACAAAAACCCTTAGTTGTCTACGAGGAGTTTTTTATCTAAATTTATGTGTTAACTATTTGAAATTTGAAGCCTAAAATGAGTATTTTTTAATTATTATTATCAGCATCTAATATATCTTGCAAATTTTAAAATTTATAAAAAAAACTTAGTTCTAGTGCTTTCAAAATCAAACATGTCCCAAACTTGTAATTACTAAATAATTGTAATAGCACAAGAACACTGTTATCCGTTCTCCTCAAAACATAGTGGGTCATGCTTAGTGTGCTTTGTAAATATTTCCTTGATTTTTCTTTATAACAAAGGGGAGTTTATTTTCTATTATGAAACATGAAAAGCTTTCAGAGCAAAAATAGCTTAACAACTTTTCTAGAGTCACAAACATAGACATTTTACTCATAAGCAGCTTTCGGTGAGCTGCAAGTTCACCTGGAACTAACCCAACCTGTGGGGTTCGATCTCTAGCCTTTAGATCTATAAAAGTCAGATTTAGGTACTGGATATATTTGAAATTGTAGTTAATTGGAATCCATTTTAAACTGTAGCTCCCAGCAAGAACAAACCTCGCTTGCATAAAGAATTCTGATGTGGGCTGTCTGCCTTTCCAAAGTTAATGCAATAATTTTACTTCTTTCGTAGCAAAATAATGGTGCACAATAACCACGGTGCAGTGTTTTGTGATCGACACATAAATAATTGGGCGCTTTTTGGCAACTTATGAGTCCAAAACGAATGGCTTATTTATACACACACTAACTGTGTAAAGTGAACTCTAACTGCGTAAGGTGAACACTAATTGTGTAGGGATGTTCTTAACAAAGTATTTTGTTATAAAATGGTACCCGAATTCAATAATTAACTAATTGTGAATTATAGTTTTGAATAATAAATATAAAAGAAAATAATCAAGATTTATATATTTAAAAAAAGAAATGTGCTCTTGTCGAAACAAATATAGACCCTTCTCTGTTTCGCTTTTGACTAGAATTTTAAACTTTTAGTATTTAAAATGGCAACAAATATGAAGAAAATTACATTTTTTCAGAGCGTTTACGAGACCATGCCAGTTATCTAGGCCGAGCCAGTGATTTAAAATCTTTTGATGGAGATAGATTCAGTTAGGAAGATGACTTCTCTCATTGCATAATAAATGATGCATTAAATCATAAATAATTCCTTTAGGATTTCCATGGCGCTATGAGCAGGTGTATCTTTTATGATTCTCTCAAAATGCGAGTAGTTATCCGAGCAAAATTTTTATCCTCACAGCTCCCCCTAGAGATCTGGTAGCTCAGTCGGTAGAAGGCTGATATCGAGATCTAGAGATCTGGGATTCAAGTCCCTTCCTGGTATTGTTCTTCCAAGGTAAAAGTTAATGCGTATGCACATATTTTCACATTTCTCAAAATCTTCTGTTCGAGAATATTTTATAGAAAATATCATAGATAATTTTATCTTAGTACAAAAGAAAATTATATCTGGAACTTTTCAAAACATATACAATTTGGTTGCATGCTATGATTATAGTCATTTAAGATTTTTACAGTTATGTTAGGTCTCATATTCTCTGGATATTTCAACTGGCAGAGCATCTGTCTAGAAATCATCAGTGTTTCAAGCTCTAACTTTTATGACTTACATAATTACTTAATAAATAAGAGCAAATTTGTGCCTAGTCAAAATATCCCGTCAACAAACTTGTCTCGATGGGAAGTAAAACAACAGATCTCCGGCTGGCCGAACGATGTTCTACACACTAAGCTATTGAAATGATTACCAGTATTCCTATATTTGAAATGACCCCCTACACTCTCCTCCTTCAAATTCCAGATCAAAGTGAACATTTTGATTCATACATCCTCCGCCTTTTTCTATTTTCTTCAATACAGGAAAACGTCTTGCCGGACGTGTAGCTCTCAAAACCGCTGCCACAAATTGTAGGGTCCTGAAAAAATTTCAATTTTCAATGTTATTCAGACAACCATCACATCTAACCTGAAGGATTACGTTGCTCATGGGCCATTGTAAAGAGCGCTTGTTGCAGTGAAGAATCCGTGGTGGGCGTGACTCCACTATAACTCGTTGCTTCGCCACAATATTGAATTAGACACTCTTGTCGGTTTATGAAAGTTGCTTGACGAAACTCCACGACTATCAGAAGTGTACTTTCATAACAGACCAGACACATCGTAAGAAACTTAACATTTCATGTACAAAACACAAAGCGATTCAAACCATACACGTACTCATCCAAAATAAATTAAGCCTCTGGCTACGAAATAACATGATACACGACAAGGAGTATTTGCCAACTAGCTAGGAGTGCGTGTACATTTTTAACAGAAAAAGTCTATATTCGCGGGAGCAAACCCCGCGGTTAAATACCTTCAAGTGTCTGACGTCACCAACCAAGTCATTTGCCAATGATGACAGGCACGACTTATTCATCATGCAAATCTGAAAACAAATTATTATACAAGGAAAATAAGGTTTGAAAGCTCAAAAATATGTAAAAATCAAATGTATTTGAGTCGCCACATGACTCCCACCTCAGTCTCTTACAATGAGATGAAATCGAACTGTCCTTCCATATCTGGTGATGACAGGTCTCGCGGTCTTTGGAACAGATTGTCCAGGTGATGCTCGTGAAGACGGTCTATCCGAAGTCGGTACTGGTGGGCTGTCTGTGGCTAACTGTGGCTGTGCTTCGATGGTCAGCAATGGTGGTCTCTCGGTGGTCAGCAATGATGGTCTCTCGGTGAGCAGCGGTAGTAGTCTCTCAGTAGTCAGCGATGACAGGCTAATAATGATCAGCAATGGCGGTCCGTCAAGCTCCACATCTGGAGTATCCACAACAGGATTATTTGCAAATGTACTAACAACATCTTCTCGTAATATATACGGCGGCTTTAGACGATCAATGGCTATAAGCTTTTCGTGATCATTGGTTCGAATCACATAATATTTTGGTAATCTCCTTACGACCTGAAATGGCCCTTCATATTGCGACTGCAGCGACTTCTTAAATGATGCACGTCTTAAAAACACATGTGAACAAGTGTCCAAATCTTTTGGCATGTATATTTGCTTAGCTCCATATTTGGACGTTGCACATGGTCTCGTGGTTTGCATTATGGCTTTTAGCCTATTTACAAAATCTACGCCTGGTGTATGTATAGGACTGTCTGTAAAAAATTCACCGGGTAGTTTCAGGGTTGTGGCATACACCATTTCTGCTGTAAAAGCGTCTAGCTCCTCTCTCTGCACAGTTCGCAGTTCCAATAGGACTGATTGTAAGGCATCGTACCATGGTACATTTTTATGACACATAAGGGCCTGTTTCAGTAGACGATGCTGTAGTTCCAAGATCCCATTGCACCCTGGGTTTTAAGCAGCTGTTCTTGCCATCTCAATACCCAGCATTTGAGTCAAGCATTTAAATAACCCTGATTCAAATTGAACCCCCAAATCAGTAGTGATTTTTCCTGGAGTTCTGAAATGGACTACCCAATGAAATACAAAGGCTCTAGCTACAGTTTCAGCAGATATATCAGGAATTGGGACCACGTCAAGCTATCATGTAAATCTATCAATAAAAGTGGCACAATATAAAACCTCTATAATGGTAACGGTCCGATTATATCTATGTGTATGTGCGAAAACCTCTCACTTGGGATCAAAAACTTTGCGATTGGGGATTTCGTATGTCTTTGAACTTTAGTCATTTGACACGCAACACAATTCCTACACCACAATGCAATGTCCTTATTCATCGATTTCCACACATACTTTGAGGCGACTCATTTCTCAGTTGTCCTAATCCCAGGATGACCTAATCCCAGGATGAGCTAAACAATGCAGCATATCGAAAATGTTTTTTCGAAATTGTAATGGGACAAAAGGGCGCGCCTGTTCTATAGAATAGTCACAATACAATGGGGAGCTTCTGAATGAGGCAAAATTACCTTTATAAACTTCAATGAAGTATTTGATGGTTCCTGTAAAGCTTGTTGTAAATCCTCATCATTTTTTTGTACTTCCGTCCATTTAAGAAAATCAGTTGGTGAAAAGGTTGCAATTTCATTAACACGGGAAAGTGTATCGGTTACAATGTTATTCTTTGCTTCTAAAAAACGTATATCGTTTGTAAATTGTGAGATAAAATCCAACTGACGTAACCTTTCACGGGGAATATTTATCATGTTTTTTGCCGTAGGGCATAAGTTGAAAGCTTGTGATCAACATATAGTATACATTTTCTTGCTTCAAGCATATGTCTAAAATGTAAAATAGCGTTATATGCAGCGAAACGTTCCCGATCACATCTAGAATACTTTTCCTGGGTTGTCGTTAACTTTTTTGAAATGAATGTCAATAGTTTTAGTCCAGAGGGCGATAGTTCACGTAATGCTGCACCCATAGCTTTATCACTATAATCCGTTATTACTACAAGATCAGCATTTGGCGACGGGTAGTATAATAACGTAGCATGTGCTAAAGCACTTTTTCTATCTTCGAAACATTTTTCCATTTCAGGGCTCCATTTCAATATTTTCTTTTCTTTCTTTTTTAATCCGGTTAAAAACATTTTCAAGGATGTCAAAATAACAGCAACGTTAGAGATGAATCTGCGATAAAAGTTTATCATGCCAAGATATTTTCTTAATTGCTGGGCATCATTCGGTAATTTCTAATTTACTATCGTCCGAACTCTTTCTTTAAGAGATGTACACCCTATTCCGTTTACTGTATGGATGAATAAATTGATTTCTTCAACCCCGAAAATGCATTTCGAAACATTGATCGTAACTTCATATTCTGAAAATCTGTGGAAAATTTGATCTAAATCATCTCTATGTTGGTCCCAATCATTACTAAGAATAAGTAAGTCGTCGAAAAAAGGAAAGTAAAATTCTAGTCCATGTAAAACTTCCATAATAAATCTTTGAAAAGTTTGAACTGTTCCACATAGACCAAAATTCAGATACGGAAATTCATATAATCCGAAAGGCTTTATAATTACAGTTTTCGGTATATCATCTGAATTTACTGGTATCTTGTGGAATGCAAATCAATCTTCGAAAAAGACCATAGACCAAATGTTAGACCAAAATTCAGATACGGAAATTCATATAATCCGAAAGACTTTGTAATTACAGTTTTTGTTATATCATCTGAATTTACTGGTATCTTGTGGAATGCAAATCAATCTTCTAAAATACAATACTTCCTTTTAGCATTTGGGTAAAATTTTGTAAAGTAGGGCAAAGGAAATTTATCAACTTTTGTAACTCTATTTAAATGCCGATAATCTCCTGTCGGTCTCCAGTCAGTAGAGCCTTTAGGTACCATATGTAATGAACTAGACCAATTGTTTTTGGAAAGTCTACATATGCCTTTTTTCAGCATGTAAGAAAATTTGCGTTTTGCAATTTCTAATTTTACAGGATGCAATCCTCGCGGTCTGGCATTTACTGGAGGTCCCGTAGTAGGTATAAAGTGAACTGTCCTGTGTTTCGCTTTACTCGAAACTTCGGAATTCAGTCGTGTAATTTCCGGATATTTCCGTAACAATTCATGAAATATTGAATATCCGCTCACAATCTTTATAGTTTCCACTTTATATCTAACTACTTGTCCTTTACTATTTATTTTTGTGAAAGGGTCCAATATAGATTTATTTTTTATATCAATAATTAGTTCAAATTTTTGCAAGAAATCGGCTCTAATTATTGGTTTGTTAACATCAGCTATTACAAATGGCCACTGGAATGATCTTCTCAATCATATGTCTAAAGTGTATAGCTTAGATCCATAAGTTTTAATTTCTAATCCATTTGCAGCCGTAAGCATAATACCATTACTATTCAAGTTTGATGATAAATATGATTTTGGAAAGCCGCTAACGTCGCTACCTGTATCAAGCAGGAACTTTGTACTTTGACTTTGAAATTTGATCCAAAACATGCAATCTATTACTGCGTCTTGTAACCGGTAAACTGGAAATGGCAGTAGTAATCTCCGATTCTACTTGTTTTTTTTCTAATGAAAATTGCATGGTGATTTACACTTGTAGGCTTTTTCGCCGAGTGTTTCATGATACCTGTATAATTCTGATTTACGATACGGATATCGAGAATTTCTTCGATCCCGATTTCGACGAGCAAAAATTGATGTCGTAGAAGTTATATTTTCAAATCTCTGTTTCTTCTTTACCAATAAATCTTGAATCATAGTTCGCCGACTTCTTTTCTTAATTTATCTACAATAACAGTTTGGTTCTCAATAGGTTTACTACTCAGTGTGCAGGCAGAATGTTCTTCATGAGTAATTTCATTTATTTTGTAGGCTATTACAGCTAATTTACTTAAGCCCTCAGAACTGGTTCAAGTATAGATTGAATATTTCTTGGTAATTTGCTTAGCCACATATTTCTCAAGAATTCTTCATCGATATGTTTGTTCTTCACATAATTCGCTCATTTTGTGCAGTAATAGTGACGGTTTCTTGAGTCCCAAATCTGTTTCATGTAAGATTAGATTTACTTTTATAATTTGTGGAGCTTGAAACTGCTCAGTGCGACGGCTCTTGAGGGTCAAATACTTTCCGTCAGTAAGCGGTATAAATCATACCTGCCAACTTTTACGAATTTTTCGTAATTTTTACGAAAATTCTCTTATTTTACGATTTTACGCGCGTAATCAATTTCTTTACGATTTTTAATATTTTTTACTAATTACGCCTAAAAATCGCGCCAATTTGCCGATTTATCGCCAAATTTATATATTTACACCAAAATGTCGCCAAGCATTTGGATTGCTTGTCACACGAGAACGTTCACGTTCTCGTGTGACAAGCAATGCAAATGAACGCAGACAATGAACGCAGACGTTCTCGTGTGACAAGCTCTATTTATTCTGGTACTTCCAGCACGCAGCGTTCAAGAAACGGACGGCAGACAATGCTCGTCTTTCTAACCCGGAAGTGTAGGCATAAAATCCCCCACAGAAAGGAATCAAAAATAAGTTGTAGATTTTTGTTTCCGTAATCACCGTGATGTATGTTATCATATATATCATTAATACATATGTTGTCATTGGACTCAAAGGGGAAACAGAAGAAAAAACTTCGCACAGCATTTGAAAATATTTGTTTTACTTTTACCCCTTTTTGTTGAGAGTCCAAAATTACCAGTTTGCATCCATTTTCTTCTTCTAATGATTTCATATCAGAACAATAGACCTAATTTATTTTTATAGTGCGAATAAAAATAAAGAATTATTTTACTAAGCAAATTATATTTCGCTTAAATTTTAAGATGAGCAATTCAGGCTTTGCTGAGAGTACATAATTGCCTTTTTCCATCCATCTCCATCCCCTGATTATTACACATTAACTTTACTAAACTAGTTTATTTTTATATTTCAGTTGATTATAAAGGTCACCTTTTTAATTATTTTCATATAAATGGTAATTTTTTTTTTTTTCATCTCTGCAGCGGTTGCCGAGAGAACGCTATTATCCTTTTCCATCGATCTCCATCTCCTTATTGTTGCACATTAACTTGAATAAATTAACTTATTTTCATATTTTGGTTGATTATAAAGGCAAATTTTTTTAATTATTTTCACATAAATAGTACGATCGTGAAATTCAGTTTTTTTTCGCGGGCGTTTCCGAGATTACGCAATTATCCTTTTCCATCGATCTCCTTCTCCTTATTGTTGCACATTAACTGGACTAAAGTAGCTTATTTTCATAGTTTGGTTGATTATAAAAGTTAATTTTTTAATTATTTTCATATAAATAGTACGATCATGAAATTCAATCTTTTTCTATCTGAAGCCCTTTCTGACACATTTTTATGAAAAGATATTTTTGAACAAAATAAACATTTTCTTTAAAATATACTGCCACCAATTTTTATTTATGTGTAGACACTAGACAATGCACATTTTAATAATACATGATAATTTTATGAATGTGTTTAAAAATATACTGCAGTTTAAGAACAAAAAATTTGTGTCTTCCCAATTGTAAAAAAAATTTTTTTTTGTGAAATTAAGTTCATAAATCCTGACTATTGTAATGATTTAAATTCAACAAAACTGACAAAATAAAAGCATGAGTTATTATAGATAACAAAATCATAGTTTAGAATTAATATAAAGGAATGTGTTAAAATTAAATTTGCCCATGTATTTAAACAACCCTGTTCTTAAACGCAATTGTCAAACTTGCATTTTCTAAATATAATTGATTTATATCATTTTTCATCATTACATAACGAATTATATCATCATTACATAACGTAACGTTCTGTCAAAATATTTTGAGAGATGAAGGATACAATGTAAATAATGTACAAATGAACATGCATACAACTGTTTCCAAAGAGATCTCAAAACAGTTGTGTGTTTCACATATTTGTGCACTATTTACATTGTGTCCTTTGAAAATCAGATTTATGTCGATTTGTTCTGTAAAACTCATTTTACGCGCTATTCTGATTTTTTTTCAAAAATCTTCTGATTTTTACTCCAAATAAGTTGGCAGCTATGGTATAAATACAATGTCCAAAGCATAACAATATTTGTGACTCTAAGGTAGATTACGGTATATAAGGTAGATAAGGTAGATTAAGGTGACAAGAGTATAATATTTTGTGCAATCACTAGTAATCCCTGAAACAACGAAGTTTGCTTCTAATTGGGCAAAATATAACTCAACGTAATTAGACCGAAAAGGAGGAATTTTCACCGAAATTCTATCAATATGTTGATGTCCTTCCGTATCTACAAGCTGGCTATCCTGAAGAGTTGACTTCTTTTTCAGTTTTAGGCATTTTCTACCAATTATTATGCATCACATTTAATTGGCAACCATAAGTACAATTTTTTTATATAATGCAACTAATTCACAAAAACACTATTGTATAATATGGAATCACATGAAATTTTATGTATAAGGATAAAATGTGTATGTAATGTAAATGTACTAAAAAATGCACCAAAATTTTACCACTATTTTTCTTAAGTATATTAACTCAAACTTCAACAACGGTCAAACTACCGGGTCACATTATACTCCAGAAAGTATTCTATATCAAACTTAACGGAATTCATTTTACAGGGAAATCACACTGATCAGAGAATAAATGAAAGGGGCTTTCTTTACCTGTATTTGCTGCAACTTGCTACCTGTCGGTCGAATATAGATGGTGCACAAACTTAACAGTGATATTTTGAATACCGATCACCACTTTGTTTGAAGCTTAGTTTTCCTTTGCCGGGTCACCACTTGCCCCGTACCCAATATAGATTTTCTTTCACCAACTTGGCAGTGTCGGGGTTTGATCCCGGAGCCAAAGCGTGGTAGGCCGGTATTATACGTTAAACTTAAGACGTCTACAGCTCAAGGCATTTATGAGCGTTCGCAACGAATCAAACTACCAATTTCAGATTTACCAGACCTTAATTTATCCATTTAACGAAGGAGGTATCATTTCTCTATTTTCCATATTTTGAAGTAAACCCTACAACCATCTGAAAACAGTACTTGAAAATACTCAACGGTGCTTTAATTCATGAAACTTAAGTATGTCGCTTTGAATTCCAAAATTATTAATTTGTTGATTTAATTTTATTTTATTTTTAGCAGTTCAAACGAACATCCGACAATTTTATTATTTCAAATTGGGAAAACTCGCTTGATGAATCCCCAAAAAGTAATAAAAATACAAAGTCATTGCATTTAATCTAAACCGGATCTCTTTTCTTATCATCCATTGGAACTTACTCCAGATTATAATGAGTTAAGAAAGTACTATTTTCATCCCAGCAAACTCTATAATAGTTACCATGTACTAATTTCATCCAAATGGAGATATTCAGCACGCAACGTTAGATTCTACCATAATTCAAACTAATTATTCTGCACTAAAATAAGCTCTTTTAAATAATGGGGAGAAATCAACTCCTTCCTCCAGTTACGTTTCCGAGTTCATACGTCAGTTTAATTAGTCTAAGGTATAAATTGAAAACTCAAAAATTGATGCAGTAATTTCCCAAACGAATAATTCATATACAATTTCTTGGATTACATAACTTTAGTTAATATTTCAAAATATTTTTTCTTTCATCTTTCAGTCGTTTATGGAAGTAGAGCAATTAAATATTTCTTACTTATGTTATTCAATTTTAACGAACACTATAACAACTACTTTTAACATGCAGTCTGTTCGGATATAATTCAGTATTTCAATGATTTTCTGTAACCGCAGTCATCAGATGTATTTAAAATGTGCATTACTATTAAAAATGTCTAAATAAATATAAAATAGTACAAGTTTAAACATTTTCCCGATATAGAATTTACATAGCTTACTCTCTAGATCAGCGTTCTGCAATCTGTGTTTAGTGTATCACTAGTTTTTCATGAGACCCTAATAAACTATTCGGGGGGGAGGAATATCGAAAGAGAGACAGAGACTAAAAGTTTCAATAAAATAATTTGCTATTTAAAAAACATAAATTTGTGATACTTGAGATTAAAGGTTAAGTGAGTCTAAAATGCTTCTCACACATCACACATACACAGACACACATATATATAAAATAGTATATATATATATATATAAAATATAAATATATAGAAATTGATAAATCGGAAATAAAAATCTTATAGTAACTTTTGCGCAAGGCAGCATGAGGGTACCTAACACTATATATATAGAAAAAGATAAAAAGTGAAAAAAACATGGAAAAAAGGAAGGAAGGCTCGGCAAAAAGCTTACATTATGGCGGTAAGGGGTTGTGACCTTACTCCCCAGTTCAACGAGCTCGTCAGAAACGCCGCGGCTTTTCACTCCTGGTCGCCAGCTATGGCCCAAGCCAACCTCCGGAGTGACATTGAAAACATCACGAGACCTGGATAGAAATGAGGACGAGAGGAATATCACCACAAATAAAGCCAACTGAACTGCCGACTCAAAGGAAATGAAGTGCTAGCTGCGGTCCTTTGATCACAGTGCGGTCCTGTCTTATGGAGGGTTCGATGATTTTGTCTCTAATTGAACTCAAAAAAGACTTAAGTCTTACACTATATGCCAAATTGGTTCTGTATAAATTATCAATATTTTTAAGCATAAAGGAAATTGGATATTTATTAAAAAATGCTTGTTTTAAAAATTCTTGATCAAAATTTATACGTAGATGCTCTTCTTTGATAGTTCTTTTTATTCTGATTAAACCTCCCAAGAATACATTGCGAAACACATTCAAATGTATGTTGGAATGCCAATGTATAATTCCAATAATGGGTAATTTAAATTGTTTTCTTTTATCATAGATGGTGAATATGACAGGGATTTGACTATAGTTGATATTCAAATCCAAAAATTCGACCTCGTTGTTATTTTTAAGAGGATTTTCCTTCAAGATGAGGTTAGGTGGATAAAAATCAAAGTTCATTTTGTAGTTCTCATTCTCATATCCAATAATTACGTCATCCACATAACGTAGGTATATGATTTCGTTGTTTATATGAGATCTTCTTTCATAAAAACTAAAATAGATATCAGCCAATATGGAGGAACATCCCCCCCCCATGGGGATGCCCTTAATTTGTTGATAAACGGATAATCCGTTGTAAAGGTAATTTTCTTTAATAACTATTTTGATTATAGACTTGAATTTATTGAATTCTAGACTTCTTTTTAAGTCATATTCTTCAAATAAGTTGTAAAGTATATTTGTCATGTCATCTAGATCTATAGTATTAAAAAGTTCTTGGAAATCATAAGTTCTTAAGTGCAAAGGATGTCTATGATCTTTCAATATATTGATCACTTGTAGACTGTTTTTTATAATATAGCTTCCTTGGTTATTAAGTTTCAGCAAAATAGGTTGTAAAAGCTTTATTAACATATTATTGGCTTTCTTGAGATAGGTATTGCATCCAACAGTAACTGGTCTGAAAGTAATAGGACTTTTATGTAGTTTCGGAATATTAATCAGATAGGGGTACTTTATAATTCCTGTGTATTTGATGCCAGTTAATAAATATAAAGCTTTGATTTCATTTGAGATTTCCTTAAGGGAAAGGTTGATTTTACTGTAAAGTACATCATTCTCATATTTTTCTTTCAAGATGTTAATGTAAAAGAGCTTACATGTAAATGCGTAGTTACTTGAGGCCTTGTCAATATAAGTAATTATAAATTGATTTTGAATGTTCTTCAGAAGTTTGAAGTTTATTTTACATTGGTCAGGAGGTTGGTAAAGTTTTTTAAATATAGAAATCCTTATCATGGAGATCCGTTTGAAGCTTTTCGAGAAGACATTGATCAATTCATTCATAAATTTTCCCTCCAATATAGTCTGCCTGATATCGCATTCCATCAATGGCGATCTAAGATGTGCAGGGACTTCATGTACTATTATAAAAAACTTTACCAACCTCCTGACCAATGTAAAATAAACTTCAAACTTCTGAAGAACATTCAAAATCAATTTATAATTACTTATATTGACAAGGCCTCAAGTAACTACGCATTTACATGTAAGCTCTTTTACATTAACATCTTGAAAGAAAAATATGAGAATGATGTACTTTACAGTAAAATCAACCTTTCCCTTAAGGAAATCTCAAATAAAATCAAAGCTTTATATTTATTAACTGGCATCAAATACACAGGAATTATAAAGTACCCCTACCTGATTAATATTCCGAAACTACATAAAAGTCCTATTACTTTCAGACCAGTTACTGTTGGATGCAATACCTATCTCAAGAAAGCCAATAATATGTTAATAAAGCTTTTACAACCTATTTTGCTGAAACTTAATAACCAAGGAAGCTATATTATAAAAAACAGTCTACAAGTGATCAATATATTGAAAGATCATAGACATCCTTTGCACTTAAGAACTTATGATTTCCAAGAACTTTTTAATACTATAGATCTAGATGACATGACAAATATACTTTACAACTTATTTGAAGAATATGACTTAAAAAGAAGTCTAGAATTCAATAAATTCAAGTCTATAATAAAAATAGTTATTAAAGAAAATTACCTTTACAACGGATTATCCGTTTATCAACAAATTAAGGGCATCCCCATGGGGGGGGATGTTCCTCCATATTGGCTGATATCTATTTTAGTTTTTATGAAAGAAGATCTCATATAAACAACGAAATCATATACCTACGTTATGTGGATGACGTAATTATTGGATATGAGAATGAGAACTACAAAATGAACTTTGATTTTTATCCACCTAACCTCATCTTGAAGGAAAATCCTCTTAAAAATAACAACGAGGTCGAATTTTTGGATTTGAATATCAACTATAGTCAAATCCCTGTCATATTCACCATCTATGATAAAAGAAAACAATTTAAATTACCCATTATTGGAATTATACATTGGCATTCCAACATACATTTGAATGTGTTTCGCAATGTATTCTTGGGAGGTTTAATCAGAATAAAAAGAACTATCAAAGAAGAGCATCTACGTATCAATTTTGATCAAGAATTTTTAAAACAAGCATTTTTTAATAAATATCCAATTTCCTTTATGCTTAAAAATATTGATAATTTATACAGAACCAATTTGGCATATAGTGTAAGACTTAAGTCTTTTTTGAGTTCAATTAGAGACAAAATCATCGAACCCTCCATAAGACAGGACCGCACTGTGATCAAAGGACCGCAGCTAGCACTTCATTTCCTTTGAGTCGGCAGTTCAGTTGGCTTTATTTGTGGTGATATTCCTCTCGTCCTCATTTCTATCCAGGTCTCGTGATGTTTTCAATGTCACTCCGGAGGTTGGCTTGGGCCATAGCTGGCGACCAGGAGTGAAAAGCCGCGGCGTTTCTGACGAGCTCGTTGAACTGGGGAGTAAGGTCACAACCCCTTACCGCCATAATGTAAGCTTTTTGCCGAGCCTTCCTTCCTTTTTTCCATGTTTTTTTCACTTTTTATCTTTTTCTATATATATATATATATATATATATATATATATATATATATATATATATATATATATATATATATATATATATATATATATATATATATACATATATATATATATATATATATATACATATATATATATATATATATATACATATATATACATACATATATATATATATATATACATACATATATATATATATATATATATATATACATACATATATATATATATATACATACATATATATATATATACATATATATACATATATATATATATATATAAAAATAAATTATTAAATCCAAAGTTAGAATGTATGTAGTAACTCATAATACACTATTCTAAAATTTTCTACAAATACAAAGAAATTAAGACAAAAAGAGGAAATAATAAAGCATAATGCAAGTCATAAGGACAAAGACAATCAACAAATTTCAAAAATGCGGAATGCAAAAAAAAAAAAAAAAAAAAAATCAAGCAAAAAAGCTTGCACATGGAGGAGATTTAGGCTTACGAGATTAGGCTTACGAAAAGTTCATTTCGAAAAAATTCTCATCGGGTCCATATATCTTTTCGAAATGAACACAAAAATGCTTGTTTCTGAAACACAAGATAGATTTTATCTATAAACTTGTGTTATATGGACGACAAGCATAAAGATTGGAACAATAAAGGAAACATAAATACCTCAAAACGCACCTCTTCAGCGCAACCATGACGAGCAAAATATGACTGGATCAACGTTGCCATATGCCAAAATGAAAAGATGTGATTTGCTGTTGCCAAAGAGAGTAATAAAAACAGTACTGCGCAAAAGCAATAAAATGAGTTATTCAACTGTTAAAGCTTCGAGATAAAAAGATGAAAATATAATTGCAGGAGAATGAAGAAGTACGGCTAAAATAAGATAATAAGGGGAGAATATGAGAATTTTAGGCTAATCGAAACTTATTAACTATACTATTGACTAAATATGCAGGATATTGATACATTTTACTGGTAATTTTGAGGTTATTAATGTGCAAAGCATGAAATTTTTTATCTGATAATCTATAAATTCTAAAAAGTTGATTAAGTATAATATTTCTAAACAATTGAATCGAGTTGCAGGAATTAAAAGGTAATAATTTATTAATATTAAATTTAAAAAAATCTTTTTTATCATATAATTTAGTAACTATCCCATGAGCAGGTTCTATAATTAGATTTAAATCCAAATAATAAACATTATTACTAATAGAAGTTTCATTAGGTATTAATTCCAAATTATCCGGATAGAAATCTATATCTATGACATAGTTATCAGTAAATACAAGACAAATCAGATCATCTACATATCTATAAATTTTATAATCAGTTGAAGTAAAGAATTTTTCATAATGATATAGGTATAAATTAGCTAACATACTGCTACTACAGCCACCTTGTGGAACACCTGAGACTTGTAAGTATAATTTATTACCTTGAAAGATATAATTATTGAAAAGAACAAAATGGAGAAGCTTAGGAAAATTGGTAAATTTTGTAAGATTAGAATGTTTAGTAATATAAGCATTATATAAAGCTAAAATGACATCATATAGATCAGTGATCTTAATATTATTAAATAGATCTTTAAAATCAAAAGTTTGAAATCCTATTATTTTACCATGCGTTTTTAATTTATTTTTTAATTCCTTACTGTTATTTAGAATAATGTAGCTATCACCAGAATCTAATAAATTGCTATTTAGTACATTTAAATAATTTAGTAATAATTTACTAGCAGTAGTAGAGTATGAATTATGACCACTAGTAACAGTTCTAAATTTAATAGGATTTTTATGAAATTTAGGTATAAGCACAATATATGGAAATGTCAAAAATTTATTATTAATATCTAAATCACTATACATATTGATAATTTTCAATTTGATACTATTAAGAGAGTGTGAATCAATTTTAAATAGACTATTATTTTTTAAATAATCTAGCAGATATTGAATATAGAATTTTTTACAAATAATAGCATAATTATTGGAGGCTTTATCTACATAAGTAATAACAAAAGATCTATGTAAATCATTAACAGAATGCTTTATATTATCCATATTATATATGGATCTAGATAAATTAATACTACAAATGGTATTTTTAATAGATCTTAAAATAGTAAATTTCCACATATTAAATGCCTCTAAAGGCTGAGCATATTTAGAAGCTAATCCATAAATAAATTTATCAAGGTCCAGATTGATTGACTTTAACACTTGTTTAGAATTATTACATGAAGGTAACCTGAATTTAGTGCCAAATGACATTATAGTTCTTAAAGATTTATCTTTTACAATGGCTAAGTCTCCAGTAACTATATGACCCAAGTGTGGATTTATAAATTCAGCATAATTATCAGCACTACAAATACATTCACCATCTAAATTTGTTGAGGAATCTATGTCGACTGAGAGAGATTTTGAAATTGCATTGTAATTAAAAATGGTTCTTCCAATAGGCTTGTTATATTTAAAAGTTTTAGTAACATTCAAATCCTTTACAGGCAATAAATGATGAAATTGATTAAATAAATTCTTAAAGTTTATGGAATTATAAATAGGATGCTTAAATGATATTACACAATAAGAATTGGAACAGTTATTATGATGAAATTGATTAAGTTTTATTTTTAAATATTTTGATCTAGTAATGAGCAAATCATAGAAAATATGATTAAAATGTTCATTAGTAAGATTTAACTTTAAGAAAATAGCATAAACTGTGTTTAATTGTTTTTTCTTAACTGCAAATACCCATGATTTAATAAATTTCCATTGATATGTGTTATTGAATTGTTGATGCATACTTTTAATCTCCGCTTTAATATCATATTGGGAGGAGCTTCCTTTACCGCGTTTAAATCTTTTGAGTTTAGCCAATTTACTATTATGTAAAAGAGGTTTAAAAAAAAGGTGATTAAAAATAGAATATTTATTATCTACAAAATTATTCTTAACAATATTACCATTGAGATATAACTGATTTAATCCATATGGAAACAGAGTACAATGTGATTTAATATAGAAGTTTTCAAAGAATAATCTATCAGCAGTATTTGTTTTAATGTCCAAAATATGTATAGTTATATTTTCAAAACCATGATGAGCAAAGTGTTTATATTCGATTTTATTAGAAGTAGGAAGAAAATTATTATTGTGGATATATTTTTTAACATGATCTCTATGTACATTCATACGTAGATGAATAGGATTACTGGTTTGTCCTATATAAGATATATTACATATATTACAAGATAATTTGTAGATGCAATTAAAAATTTTACAGAAAGTCTTATGACTATTTAGATTAGTAATTTGTGAGTTAGAAGCATATGGGCAGGTTTTACAATTTTTATTCTTACATTTATTGAAGTTATAATTTTTAGCTGGGCAATTATTATATCCAAAACAATCCATGGCACACTGTTGGTAAAATGATAACGGTCTAAACAATTCCCAACTAAATTGTAAATACCGGGCAATATTTATCAAATTATATAATAACAAGAATAAATATATTTGCCAGTCACTAAATCAAATAAGATGTGTAATTCATAAGAGTTAAAGTAATATAAAGAGAATAGCATTAACATTTATATATATATATATACATATATATATATATATATACATATATATATATATATATATATATATACATATATATATATATATATACATATATATATATATATATATATATATACATATATATATATATATATACATA